>JAEMON010000002.1:10263984-10278037 GCA_030264115.1 Lygus lineolaris | reverse complement strand
GGCAGTGGCTCTAGGCTGTTGAACCTCATGGAGGATGCAAACGTGCATATGCTGAATGGTCGCACTTGTGGAAATCAAACTGGTAGTGTAACTTATGTATTTAGCCTTGGAAAAAGCTGCGTTGATTTAGTATAGGCAAATGTCGAGAGTGTGAATGAGATCCTTGACCTTCAGGTGGATGACATTGGGTCTGGATCGGATCATCTCCCCTGATTGGTCTCACTTGAGTGGCGGACATATGTAGAGCGGAGGGATAACCAACCATGTCTGCACCTGGAGGAAAAGCTGGTATGGGACCCTGAAAAGGCGGATGCCTTTAAGAAGGGTATGGAGGAGTCTGTGCCCATCTACGACTCAGCTACCGACCCGTCGACTATGTACTCACTGTTGACCGGTACTATTTTGGATTCAGCAAAGTCAGTGGGTTTGTATAAATCTCCAAAGTTGGTTTCAGAGAGGCCAAACTCACAACCTTGGTTCAATAGAGAATGTAGGGACCTTAGTTACCGCAAAGCATCGAAATTTTGGAGACTTAAGCGTCAGGGTCTTGACTCACCAGGGTGGTTGGAGTACTATGCCTTGAGTCAAGCGTTAAAAACGCTAAGGACTTTTGGTCAGCAGTCAGGAAACTTAGAGGGAGGAATGGTGTAACCCCCTAGGGTAGACTTAGAGAGTACACAATACAACGGTACTTTAGATCCTGGCTTGGGACTCTGAAATTGCATACGAGGAACTGGATAGAGTCCTCAGCTCACTCCCTAATAAAAAAGCTGCTGGTAAAGATAAAATTTCATATGAGTTTTATAGTAATCTGCCCGAAGCTTGGAAGCAATTCATGCTTAAGCTCTTCAACAAGGTTCTTCAACTTCATCAACTTGGTTAGTTGGGTGTACAGGGATGCGTCGTTCTCGGTGGCTGTGGGAAACGTGCACTCTAAGACTTACTACGTAAACCAGGGAATTCTGCAGGGGGACGTGCTATCGCCCACTTTGTTTTCTCTCTTTTTCTCGGATTTTGAGGAGAAGAGGAGTGGTGGGGGTTCCTGTTAGTAGTGAATGTGACGTTCCGTGTATATTTTATGCAGATGATTTGGTTCTCCTAAGTGATTCTTATGTGGGCATGCAAAGAATGCTGTCGCTCTCACATGAATACTGTGTGACGAATGAACTTCAGGTCAACAGTGGCAAATCAAAGGCGATGGTCTTTAGAGAAGGAGGTTCGATTAAGAGTTACTCGTTTGTCTGCGGGCCAGATAAAATTGATGTAGTGAACCACTATACCTACTTTGGCATTACCTTTTTCAGCTCTGGATGTTTTAGGGAACAAGCCAGCAATGCAGTAAAAAAAAAAGGGCTTGCTGCCTCTAGTAACGTTGTATCAATCATAACAATCAAATCAAATAACAACCACGTTCAAAACAATCAAATCAAATAACAACCAAGTTTATGTGTGGAAGAAACTTTTTACAGCCATGTCCCTGTCTACTTGTCTTTATGGAGCAGAAATTTGGGCGCTTCCCTATACAGATACGATGGAACGAGTGAATATGCGTTCCTTTAAATCGCTCTTGTATTTACCCTGGAACACTCCTGACATCTTCGTCAGAATGGACTTGGGCTTATACCACCTCAAATATGAAATTACTAAGAAGGCGCTGGGCTGGTGGGCCACACTATTGTCCTTTGATAACTCCAGACTCCCGAAGAAATGTTTCGACAGGCTACGCTCCCTAGATGTGCACTCAACCATCAAGCTCAGTTGGGTATCACAGGTTAAGAGGGCAGTTGGTGCTGACAATGCTATTTTCTCTGAGACTGATAGCAAGAAATTTAGAAACCTTATTCCTAGTCTCATTGATAAAATGATAGCAGGAGCGAGTGAAGGCGATAAAGCCAGCATTTCAATTTCGAGGTTTAATGACCACTTCAAATTTTGCTGCTCCGAGCCACATCTTACGTCTCATTATATATGAACTCTCCATCGCTCTCACTCTTTGGCAAACGACTTTTAGCACAGCTCAGAATGGTTGAAAAAAAAAAGGTGCTCCCTCTTTCTGACCGGCATAAAGTTGAAGTTTGAAGGTGGATTGTCCTGTCAGGTTTGTAACTCAGATGAAAAGGACACTGTAGAGCACATGATCTGCTCATGTAAGATCTTCAGAGCTGGGATGTCACGATATTTTGGCAGTGCGTGTATTGATAGAACTCAATTTCTGTCAATAATAAACAATGAGCATATCTTCAAGAAAACTATCTCGTTTATGCAAACTGTTGTGAGGATGCGAAAATTTATTACTACAGAAGGGCTTGAACCATAATAGGTTGGCACCTTTTTTGCTGTCCCTACATATTGTGGAGTAGACTGATAACTTTACATTCTATCAATGCCAGTGTGCAGTTTGTGATTTATGAAATTTAGATTGGCAAATGATCAAAATGTATCAATAATTAATACGCAAAATATTATTTAAGTCAGTCAAGCAGATTTCAGTTTTGAGAGGCAATAAAAATCCTAGTGAGAAGGTTGTATCTATTAATTATTTTAATCACTAGGTAATAAGATATTATATGACCACGGAATTGAGCTCCAGAGGACACAGCTAGAGTTGAAAAATGTTGTGTTCCGGGTGCTGGGTATCTTGGCATAGTTCTCTTAATGGATGTACTGTTTTTAATTTTTTTCGTTTTATTCCTGGAAATAAGTTTAGTTTTGCTTGGGTTATCTTTTGTTTTTTGTATTGCCTGAAACATCGTACCAACCCTTGCAATGCCACCATGGTTTATACAAATAAATATTTCTTTATTTCTACTTTCCCAAATAATATACCTTAGTCAGAGCTCTCCGAAAGGAGCCACATAGGGGTATCCTATGAACGAAAAATGTTCTTGAAATTAATAATGATGACGTCACCTCTGCTCTTAAATAGTTCTGACGTCACGTGCTTAACCGAATCGAATTTTGAGGAGAAAATTGGCATTCGAGAGCGCTGAACCCGATTTGAGGTCAAAAATGCGAATTTCCAGGAGCACATTTGTAGTGTGATTTTAGAGGACAACATGGTTTTTATCACTTCTTGGCTACAGTGTGCCTACTTTTGCAACAAAAATAGTGAACAAGCAAAATATCGTTCTTGTTTGGTTAGTATTTATGTACGATTCCTGAAAATAGAGCATTTTGGATGTCACAGTTGTGGATTTGATTGTGAACGTCATGGCCCCTCTGCTTCACGATCCCAACTCTGTAATTATTGAGCTAAATTGTAATTTACCAGCATAATTTATTATTTACCGTCATTTCGATCAAAACGTGCGATACTAACATTTAACTTCGCCCGTTACCCGCCCGATATCGGCTGTGCTAATTAACTTTATCCGGTAATTGCCATGAGCCATGGGTAATTATTCCTTCAGCTGCGTCACGAAGGAGATAAGCGGTGTATCCAGTAACTACCAGTAAATCCTTAATCAAAATAAAACTTGCAATAAAACTGAAACTCCTAGCCCACGGTTTGGACGTTTTCGTCAAAAAGAATAGATAATGAAAGGTATCGCCTCATAAAACGCCGCTACTGTCAAAAGTGCCTTTTTAAGTACCGCGGTGTGGTACCTACGATTCGGTCCATGAAATCATCATTTTTCGTTAGGAGTGCCGCAATAAAAACAGTTTGTTAATTAATTTATTACCTATCAACCAAAGGGCCTTCCTAAACAATCGTGCATCATTTTTCCAGTCGTGAACATCGGGTTCCGGTGGTCGTAAAAATCTAGAAAATTTTGGTTTAATGCTCCAACAAAAACTAAGCCGACTGTAGGTTTTTATGACTGTCACTAAAAGTGCTCTTCAAACCGCTATCGATTCCTTTGAAGACCGTTTGAAAAAATGGTGGGTAGGAAGTAATTTTTTCCATGAGCGTCGTTGCATCATGTTTTCAATGCAACGGGGATGTCGTAAGTCGCATAATTTGGTTCGAAATTTTGATTTATTGGTTCGGTAAACTTGTTGCGTTTGTTCTCCAAGTTTTAATGTCCTTTCTGAGCAATCTGGAGCAGCTTTTGGGAGGTGGGTTTTTATAGTTAATACCAACAAAATGGGCGGCTGATATTAGAAGACGTTTCAGTTACGCGCGGTCACAACTCGCCTCCCTGGAGCGGTATGTACTTACCTATTTGCAGTACCTAGCGGAGTTAATAGAACTTGAATGTTCATTTTAAATGAACATCTTCATCCCAGATGCCATACGAATTCAGATTTAAATTTAGAATAATTTATTCATTATCTATCTGATTCGACTGGCTTCGTTTGAAGTTCACGTTTAATAATGTTTAATTATGTAATTGTTAATCGAGGTTTTTTTTCCCATTATAATTTTCCTAATTCTTGATAGGTTTTGCACAATTTCTATCATGCTAAACAATAAATAAAGTAAATGATACCAACCTAAACCTACTCTTTCTCAGTGGTTTCATATGCGGTCCTGTTTTCTGGACCCATCGAATGTTACTTAATGAGTAAATGGGCTCTGCGCATTTTTTTTTTTTTCAATTGGAAGGTATTGGAGAGAGCTTTCTAAAAAGGTGAGATTATGAGGAGTATCCGATGAGCGAAAACGGGAACTTGCAGTCATTCCACCCCAGTAGAATTTACTGCTTACGTTACAAGCTTCCTTCCCTCCCGTTTTGTGGCCGAACTTGGTGGAATTCGGAGGTGGGTTTCGAGCAGGAAATCGGAGTTGGAGGATTTTTGTGAGTGAATCAAAATTTTAGGCCAAAAGTAGAAATTCCAACCCACGCTCAGACCATAATTGGACGGCATTAACCAGAAGGGAACCAAGCACAGTTTCCTAGTTTTGAGTAATCAGGCATGACAGTTTTTTCAAGTTTGCAAATCAGATGTTGATTTTATTGGGATTTTCTTCTTTTCTTCTGAAACCTAATGGATTATTTCTGTGTCATTTCCTACTTTGAAAAATGCAATACTGTAGTAGAACGCCTAAAAATCAAATTACTTGTGGATGGTTCCTTTCTGAGATTTGGGAAAACGCCGTAAAAAAATGCAGAGTAAGGAACCACCCCAGCTGGTTCCATTAACGAAACGGCAAGTAATGAACAGTGTTGCTACCAAACTCGGCCAGAGCCAATGAGAGGTGTGGTTCCCTTTTGCTGAAATCGGTTTGGGTTCTATCCAAAAGAGCCTTTGGCTCCCTTGGTGACTTGTGTGGTTCTTTTTTGAAAAACAGATAAGGCCGTTGCTGATTCAGTAACTTTTTCTAATTCAAATTTCGGAGAGAAAGCCTTATCAAAACAACAGCTCCTTTTTTCTGAAGGTGTAGACCGACCTAGCCCATCTCAGTGTTCTTATCTCATGTTGCCATTTTTTGTAGTTGGTTCCCTTCTGGTTAATGCCGTCCAATTATTGTATGCTAACAAGATAGCTTGCAGGGGTAACTGTGGTAGTTAACGCTGTAGCAAGAAATGCTGGCAGACAGACAGACATACATTTCACCAAATTTGTTCAGGAGGTTCTCAAACGCAAAATGCGAGTGGAAATTTCAATTTTGGAGGACATCATTTTTGCTTCCTCACTATCGAAGGTATAGAAGCCTTGTATTCGTGAAATAAATAAAAATTACGGGTGAGGAAAGCAGTGTGAAGCCTCGCACCAGATGTTTTCAAGTGAAAACCTCCAATCCTATTGCACATGCGGATTTCACTTGACATTCAATGGAAATTCTCACGTCTATGTAAATCGCTGCTTTATTTATTTGTATTCAAGTCAAGTGTCCAGAATCTAAGGAAACGGGTATCAAAGCTTCACGCTGATAATTTTGAAATGCATATGAATAAGTCTTTTTGCACTGAGTATCTAGGTGGTCCAAAAGCCACCTCCATTTCACAATGTACTTACCTACACGCGTAAAGCATAGACATTGTTTGTTGGAAGAAAAACACGGGTTTATCCATTGGAAACCCCTGGTTACCACGTCCTTGGTACTAGTGAACAAACAATCTCTATAAAAAATAATACAGACTGTTCGAAGGAAAATTCATGTCAAACCCTCGTAACTAGGGAAACGTAACTCAATCGGTTTTTTACCTACAAAAATCGTTATCCACTCGTTGGATGTATGCTGAAATTTTATGCTGACTGCTCGGGCATAAAAACAATGATACCATGTAAAACATGGTAACGCTTTTGAGAGGACAAAATGACGGATTGACCCAGCGGGAGGGCATATTCAAAAAACCTGCCAATTGGGTAAGTACTATGGCGTAGCTTCTATGATACCAACAAAAATTTCACGATCGTGTTGATATTTTCCTAAACTTAAAAACAACAACAAGATCAAGAATATCCTATCTCAATACTTCCCAACCAACTTTGATTATCGGTTGTTGGGTAACGCTTTTGACGGGACAAAATTTTGGATTGATCCCAGCGAAAAGACATATTTATGTCAAAAGGAGGGCAGATAATCATGAGTAACCCCGTTGAGATCACTTTGAAGTTTCTCTTGCAATATAAACTGCGTCAAAAAAAAAATTTAAAAAATCGCAGAACCCAATCATGGGGGATAGTCCGAAATTCCCGCTCGTGAAGAGGAGAAATACCTAGTGGTCTTGAAACGCTCTCAACCAGGGCTGGTGGGACCCACACAGCTAGTTCACGGCGAAGGGGATCCGGTCGAAATAATTTATTATAGTAGTGAATGCCTACTATAACCTGCTAACGGAATGTCCGGGTTTTTGCAGTATTCCACTGATCTCCCTCATAATCTTGAATAGGTTATTAAAAAACTGATTTCATTTCAAGATTATTTGTTGCCGACTTGAAGCATTGCGTTTACTATAAAGGGTAATCATTATATTTTGCAGGTTTGTTTAAAATTGTCAGCCAAAAGCAAAAATAAGATTGAATGCCCCTAATTAAATAAATAAAGAAAGAATACACCAAAGCGGAAAATGTAGGTAATTTATGTTTATTTCCGTTCAACTCCTATGATGGATGAGTGCCCTAATGCCCTAATGAAAGGTGAATGGAATCGATGGAGAGAAGAAACCGCACAACATTCTATCTAAAGTAGTTCAGGTAGAGCTTTTTTGAAAAATGCATCCCCTATTTTCACCCCCTAAGAGTTGACTGCGTCGTTTTCGCTCAATACTTTCTCGAATCCAAAGGTTCATTATTTACAATAGTGTTCTTCAAAGGTCTTTAAATGAAATTTAAACATCGGGAATTAAGCGCTCTTCTAAGCGCTAGAATCTGACTCCGCAAATACTTGTAGGTATAAGCAAAGAATCAAAACAATAACGTCAATAATTTCTGAATCAACTAAACTCGAATTTTATGAACACCATGTGTCAACATGTAGTGATTTTGAACAGAATGTTGGACTATTAATAGTCTTAACCTCTACAATGTGAACCTTGAAGTAGACAGCCTGTGTAATGATATTCATTCCTCTCGTACAAAAAAAACTGTACCTACTGAGTAAGTAATTTCTAAGTTGGAGGAATAAATTGAATGGGTCCCACCAAAAGCTTCTGTGTTCACAAGGGGAATGACTCGAACTCAGGGGCCTTTGTTGGTGCATGCCCTTCCACCTGACATTATATGTACCAGTGTTCTTCGCAGTGTGCGATATGATAGAATCTGACTCCCCAAATGGTTGTAGGTATCCGCGAAAAATCAAAACAGTAACGTCAATAATTTCAGAATCAACTAAACTTGAATTTTATGAACACCATGTGTTCACATGTCGTGATTTTGAACAGAATGTTGGAAAATTATTTGTATCATCCACTACAATGTGAACATTGAAGTAGACAGCCTGTGTGATGATATTCACTCCTCTCGTACAAAGAAAAAAAACTGTACCTACTGACGGTAATTTCTAAGTTGGAGGAATAGAGTGGATGGGTCCCACCAAAAGTTCTGTGTTCACAAGGGAAATGACTCGAACTCTGTACGAAGTGCTGCCGGCTCTTTCAGGGGCCTTTGTTGGTGCATGCCCTTCCACCTGACATTATACTATGCATTGGATGATAGATTACAGGCTGGGTCGATGAGACGTTACGAAGGGAAACCCTTTACGTGCGCAGGTGACCTCTGGATCAGGAAGAAAAGCCTGATATCGAATCCACTGCAATTTCACGCTTTGGCGTGAACTCTCCGCCTCAAATCCACGGTCTATACAGTCATACATCTGTTCTTATCGCGTGGTTTCGTTAATATCAATCACTACTCTTCCATAATAGATCATACATTGAAGGGTGAAGAGCAATCGAAGACAAACAACTCAGTGCTCTTTGAGAGCGCTTGATTCCAGAGACCTGAATTTCATTTGAGGCCATTGAAGTATACTATTGTCAATAATGAACCTTCGGACTCGAGCAAGTATTGAACGAAAACGACGCAGTCAACTCTTAGGGGGAAAAAATAGGGGTTGTCTTTTTCAAAAAGCCCTAGCTGGAGTAATTTCGACAGGATGGTTCCATCAATTCCATTTACCTTTCATTAGTGCATGAGGGCACTCACCCTTTTCAGGAGTTGAACGAAAATAAATATAAATAACCTACCTTTTGCGCTTTGGTTTAGTCGGGTTAACCCGTTGCGTTTGCGTTTCTCAGTGATGGAGAAGAGGTGGGTAGAAGCAAGTAAGTCCATCCGTCTTGTGAAGTGGATGGATTTGTCTGTATTGTTTGTTGTAAGCATGGGTAAGTCTTAGTAAATTGATGTACCTAGTTCGTAATAAGTTAGACGGAATTTATGTTTTTCCGAGTAGCGAAGGTAGCGGTAGCTATGTTTTCACTTTGGAAATCGAATTTTTTCGTTCTCCAAAGTAAAATAGAGAGTTTTTGTTCTTCCCTGCATCTCCAAAGAAACAAAACCGAAAACGAAACGCGTAGCTAATAAGGGAAAATGGACCAATCAGCTTGAAGTAAGACTCTACACGTATTCGGAATGTTTTTCGTGTGTACGTGTAGAGCTGCCTCTACACGTATGTTACGAAAAACTTTCCGTTGACGGAAAGAGAATGCTCGAAGCTGATTGGCCCGTTTCCCCTTATCAGCTACACGTTTCGTACTCGTTTTTCACGTTTCGTTTTTCCTTGGAGATGACGTGAAGAACAAAAACTCTCTAATGTCTACTCACATTTCACGTTTCAGAGCTTCCTGAACAAATTTGGTTCCGTGTCTGTCTGTCCGCATTTCCTTGTTACAGCCTTGTCTTCCGATCCGATTTTGTCCAGATTTTCAGGGATGCGGGTAGGGGCCCTTTAAGGTCAAATGAACGTAGTAGTTCTGTTTTACAATAAAGTTTTTTCTACTCAGTCTTCCAGAATAAGAAAAGTCAAACTAGAACCACACCAGTCACTCAACAACTAACTGAAAGGGATTCACGGAGGCGCTCAGGGCTCTCATGAGCTCCAGTGTTGCCAACACAAACCCTTCAATCTCCCTCATGGGTCAAAAGAGCCTACGTGTCATGCAAAATTAATTAATTAATTGTTAAAATTATTCTTTGAATATTCGCTCATCAACTCATGCTGCATGAATAGATCTTTAAAAAATTCAAATGAGCATAAAGGCACTCCATCCCGCCAGAGGATGATAAAATAGGAACAATGCCGCCAACCGCATCAAAATCCGTTGAAAATTGGCTGAGAAAAATGAGAGGGTGGGAGGAGGGGGGGTGGGGGATTGTTCATTCTTATTTTCTTGTGTCTTGGGTGCATTCTCCAATTCAATTCGGTTTCTTTCGAATGTTCCAATTATCATACAGGAGACGTCTAATTTGGGTAGGGATAATAGGTAACAACTCAAGCAAAAGAGGAACGAATTATCCTGTTCTTCCTGTTATGCAAAATGATTTCTCGCAATCATTGCTTACATAAATTGGCCGTATGCAATTTTTTAGGTACGTTGTATTGCAGTTGCACTTCACATTGATAGCAATGCGTCTTTTCCTGTTGGGTGCCCAAAATCAACAGTATTGGCATGAAAATGAACGGATGCGTGAAAGAAAAGT
Source organism: Lygus lineolaris (assembly GCA_030264115.1). NCBI lineage: Eukaryota > Metazoa > Arthropoda > Insecta > Hemiptera > Miridae > Lygus > Lygus lineolaris. The sequence goes on along the minus strand of JAEMON010000002.1, from coordinate 10,268,008 downwards.
CGTATTTCGGGACTATTTTTTAGACATCCTCGAAATTTTAACTTTGGGCTTATAAGTTTGATCGGTATGGGTTTGCTCTAGACAATGAAATTGATCACTAAACAATCCACCACATTGAGCTTAAATTTTTGAAACCCAAAATTAAAAAGAAATTTTGATTTGAGAGGACCAACCAAGAAGGAATTTCTTCTGCCCCTCAATAGAGTCTTTAATAAATTCGTACTCCTTCAGCCCGCGTGGGGATTGATTGCTGCAAGTTGATGGTAGATCGTGTCATCGCTAATCAAGGAGGGGAGTTGACGTGATCACCAAATACCTTCTATAGCGTCGACCGACCGGTTGAGCTGGAGACTTATGTCGCCAACAACCTCGATTTTTATACGGCAGCGGCAGAATCAAGGCTTCGGCTAGGGATTTGCTATCAACTGATACAACCAGTTTTCCCATAGTACCTAATAAACTAAGATTACAGCCATCCACCAAACCAACCAAAGACCAAACCACTTATAATCAAATCACGACGTCAAATTATAAATTGTATTTTGAACATTAGTGTGAAACTTCCTCGCCTCCATTGTCTGCAGTGAACTAGGGAATGCCTCAATTGATGTTCCCTCGTTCATGCTGGACACCCAGGACTCATCTTCTTTCCTGTAGGAATCTCTTGCAGATCTCTGGTCTGTTCCACAATCCTTGTCGTGCTCGGCCGTTTTCACGCCTCACGCAGAAACTATTATTTAGGATAGACAGTTTTTGTTCTTCCACCTTTTATTTTTTTTCCGTGTACATCCCATGAGAACTCGGGGTTACCTGTTGGGCTGCACAGGAAAACGCGAGGTCGTTACCTCGGATACCCCAAACGTTATTGTTGAAACGCTAGCATCGTGACAAGCAACACGCGCTTTGAAAATGGGCCAGCTTCTCATGCCACGCACTCCCACCGCCTATCCCACGCGGTTCACCTCGTACAGGTTTGCGTTTCTTTGTGGACTATAATTTTATATTGTTCCATGTTCGAGCAATATCTTTATTTCGTTGATGACCCTCACATTAGGCTTAAGGCGCAATAGTTGAGGCATTGCATATCTATTACACGCACAATTCTTAATAATTGATACTGAATTGAGCATGTAGCTGGGAAGAGGGCTGGTCGTAAATTTCAATACAATACACATTCTCCAATAGGTACATAATAATATATCACCGTAGATGGTTAACCCATGCGTTACACAGGGTAGATTCCTGGTAGGAATCGACATCTACGATGTGAAAACCGACGGCAGAAATAGGGTGCGAAACCTTGTTGTCCCCCAACGTCTATCTCCATCAAAAATCCCGAATTACATAGGTATACCCCACTTCTCCTCGAAACTCCCTCTCCAGCTCAATTGTTGGAACTACTCAAGTCAAGGGTCAACCATCCATCTTTGGCTTATCTATGTAGGTATTGATAAAATCGTAAAAAGTATGCTAGTACAGTAATCAGAAATACAAAATAAATTAGAATACGATTGACACCATTTTCTCAATTTGTCCTTGTCTGTCTGTCCGTAAGTGGCTACAGAAATCATCCAGAAATAATTGATGTGAGTGGGTGAATATCTTCAGATCAAACTGAAGGGCAGACCCTCAAGACGTTCTTAACTGGGAACAAGAGGGAGTTTGGAGGGAGAGGGAAGGGAGCAAATTCGGGGTTTTAGCCCTTACTCACGATTTAAACAGTGTGGAACTTTGGGCATTTCTCTACATAAACCAAAAACCAATGTGAGGCAATAGTTCTAAATTAAGCTGGAGGAGTAGAAACGACGGGAGTAAATACAGGACTTTTGATAGGGATCTATCGAGGATAACAGGATGTGGACAACGGGGTTTTTGCCCAATTCTTGTCGTCTGTTTATACTACCATATTAGTTAGTTGGTTTAGAAAATACTTTTGCAAAATGATCATTAACCTCCCCTCCTTCAACTTGGCCCCCAAAACTCTCTTTGAGCTTAAATTTGAAAACGTTTTGAGGGTAAAATATCCAGGTTGTACTTTCCGATTTTACCCATCTTCTACGGAAATGACATGATTTTAAATTTCACAAAATTGTAGGTAGTTATAGGTGTTTTTATTATTATTATTTTTTTTAGAGCACAGAAAAGCAGTTATTTACGCTGGTGGGTTATATATACATATATGAAAAACTGTTAAATATGGAGAAAATGTTTGAAGTTTTGCAGCAAATTTTGAAGCCATTGCAATAGCTTCATTTTTTTCGAAAATTCGCTGAACGGTGCTGACATGAGGGATATCCGATGATTGTGAGCGGAAACGAGTGCCCTAAAATTACAACCTATGACGTCACCCATCTTCGCTCACCTGGGGAGCACCGTTCAATTTTTTTCGAATTTTTTATAGGTCTCTACTCGTATAAACTACAGTATGGCGTGGTGTATGAGCTGAACCAGATTTCGTTCCAGGCCGATAAGGGTATTTTCTCTTTATACTCCGGGTTAGAGATCCAAAAAAACACGGTAATTTGAGTTAGCATGCATAATAACTGGATATTCGGATCCCGGCCTTGCTGATGGCATCTCTTGCGTTTGAGGGTCCCTAGATGCCTCAGGGTGGCGCGTGTGACCTACATACGATTGTTTGCCTCGCGCAGAATTTGGTCGATGAACGAAAAGTGCGTGTTTGAAACCGATTCGCGTAGTGCGTTTCAGAATAACGAAGCGATGCCATGTTGGATTTTGATTTGTTGCCAACCTTTCCGTGCTCACCAATTACCTAGAAGGATTATTACTACCTACCTATATCATTCTTCGACTTCTGATACTTCATTGATCATGGTTATTCGATATAATATTTATTTTGAAACAGGTTGTTCAGTTTGTGACAGTACGTAACTGGAAGTTCTTATTTGTTCCTTGTCTGTCTGCTGGAGCAAGTATGTACGAGATTCCTTGCCATATGTCACGCGCACTGGGGGTAGGGCTTCAAAAATGATTCCCTATGAATTCCATTCCAATCTGGTCATCACTAGCCATATATTATATGTTTCATCTCAAAACGTAATATATAAGTAATCTAATATTGTTGATTAATTGTTTCAATGTTTCTTTTGATTTTTTTTTCAATACCTATAATGAACCTTTAGAATCGAGCACGAACATGTTTTTAACCCCCCTCAAAGTTTGATATTTCACGTTTAAAGATACGAAGAATGCGAAATTCAAATTGAAAAAATCCGTCCGTCCGTTGTCAGTGCCACTTTCCTTTCAGTTACCCTGGACCAAAATTAATGAATGCGGCCCTCGTTCGGGATCTAGTTATTCCCCGATGCTGAAGCGATACCTTTAGTCATTTCCAAGGGGAAGAAACTTGGGGGATGAAATTTTGATAACGACATAACTTGAGAACTTTAAATATAAAATTATAGTCTTTCCATCGATTTCAAATCACAATAAATTTTTATCGTCGAACGAGACCGTGTGGACCACTGTAGGACCAAACGTTCGCTCCTAACAAGGACTTCAAGGGTTAAGCGGAAAAAATATCCTGTGACACGTGTTTTGAAGTTATTTCTCGACTACAGTTCTCTTTTAGTGCTGTTACTTCATTCAAGCGGTTACCAAATATGCAAGGTTTAGTTCAAGTTAGTTATTTATTTAAAAAATGAAGGAGAATATTTCAAACGATCCACATCTGTGTTGACGTTTTAGTAATTAAATGACTTTTCCAACCTCGAAAATCGCTGTGGTCGAAGCCGGTTTGGCAAACATGGTCGGAGAGCAAAGTAAACAGTCGAGTTTACCTGATTGGTTGAATGTATGGATTACTCCCCACAGAACCGACCAGATAGATTTACTTAATATGGTAGGTATGAATCAGATAGTGGAAACAAAAAAAAATCTTACTAAAATCGGAGACACTTAGCCTTCCTTTTAAGCAAATGTTGAGTCAAGCTTATGGGTGTTTATAGTCATGCAGATTTTTTTTTTGTTTTTGACCACATACTCTGTTTATTTCCGTAATTTA
>JAEMON010000002.1:10248093-10263974 GCA_030264115.1 Lygus lineolaris | reverse complement strand
CCTCAGTAATCGAGCCAAGAAACGAAATTGTTTGCAGATTGAAACGAAGAAAGGTGAAATTTCACGTTCCACTATATTACCTATTTATTACTCAACAATAATGAATAATGCATTATAGGATAATAATAATAATGAAATGGTTCTTAAAAAATCTCTGCAAAACTCTCAGATTAAGTGACATGAATTTTGAGTCCAAGTTTAGTGGGCACCTTTATCGTGATTTTTGCTGGCCAAAATATAATTCATGAGTATAAGACCCTCCTCCAATTGCAGATTCATGTTCTACGTAAATTTTCACAACTAACTTCTCGCCTTTCATGTTCTCCCCATGTGTAAAAACTCATAGAATGAGCCGAAAAACGCAATTTCGCAAATGTATTAAACTACTACATAATAATGTCAAATAATTTTCAGGTATTTCGGTTTTTGGTTTTCGTTTCATAAATGAACCTTTCGAATCGCTCAAAAACAATTTTTTTTTTTCAAACCGCCCCTCGAAATTTGAAGTTGTACACGTTGTACGTTTCGAGAACCGAAAATCAAATTAAAAAAATTATTAACTGGTGGTATTACATTGGTAGTGGTGGTGCTTATTATAAGCATTCATAATAGTAAAAGATAAACTCGATTCTGTGTAAACAAAAAATATGCAATAATCAGTATAGTTGATATGAAAAAAGGAACGAGCATGAAAAAAAACTAGGGAGCAGTGCATGAGGGATGGGGCTTAAGATGAATGATCACACCTGTTCGATTCCAATGTTATCCAATCTTCCTAAGTCTAATTGTCGCGATTAGAAGAGTGATTACGTGTTTCGCTTTATTAGGCGGCCCATTAATATCTGATTTAGCATACCAAATATGCTCATTGATCAGTTGCCGGAAGCCGTTGTTAGACATTGTCTACACGTGCGCGCGTGTAGTTCACTCGGGTTTTTCACAAACGTTTAATTTTTTATTGACGGGGAGACTGACGTGTGATCACACGTGGGGCCCCTCTGATGAGGCATAACCGGCTTGCAAGGTCACTTTCGCACTATCGAACGCCCAACTAATTATAGCCAGTTGCAGTTCCTTCTCGAAAAGTCTTCCCCTCTGAGCCTCGTTTTAATTCACCAGCCGCCCACACTTTCCCCAGGGTCGCCAATGTGCGCCAATCGTCCCCAACGCAACGGTTCCTTCACTTAGGTACTTACAGTAGTTGCTCTTGTAGGTTTTAAGTGACAAATAGCCATAATATAGAACTGGTTGTGTCCATTCCATCTTTATCTTTTAGTCGCGATTATCGTAAGCTGTACTTACTTGATATTCGAATGATGGAAGGGCTGGTTAAAAATTTGAATTCTATAGTTCAATGATCCCACAAGTTGACGAAGGACATGGCAAAAGATCGCGAAACGGCGGGCATCGCTATGCCACCAATAATCCGATAATCCCTTGTTCGGAATGCTACGTTATGCCACCAGCTTCGGAAAGAGAAATTCTACGATAATACCACCTTTCAAGTAACCTATTCCCAAGGAAAAGAACGGATCACCAAGCCTGTGCACGTACACTTACCGTATCGTTACTGCTTATGGAATAACCATTTTCAAGCAAGAAGAAAAAACTCAAAAATGTAGAAGAAGGTTTAATTTATTTATTTTATTGTATTACCAGTGTTGGGCAAACGCCATTCTGAAATAAATTTTCTTTCTGTATAAATATAATAATACTGTAGGCAAGCTCAATTAATAAGCGCGTTTCATTTTATTCTACCATTTTTACGGTCAATGTTCACCATATTTTCAGTCAAAATTTTGAGTTATATTTATCAACACTTCACTTTGGCAATATTCTAGTTAGTTATCTACTCGTAGCTACCAGTGTTCGGCAAACGCCATTCTGAACCTAATTTTGTTTCTGATGTATATAAATAGGACTGCAGCCACTGTTGTGCGAATTCGCATCTACTGATGATACTGTTGCGATGGGATTGACACTGAATCCTCAGGAGGCTACCTCCTAACTAGCTTCCAAGTTTGAGTAGGATCGAGCCCAATTTAGATATTAAAAAATTGGTGTTCACCAATAACTTGTGTTTGGTGTAAGTAACCACTTTCATCAACTATGTACTATTGATACCCAGGTTGAGTTGGTAGGAAACTATTCTACTACTTAAAACTATTCTATTAGTGAAAATTTTTAATAAAACTGCAGTACTTTGGTCGTCAACAGAAGTTGTTGTGGGATGCCAACTGCTTTGGGTAGTTTTAGTTGTAACTACTACTCAGCTACTTTAGTTGTATTTTTCGAAGTAGTGCACGTGGTGAGGATGAAAAGCGCTTCAAATTATTACTCAAAGGTTTATCGTTTTTCTGTACAGATCACTAATTTCCAAAGATCCCATTTGGTGTATACATTCGACATATAAACTATCAGTCCAATACACCTTCCCGAGGGGTCAACCACTGGCTGAAATCGTGTCCCATTGCTAAAGCTGTCATGGACTGAAACGAAATAAATTTAACTAAAAGGACCAAGCTGGATTAGCAGGACTAGGGATGGACTAATAGGACTAAACTTCGGACTAAAGACTAAACTGGACTAATTAAGACTAACCTTGTCTGAACTGAAGAAAAGCAAAATTTTTGAAAATTTTAAAGCAAAATTTTAAAAATTGTCTCCATGGAAATCCGTTTCAGTCCATTCTAAAACGATTCCTAGATTTCAACATATTTCATATGTATATATATAAATGTATGTACATTATTTGTATGTGTTATTATAAAAGAAATTTAAAAAAATATCAAAATGTCGTATGTTTCAAAGTTCGTTGGCCAGAAATTTTGGAGTACTCCAAGATTTCAAATTTTGAAGAAAAAAGTAAAAAACGTGTGTTTGGAATTTTTTGGTGTAAATCCTAAACATCCTAAACATAGGAACATAAAATGGTATATTCGGAATTAGCGCAAAATTTCGTATAAGAACCACCTATCAGATCGGTTAAAATTATTCTTTGAAAGTTTGCTCGTTAACTCATGCTGCATGAATGGAACTTTGTTATCACCTCATCACTATGAGTGTAATTTTATTAGCGAAAAGAAACTATAAAGATTGATGCAAAGCTTGCGAGCTCGATCACCTAGTCGAGTATTTCTATGAATGCTTAGTCTTGTTTTCGGGCTGAAATCCGATTAACGTTGGTATCTACTTGGATTAATTATTGTGTTCTGCCGATTTTCGATCTACCGATGTTCGAGCTGAAGATGTTTATACGTTTTGGGAGCGAACTGCAGTCGGCGCGGTGGGCAGTTGGATGCGTTTTTCGCCTCTGGGCTAGTCTTTAGTGGTCCCCGAAATACTCGGCATGTTGGAATGCAACTTCGTGATAGCGATCTCTGCCCACCACTAAAGATATTCTTGTTCGAGTTTCGGCTCATTGTTTTCTAATTATAAATGTTTATGATGCCGCCAAAGAGTTCAAAATTTTGGCCAATACATAGCCCATTATCTCGCATTCTACAAGCTGAGGAATCTGAATAAAATATTTGAGAAATTCGCATTAGGAACGTATTCATTTGGTCAGTATGTAGTAGGTACTTATCTTTGATTTGTCTGAATTCCATTTTTAGGTATTTACTTAAAAGTTTTCTCTTTTTTTTCTCGCATACCTAGGTCAACGAGGAATACACATGGTTCAGAAAAACACATTTATTTTGCTTCCTCATCACCGAATCCAGGAAGCTATGTAGTCGTGCAAGAAATAAAAAAATGGGTGTCCTTCAAAATCAAAATTTCCATTTGCTTTTCACGTTTCAGAGCTTTCTGAACAATTTTGGTTCCGTGTCTGTCTGTCGGTCTATGGTCAATTCATTGTCCCAGGCAAAAATACGAGTATATGAAGTTATGGTCCGAATTTGATTAAATTTTCAGGGATTGTGCTGATCAGCCCCTGACGGTCCCACATGAATTTCGTAGCCATCAGACCACTAGTAGCGTATGCGCAACCGCAAACGAGAAATTCCTAAAAATTACGATTTCTAAGTTTCTAATGGACCGATTCCGCTCGAATTCGGTGTTTAGTGTAGGGCTGACAATTACCTTCTAATTTCAACACGATTGTATCAGTCATATCTGCTGCGCATGAGCAATTTTTGAATGTGTTTCATGGCCATAACTCCGGAACTACCCGACTAATTTCGGTGACGGTTTCAGAGATATTGTAGCAGTCCCCTATTAATTTCAAAGCCATCGGACCACTAGTAGCGTTTTGCACATGCGCTATTTGTGAATGCCCTGAAACTACTTTTCCCTTTCCCTCAAACTCGGAGGGTAGTTGGAGGCTGACTCAAGATCTACTAATTTCATCACAGTTGGATCAGTAATAGCCAATTTCGCAGAAATCACTTTAAGAAAAACCTAATTTCTCAACTTATACATTTTTCTCACGTCTCCCAAGGAAGATAAAATAGAAAATTCAGTACTAATATTATGTATAGGTATATGGCAAATCCTCAGTTCCATGCCATTGTGATGAGATTGTCAGATATTCAGCAGATATTATGCTCTAGATATTCCCTTCTGATCATTACCGTTGTTGAAGCGATAGCTCCCTATGACTGCCGCCTGTCCTTTTCATCTTCAAAACATGGATTTTCTACTTTAAAATTGCCCGATTTCGGCCAAAATTGAAGAGAAGTTACCTCTACACGTTCCTCTACAAATTCCATCACAATCGGATCTGAGGGAGATTTTGACATTCGATTTCTATGAAATTTTCAGGAAACCTGCGGATCCCATACTTTCAATCGTTCCCTAGCAACGGTAACATCTCCCCATGCCAAAGCATAAAAACCTCTAAATGCCTGATAGGATGTATATTTTTATTCAACTAATGGCCCAAGTAACTTCACAACTTTCAATAATTTACGAATTTTATTTTTGTTTTCGTACCTAATTATTATTGTTCTTCTTCAAATCCCAAAGGCAATGAACTGTCCTAATTTTAAATTACAAAAATTGAAATTTCAATAGTTTACAGCTTGTCAGAAGTCAGAATTGAATAATAGAAAGAATGCCGAAAACCGATTTGAAATTGAGTTAATGCCAAAATGGTTGGGGGAAGGGGAGTTAACCTCTTTTTTCAACTTATAAGGTTGTACTAACAGTTTCTATTCTATTTTATTAATTTTTAATGATATTTTGGGCAGCAGCTTCCAGAGATTGATAACAACAGGCTCCCATTATCATTTTTATTTAGGTATATGTACTACGTACCTAAGTTGCAATTGAACATTATCCAACACTTCGAAAAAGATGGTTCCTTAGACCTGCCGATATTATATACGAGTAATTATTATTCTTTATTTATGTAGAAGTTCCTAACATGATAGTTTATGACAGTGTGGCCATGGATAATAAATTGTGGAATGTTCATAAAATTTCTCAGGCCTTGAGTAATGAAATAAAATCTTCTTGATGTAGGCCATAAAGCCTCCTGCCGTCGTAAACCGAAGAATATAGGTAGACAATTAAAAAATTACCAATATGAAACTAAAAATACAACAATGAACAAATAATTAACTATGGTCAATTTTTTCCGTACTCAGTTTAGTTTTGTTCTTTTGTTAAACTTTTATTTTATAAAATCGCGTTTCTTCTCTCGTTTTCACGATATCTTATTACGTAATTTGTAGCAATCGAATCAACTAAATTTAAGAAAACCGAAAAAATGATCATTAATGACATATCTTTATGGCTACTAAAAAAATCTCCGCGTTGTAAACAATTGCCCTATTGTGCGCAGTTTTAGTAAATAACTTTTATTGGAGGAAAGAAAAACTGATCTGATCGTATTTATTTGGTTTCATTTTGTATGGACTCTGGGAGCTGAGAAATATGATTATTTTTTTTTATTTTTTTATATTCAAAATTAATTGAGGCGGAACAATAAGTTGATGTTCAAAATAATTTCGTAGGTGTTTACCGCCTAATTTCATATGGAACCGTTCTAGAGGATGCAACTAACAAGAATTCCGAAGTATATTCAACACTTTTAGCGAATTTTCGAAGAAAATTCAGCTATTGCAATGGCTTCAAAATTTTTGAAATGAAAATTTTTGAACGTTTTCTTCGTGGAAATCCGTTTCAGACCATTCTGTAACGATTCCTGAAATTTAACACTTTTTTATATGTATATATTTATATATGTGTCACTCCAGACGATATCTGACCGTGGAATCGAGAAAAAAATCCGAAAAATTTTTAAAATGTCAATAATATAAAAAGAAAAGATGAGTTCGTTGGCCAGAATTTTAGGAGTACTCCAAGGCTTCAAATTTTGAAAATTTAGTTTCAAAATCGCTTAAAAAAAAAAACCTATGTGTTTCCTATAAGAATCACTCACAAAATCGGTTAAAATTATCCTTTGAAAATTCGCTCACCAACTCATGCTGCATGAATGGAACTTTTATTAGTTTTGGTTTAGCAATATTTTGGTACTACTAATTATTATTACACACATACATTATTACACGTTTTGTGGACTCCAAGATTTCCAACTCTATAAATGATAGGTACGTATACTACGCTATGTAATAGGTTTGGTTTCTACATAAGTAGGTACGTAAGATCTATCGTATCTAAGTTAATGAGTTGATTGAGTTTGATGGTGCTCATGTGAGTCACATATTTCGAGGTTGTAAACCTTGAACTTGGTCTTTGTGACAGGAAGAGAGACCATGTTGTTGATTAGGAATCAATGGTTGTTGAAGTTATTATTTGTGTCTTGTGAAACATGCATTACTCAGCCGGGCTTGTCCCATCAGTCTTGTCTGAAGCTCCAACAAGATTCTCGGTTCCCGGTCAGTGGGTAATGCCGGTCAGAAGGGTTTCTGAGGGAGGAAAGCTTCCATGAAGGCTCATCCTGCAATTGGCACCTGTCGGAGTTCCCACGAACTAAATTCCAGACTTTTCTGATTCAACACTACTGTTTCAAAAAACTTCACGCGTTCAGGAAGTTTTTACCACATGTTGATGTAATTTTGGTCCATCTTCAAGGCACCGTAAGTACATTTCCACTCAATTTCTACCACATTTCTGGTGTCTTTAGTGGTAGTGTCATGTGAAAGCTTTAATGATACGAAGTAGCAACGTTGTAGTGTACGAAAATAATCGTGGAAATGCGAGCTAATTTTAACTTTTTTTGGCTGATGGGGGGTTCCCGGTCATTTGCTTTCGGGGATGCCAATCAGAAATGGGGTTATCCCGGCCTGACAGCATATTGACTGGCATCCCGCCTGTTAGACCATTGATTATTACAGTTAGTTGTCAACCACATGGTGATTGTTTACATTTGGGAAAATTCCAGAAATATAATTCATTCTCATTTTGACTATTCACCAGTCTACTTTTCCTATCATATTACGGAAGTTGTTACACCGCCATACCCTAAGAAATCCTATACAAACCGAAGTGAATTGTTTGCATTTATTAAAATTCCTTAATAATAATTATAGTAGGTAGGTACTTGGTGATTTTGAAAAATAAATTCTAAAGCTCATTTTTTGATAAAATAGAAAAACCCCATGTTCCTCCTGCAGTCCCCTCATTTCCTTCCACTTTCCTTTTTTGTTCATTCACTAAATTCTGTTCTTTTTTGGGAACGTTCTCATTTGAATCGAATGATGACAAGTCATCGTTCTTAAGTTAGAAAGGATGATGTTTGGAATCACATGTCACCACGTCCATTTACTTGGGATCTAACACACCGGCATTTCCCAGGCTGGCATCATCCCTAGGGTGGGGGGATACGGGTCAGAGCAGCTTTTCAGGGTTTTAGTCTATACCTCTGTTAATAATGTCTAATAAGGAAAAACTGAGGTTGATTATTAAAATTGGATAGTTTTGTAAGCAAACCACGTTGGAAGCTCTATTCTATGACTATTGGGGCCAAAGATATGGAACTTCAAAGTTAGGTGACCGGCTACCCCCCACTCACCCTTGAGTGGGAAGTGGAGTGGTTGGACGACGGCGCCTTGACAACTTCTAGAAACGCCTGGAAAGGCGCGCTTGTAATTATATCATACTTGGTCAAGTGGAATAATCTGGATTGGTGCCCAGCACAGGACTCACCTTCCCAAGATCCTCTGATTTGGACGAATACCAGTGATGAAGTATGTGGCTCACCAGAGAGGACAGGAATCCCTCTGCCGTCACTCCTGAGACTACGTTCAGAAAATGTCCACTAGCCCATGTCTGTCTGATCACGGCAGTTGCAGAACTGGCTCTACAAGTTACCGAAACGGGTCAACCCCGGTCTAGTTACAGAATTTGGGTTTACCTCACCGAAATGCCGAGGTCACGTCGGGGTCACCAGTTTTGAGACCCTAGAGCCTGTGGTCTGACGTGGTAGTCATCGTTACATCCCGTGACAAGTTCCAGAAATTCCTGGAAAGACACTTGTGAAATAACCGGGAATGTGTCCACCCCTGGTACATCTGGGAAACCCTGTTTATACGTACCTGAAAGAGCAGAATATTTTATTCTTTGATTATTGCAATATTCTATATACCTACATTACAGAAAATTTTTTGGTTATCAACCTATAAAGAATGAAAATATATATGGCGAGGTAACGTTGAATTTTCCCGTTCGTATCCGTATCATCTTTTATCGTTTTCTGCTTCGGAAAGTCCTCCTATTACTCATTGTTGCATTTATTGTGTTTTTAATTACCTCGCATCTGCCTGTAGTTTGAGTCGCCAGTTAATTGAGTATTTTATACCGTTAAAATCCTTGAGGCATCGGAATTATTATTCTTTGTTTCCCTAATTTTATTGTCCCTCGAAAATCTATGAGCAACGGTGCCTCGGCACTCCAGTTCTGCCTGGTCGACGCAACTAGTGACTCCATGGCAAAACTTCTGAAACCATATGCGGGTATGGACCATTGATAATAATTATTACCATCCATGGGTTACGTTTCCATAGAAGGTATCTTTAGAATCACTGTCATCTTATTAATATCCTGTGAGAATTTCAAATCGATATTTTGGTTTATTATTTTCAATAATGAACCTTTGGAATCGAGCACGAAAAAAAATTTTAACCCCCCCTTAAAATTTGAGGTTTTACGTTTCAAGATACGTAGAATCCAAAAATCGAATTAAAAAAAAAAATCCATCCGTCCGCCGTACGCGGCACTTTCCTTAGTTACCATGGTCCAAAATTAATGAAATGTTGTATACCGGTCCCATTCGGGGTCTAGTTGTGCCGCGAAGCTTTTCGTTACCGTCAGTCTTCTCTAAGGGTTAGAAAATAGGGGATGAACTTTTCAAAACGCCCTAGCTCGAAAATTTCAAATAGGAAGTTATATTTTTTATTTTTTCCATCAATTTCGGATAGAACACAATTTTTAGCGTCGAATGAGACCTCGCGGAGCGTTTTAGGACCAACCATTCGCTCCCTGTAAGGACTTGAGGGTTGAACGAAAAAAGAGCAGAAACACGAGTGTGAATCGCAATTCTTCCCGAGTAGGCAAAATCTCCGTTCAAATATCAGCTGTTCGAATGCATGTTTCTTTCAATTCCACCTAACCAAGTTTGTTGTTTACATTAAGAAGCTTCCTTAGTTACTGAATTTCATTAAGAATGAATGATACAACTCTCCGATAATAATAATTACAAGAAGGTACCTACTCATTGTCGAATAGAGACGATTGTGAACCTCGCGGTAGGTGGGTATTTTATTTATGTCAATAGGATCTTTGTAGATGGGCGATCTATTCAGAAAATGATGAACCGTTGTGTAATAATTTGCTGATAAGGAATCCATCCGAACCCTAACGTATTGTGTTGGGGACATTGTGTGGGGGGGAGTGGACATTGATATTTAACTGATACGTAGTCCGTCCAACTTCTTATTTTGGGTGACCTACGCATTGTACGGGGTTTGCCTTTAACTTGTTGTGAGTTAAATGCAATTCTATTTATTTATTCAATTTATTATCAAGATCATCTCAATGAAACGCTTCTCGTACCCATACATACTTTGTTGAATTCTTGTGTGCTATAAACAAACGGTTCCCAGGTAAAATGGAACATAACTTTCATTATTCCTATTTTGTTTATTGCTGCCGAATCTACCAACGAAGCGGAGAAGCATTGTTTTCACATTTGGTAGGTGAGAATCGTTGTCCTCAAATCAAAATTTTCACTCTCATGTTACCTTCAGTACCTTCCTGAACAGTTTTGGCTTCTTGCTGTCTGTCGGGCTGTCTAGTGATCTGTCGGTCCGCGCATAACTCGCATAACTTCCATAATTTTCATTCGAATGACATGATTTTCATTTTGATGACATTTCCAGTGATTACTCGGGCTAGGCCCCAATGCGCCCCATACCCTCATGGCAGACTTTTTTCAAATCCATTAAATTCCCCCTGAAACATGGCGAATCAATAGCAAGTAGGACAACATTTTCGATACATTTGTAATAGAGAGGACAAGCTTGATAATGAAATAAAAATATTTTGATGTGAAAACTTCAAATTAATGCATCTTTCTCACAACGGTCTTTCATAATGTGTGCCTTTTTTCAAATACGACGAGTTATTAAGATCGAAATCTGTTACATAATATGTCGAGGGGAATATGCTAATAATCAGGATATTACAGGGTTTAAAAAGTATCAATTGCAATTTTGATTTTGGATTGACAAGGTTCCCACTGCAGCCTTCGACTTGATCTTGACAACGTTCCAACTGCAGGCTCGGTCTTGGTTATCTGGCAAGGGTCCAACTGGTGTCCTATCCATAATTATAATTTCATATTCATTACTCGGTTCAATTTCCGGTAAGCAATTAGTGCACGGTACTGGTGTGGGCTTTGCACACATAATAAGCCAACGAGCAGCTGACCGAAATCGCTCGGAATCACAGTTTGCACCTCAGTATGTAGTTGTTGTTCGTAACTATAATCATGTACTCATAGGGCATGATAACAATAGATGATCAGACTGCTGCGATTGTGGTGGCGTATCGGGCAAGGCTGAGATAAACAGATCTCGTAAGAACAAAATGCTAGTCAATTTAGAGTAATCTTTGGCTCGCTCCCTGCGAAAGCCGACCATTACCAGCCTCGACAATACTGGGTAAATAATGGCTTCGAGCGCCTGGTTATTGTCGCAGCTTAGACTATCTTGCAAGTATGCCTTGAAGCCTGTGAACTGTGAATGAATTCCTTGAACTATGAATTCGATCATTCACAAAATTGACTGGAAATATCTCTCTGCATGTGTGCAATAGAATCGAATCTGAGAATCTCCTTCATCCGATGTTAAACCTCACAACCTATTAGCGTTTTTTGGTTATGAACCTTAAGAATGGAAAACTTTGAAAAATCGCCAAAAATCGCATGACCAGGAACTTGATGAGGTGGAGTTGGTCCCATTCGAAAGTAGGACTCTCAGGTCTTCAACTTTTCTTTCTAACTCGAACAATTTTGGGCAGTTTAAATGGTCCAAAGCATGAATTTTCTAGGTAGATAATAGTGTTTATTCGGAATCTTCCTATAATCCCGGAATTTCCTACACATTTGGAGAGGCGCAGTCTACAACAGGGGCCTATTCCTAAAGACTCATCATTTTTCACTTTTCAACTCTTCTTTTGTGCTTTTCAGTTTGCGGGTTATGAAAAATTGTTGTTCTGTCCGTTTCTAATGATCCAGCGTATCACTCTGCTGTTCGACTCGAAACGAAGAGTGTTTTGGAGTAATCTCCAATCCTTTTTTTTAAACAGTTTCCGGTTGTTTTCCCTGTTTCCATTCTACATTCATTCGTAGTAGAGGTATATTACTATTTGTGGATCAAAAAATACTTGATCTTGATAATAAATTACAAACTATAACTAGGTATCTCTACCTGAAGGTACCTATAGGTACGTGTGATAACATCGCTTCACTTCTCTTCAAGTTGTCAGTCGTGTTCCGTCTTTTAAACTTCATTCTTCCATTGCAAGTGGGTATAGGGTTTTCTAAAAAGTGGTGCCTACGAATTTAAAAATGCTGTGAAATGCGCAGTTTGGATCCAATTTTGTTTTTTTCAAAATAGGTACCTGCGGTTTTGCCATTTACGCATGAAAAATTGTATCGGGCATAAGCCCACCGAGACTGGCTCGGCTCGGTACATGGTGATTTCGTTACCATGACACGTTCCGTCTCATGGAAAGGAAACCACCAGTTAGGTATGTCCTAGCGGCGCCAGTCTAGGTCAGCTTCTGCCCGAAACGATTTCTCATGCGTACATGGAAAAACCGCTGGTACCTATTAAAAAAAAATTAAATTCAAACTGGGCATTTCACAGCATTTTTAAATTAGTAGTTACCACTTTTTAAAACACCCTATAGTAGAGTAAAATTATCTTAATATGAGAAATGAAAAATATCTATGATCAATCCATGATTTGTGTAGTTCTTCCTTATTGTTCCTCTTGATATCAAACTTGTGTCATCTACAAGTATTTTCTCGGAGATATTCCCTATTCTTTCTCTTGACATCTAACTTGTGCTATCTACAAATATTTCCTAGGAAAGCTACAATATCAAGAATCTTGCTGAAAAATAGAAGCACCCTTTTTGAACCCGTATTTATCGTGATAGGTGTAAATACCTACCTACCTACTCGTAAATATACCAAACTATCTACGAAATTGTTGTATCGAGAACTGCCTAACCTATTTTTCCTTCCTTCCGAATTTGAGTATTTTGAAGGACTCGCAGTTAACGCGAGCTGACTTCGATGCCACTTTATGAGCTCACCTTCGCACTAATTGGACCACCCTTTAAACCAATTGAATTCTCCTCTTTTCATCGGTGCTACCAAATGTTGAATTCAACGAAGTAATAAAACCTGAAAACATATATGAGAAGTATACCATTATACCGTAGAGTCATTTGAATGTCCGCGGAAATGTTGGTTGGTACCTAACTCTTCATTTCAAAAGCAGACTTTGCACTTTGCACATTGCGAAGGGTAACTTTCAGGAACAGAAACGTCAAATGAGGCGTGGAACTCTACCACTCTACACTTTCATTTCAGTTTTCCTCTTCAAACCAAAACCGTTCTAAAGGAACAGGAATTCTTGTGCAAATTGCAGAATGTGGATTTGAAGAGTGCAGAGTGAAGAGTGAAAATCTTCAGGAATAGGCTCCTGGACTCGATTGTGTCGTTGAGCCCGCGAATTGAGTCCGCCGTGCAGAGGGAATCGATCCCGCCCTCCCGGATTTAATATCCTTGACGCGACTGTGCGGTAGGCCCGCCCATCGAGCCTAGGGGAAAAGCCTACCCAGTGTACTGCGTCGACCCCCCCCCCCCCCCCCCCCCCCCCCCCCCATCCGTACTGAGTCCTTCCTGGTCCTCGAAAGGTCTACTTCCCCTATCCCGAGTGGGGAACGATGTCGATCCCTCAGTCACAACTTCCCTTCATCAATTTCCAATTTCAACCCTTAAAAACGTCTGTCAAGTTGGATGGGCAGTTTACCTTCCTCGCCTTTGTAGCGTAGGAGTGTAAATTCGGTTAGTAAACATTTCAGCGAAATTCGTAGAATATTCAGTAGGTGTTATGCCTGTGACAATAAATTTCAAGTTTGCGCACGCGCAGAAGCCATCACTCAGTCAATTGGGTCGAAATTTATAGATGGCTGACTTGTACTCGTAGTTCGTACACTCCGAATTTGAGCGAAATCGGTCCGTTAGGAACTGAGAAAGTCGTAGTTTCAGGAGATTCACTTTTGCGCATGCGCACACGCTACTAGTGGTCCGATGGCTATGAAATTTATGTGGGACTGACTGGGGGCTCCCCAATACAATATCTGAAAATGTCACCGAATTTGTTAAATCAGTTCCGGCGTTATGGCTATGAAACACATTTCAAAATTGGGCATGCGCAGTAGGTTTCTGATATAATTGTGTCAAAATTTGAAGGTAGGTAATGAGGAACTGAGAAATCGTAGTTTCTGGAAATTCACGCGACCAGTCGTCCCATTAAATTCATAGAGGACCCTTTGGGGTCTAACCCGCGTAATCCTTGAAAATTTCACCGAAATTGGTTGAGTAGTTCCGGATCTACGCCTTTGACAGCAAATTTCAAGTTTGCGCTTGCGCAGTAGCTATTAGTGATCCAATGTTGACGAAATTCTTAGGTGATTGTCTGGCCGGAGTGCCCAACTCCCTCCAAATTTGAGAAAATTATGACAATTAGGACTGAGATACCAGGGTTCCAGGAAATTCACATTTGTGGTCCACGCTCTCACGCTAATAGTGGTCCGATGGCGATGAAAATTCATAGGGCCCCTTCAATCTCTCATAATTTCATCGAATTCGGACCACAACTTCATATAGTTTTGCCTGGGACAAGGAATTGACGACAGACAGACAGACGGACACGGAACCAAAATTGTTCAGAAATCTCTGAAACGTAAGAAGGAAGTGGAAATTTAGATTTTGTAGGACACATTTTTTTTTTTTTTTTTCATTTCTTGCAGCAATACATAGCTTCCTACCTTAAGTAGTGAGGGAGCAATAAGACATTCGTGCAGAAAGTCGACAATAATAACAGCCTCCACAATACATTTCTACTTGGTTTAATAAAATTTTCAAAGAAAATTCAGCAACTGCTGTTTGCATAAATTGATTACTTCTAAAAATTAACCTTGGAATACATTCAGTAGCACCTGTTCAGTAGCACTCTTAATCACCTTTCTCTCTTATTGGTTTTCACCGTGCCCCATTAATCCGCAAATCTCTCATATTCATGACGTTAGAATTCCTCGTTATGTAATCTTTCCCCTGGGTTTCACTGCCTGTACGGTAGGTACATATCGAACAGACAACGTCAATTCGTTAACCAACTTTTGATGTATTGGAATACCTATAGGGGAAAGATAGACGTTCGACTCTATGATTTGGTTAATTAGGTATAGTCGAATTATTGTCTAGCTGGTTAACCCCTGCACAGAGTTTCAAATTTCTCAATGGAGCGAAACCTTCAATTTTTTACAATAAGGTGGAAATACAAATCAATTCGAACCAGCTTCTTTTGATTTCTTCTCCTTTCAAAAACCTTGGATAGATAGCTAACCACTTTCAAGCTTATTATAATTATGTATTATCATCAATTTCTCTTAGAACCTTGATGGAGTTCACCCCAGAAAATGCCTTGAAGTCATCATGCCTTTTGCTGCTATAATACTCCTTTTTTTCTCGCCAAGCTGGTCCCTGAACCCCACAGGTGGTTTTATTTACCATTTGAAAAGACTCGACCACCTCCCACCGACAATAATTTTACTCTTGGCTGCACTCGTACAGTTAAATTTAATATAACTTTGTCTTTCATCATGACACCCACGCAGGAACAACGACAATATAAATAAATCCAACCACTTGTGGTGGGGTCAGTACGATAAACCATGAAATTCGGTATACTTACGAACATCTGGGAAGCGATTCGCGACTCTGCCCCGCTCTCATCGTTGATTAAATGACTAATTTATTACACCTCCGAGAAGGTATAATATTAATTAATTCACTTTTCACCATTATTCACTACCTGCTCTACTGTCTTGTGATGGATTCCTTCCACGAATGAAACCAAAGTACTTTATCTTAGGCGAGGTACTTTCTTGGATTATCATAACGGTTCCTTCCGTATCGCGGTATTGGTTCCAGTGTTTTCTCACTGGAAACATTGACAAAATGCATGAGTTGATGATCGAATTTTCAAAGAATAATTTTAACCGATTTGGTGTATGGTTCTTATGCGAAGTTTCACGTGGATTCCGAACATAACATACGTTCCTATGTTCGAGATGGTAATTCACACAATAAACCTCAAAAAACACGTTTTTTT
>JAEMON010000002.1:10210587-10230924 GCA_030264115.1 Lygus lineolaris | reverse complement strand
AATAAACCGTTGTGTAATAATTTGCAGCGTTTTTGTTGAACAGTCAGGAGAATGAGCATTACCTACTTGTAATTAATTATAATTACCTATCATCCAATAATTGCAGGTCCTTCATGACGTAATTCACTAACTAAGGGAGCTCATAAAAGTAAACAAGAAAATCGATTCCGTGAGAACGAAACAATTTGATCAGCTGATCTTTGAACGGGAATTTGACTTACTTAGCTTGCGGTTGGTTGTCCAATGTATTTATTTATTGTTTTTATTTATTTATTAATTAGCTGTAAGAGCCACTTATATGATCCACTCACTTGTTCCGGGAGCTCCATTTTTGACTCAGCTGATGTGAGAGCCCTATTTTTGACTCAGCTGATCTGAGAGCTAGTTTTTCTACTCAGCTGATCTGAGAGCTCTATTTTCGACTCAGCTGATCTGAGCGCTCCATTTTCGACTCAGCGGATCTGAGAGCTCTATTTTTGACTCAGCTGATCTGAGAGCTCCATTTTCGACTCAGCAGATCTGAGAGCTCCATTTTCGACTCAGCTGATCTGAGAGCTACATTTTCGACTCAGCTGATCTGAGAGCTCCATTTACGACTCAGCTGATCTGACAGCTCCATTTTCGACTCATCTGAGCTGCGAGCTCAATTTTCGGTGCAGAGAGTAGTACCTCAAAACATTCCGGTAGTACCTCATTGATTTCTACCCTAGCCTTCACTTTTCGATTTTTCAGTTTATTGGTATTACTATTTCAAGGACTGTAGTTACCAACTTTTATTTATTGGTATCGCGTGAGCAATTTTTTGTGACTTTTGTTTATTGGTATCGCGTGAGCAATTTTTCGTTACTTTTGTTTATTGGTTTCGCGTGAGCAATTTCTCGTGACGATTTTTCAGTTTATGTGCCAAAGCAAAGACATAAATGTCAAAAACCAAGTTAGATACATACCTACTTCATATTTAGCCTCTCTCAACACCATTTAAATCAATCATTTTCCTACCTATAAAATAACATTATTCATAGGATCAACAATCATAAATCATCAGAATCAAAAATCCATTTATCATCAGAACAACAACTGAATGTCATTAAAAAACTGTTCCTGTGTTGAATAACAAATTTTGTCAGTTCAAAAAATCGCTCTGGTAATGAGTAGAAATTTTGTTAACACATGAGGTAAAATATATCAACATGTTTCACACAATTCCAATAATGTATTCTTTCATTTAAATAGGTATCTTGGTAATATTTACGTAAAAATGTTAAGTCTAAAATTCTCGGAATCCATCCAGAATAAATTGAGTGAAACCTATTGAAGTTGAGAACATCAGACAATAACAGGTTTCTGAAAACATAGGTAATACCTAGTAGATCTCTACGACGAAATCCCAGACCTAATTATGATAGTGACAATCATAAAATAAAATTGGGAACTGCGGTGGGTTTTACATAAAGAGAACATTCTTCCAAAGCTTCACCTATTTGAATGTTATAGCTTCATAATTTTACAACTTTTATACCGGTCGATAAAATTGCGAAATTGGCGTAGACCGTTTTGTTCCGACAATGCCGCCCGTTAAAATGGAACGAGGTTATTTTTTAAGCAAATAAATCGTTAAAAGCGTGCAAAAAGCGTTCTCTACGATGCTCTATTTCGATGGCACTAAAGATCGGTGGTTCGTAGTGTAGGCAAATTAGTACCTAATGATGTATCGGTTAGCGAACAATGGAACTATGATCATTAATAAGTTAATATTGCCCCACTGCTAAATCAGTGTTAATGGCGCATCAAAATGGCTCGCGAAATTTCTTCTGGTTAAAATTCAGAAGGACGTACTGAAATGTCGGCCTGCAATAAAACAGAAGTTGTGCTCTGTTCATCAGGAAAAAAAGACAATGCCTAATTTATATTTTCATGTCGATATTATCTTCAGCACAAAATGATGGTGGGGTTTACGATTCGAAAAATGGTTACTTATTTATTTTACTGTTCGCAATCTGTTCGGGCTGTTCATTTTTTTTTTTTAAATCTAACCTAGGTGAAACTCTTGGCGTTCTTTGAAATTGCTGTCGAAAACCAGCGTCATTTCATATGGTAATAGTCGTCTTTGCGTGTAGAAACCTCCAGGTAAGTTCGCATTAATCGTACCAGTAATATAATTACTTGGATTGTGTGTGGAGTGTAAGTTGGGGTGAGAATGGACAAAAATGCCACTTCCGCCCTCGTAGTAGTTCGTATAGTAACTGAATCTCTTGTCAGCATTTAAACATTTGTCATTTCATCTCCAAGGGGTAGAAAATATGGGATATAATTTTAAATTTGTCCTACTCCGAAAACGTTTCATAGTACCTACGTTTTCTAACTAAGAACCTGAAAGGTGAATTGAATTTATTGCAATATTCCACGGGCGTATATAAGAGGCAGCCCCCGTAAAATCAGAGAAAAAATATGAATTTCGAAGGAATTAAAATAAAATTACAGTAAAATGAGTAATGAATCAGTCGTCTACAGGGTGTCTACAGTTGGGACAAACTTCAAAAATCGATTCTACAGGTAATTTCCAACAAAAAGTGACTCTTAGGGCTTTCCTTAACCACCTGTTTTCGTGAAGCTTTTCACTTTTTAAGACTTAACTGTAGACACCTTGTATGCTTGTATGTATATTAGGTCGAGAGTCGCGAAATGTTACCTAATTGTCCCCACCCCCGGTACGCTTGAGAAGCAATAGGCAGAAAACCCAACTTCTGGAACACCTCTTTACAGGGGGGTTCTGGTCGACATCAGGCAACTTTCTTTACGTTTTGGACAAACTGTTTGTGATCATTGATAAATTATGAGTTTTGCTTTCAGGCTAATAAAGATTTATTGTTTGTCGTTCGCTTTTTCTCTCAACATAACAACTCCCACAAACCACCGCCGAAATGTCCCCCCTCATCTTTTTTTCTTTTTCTTTTTTTGTAGAAGTCGGCTCCTATGGTAGTGACTCGTGTAAAAATATTTCTTTTGGTGGAATTTCGTCCCTCGGCGTGTTTGACGTACCTGTGAATTTTTTAATTGAAGCGAATAGGCAGGAAGAATGAGTTGGAGAAAAAACAGAACAGGTGGAAGTCAAACTGGAGGCCTCCATCTATAGTCCGGGGGACGATTTAAAATTACTCGTACATAGCGGATATCTAGAAAGGTAGCGCCAAACCTCAATTTTAATCGAGTAATCTTTCTTTAGGTTCAATAATTGATACGTTTGGTGCTGCTTATTGTGTCCACTTTGGGACCAAGCCACTTTGGCTACCATAAGGGAATGGTTGTATCGATTGAATATGAAAAATAATTCAACTATTCGAGCAGTGGGTACATACAGGGGTCTAAATAAATTACAATCAGTCGCCAACAAAATTAGAGTAATCAAATCAATAATAAAAGTATTTACGGTCAGGCCGGAACCATCTCCTGAGAGTTATCACATTCACCGTTTGTGATTCGACAAGGTTTCCGTTATTTCGGAACAATTCATTCGCCGAGACATAACACAAACCTACACACTTATAAGGGGGCAATATACAAGGGAGTGAGCCCAAAATTTCCTCAAAAATGCCTAAATCTCAGCATCCGAAGGTTCATAGGAACTCTCACTATAACATTATTACTGCTTAGGACCAATAAGTACTCTGAAAATTGTTACATAACGGTTAATTATTTTTTGTAATGATAACCCATCTACAAAGATAGTAAATACCTACCTACCATATATATATTTATATGGCGAGGTTCACAATCATTTTTCGGGGACAATGAGTAGGTGCCTACTTGTCATAACGAAATTAGGTAGGTAACTAAGGAAGCTTCCCAAAGTAAACAAGATGCTTGGTTTGATGAAATCGAAAAAAGTATCATTTCATCAGCTAATCCTTGAACGGGGATTCGGCATACTCGGGAGGATTTGCGATTCACACTCGCGTCCTTACAGGGAGCGAACGGTTGGTTCTAAAATGCTCCGCGAGGTCTCATTCGAAATCGATGGGGAAAATATACCTTCCTATTTGAAGTTTTCGAGCTAGGGTGTTTTGAAATTGCCCTATTTTCTACCCCTTAGAGAAGACTGACGGTAACGCCAAGCTTCAGGGCACAACTAGACCCCAAATGGGGCCGGTATACCGAATTTCAAGCATTTTGGTCCGTGGTATCTAAGGAAAGTGCCGGGTACGCGTATGTATCTTGAAACGTAAACATTGAAGAGAGGGGTTGATTTTTTTTTTTTTTTTTTGTGCTTGATTCCAAAGGTTTATTATTGTTTCAGCTTTGCACAGTTTTTCTCATTTTCCTCAGCCAATTTTCCGTTGGCGGAATTGTTTCTATTTTATCATTCTCTAGGAGATAAGGTGCCTTTAAGCAAAAATTTGGGTTTTTAAATAGGACGTTAAAAATTCAAAATTACATAATTAAAATTATAAACCGCTGAGAATTGAAAAATAATTGAATAACAAGAAAAATACCTTAAACCGCATCAAAACCGTCCAAAAATTGGTTGAGAAAAATGGGAAAGGTGATACATATAAGTATGTGTAAGAAGAAATGCAGTCACAGGCACACAGCCATAGCGTTTCTTCTTCGACATACAAGCTGAGGAGGTGTCTAGTCAGACCCGAAACGTTTTGGAATAGATCTACAATGCGAATCACTTATTGTTTGAATCCCAACTATATGCACGTATAACCTGGGGTTATTCATGTAACCTGTGCATGTATCAAGTAGATTCAGGTATGTAGGCGATGAATTGCTACACGTCGTAAAGATAATATTCATTATAACAAGCAGAACAGGTAGATTGAAAAACTCGTCCGCGAGTCATAAACATGGCTATACATTACTGCCTTATTAACATTGGATCCCGAATAGATAACCATTTGGTGTTGTATCATAGGAAGCAGTCTGTTATTCATTTACTCAACGTATGGTTAATATGTAGAGGAAAGGAGGGTAAGTTGACGAAGCGGGTAAGATGAAGAATTGGATTTTTCTCCGAAAATCCGCTATATAGCAGGACCCATGTGGCATCGATAGAGAGCCCTCCCCCTGCCCCTGCCGTGTCACAACATGAAAACCCATCCCTCCATTAGCCTGACCGGTAGTGCGCGGATATGTTATTTTGGTCAGTCCGTGTCTAAGTTTCTGGTGCTTTCTCGTAAGGGATTACGTTCGCCAGTTGGTATTCTTTATTTGTTCATTGTATATTCGTGAAGTGTAGTTCAAAAGAGTTCAATGATGTATAATGTTTATTTTATCTGTTTGGTTTTACCCTCTTAATTTTTTAAGGAATTCAGAATGGCCAAGTCGGCTAAGATGACGAACTAAGTGGAGGGTAAGATGACTAGTTAGAAATGGTTAAGATTTTTCGATTCTGAAAAATCTTACGAAGTCCCCTATGTTGACACAGATGACGATATGGACCTGGAAGACACGGACTGCATAATTTGTGGTGAGCAGGGAAATACTGAACTCGGGTATCAGCGTTTCAAGTGCAAACTCTGGGCCCATGCAGCCTGTAGTAGCTGGGATGACTACCCTTGGCGGTGTGATTATTGTACTTAATCTTCTCCTAAATATAATATTTTTAGTAACATGGTTTGGACTTTGCAGGAACCGTTCGTCATCTTACCCGACCCCATTCTTCATCTTACCCGACCTCATTCGTCATCTTACCCGACAAGGAGGGTAAGATGACGAAAATGATTTTTTTTTTTTTTTTCAAAAATTAAATTTTCAATACTTATCATAAGAAATAAAATTAATAATAAATACTACTTCAAATTAGAGAGTTGTAGAAAGATTTTGCTGAAACTATAATCTTCTTCTGATCAATATTAAAGTCAAGGAGCATTGTCAAAGCTTAACATCGCCATCTTCCCCCCCTTTCCCCTACATTTCTCCACGTGTTTGGCATCCCTCCAATAGACAATGTCGTACGGAATAAATTTCGTGGAGTATGCAAATCATCTCCAGGTTGGCTGTACTAATGAAAAGTAACAACAAAAACCAATCTTTTCATGGATCGCTCAATCATTTGAAATGAATATTAGCCCAGTAATTGTTGTACGCTCCACGCGCAGATTTAAATTACATTCATCAGTATTCATGGTATGTATAAATATGCATCCAGGATCGCAATGTCAATTCACAATATCCACGCACTAGGCAATAATTCACTCTAAATTTGTTGGGGCCAAGGAACTGATGTGATTCATTTTTCCCATCTTTCTCAGTCAATTGTTGGCCGATGTTGATGCGAGATGCGGCATATATATATGGGAAAGTGATAAATTTCAGGAATCGTTTTAGAATGTTCTGAAACTGATTTCCACTCAGAAAATTTTCAAAAATTTGCATTACACAAATTTTGAGGCCTTTTGCAATAGCTTCATTTTTTTTCGAAAATTCCCTAAAAATATATTTTCCAGTTTCCCTCCAACATTAGGACTCATCCATTAAACACGGTTTTTTACACAATTAGTTCTAAGTCTAGCATTCGAACAAGTTTTGTCCTCCAACTTTCAAATGTCCAAACGACACTAGGTACTTGTCCGTTTTAGGGGCTGTATGTATGTTTGTCTGTCATCAGTTCCTTATCCCAAACAAAACTCTACAATTCATTTATGGCCCGTCCTACTTTGATGAAATTCACAGGGGTGTGAGGTTTGGTCCTCAAAAAATGTCAGCCTCTTGGGATCTATCATCATTCAAGTCAACAACGCGTATCACGTGGTGGAATCACTTGACGGTGGACACCCCGCTTTGAAAACTGGTACTCATACTTAAGTAGGTCAAAATGGATAATATTAATGAACATCAGTCAACCCTTTTTCATAGAACCAGGTGTGAAGCACTCGGCACGTTGGGAGAATACGATCCGTTAAATATGTGAAAAAGGAAAGAAATATTCAATTATTTCGTAGTATAAAGCCAACAAGGAAAAACACAATATTTTGCCTAAACATCTATGATTCACGTCAACATTTACTGACAATAAGGAAAAGAAACCTAAAAAATGAGGATGTAATCGACGGATGGAGATAGACAAATATATTTCAATCTTTCAGATAAGATAAGTATAATGCAGTGGCCGTCAGCAGCGCATTGTGCTGGGGACAGGTTGTGAACATCAACCTTTCAGTCATAATTAGCTTTCGGATATGTTCCCTTCACCAAGGGACGTCCACATACCTGCCTATATTATAATTATATATTATCATAAACACGATTGTGAATTGTGCACCGGAATGGGGCTTGACATTGGCATTGGCAATTAACTGTTTGGAAATCATTGCTTTCCTGTTAGTTGAACCAAATTTTAACTGACTATAGTCCGACTATAAGAAATCAGAAAACGGCTGGATCCTTAATCTGAATTCACATAAAAATTACATCTACCTATTAACCGGGTTGGTGATATCCATATCGGGCGTGAAAAATTGTAAAATAATGCGATAGTTCCCTGCTCACGAACGTTTTCCGACTATGAACCACACTAAAAGTAAGGCCAAGTTCACGATGGGGGAAGAGAATTGAAGCATTCTCATATAAATTTTTACATCTATTTGTAAACAAATATTTTAAGAAAATCAACATTGGATAATCTCCATGGCAGATAGACATACAAAATTGCGATTCTATTAACAGAGTACAGATGGGTAAGAGGAAGCGAATCAGGTTCTAACTGATAAGAGGAAACGATTCGCAGTCTCAGATTGCAATAATAATATGCTCTCTTCTGAATGAATGAGAACAACGTAATTTAAAATGGTGTTCCACTGGAGAAATAATAGTGCATCATTTTTAATGTTTTAGTTTGCTGTCTCTCGAAAAGACTAGGTGGGCATATTTAGTTTGAGTTTGATATTTCAAATCGAATTTTGAGATCAGTACTGTACTCTGAAGCAGCTCTTGACATGATCAACTCATTTCGCAACTTATTTCCACCTAGTCTGGATTAAGTAGGTACGTCGACGAATTTCTTGGCTTTATACCATCAGTTCAAACGAAAGCGTTGCCAATTCGAGACTATGTGTAGGTATTAGAGGTCAGACTTATATCTGTAAGGCAACCAGATGCGCCTCTCTTTATAGTGTGAATGATTTCCACCCCAACCTTAAAGCCTTTGCGATTACGTAGGTACACCAGTGCAGTAATTTGCTAAATCAATTACCTCTAATTTGTCTGTAATTATTTTCCCTGTGATAAGTAGGACACCGCCCAAAATGTCCACAAAAATGCTGACAGAGACAGTCAAAGAGTTTTTAGGAATTTTATTGATCGATCAATTTCAAAAAGTTTTCCAACTTTCTTTCTATTACTCATTCGATTCTGAAGAGCCGTTAACTATTTAAATTTTAAATTTTATCGAAATATGAAATTTGGAATTTATTTGAAATTTCGAAATGTTTGAAATTTAAATTTGGGATATTTTATTGCCCTTGGGATCCGAAAAAGAAGGAGAGTTACGAAAACAGAAATAAAATTGGTAAATTATTCACTGAGAAAACTTTGCAAAACTGTTATATATCTACCTCCGGTATTTTCGAATTTTTAAGTCCATATTACCTTTTAATTATATTCGCAAAAGAAATGGTATCGGATTGACTGCTCTCACTAAACCGGCAGTGTGATTAGAAATGGGTTTGTTGTGACCTTAAAATTCCATTTGACTGGCATTTGATTCGATTACTCACACTTCCATCTCAAGACGTATTGGTTTTCCACGAGTGCTCGGATATAAAACAAATTAGAAGCATTCGATTTTAAAGATTTTAATGCTCGTCGCTTGTAAATTTCTGAGACCGTAAAATACAACCTTCGTAGTTCACTTCGAAATAAACAAATAATAGGTAGTAATAGAAAGCCTCATAATGTGGAATTATTCCATGTAGTAGGCAATGTTTTTCGTGTTTTTATTGTGATAATACTTGATTTATTACTTTGAAAAGTTATTTGGTTTGGTTTATGGTTGGTAAAGTACCATGACGGTATGCACATAGAATGGGTAAATTATTGGTTCAAGCCCCCTTCACCACCTTGATTGCCGTGAATGTCAGTTATTACGACCGAACGCTTAAGAAATCGTAACGATTTTTACGATTATTCAAACCGTATGAGAAAGCCGTAAATGCAGTAGATTCACATTTGAGAGGGCTATGCGGGGTTTTAGTGGCGGTGCTGGAGGTTCTTTATTTTTGACTATTTGAAGCGGTTGGGGGTCACGCTTCGTTGATCAGCTCAGTCAGAAATCAGTACTACCTATGTATTTATTCATGGGTACTACACTAACGAGGAGGATATGAACGAAGACCTGACAAACTGATCCTATTACAGCTTACTCGTACATTATAGAACACTTTTACGAAGTATTTCGTATGCAATTTCTTCATTCTATACAACATGTGTAGAAATAGTATGTTATTAATTTTATACGCACCATAACTAGCTGACTTATTTACTTTTATCAACCACTAAGTCAGCAGAAGTAGGTACCTATTTAAATTGTCGTTTATAGGGAAGTGTACTTCTAAAAATGAATTGTAGAAAAATGAACGTTGAGAATGTAGTATGAAGATAACGAACAAAACGGGAAGAACGATTTTCGAAATTCCGTCAAGTGGAAACCTTCTCAGTGCCCCGAGGCGAGGGTCTCACCGCGCCTGGTGTCTACCGATACCACGAGGTTTGAGGGTCGCCGGCGGACAAAAAAAAATGTCTCCCTCTGTAAATCCCGAAAAATCGTTTGTGGGAATTCTCCGTTTTTATGGGCTCTTTTGGGTTTATTATTTTCAATAATGAACCTTTGGAATCGAGCTAGAACAAAAAATTAACCCCCCCTCAAAATTTGAGGTTTTACGTTTCAAGAAAAAATCCGTCCGTCCACCGTACGCGGCACTTTCCTTAGTTACCATGGTACAAAATGAATGAAATTTGGTATACTAGTTGTGCCGCGAAGCTTGGCCTTGCCGTCAGTCTTCTCCAAGGGTTAAAAAATAGGGGATGCAATTTTCAAAACGCCCTAGCTCGAAAATTTCAAATAGGAAGCTATATTTTTCCATCAATTTTGAATAGAACACAATTTTAGCGTTGAATGAGACCTTGCGGAGCGTTGTAGGACCAACCGTTCGCTCTGTGTAAGGACTTAACGGTTGAACGAAAAAAAGAGCAGAAACACGAGTGTGTATCGCAATTCTTCCCGAGTAGGCGAAATCTCCGTTCAAATTTCAGCTGTTCAAAATGCAACTTTCTTTCGATTCCACCGAACCAAGTTTGTTGTTTACTTTCAGAAGCTTCCTTAGTTACTGAGTTTCATTAAGAATGAATGATACAATTTTCCGAAAATAATAATTACAAGAAGGTATACATACTCATTGTCGCCAAGAGATGATTGTGAACCTCGCGGTAGGTGGTTATTTTATGTCAATAGGATCTTTATAGTTTGGCGATCTATACAGAAAATATTAAACCGTTGTGTAATAATTTGCAGCGTTTTTTTTTTTTTTTTTAATTTGGGTCCCCAGTTTTGCTTTTGTAACCATTTTGAAAAATTAGTTAATACTGGTGCCTCCATGACCTCCATTATTAGAACATCAGCCGATCCGATGAGATCATAAATATTTCACGCTTCATCCAATCGGGTTTCCTGATTACTGGAAATCGCTACCTACCTATCATTTGCGTGTAATTTCAGAGGCAGGTAGGTTATTAAGAAGTTTCTCCGTAGAGCGGCTAATTCGGCATACAGGCCTCTTTTGGGGTCCAGTATAGTGCCCGTCAGTCTTCTCTAAGGGATAGAAACTAGCGGATGCAATTTTAAAAACGCCCTAGCTCAAAAATTTCAAATAGGAAGGTATAGTCTTTCCATAAATTTCCAATATATCACAATTTTTAGCGTTGAATGAGACCACGCGGGACACTGTAAGACCAACCGTTCGCTCTCTTAAGTGTTGAGCGGAGAATAGAAGGAACAGGAGTGTGAATCGCAAATCCTTCCGAGTAGACCAAATTCCCGTTCAAATATCAGCTGATCATTCGCGACTTTTTCTTGTTTTCACCGAAGCGAGTTCAAGTTTATTTTATAAGTAGTAGTGGTAGTGATATTTATTTGCCGGGCTATGATACATTGTATGACGATGGTCAATGAATTAATATTTATGAGAGGTACATAATATTAGCTACAATGTAAAATGTTAACAATCACATCAATCATCAAATTAGTGAATTTTTTCTAACTGATACATACATATATTTTTCGTAGGGGAA
Source organism: Lygus lineolaris (assembly GCA_030264115.1). NCBI lineage: Eukaryota > Metazoa > Arthropoda > Insecta > Hemiptera > Miridae > Lygus > Lygus lineolaris. The sequence goes on along the minus strand of JAEMON010000002.1, from coordinate 10,219,635 downwards.
GGCATGTTGAAGACAGAGTTGGGAAATTAGATGGTCAAAGGCCTCTTCCCTCTTCTTTTCTGTTCCTCATCTATTCTCTCAGCAAAGGGAGAGGCGCGCCGTCCTCCAGCCCTATTCTGAGGGATCTTATTTTCTTCCTAGATCCTCAAAGTCGGAGAGAGACTGCATAAGTTAGAAGGATCTAAGTCAAGTAGGTACAAAAGCACGATAAAGCTGTTGGGCGTGAGGTGGATGTCGAAATTTCAGAACTCAATTAACAGTTTTAAGTGAGTTGAGGCGCTTTGAGGCCATTTGCCGATAGGAATTCTTCTTCAGAACTCCAATTTCTCAACATAGCAGGGGCATTTCAGACTCCCGTTTGAGAGGTCTAGTCCTCTATTTCACTTCCTTTTTTTCCACTTCTTCGACGTGAAAACCCACCATTACAGGGCAGTGGGGCGCTGCTATCTCTTGTTTCGACGTTCCTTGAGACCCTGTCCTTCAGACAAGTTTCATTCGATTTGTTTGGCAATAGGGAAGGTATGATTACTGATGTCCAGAGATGATTAGAGATGGTTGGGTTTATAATTACCAAGATTTTGGTTTTGTGTATTTTCCATATTTTTCTATAATTTATTGTGACATTTCAGTACTTAGCAAAGTAGCTAATGTCAAGTCTATAACAGTGGGTAATGTTAGTAGGCAGTTCTAGCTTAGCCTAATTCTACCTTCTTTTTTAAGCAATGATAATAAAAGTAATACCTAACTACCTTTACTGTCATGTACGGTAGGTATCTACAAACTCACTACAGGTTCTACCTATGTTTCATGTAGGTACTTAGCTACATACCTACTATTTTTCAATCAAGAATATGAATTTGTAGGTAGGCCTACTCACTTATTTTTTAATGAGTAATCACCTAGAATTTTGCCACAATTGAATGAGTGATGGCTACTGCGCTTGCGCAAAATTTAAATTTTTGTCACAGGCGTAACTTGGGAAATACATATTCTACCGATTTCCCTGAAATGTTCACTAACTAGATTCTATACGCCCATGTTAAAAAAGTGAGGAGCTATATACTGCCCATCCCAACTTGGAGGACTCTTTTCTTTTTTTAGGCATACAATGAGTTACTAGTTGTTGTATACTCCTATAATTCCGAGACTGAATGGTCGTCTGACCAAAATTTATCTGGCAACGATTCGGTCAAACGTTTTATCAGTTTTCAAAAATTCCTTCATGAAATCACTCTTGAAGTTTAGAACTTTTTGACATTTGGAAACGATGCACCTAGGTCCATTTTGATGTACCTATATCTCGGAAAGTCTGGTGTCCGATTTTGATTTCAAAACCGCCCATACAACCGCAAGGATATGACCGTTTGGAACGAGTGATACGAAGATACGACCGAGCGGAGGAAGCAGGCGGGGGCCGGTCAGCTGCACGTGGACCCAAACAGCTTTCGTTGTCAAGGTTTGTGCAAACCTCAGGCCTCAGTGCCAAACTGCACCCAGCATTATTCTAGTCCGCAGGAAGGTCGGGAGAGGCAGAGGGGCGAGCGAGAGAGACGGCAAGAGGCTCGTGTGCGACCTTGGTGCTCCTCTATTTCCCAATGGTGCGCCTGCACGCATTACACAGAGCTGACCCTAAACTGAGCCTCTGGCCTGATGTGTCATCGCAATCTTTAGAAGTGCCTCCCACCAGGGCTCGCGGATTTTTTTTTTTTTTTTTTTTTTCCGAGAGTCGGTGTCCGGGATGAAGCTCTCGCGGGGAAGCCCCATATCGATCAGTAGTCAAGAGTCCAGCCTCCTCCTCCTCCTCCACGATATGACAACACTATATTTACCTAATAAAGCCCCCAGCTTTACCAACCTTTACAGATTCGATGATGATCGTATTTGTATTTTCTTTTCTCACCCGAAAGGTGAAGAAAAGGGAAAGTATTGCAATCAGCTGACAAAAATACAAATACAAATCTGGAAATCAGCCAGGAAATGAGTTTGCACTCCACCTGAAACCATATTTAGTTATTTACTTTTATTATTTATCTAATATCACTCCTTTTTCACTTCTTTTTTTTTTATTCATTGTGCAGTCTGAAGTGTCAACTTCTGCAATACCTTTCCCAATTCAAGTGGAGTGTGTTATGTTATTAGTTCATTTATACGGCTCAATTCATTTTTATTTTAGCGAATTTTCGAAGAAATGAAGCTATTGCAATGGTTTCAAAATTTTTGTAATGGAAATTTTCTTAATGGGAATTCGTTTCAGACCATTCTAAAACGATTCCTGAAATTTAACATTTTGTATATGCTTATGATATATAATGCCTGTCACTCCAGACGATATCTACCCGAGGGATCGAGGTAAAAAATAAAAAAAAAATGTTAAAATGTCAATAACATCAAAAGAAAGAATGAGTTCGTTGGCCAGAATTTTTGGAGTACTCCAAGGGGTCAAATTTAGAAAACTTACAGTCAAAAATCGCAAAAAAACGTGTTTTTTGAGGTTTTTGGTCTAAATTAACATAGGGAAATATTAGATGGTATATTCGGAATTTCCTTAAAGAATCACCCACCAAATCGGTTGAAATTATTCTTTGAAAATTCGCTCACCAACTCATGCTGCATGAATGGAACTTTTTCTTTGTAAAATTGGTTCCAGCCTTATTGTCAAATAAACAAATATTTATCTAATTACAACCTTTCTTGCAGAAGACATACCTATATTATGTAGAGGAACCTCCCTCTAACCATGTATTTTTATGATGATGGCAGTGTTTGTGTTTTCGACTTGCGCAATTCACATCTACCTACGGGATGAGGTAGGTAGTAGATAGTAGTTGTGTAGGTAATACACAATTATTGTGTACAGCTCCACTGCAGATGTTTTTTTTTTTTTCTTGTTTTCGAACCCGCGTTGAGGATGAAGCACTCGGGGAACCCCCCCATCAGTAGTTATGAGGACATGAGTCCAGCGATCCAGCCTCCTCCCATACAATGGGGAACTCCGATGGATCGTAATTTTGCATTTTCGACTTCAAATTCGGATTCAACACCCTTGAAAACCCCTTCTTTCCAATTTTCAGCTCAAAATGTTCATTAGATTGGCTGTAACACATGTGAGAAGATCACGCGTGAGGTCATCTGTATCTTTTTTTACGGCACTCGTTCACTTACAATCATCGGGGACCCCCATATACCTAGCACCTTTTTGAAAAGCTCTCACTGAAATCTTTCAGTTCTGCAAAGTGATTGTGGAACATAGCTTCCTCGTATTCAATAAACTGACAATTTATTCAATGTTCCATGTGTGTGACAAAAGTTGGCTGTTTTGTTGGGGCATGAATTGTGTTTTTGTTTTGTGTTTTTGTTTACTATGGATGATTTATTCATATACTTTTATTTATTTTTTATAGGTACGTGTTTTCAAGTTTGGAATTTTGAAATTTATCGGTAAGTGGCCAACCAGGTCTGGTTCCTGTAGGTAAGTTCATGGTCATGGCATCGATTAATTGGCACCATTGATAAACATTAAGAATTCATTAATATTGGTGGTGGTTATTAATTTGAACCTACAAGAGAGTAATCGAGTGAAATTCAACTAGAGCTAATAAACTGTACCTATCTACTAAATACTCGTAGGTGAAAATACCAACAATCGTGGGAAGACGAGTTTCTACTCCAAAAACGACAATACTCCTCTATATACTGATGGAAAATTTCACATTATTACATAGGTACCATTATTTCATTGAAATTGCTTACTATGAGGTACTTATGAGCTACTTCATATTCTATAGAGACAAATTGGATTAATGTTATTCGTGTTGTAAGTACCCATGAACATAGAGATCTCTGCTACCTCACTTCCGAGGATGTAACACAGCCGTCTCTGCCTAGAATCAACTGTTTCTGGTCGCGTACTTTGAGCGCTATAATGAGTATTTTCTAATGGACATCTTATTTGGTGCTTTTCATTATGAAATCCGTTTATATAGTAGGTATTACACGTAAGGAGGTATCTACCCTGATTTCTAGTGGTCAGGTTTATATTAAACTCCAAAAGTGATCACAAGGCTTCTTCACGTCTCGTCATTCTTGCATACATCGAAATCAAATTAATAACTCCATCTTGCCGAGAGGGCTGAAACCCTTGGACTTCCTTCATATTAATTTATATGACTATTCAGTGGATGAACTAGCTTAGGCGGGAGCCTCCTTTAGTGAAGGCCTTTTTAGCTCTGACATTGGCCAAGGTCTCCATCGGCCCCAGCCGTTTCATGACTAATCCTCCTACGCTGCAACGTGCAAGCGTCTCTGCGGCATTTATACTCGTGCAAATTGAAGAGCGCAAGATGATCAACATAGCGTTTTTACCGGTTAAATGGGATGAAATTATAAAGCTCAGGGTTTTTTTCTGCCGTGAAGAAGAGTTCTTCGATAAATGTCGTCCTATAATTTTTGTGGATGAATAATATTACATAAAAAATAATATTATGCAGACACCAGTCAATGGAAGATGCACATTATTCGACCATTTAATTTGCATTTTGTTTGAAGTTCCTGTTACTCGGCTTAAACAGAGTTTATTCGACGAATGAAGTCCGTTGAATTCACAACCATTATAACTAATTACCTACTTCATGGACAAATTTCCAAACTTTATAATATGTGCAAGGTACCCTCGCATATGTTTACAATGGCTAGAGAATAATTGAGATAGATCCAATTGATTGAACAGGTAGAGCAAAATAATACGTTTAGAGAATACAAAAACGAATTACCTAACATTGTTATTTAGGCGGTTTTTGGTGTTCCAAATATGCAAACTATTTTTTTTTTTTTTTTGCAATACAGTTCACGCTGTGGCTCACGATACATGTTCAGCTTCCGGCAAAATGCAATCCCATCGAACTATCACATTCTCAAGCTACAGCGTTCACCAATCTATTTATACCTATGTTGAGGAATATCTTCAGCCTACGGCCAAGTTCTTCTTTCAGCAAAACATGTTCCAACTATCGTCCTACCTCCTTCATGCTATTATACAGCGCTGTCAATCTAACTAGTCTACTAGGTATAGTATGAGTTCCATAGAATTCATATTACCATTTTCACTCCATTTCATACGCTACATTGTAACGTGAACGAACTGTAGCTTTTTTACGATTAGGCAGAGGTAGGTTTTTACGAACCTAAATTGATCATTTTAATTCGATCCAATCAAATTCCATACAAAAAGATAATTGATAGGAATGTCAAACATTAGTCAATATATAGGACAGGTAGTAGGTACGTACCTATATATTATTTTCCCTGGAAATCTTGATATCTATCTACCTACGTCCATCAGAAGAAATTTTTATTTCTTTATCATACTTCCTACACTATTTCTTGATTGAGCTGAGATTATGCTGTTACTGAACTTTTAGTTCATTATTGGGATGGGGGTTTGGGTTGGTGGGTCGATATTATGTTTCTTGGTTTCCCGGGACTTTTAAGTCCCAAGGACATCCAGACACACTTTCATAAAAATCACGCTATACAGACTTTTCTTTTTTAAATGTTAATCAATGTTCGCATTTTCTAAAAACAAAATAGTTACCTATTTTCGAAACAAGCCTTTCAGATTCTGGCTCCATTGTATTAGCTTCGTTTTTTTTTTCTTCGATAATTCTCTGAAATTCAATCTGAAAACAGTTATGTGGGTAGGGCAACTAATTTGGATGGTCAGGAATCCGAAATACGTCTCAACCACTATTTTTTGTATACCCGAAACGGCAAATGTTTTTAAAATACATAATTACATTTTATAAACCGCTGGAATAGATGCCATCGCCAGTAGGCCATCAAAAATATTATGAAAAAAATTAACAAATATCAGAGATAGATATAATTTACATAAATGTGTTCTCCTGGGATTAGATTGGATGTTTGTGGCTCCGGAAATAAAAGGTTTCCAATCGGGTGGGCGGGGAAAAGGTCTTCTGATGGACATGCAAAGGAAATTTATGCAAACAAGCTCTGAGAGGTGTTATAAAATTATGACGAACTTCCCTAACTTGGAGGACTTCTCCTCGGCGGCTTGGCTCAGTGTCTCTTCAGAATATCAAGAGACAATCCGCTCGCATGTATAAATCCGTGAAAGAGTGTGAGGGATAATGATGGAGTCATTAAAACGTGCGAAAGTTCGACATTAGACCCCATTATTTAATTACAACCTGCCGCAATGTATGGCTGCAATCTTAGTGGTTGTGTGTCCCCTCGGACTGGGTACTCCGAAAAAAATATTTATGCAGAAAAGAACATCAGGACAACATGCTGTCACAGAAATTTTTGATTATAGCCGCAAACCCTGGGGGGGTTGTCACCAAAACCAATTGTCCTATTTTCCACAAAATCTTGTTTGCGATGCCCAACCTCATTGTTCGATTGATAATTAGTTGCTGATGGAAATGATTAAAAAAATTTGATTCCGAGGCCTGATTTCCACAAGTATGATGAGAACAAGCCAGCAAGAATTTTGGCCCTCCAGGTCAATTATTTGGGGGAGAAACTAAGCAAAATAGATGAAAAAATGTCGTTTTCATCGCGTTTTTTATCTTTTTACCTACAATTTCTTTATGGATTTTTATTAAAATCACTGGACCTGTTTGAAACCAATTCTAATTCCTAGGACCCCTCATATCCAGGAAATATTATAGGGCCTAAATCAGCGTCAAAACCCCCAAAAATATCAATTTTTCGGGTTTTTTATGGATGAGGAAAGATCCAAAAGTGAAGCCTCTCACCAGATGTTTCGTTTTTTTTTTTTTTTCAGACTTTGTTTATTATGTCTCTGGAAATTCGATATTCGCCTCATGGGAGAATGAAATTGGGAGGGCGATCACGAAATATTTCAACTATTTCTGGTGGCAGATGCGTTAATAGGTCATACGACTAGAAAACTGGAAAGTTTTGGATTTCGTTTTTCTATTGGAACTTCAGCTACAACTGGGGTGTTATCCTTGAAATTAGTCGTGAATATAATTAAAGTCGGGTGTAGGTGGGTGGCCTTTAGAATTGATGACAAATCTATTTTTTGTTGGGTTTGGGCATGTCTGTGTACTACATACGTTATGGTAGTCAGAGCACAAGGTCCCAGAATTATGGAACTTTCATAAAAATGACCTTTACTGCGGACCTGTCGCGTATACCAAAACGAGCCCATCATGCTCGCTGGAAAAATATCCAATTAATTATATGACACCTCATTTAATATTCATTTACTGCCGATTCACGTTTTTCTACCGTTCGCGTTTCATGTTTCCATCCTCATTTGCATCACTACTCATGATTTTAATAATGTTTGCATTCATCGAACATGACATTCGACATTTCGTTCTGTCAGCCCGGTTTTCTTTATGGGTTCGTCGACTTGTACTACTTATAAAGTTCTTGCCTGAATTCGGGTAAAACGAAGATGCCTGGAGTTATTATTTTTTCAATATTTCTCCTGCCTTGATGTCCGCCTAAAAACCCGTTTCTGATACCTCCCCATTTCTGAGCTTTTATAATGTGTCTATAATTATAACCAATTTTCATTCTAGCAGGGATAGTAAAACTACCTTGAGCTTCTACATATTTTGAAACCTCACCACATTATGGTGACAGAATAACAGAACACCGGACCCTTTAAAGTGAGGGACTTGTCTACCTGTTTAGGCCGGAGTTGTTCTCGATGGACCGAAGGTTCTATGGGGAAGAAGAGGATTTGAGTATATTTTTCAGCTTTTATTAACCCCGCTACAGGGAGTTTACCATAGTTCTGCAAAAAAAAAACATGGTTCGAGTGATTGAGTCGCAGACTAACTGGCAGCTCACAATGTATTCCTCTCATCTTTATGTACATTATGAATACATGATATATGCTTAAATAACGGTCTATAATGGTCTATTTGTTTGTTGAATGATAGCTAAGTTCTCGGTACCTATAGGCAATAGCGAGGATGTCGTTCACCAGTTTCTAGAAAACGCCTTTTTTCGTTTTCAATGAGGCTTTAACAACTCTATTTTCCATTTCCAACTATACCGTTGCAATCGCCTGAGTCTCAAGAATGCAATAGAATTAAAACGGGAATAAATAAATACCAGGACGATTTCAATACCTATAGGTTGAGCTGTTCAGTTTTCGTTCATCGAGATAATCTTTGAAATGTCGTAAGGTATAAAAAACATCGTAATAACATCCGAACGGAAATATTGTTTTCCCATTCGATTCTATTTCTATAGTACATGACGAGTCAGCCGTCTAGGTTCTTGTTTTTTTGGTCTGAATTATCGTTTTGCCGGAGTCTGTTCTATAAGAGACACTACTCACGAAAAATAACGTGATTCGATTCATGATTCATGATGACGTGATTCATGATTATTTGATCACTAAAAGATATGAGCAGTGTACATGCTGCATTAGTATCACGGGAACTTCTGTAGGAAGTTCGAATGGTTGACATGCATAATAGTGCCTATGTCAACAAAGTGTGTGTCTGTTTCATTGTTTGTCTCTCCGTTTCTGACGTTTGGAAATGCAGTTAACGTACAAGTATTTTCAGAAACCTAATTTTTTTAAATTGTCAATGCTTGAACTGCATTTGCGGTCCTTAGGAGTTCGTTTTTGATTATGAATGTGAATCACCCTGTATATGTATATGAAAAAGTGTTAAATTTCAGGAATCGTTTTAGAATGGTCTGAAACGGATTTCCACGAAGAAAAAGTTCAAAATTTTGCATTATTGAGATTTTGAAGCCATTGCAATAGCTTCATTTTCTTCGAAAATTCGCTAAAACAAGCACCCTGAACCCCCTGATGCTGTATGCTTATGCTTAGAGCCTACGGTTGAAATTTAAAAACAGGAAATCTGCTTTTGCCACCTCTGGATGAGTAAATGAGATTGAGGTGATATAGGTATATTCTTATTACCAGTAGAACATCATTTGTTTGGAAACATCACAAGGGGCAAGGAGGTTGGTCACTGAAAATCAACCCAACAACTTATTTTGTGTATACTTAATCAGGGTTGCATG
>JAEMON010000002.1:10195389-10207111 GCA_030264115.1 Lygus lineolaris | reverse complement strand
CCCCCCCCCCCCCCCCTCAAAATTTTATGTTTTACGTTTTTAGATAAGTAGAATCCAAAAATCGAATAAAAACGTTGCAAATTATTACTCAAAGGTTTATAATTTTCCTGTATAGATTAAAATCTGTAAGGATCCCATTGGCTATTAAACTAATTCCCCATCACAAAATGAATTATATTAGCCCTACCTCAATTATTATCACGGAGAGTTGTTGAAGGTCCTTCATTCACTAAGGAAGCTTATGAAAGCAAACAAGATAAGTACTTGGTTTGGCAAAATCGGAAGAAAGTTGCATTTGATCAGCTGATCTGTGACCGGCGATTCGACCTACTAGGGAAGAGTTGCGATTGACACTCGTGTTCCTGCTCTTGTTTTCGTTCAACCTTCAAGTCCTTACATTGAGCTCGGTTGGTCCTAAAATGCTCCGCGATGTCTCATTCGAGGCTGAAAATTGTGATCTATTTGAAATCGATGGAAAAAATATACTGTTCTATTTGAAGTTTTCGAGATAGGGCGTTTTGAAAATTGCATACCCAGTTTTTTACATTTTTGGCCGATGACAGTACCCTCTTAATACTCTCATACGACCATCGTTTGTATGGGTTAATTTTGTCGTACGGTACCATTCTGTGGGGAGGCCATCTACAAAGAAATTGCATCGGGATTATTGCTAGAGATGTATGCCAAAACCATGCAAAGATCCTCTTCATTGAACTTAGAATACTGACGACATTTGCCATGTATGTTCATGTTGTTTTGGTCCTAGGCAGCAGCTCAGCACATGACACGAGGTTAGGACCACGAGCATACCTACTGCTCGATAAAAATATAGCCTGGACCTCGAAATTCCCCGTTACTGATTAGCAAGCTCTCAAAATCGCTTCTCATACCTATCACATGGAATTCTTACGTTTGATCGCATAAGTGCCTTCGAAAGCTCGACTACTTGACCCAAAAATTTATCGTCTACTTTGAAGAAATGCCTCATTCAGAACCCACTTTCCTATAGAACGAAAAATGATTATGTTGATGAATTTAGTTATCTATAGCTACGCCCTTTATGCGCCATTACAGTGTTGAGGAATATTGTCTATAGGTATATGTACTTAAACACATGACTTTAATATGTATTTTAATGTTATACTTTATTAATTTTAATCTGTTATGTGTTGATTGTGCAAGAGGTAGTACAAACGGGGTCTGTACGCTTGTGATTCATCAGGAAGTAGGTGAAACTTAATTATCCCTAGACGACTATGAAATTGATTGCACATAAATTACGCATTATTTTATACCAAAACTTTGATTGAAGAATAAAGATATATTTCATCTCATTTCGAACGGCTGGAACTGGAACAATTTCGTGAACCATTTCGCAAAACTATCCGCGAGTTCCGGATTTACATCTAGGCTTTTAAAATTTCCTAATGCCTAGACGTCCTCTTTCATCATGAACCTGGCGAACCGTTTGTTTGCATTTCGTTAGCAACGTTCACAATTTTATTTGCCGGTTGAGTTCCATGAAGCATAGCGTTTCTCCGCCGGTTTAAGGTTGCTAGTTCTTCATAAATTAATTCCAACATAATGATATCGTAACCATCAAGTATTGTGTCTGGCAATCAATGGAATAGTAATTATACCGATTATTGACATCTGAAAGGCTCAACTCACCGAAATCGTTTTGGGACCTTTGGAATCGTCACTTGAAATTCTTCGACGTGAAAGTTGTAAAGTTGCGCGATCTTTCCCTAGTGAAGAACGTGTTCACTCTATCATCGTCTCTGAAGAAAGCCGATTTCACGATTATGGAAGAGGGTGTGCGACATCTACTGTACCTACCTAGCCTATAACCTGGCCAGGAACTTACCCAGTACTTTGCAAAAAACCTAATGGAAATCGATGCTGCCATCCGAGTCACAAATCATTACAGACAGACAAAGACCGAATATTTATATAGATTTTGCGTCATTCGAACTATTATTATAATCAAAAACATTAGACAAAAGGGTGTGGTTTTTTTGGGCTATAGTAAGAAAAACCATGCAAACCGAATGGAGTTTTTTTGAGAATTCCTTTATTTTAGCGATTTTTTGGAGAAAATTCAGCTATTGCGATGGCTTCAAAATTTTTAAAAATTTCTCCATGGAAATCCTTTTCAGACCATTCCAAAACAATTCCTGAAGTTTAACACTTTTTCAAATTTTTTATACGTGTATATAAATATATTATGTGTCACTCCAGACGATATCTGACCCTGGAATCGAGCTAAAAGATCCAAAAAGAATTCATAATGTCAATAACATTAAAAGAAAGAATGAGTTCGTTGGAAAGAATTGTTGGAGCACTTTAAGGAGTTTTGAAAATGTAGAGTCAAAAATCGCAATAAAGCGTGTTTTTTTTAAGGTTTTTGTTGTAAATATTTACAATCTTAAATCAGCGTGAAATTTCCTATAAGAATTACACACCAAATCGGTTAAAATGATTCTTTGAATCATCAACCCATCAACTCATGCTGCATGAATGGAACTTTTTCACTCCTTGGAGGTGACTGACAGTGATGCCATGTTTCGATGCATGAATCTAAATAAACACCAAGTAATATAAATATTATAGTAAGTAGAGGACTACTACTTTTTTTTAATTCGTTTTGGTAAGTACCATGGTAACTACGCAATGTGACTCGGATTTTTCAATTTAGATTTTCGGATAGGCATATCTCTATTCCTGATGAAATGTTGAAGATGTGTGCTTTGTCCGACTATTTACTTCGAACGTGGGAACCGAATTTCGGGACTAAGTGGCCGACCCCGACGGATCTCGGCCTTCATTAATTCGCAACACGTGCGGAGGTCAAGCTGCAACTGTCCTCCAAGAAGAACTTTACCGAGAGTAGGTAGCACCTACAAGTTTATTGGTCATACCCACACAAACAGTCGACATGCTCTTATTGCGATGAAGGGAATATCCCTAATGGACAAACCGGAAAAAAACACAAAAATTGTTATGGACTTATGGTATGCGGGGGAATGACATTCCGATAAACAGATATAGCGACGAAGGGAAGCCGAGAAGAAGTAGGCCTTCAAGATTGGGAAGCTTGTTCGACACGTGCGGAGGTCATTCGGGTATGTCGTTTTTTGGGACTGTTTAGGGGGTCAGCGGTTCCAGAGAAGGCACTGGACGTCTGGAAGTGAAATCCTGATCTCCAAAATACCTTGTTATAAAAAAAAACTGCCAGTCTTGCATCATAATTTGCGAATTTTCAAGGGATCATTTCACCCCCCCCCCCCCCCCCCCCCCCCCCCCCCCCCCCCTACCCATTTGGAGCAATTTTGTTGGTATGGCAATTTATTATGTTTGGTTGCTCTTTCTTCTACGACATTATGATCTGAATCCGAATATACCTACCATACTGTGATAGCATACTTTTAAGATGGTATTTTTCACCAAAAATTAAAAAAATACATTTGTAATAAATCCAAGGGGATCTGAAATTTCACGGTCAATCACTCGAATATGTGAGTGCGTGAAAACGTGGGCAAATACTCACCATAATTATGTTTTATGGACGTATTCAATTACTTCACGTGATAAAGATTTTAGGGTATTGCTCCCTCACTACCGAAGGCTATGTATTCGTGAATAAAATTTAAAAAATTGTGTTCTCCAAAATCGAAATTCCCAATTGCTTTTTACGTTTCGTTGCTTTCTGAACAATTCTGGTTCCGTGTCTGTCTGTCCTTCTGTCTCTCTGTCGGTCAATTCCTTGTCTCATGCAAAACCTATGAAGTTATGGTCCGAATTTCATGAAATCTTTAGAGATTGTGCGGGTAAGCCCCATGACCGTCTACTATGAATTTCATTGACATCGGACCACTAGTAAAGTGAGCTCATGCGGAAATGAGAATTTCCGAAACCCTGGTATCTCAGATCCAAATTGAACTATTCCGCTCAAAATTTGAAGGTAGTTGGAGGCTAACTCCAAGACAATCAACTATGAATTTCGTCACCATAGGATCTGTAATAGCTACTGCGCAAGCGCAAACTTGAAATTTGTTTTCATGGGCTTAGCTCCGGAACTACTGAACCAATTTCGGTGAAATTTCAGGGATTACGCGGATTAGAGCCTTGGGGGCCCCCTATCAATTTCATCGCTTACGGACCGGTAGTAGCGTGTGTGCATGCCCAAACGTGAATTTCCTGAAACTACCTACGATTTCTCAGTTCGTAATTGACCTTTTTGGCTGAAATCCGGAGGGCAGTTGGAGGTTGACAATTACCTTCGAGTTTCGACATGATTGTATCAGTAATACCTACTGCGCAGGCGCAATTCTGAAATGTGTTCCGTAGCGATAACTCCAAAAATACTCGACTAATTTCAGTCAAACTTTCAGAGACTGTATAGGGCAGCCCCTTGACGGTCGTCTATCAATTTCATCGCCGTCTGACCATTATTAGCTTGTGCGCATGCTCAACCGTGAATTCCCCAAATTCCCAATGAACCGATTGCTCTTACGTAATTGAGGGCTAAATCCGAGAAAATCACCTACGAATTTTGCCACAATTGGATGAGTGATGACTAGGTACCTACTGCGATTGCGCAAAATTTAAATTTATTCTCATAGGCATAACTCAGGAACTATTCCACCAATTCCGCTGAAATGTTCACTAATTGATAGGTACGTCCATGTTACAAAAGCGAGGAAGCTATACCGCCCACCCAACTTGGCAGACTTTTTTTACTTGTTAAATCCGGTGTTGATGTTAATTTTTCAATTTTCATTCATCGTTTCAAGAAATGGATCATCCTAAAAATTCCTGAAAATGTTGGAAATTACGAATCGTGAATCGAAATGACACTTTTTTTTAGGAAGGTACGTTTTTTTGGGCTGCATTTCACTAATTCACGATCAATCGACTTACCTACCTAATTATTTGTGCAATTGATTTTTGTTAACTAAATTATGTTGCAATGTGCTTTTCTGATACGCATGGTGTTCCTTTTCAAAAGGGAAACCTTTCAAAAATTGCCAAAAATCATAGGGAGGTACTGTGTCGGTGTGCTGGCGTTGGTCTCATTCGACGCTGAATTCTCATGTTTTCAACTATTCTTCTATACAAAAATAATTTTGGGCGGTTCAAGCGGTCAAAAACGTGAATTTCCTGGGTTAATATCGACCAAAGTTAATGAACTTTGGCCCAAGGTCTAATATTGTGGAACCGAACTTGGAGTTACCGTCAGTTGTCTCCAAGGGATAGAAACTAGGGGATGAAATTTTCAAAACGTCCTAGCTTGACAACTTCAAATATAGGAGAGGTACCTACATTTTTTTATCGATTTCAAATAGATCACCATTTTTATCATGAAACGAGGCCAACTGGTTAAAAGAAGAAAAAAAAACACAAAAAATGTGGATCTATCTCCCGAGTAGACCAAATTCCCGTTAAAAGAGCAGTGTTGATCAAATCCAATGAATTTTGTTGGTTTCATTGAATCTTGCTTGTTTTATTGAATAATTGAGTTTGATGTTCACTTTGATAAGCTTCCTTAGTTACCGAATTTCCTTGAATGTAGGTCGGATCTCCGGATAATAATTGACTGGTGGGTACCTACTCACTTCAGTAACTTTTGCTGCGTTTTGGATTCTGCGTATATTGAAACGTCAAATTTTAAAGGTACGGGGGTTAACAAAAAGTGTCCTGCTTTATTTCAAAGGTTCATTATTGAAAATAATAAACCAAAATTGACATGACCAGGTGATTCAGCGCGACAATATAAACTTAATAGTATGGTCATAAATATCATATATATGGGGTTATAATACATATTACCTCCATAAAACACAGTTTATCACATTTTGATCGTATTTGCACACTAACAAGTTCGAGTGACTGATCATTTTTGGCCATGAGGTGGTGAGCTGGAGGACGGTAGCAAGGGTTGGGGTAGCATGCTCTTGAAGTTTGTTTCGAACTCTCACCACAGTCATTTAGTGTCACTGCGAACGCCCCCAAAATGTATACACCAAAATCCGGGGTCTAACGAGTCTACCCTCATACATTCAAGTCTATAAATAAACCAATAGATGGCGGCCTGTAATAAAGTACAATCGAACAAATAACATCATAGAAAGAAACACACATACAGCTCGAGTCTAATAAATATAATAGTCCACTTCGCTGGACGTAGGGATGGCAACGATATATCGATATATCGGATATATATCGCTATATTGCGGTGGATATATCGATATATTTATATCGATATAGAGGTACGATATATATCGGCTTATATCGATATATTTGTCGATATATCGCACCTTCAGTGCAACAGGGTCATATCTCGAGTTATGGTCTTTTCAGGAAATCTGGCCTCAGAACTCCCCTTAGTCGTTTCTATAAGTACACTCGGGCAGGAATTTTAACTCTCATCCGTTACTAAGCTATACAGATACTCGTCCCTGATGCACCAATAGATTTTGGAAATATAAAAGCCTCACCTCGACATGTTGCTGTGTTCTGTTCATCCAAAAATTATTGGAGCATCAGTGCCACAGCTGGAAATGTTGAAAGATTGAAGATTGAAAAGAGAAGAAACTTTGTGCTTCGGAGTACCTACTCCAAGGCGTCAAATTTTGAAAATTTAAAGCCAAAAATCGCATTAAAAAGAAACCTGTGTTTTTGAGGTTCTTGGTGTAAATTACTATCTTAAACATAGGAACATATGGTATTTTCGGGATTAGCGTGAAATTTTCTATAAGAATCACCCATTAAATCGGTTAAAATTGTTCTTTGAAAATTCGCATCAACTGCATGAATGGAACTTTTTTTTCATTAACAGTGTTTTTAGGAAATCGGACGAAATTAGCTACAAAAAATAAAACGTAGATCCGTAGAAGAATTATGAAACACTGGGTGGACACTTTGACTGTATACACATGTGTACATAGTCAAACGTTAGACAAGGATACAAGGAAGGAAAGCTACCCTTTCAAAATAAATTGACTCGATCGCATTTTTTTCGTTACTCTGTAAGGTTTCCCAAATTCAATCTTTTCATTGTCAGTTCTTTAAAAATAAACGTACCAGTAATACTTCTTGTCTATCTATTTGAATACATTTTTAACCTAAGTAAAAAACTTGGTTCAACAATACAGTTTTCTGATATCAAAAAAATCTATTCCTTCCAATCTTCCAATTTAAAAAATAGTATACACAAATAAAAATATTAAAAAAAAAAAGATTTCTTCCGATATATCGATAAATTTTTCCCGATAAATCGGACATATTGATATACCTTTGACGATGTATCAATTGTTCGATATATCGATATATCCCTTTCGATTTTCCATCCCTAGCTGGACGGCCAGGGTGTTCCTTTGATAACGGCTGGAATGCCAGAGGGCAGCTTAGTATCCAAAACTACATCATAATTAAGTGATCAATTAAGTGATAAGTAGCTTGATTGAGGAGAATAGGCAGTCCTGAGAGCCCAACTGGTTATGAGAAGATGAAGTATATCGTGGAGTCTGACACCTAAGAAGCGCTCTTCTATCTTGAGCTCATTTTAGGTAAAAAATTTAAAAAAAAACCACACACTCATAAAAACGACGGCACCAAACATGCTCGAAGTCTGAAGATACAAAATACTGGGGACGATGATAATTATCTACGCATCATCAGACGCACTCCGGCGTCACCCTTTGCTGGAATATAGTTGTTATCACGATACTCAACTAGTAATTAAAGGTATGTGAAGCTGATGTTTTACATTATCGGCTAAATTGATAATCTGTGGAAACCGATTTCTCCTCGACCAACCTATTAAAAAATCAATTTCTGCGACATCTATCTATCTTGCTTTTACAGTAGGTAAGAAAAAAAGTGGGATTATCGCCAGTGGCCTTTTTCTGACGGCATTGCGGACGTGATCAAGAAAATAAACCAAAATGCCCCCCTCCCCTGTCTTTATAACATCTCGAAATTATTGGGTTTCCAAGTAGTGTAATGTTATAGTTAGGTATCAGTTCTTTGAGGATCAAAATTAGCATCCATTTTACTGAAAGCAATCATTTGATTTCATCTCAAGGGATGATGGAGTAGCCGAAATTAGAACTCCTGATCTCATCATGAGGTGGTTTGTTCCTAATAACTCAAGCCCCCCCCCCCCCCCCCCCCCCCCCCCCTTGCTAACCAGTTTCCGTACGTCTCCGTTTTCGATTTTGGTTCTTCACCACCGGGTATAGGCCTTGGTTCTTGCCAGCGTTCGAATGGTTCTTGGTGAATCAGATTTTCAGATTTCAGATTTGAAAAGCCTTGAATTTGTTTTCGGAGAAGGAAAGAACGTAAGCCGAAACTTGAACGATGGCTGCGCTTTAATATCGTCCAGTTGTTTCCTAGCGAATTTAAATATCTATAGTGATGATGAGATAGGCCACCTGGAACTCTAGTGACTCCCACGACGTAATCGATGATCAAGAAAAATCCGAAATGTTGCCAAATAGGAAAATAATATCAAAAGAAAAGTTATACCTAGGTCCATAGACCTGCAATTCTTGTCCTTTCTGTGGTCTTAAATTTGGAATGTCGAGGGTTGAAAACTTCTAAATTGATTTGGAGAAAAGTCACATAGGTAGAGATAGGTATGAATAAAATAGCTGTTCAATTCATTCTGTTAATATTTTATAAGCCGAAAGTAAGATAAAATTGCCAAACTATACAATAAAGTAGGTAGTTCTTTGAAATTTACGTGGCTTACTGCATGTCTGGAATTTTTCCCCTTGATTAATCAATGACTAGGAAACAAAAACAGAAAACCACGAAAAAATCAGTGAAACTGTCAGTCGTTTCTGGTGAATTCAGGAAATCCATTCCCACAAACTTGTTACAGTCCAATTTCATATTCGGTTTTGAAATGAGGAACTAACAATATTATGACTTGAAGAAACCCGGTTAAATTTTACGATGGAATCTCAATAGAGCTGGTGGTTGATGTTTGGTTTAGTGCAGCTATATCGGGAATTGTACCTACTAAC
Organism: Lygus lineolaris; assembly: GCA_030264115.1. Classification (NCBI taxonomy): domain Eukaryota; kingdom Metazoa; phylum Arthropoda; class Insecta; order Hemiptera; family Miridae; genus Lygus; species Lygus lineolaris. The sequence continues at coordinate 10,198,076 of JAEMON010000002.1, read as the reverse complement.
GTTTATGGCCTACCTATTTTTGGAGCTGGGTTAGCACCTCGAAATTCACAACTTCCATTGATATGAACAATAATTATGATTGATGTGAACAAAAATGTTCCGTTTAGAGCAACCATCCCTCGATAATGTGCAGACTGGTGATTACGCTGAAACTGTATATCCATTTCATGATTGTGTATTCCAAGTAACATTCTGAATCAGTTCTGAATATGAGCAGCCATCATTATTATCAATTACCAATATTTGCTAAACAGTAAACCAAATCCAGTCAGGATTTAGAGCATGGCCGTATGATAGCCTTGCCACAGTTGACACAACATAATACTCTTAGTATAAGGCTTTGTTTGATAATATTATTATTATTCGAGGCACCAGGGGGATGGAGGGGGATGATAGATAATCACCCTGTATGCACAGTACATCTACAATAACAACTGACTATTGAATCTATCAATATTGTTTTAAATATACTATGGTTAGTGTTTGTCTGTGTAAGGTATGATTTCGCTCAAATGTGGATCCTTTATAGGTACATTATGTATCTCATCGCGATCTATTCCGTAATAGCCACTGCGCATATGCAAACGTGAATTTTGTTTCACAGATTTTGGTGGATCGTGTGGAGCCCCGTGGCCAATTGCGCATCAGCAAGCTCCCCTCCGATAATGTTCAGTCATTATCCTGGTTGGCACATAAACGTTCGAAATGTGAGTAAGTCAATGCCCACCCAAATTAGCGGACGTTTTTTGAACGACTGCCTTGGTAACCCTAAATTCTACAGCTTTGTACAAAGTATCGAGTCATGTATATTAAATTCTATCTCAATGATGACCACAGTCGGAGACGTTTATCGATGTATTCAACGACGTTGTCATCGAATTTCCCTCGATTAGTTCCTGTAGTTAGGATTCAATGAGTTTCCAACTTGCCGAATAATTTATTGGCTGTCTGTGCTGGTGGGTGAGTTGATGTCATCTAATCAGTATTCATTCTGCTTCTGTGGACGTATCTCGCCACTCACCTAATCAGGATTGTTCTATAGCCGTTCATTGGCTGTTTCACTTGAATGATTTCTGTTGTTATTCGGCGGTGGATAGTTTTGTTATAAACACCTACTACATGGAAGGGGACCAACATATTTTTTTAAGGATTTTCGTACAAGTTCAAAATTATTACTCCATTTAGGATCAAATCCCGCAGCATAACGCGATTGTGAATCGCAAATATACTTTGGGGAAAAAAGCTAGGTCGAATAGCGATTCGAACATCAGCCTGCAGCTGATCTTAATATTTATGCGATAATATTTCGATGTTCATCAACTCGAGTTTTTCATCTATTCTGGCGGGGGTATAGTACCCATATAAATAACACTAATGTTGAAAATCAATTTGTTAATCCGTTGCTTGATTATTATTTTACAAAGTGTAATTGGCTTGCTTCCAAAACGTTCTGTAAGTCAGTCCCAGCTCTTCAGTAGTTCCATAGGTAGTACCTACATTGTGTTCATGTAATAGTTTCCTAATTTGGCTAAATAGGTACACTCCGCATTATAAAGTATTACTAGCTATTATCATAGCTAGTCAGTCTATCATTTTGAAACAATTATTTAGAAAAATAACTACCCATATCTAGCAAAAGAATGAATTCAGTAAAAATGTGTTATAATAAACAAGGCAACACAACCTATACAAACCTATACCTGCGGACCGGTGGAATTTGTTACCTACCGTATTCGTATCCTGGTCCTACGGCTCCTCTAATCAATCTAAGCCACGTCTTTCAAGACCGCCCGGCCTGAGTATTATTAGGTATACCTAGAAACGTGACATGGTAGGTAATAATGAAATACCCAGAACGGAAAGTTTCCCTCAGTGGGTTAACGCTTTTTATATTATTTCGTCGTTTTATGACACACGCTCTACCTACGCAGCTCGTCGGCCTTGACCGTAATCTTGAAAACATGAGTGCTCTTAACACGTGTGCTCAGCCTTATCTCTGTGATGCAATACCTATGCGCATTCCTCTCGAATATCTTGCGAAAATGTTTACAATTGCAGTTTTATCTCAACGAGTCATGCGTGCAGCTTATCTCTTCAACGTTGAATCTCATGGGACGTACCTACCTAATGTGAAATGATGTTCTGAAAAATAATCTCAAATCTCTTATTGGCAATAAAATCATACCTTTATTGTGGGTGCTGTGCACCTATGTACCAACGGCTGCTGATGATGGTATGACTCGTTCGCTACTCATGAGGGTATTAGGGGTTAGGAAGAAGAAAATACGAATGTGAATCGCTAATCAAATTTTTACTAACGGAAGAAGATCGTCAGTCACAAGAAATTGATAAGTCGCATTAAATGTATACACTTATATCTGTAAAATATACAGTTGTTATGATATAATATACCAATAATATAATATAATAATAGTATAATTATAATATTAGTATACTTTAATGGAATCAGAACATCTGTTCAAGTCCAAACTCCATTATTTTACGTTAATTTGTGTTTCCTTATATACACATGTGATTTAATAATTGTGTACATGTTGTCAAATAAAAATCTTAGTCCGCGCTTGAAGTTCAAACTTTTATTTCACTCGTACTTTATATCAGGTTATTTTGCCCAGCACAGGCTGAATTTTGAGTGAAGGTGAATAGAAGATACCATTCTTGTAAAA
>JAEMON010000002.1:10168987-10184132 GCA_030264115.1 Lygus lineolaris | reverse complement strand
CAGCGTTTTTAAACAATGATTCCGGGAAAAGGTGAGAAGAAAGCGCGAGAAACAGATTCAAGCCCTCGCTGAGTCCCCATCGAAAATGTGGAGATAGGGAGAGCAACCCCTCAGGAGCACTCAACAACTTTTTCGACTTCCTCCAGAGCTCCTCTCCAATAGCTAGCCATACACGAACATTGCAAACTAGCGGGTTTGAACCGTCGTTCGAAAACCTTCGGTTTTCCTGGCGGTACAGGCATTTCATCACAAATTCGTCACTTCCGTTAGTCGGGGATCACAGTCTAAATCCGGACTTTTAAAACCGCCGGTTTTTCTGATGGCACAGACCCTCGGTTTCTGACCTGTTGTTCACCACTGGCGCAGCGTTTTCTCGTGTTTCCAAACCGGGTGAAGTGGTCCTTACGTCCAAAACCGTTCGCCAGAGGTGAAGTGCCAGTTGGTTTTTGGTGGAAAACCGGCAGATTTGGACTGTCCAACATGTTGGACAGTCCAGGGTCCAGACCTGGCGGTTGTGAATTGGTTTTCACTTAAATGCCTTCCTTCATCTGATGCAAATCTAATGGAATTGATGAATAAAATGACTATATTTCCAATCACCCGAAAGAGTTACGTTTCTGTTTAACAAGAAATAATAAGAGACAAGTTGAAGGTGGAATACCCTTCCTTGTGAGTGACTGCGACTACATAGGTACTATCACTACCATTGGCATGCATGGCTCATCTTGTAAAGGACTAAAAATCCCAAGTTTGTTCGAGCCTTACACTGGAGCCAAGATTTTTCAGTGATGAATAGAATACATATAATTTGAAGAACCCCAAATAATTAAGTAAACGTCAGCCTGGGCGGTCGTATCATATATCATGCTGGGCGTTGGACTATACGTTCCGAAGGTGTTGAGTACTTCTGCTGCCCGTTTCTTATGACTACTTTGCACGCTATCCATTCATTTCAGACTCCCACGGTTAGTTTGGGTGAAACCGCGATCACGTTGAACCATCGAGAACGATAACTGGTTCCACTGCTTCAGTACCTACAACTTATTTTGGGTTAAAGTTGGAATTCAAGTAGCTTTCGTGTCTGCGGCTAATTCATGGGCCGATCAGTTATCATAATACACGTCTGCCAAGTTGATGGGTTGACTGATCCAATTGTGACGAAGTTCATAGCCAATTGTCTTGGAGACAGCCCCCAACCACCTTTCGAATTCGAGTAAAATCGGTCCACTAGGAACTGAGAACCCGAATAGTTTCAGGAATTAAAGTCTGCGAATGCGCACTCGCTACTAATGGTCCGACGGTGTTGATTGTTGAATTATTAGGGGGTCGTATGGGCCTAACCAGCTCAATCCCTGAAAATTTCATCCAAATCGGACCATAATAAATTAGTTTTCCTGGGACAAGGAACTGACCACAGGCAGACACGGAACAAAAATTGTTAAGAACGTTTTGAACCGCAATGAGCAAGTTCAAATTCAGATTTGAACATTTGAATATTTATGTTTCTATTGACGAAATTTCTGGTTGTCGCTTATTGCCCCCAGTACCTATCGCACCTACTCGTATTTTTGAACTACAAATCACATAATTTAAGGTAGGTACCAAATTAACATCCTATGCAAATATATTAGGCTAAAAACGCCCCCATTTCCTTTTGAACACATTCACGCTCACGTCCTTAATAGATGAGCTCTCACGCACATGTCTTTCAAACTAGGAAGGTACTCTTGTTTTTGATCTACCTCATCCGTCAGGACATTAAGACATTCTCTTTACCCATAACAGGTTCACCTGATTGAGGTTTGGGCGAGATCGATAAATCTCAGTGGTTTTGTATTAGAGGGACTTATCCTGGTTATGTTAGGACTTACAATGCAGCTGTACCTACCTTTTTGTCAAACCAAATGAGTCTGATCATGAGTTTTTGAAATTTAAGAATTCATTCGAAAATATTAAATATTTTCAACTAGACGAATTCTTCATACTGAAGCAGATATAAATAATTACCAACTACCAAATTAGCTATCAAATAGAAACGTCGATGTTGTTCTCTCTTCTGTGTGGTATCAACAAATTTCAGAGGGTTGGGCACTCTTCTGGGTCCATCAGATGCCGAAAACATCAACTCTCTGCGTCCATTGTCGTTGGTTTTGGTTATCGAAAGTAGGATCTATTAGTCGAGAATATTAGGTTCAGAAAAGAGTTGAAAGACGAAAATCAGAAGTTTGTACAGCGGTAGTTATTGATTTCGTTCGCTGTGACCACTATTATAGGACGTTTACTGAATTATTCATTGCCCTTGCACAAACTGCATAGTATCGTTTAGTATAGCAGGTAGGTATAGATAGAGGTATAGCTCTTCGGGAACATTTGAGGGTATTTGCTCACGATTCATTCATTTTTCCAAGAAATTTTGCGTAGAATCAATATGTGCCATAAAAATGTGGGTTTCTATCTGAAAAAAACCAAGTTAGTGGGTTGAACTCGCCAGAGCGCGTCACCGTGGTGTGCGAAAATGTGATTTTTGAATTCTAAGCAAAAAGAATTTAGGGGGTTACGATTTTTTAGGGGGAAACCCTGCTCTAATGGGAAACCACCTTTAAATAAATAATGAATTTCAGACCGAAAAATAAGAGTATTATCCCGACTTAAGGATAACTTTGTTTTTGTTCCTCTCTCCAGAAACGTATTATACAGAACTTGTTTTATAGTCACATCACTTCACATACGTAAAAAAAAAAGATGGCGTTGCCCAACTTTGAAACTGGTACCCTCACAAAACTGGTAATCAAACCACACCAGAAGAAATCCTATTATACATACGAAACTGATTCCCTAATCGGGAGCTTTTTAGTATAAGTTCCTACACGCTAGCCAGACAACTTCTACAGCTTGGCCCCTGATATTAGGGCCGCTAATTCATTACTTAGCATTTTCATATTATGATAAGAAAATGTAAAACCTGAAAAGCCTTTCAAGATATCGCAGGATCTGATCAGAATCTCGGGATCAATCAAACTTATCTGATGAGATCTCTTATCTTTGATGCCAGATTCGGGACCAATTATACGACCAAGTTGTTTTTTCCACGTTTTGGAAGGCCGCGTTGATGTAATAAGTAGATCTTTTCCGATAAGAAACTGGGTTCTTCCCTGTTGATTGGGTAATTTGCATCTTTTCTGTTCGATAAAAATCTCAGTCCTGTTAGAATACACATTTGATTGGGATAACGCATGGCGTGATTATCTTAGTTTATCCTCAAACTATTACTCGAAGAACAAAAAAAATTCAGGTGCTTCCGGTACACTGAACCGATGACGATTAGTGCACTTCGAAAAAATAAAAATTTTCATACAATATTTTACGAATGAAGAGTGTAAGATCGATTCAACGAGTAGGTAACTCATGCCATTTGGGTTCATATATTGATGAATTCATAAGACCACATTTTCAACCTGAAGCCTGGTAATTCCACCATAAAACTAATATTCAAGCCTTCACTTCAATTTACTCACTACTCATTCGAAGAAAATGAGAATCGTACCTACACGTTGTGTGGCACCTCGGAATTTAATTTAATTTTATGAGAGTAAACTCGATCCTGTGGAGAAATAGTCCATGGTTATGATCAGCTGAAGTTTGAATGATTCAGCCTACTCCGAAAGATTTGCGATTCACACTCGTTTCTGCTCTTTTATCGTTCAACACTCAAGTCCTTAAGGGAGCCAACGGTTGGCCTCATTCGACGCTAAAAATTATATCTTGGATAAGTTGAGGATTGATGAATCGTCTTTATAGATCGTACATACGTTTTTCGTTTTACAATTATATAGGTTTGTCGACATGGTTTGATTTGTTAATATTCGTTTATTCTTAGTTGTAGTCAGGTTAAAAAAAAATTGATTTATTTTAAATCGATGAACAAACAATGGCTCTTCGATGTTTGATGTCTCGTTCCATAAGATCATGAACAAGGAAGGAGGGCCCTCGAGGATCATTTTTTCAGCGAATTAACTAACCAAAATTGGAGAAAAACGTCGTTTTTTTCATCTCAAAGTTTTTCATCAAAAAACATCTGGAATTTACAGGATCACTTTTCAAAGACTGGAACTTTACAGGTACAACCAACTTCCAATACACCCCTTACTCCAGTAAATTATTCAGACAGCAGAAATTAGCGTTAAAATAAGTAATTTTTATAAATATAATTTCAAGGGTTTTACATGTAAGGGAGGAAGGTTGATGTATGCCCAATGTACTATTATAAATGATGTGATCTTCCTCTATAAGGTGGTAGGAAGGTACTTACTTCTCAATATGGCGAAATTGTGAAGCCCGGTTAACAGATCGCGTTTGATTGGTATGTAGGGTCCCCGCCAGAGATTGAAATAGCCGCTATTTCTTCATCGTTTTTCCCTCAAGCTGCCAGACTCAGCGTCTCATTGTGTAAGCTGAATGCATCGTAAACGTTGGAAGATGGTTGTGCTTTTTTAGCTCTGGCCCACCTTCACGTTAGATAAAGCGGCATCCCAATTTCGGCAGATGTTGAATTCGGTCAATTTTGATCCACTTGATTGATTTTCGGTAGAAGAACTTGTACGGCTCATATAAGGTTCTTGCTCTGCTCCTTTTTTTGCCGAACATTTTGTTGTTGCCAAATGTTGATATTTATTTTCTGCTTGATGTCAGGATTCAAGTCGTTCAATATCTCTTAGTCTTCTTCACAGTGTAGGTATAATCGTGTGCCATTAATTCAGTGCTTCTCTGGTAGTTCACTTCGGATAGCACATAATTACGGATTCTTCAACACAATTTGAAAACTGCGTTGAACCCTCCAATCCTTCATAGGTAGTAGTTTAGTGATCGATTCCTTCTTATCCAAAATTTACCAACAACACGGTAGGTAGATATATAAACGGCACCAGCCAAAAAAAGCTTGCGGGTATTCAAGCAAAATTTGCTGGATCTGACTCTAAAACATTTTAATGCTACACATTTCGCATGGGCATTCCACTGAACTGAAAATAAATGAAATTATCAAACATCAATATGTGAATGACCGGGAAGTGTAACAGTTACGAGAATTACTCGTATACATGAACAAGGAGAAGCCTATTTCAAGCTTCCTCCTGTTGAAAATCCTTAATAATATATTATCATCCTTGCTCACATTATGCGCGTACAATGGAGTATCAAAACCTCAGTGTAAGTGAGTTCGGCGTATCCTGTAGTAATAATATTTCATAGTAGTAAACAGTAGGTAAGTATCACACCATAAATTCCTCCAGATATTATGGGTATATGAATATTATTTTTGCATATGGATATTATTTTACATTCGCTCTTGACCATCGTTTTCTTTTCATTTCGTACTCTTTTCTCTAAACTCTCTTAAAGGGTTCGATTACTAAATTCAAAATACAGAATTACTTTGATTATATTGAGAGCTTACTGTTCCTTTTTGTTGTGTTTGGCGAAGGGTACCGGTTCATTATTACCTTATTCCTTTTTAAACAGATTCATCCGCTACTCCGTCGTGCTCGTTGCAAAAACGTCGAACGGGAGGAAGAACACGTAGCTAATCGTCTAATTGGTTTTCGACTGCGGATTCGGCCCACGTATGAGCCCTGCGACGCCTTGAGTCCAGCCGTGCGTGCGTGCGGGTCCGTAAAAGATGCGGTCGGTGGGTCGCATCCCAATGACATCTTCACCCATACCAGCCTCAACATTTATTTCACCCAAACAATGGGTTCTGCCAGAGAAACAAATCGCTCTCTACCCGCAGGAAATAACAAATAAAAGATACTCTTGTTTTATAAGGTTGTTTATTGGAACGTGAGGAGAATGGTTCATCACGAGGAATTCTACACTCGGATTTACGATCTTAGCTACTGCTACACATTTAGAATTTGATCAAAAATTAACATTGAAGACACTCAGATTATTAAACATTTCTTAGCCAAGAAGTTTTTAATGTAAGTATGTATAAGAGACCCGGCGCGAGGAATGATTCAGTAATGCAGATGAACGCAGGCTCATGCATATAAACCTGGCTTGGCTATGTTGCGTATGCAGGGTGTCCCAGATAACGAAGAAAACCCCCCTTAACTTCCTTAATAAATGGGTTGGAGGAAAATTCCAAATGGTGACCCCCTTATTTTTTAGTGCAGATCTCAAATAAGACAATTTTGCGCACTTGTGCACGCGCGAAACGTGCGCAGTACTCACTAACTTTGTTATTTGAAATGGGAACCCCCATTTTTTACTGCAGATTCGGATTCTACGCACAATTTCATAAACGTTTGACACCTCAATCGATTTTTTTCAACGCGCCCAACCCTACCAGCAAACGCTGAAAATCGCTCAACCGTGAAATTGCGCAAAAATCTTATTTTCGGGACCTAGAGTGTGGCACATGAAATTTCATTATTTTTCGACGCTGAATCACGTGGTGATATTAGTTTTTTTATTTTTACTTGATTAAACCGAGATTACAGCATAACACATGTTTTAATCAAGTAAAAATAAAAACACTAATATCACCACGTCATTCAGCGTCGAAAAATAATGAAATTTCATGTGCCACATCACTCTAGGTTCCCGAAAATCAGATTTTTGCGCAATTTCACGGTTGAGCGATTTTCAGCGCTTGCTGGTAGGGTTGCGCACCGTGAAAAAAATCGATTGAGGTGTCAAACGTTTATGAAATTGTGCGTAGAATCCGAATCTGCAGTAAAAACGCTGCAAATTATTACACAACGGTTTATTATTTCCTGTATAGATCGCCCATCTACAAAGACTGAGCCAAAAACAGTGAGAATTAGAAACCAAATGTGGAGAAACTTTGAAATCTCCCCCTTGATGGGAAAAACAATAGATTATGGGTAGGTATGTCTAGCGGCTTTGGGAGCCGCTTGGCTGATCTGGGAGCTCTATTTTCGACTCAGCTGATCTGGGAGCTCCATTTTCGACTCAGCTGATCTGAGAGCTCCATTCTTGACTCAGCTGATCTGGGAGCTCCATTTTCGACACAGCTGATCTGCGAGCTCAATTTTCGATGCAGAGAGTAGTACCTCAAACATTGCGATTCACACTCGTGTTTCTGCTCTTTTTGTCCTTCAACCCTCAAGTCCTTACAGGGAGCGAACGGTTGGTCCTAAAACGCAGATTGAGAAGCTGACTTGACCACGTGGTAGTCCTGGTGTTTAAATACCTGCATTCGCAGAAGCTCACTTTCTCGCTCATTCTACGCATGTTTTCTTACTATCAATGTTAACATAAATCATGTAGGGGGTAGATATCAACGTTTGTTCTGAAATTTCGCGTAGATTTCAAATACGCAATAAAAATAGGGATTCTTTTACCATAAACCACTCTTTGGTGCGTTAGGCACCTTTTGTTTGATTCCTCGTTTAAAAAAAAATGTATAATACTGAAATTGATTCAGGCATACGTTTTTTAAAATTGGCCTTTGTCAGTTAGAAACGGCACTAACTCGATGGGTGAGTTCCAGAAATTTCAATTCACAAAGATTGCAACACTTTCCCTTTACCCTTCGGGTCTCAAGTAACGAAAGTAAAAAGTTAGCTATTACGTCGTGTAGGGCGGTACCAACATTACAAGTTCCACTCGAGTGATAGTAGCAGGGGTTCTCACACGTTCAAGAAAAAAACGTGCCGTCAGTGACTGCGGTCCGACCATCTTTCACGTTACGGCGCGAATTAATGCATTTTGCCTCCCAAGGTTGTTTTTACTTCGTTACGAAATTCCCCTTTCGAAGGCATGGCAGTGCCTTTGAAGTGCGGCTCATTAACGAGGGGTCCAGAGAATAATTTGTAGTACAGTTAAACTCTAAACATCAATTACTCACATAGGAGAGCTCCTATGTGAAGACTGAGGGATAGCTTATACAGTGTTTGGGGGATCATACGTGGTTGTGGTAATGGGGTGGGGGTCAAATGTGGAGGTGATGGCGCTCTGGACAACAAGATATGTATAGGGTACCATGAATGGATGAAGACCGTAATGATAGTAGGGAGCAATAAGGAGTAGCAGCAGTAGGGGGTCATAACACTGAAGGTAGGTACATAAAGTCGAAATGAGCCAATACAGGAATACGATTTGGAAAGGGAAAACTAGGTTGTTTTGGTGTGGGTAACTCAGTCCCGATAGAAACCTTATAATAGCCCTCGAATTTTAAAAAATCCGTCCGTCCTCCGTCCGGGGTGCTTTGCTTAGTTACCATGAACCAAAATTAAGATGTACCTGCAGGTCAGTTTTGGGCTCCATTGGTGCTCTTAAGCTTGACCTTCAAAGGATAGGAAACTACGGAATGAAATTTTCAAAACGCCCTAGCTCGAAAAATTAGAATAAGAAGGTGTGTTTTCCATCGACTTTACATCGTTTCCAATTTTAAGGATCGAATGCAACCACGCCGAATACTGTGGGACCAACCGTTCGCTCTCTACATATATATGGACTTTAGGGTTGAACGAAAAAAAAAAAAAAAACAGCAGAAACAAGAGAGTGAATCGCGAATGTTTCTGAGTAGGCTGAATCCACATTCATGGATCAGGTGATCAAAATTCAATAATCTTTTCTTCTCACCGAATCGAGTTTAAAGTTCATTTTTAAGAGCCTCCTTGGGTACTTAATTTCGTGAATAAGAAGGACCATCTAGGTACCTACCTACAACCCTAATAATTACAGGTAGCTCATTGACCACAAGAAATCATTATCGTGATTCATGAATTCCGTGTTATAATTGAGTACGGTAGTAAGGAACTAACTAACGTCTGCCAAGTTTGGTAATAAGTATAGCTTCCTCACTTTTGTAACATGGACGCGTAGAATCAGTTAGTGAACACATCATCGAAATTACTCAAGTAGGTAGTTCCGGAGTTGAGGCTACAAAAAACATTTCATGTTTGTGCACGTGCAGTAGCTATCACTGATCCAATCGTGACGAAATTCATCGGTAATTCTGTTGGAACCAGCCCCCAACACCCTCCACATTTTCGAGAGAAATCGGTCCATTAGGAACTACGTAATATTCAGGGTAATTTCAAGAAATTCACGTTTGCGCATGTGCACACCTTACTATTGGTCCGAGTTTCATGAAATGCATATAGGAGACTGTTGATATGGTAAAACCCGCGTAATCCCTGAAAATGTCACCCAAATTGACCCATTAGTTCCGGAACTACGTCTGTGACAACGAATTTCAAGTTTGCTTATGCACAGTAGCTATTACTTATCTTATCGTGACGAAATTCATAGATTATCGTCTGGGAGTCAGCTGCCAACTACCCCCCAGATTTGAGCGAAATCGGTACATGGAACCAGAAAATTCACGTTTGCTCTTTCACACACGCTATTAGTGGTCCAATGGCGATTAAGGTAATATTGGACCGTCACGGGGCTAACCCGCACAATGCCTGGGAACTTCATCAAAATCGGACAATAACTTCATACAGTTTTGCCTGGGACAAGGAATTGACCACAGACCGACAGAAAAATACGGAACCAAAATTGTTCTGGAAGCTCTGAAACGTAAAAATCAAGTAGAAATTTTGACTTCGAAGGACAACTTTTTTTTATCTTGCACGAATACATAACTTCCTACCTTCGGTAGTATGGATTTGTCTCAATAACCAAAAAAGTTATTTAATATCGGGCTGATTATTACAGCGAATGTGATCTTTGAATATGGGTGATCTAAAATAGTAAACCATTGTGTAATAATTTGCTGCGTGTTTCACTCAGTATACCTGAGTGGGGGAGAAGAATGCACTGAATATAATGGTTCATTTTTTATGAATAGGTACATAAAAAGGAATCATAGGTGGTTTTTCATATATATTTCTGAAGAAGTCGAAAAAACTGCCTTCTTTGAGAAATAAAGTTAATTACTTTCAATATAGACCATCCAAACCGCAAGGACTAACGTTCATTAACAAGAATATTTGAGAAGGGGTTGACGCCTACAAAATGACGTTGGAACTATGTGTGAAGATAATTAAAACTGGAGTAATATCTTATACTTACTGATGACTATGGAATTTTATTAATGGTTTTCTCTATTACTATGATTTTCATAGGAAGAAGGTGAAACAATGTCAGAAAGCAGGAAAGTATATCAAACAAATCGTCTTTTTAGTTGTGAATCAAGCTGATGTCACCCAATGATCCAAGAATGGTCACTGAAATGAATCGGGTGTCAAATCATGACGTAGAAAAGGGAGGAGGATGAATTGGGTCTTGAACAAGCATCTAGAAAATGTGATTCCGTTTTAGTAACTCCTTATCATCAGAATCGACCCTATTAGGTAGGTGGAGCTGGGCTCAAACTCGTCGGCATGTGATTTTCGCGGTCTTTAAACATCTAAAGATTATTATAGGCATTATCCCGCTCACCCAAAGTGATTACTTCGCTACTGGAATCTAGGCGCCCTCCTCTTTGTTGCGGTCACAAAAACGAATTCAAACAGGTTCCCCGCGTTTCTTCATGGCATCGAAGGTCCTAATTAGGTTGAACGGAATATTCACTGTCTCCTTACCGGATGTGAGTAATTGATTCGCTCCAACTCAATCGGCAAACGTGATCATCATGAAAAGTGCGATGCGCCTAGATACGATCATACAATGTTACGAATTAATTCAACTTGATTACACCGAAAGAAACGAGGTTTTCCGCAGTTTAAGTGGCGGATCAAAGTTTTTCGTTGTGATCACCAATTAATCTCCGAATTTTTTTTCTGACTTGAACGTCGAAGCAGCCTATTGCAGAGTAACCAGGAACCCTGCCAGGATTTGGATTTCGGACCAATCCCATGGGTGGATGTGCAAATTTGTGCACGAATTTGCATGTACCTACCCACTTAAAATAATGTGAACTGCGTATACCTATTGTGTATGCACGAATCAATGTTGACGTGTGTGGATCCCAACATTAGGGTCTTTTAATCGGATCAGTTTAAATTAAAAGTTAATTCGTACATTATGCCCTCAAAACTCAAAATAATAGAATCATTTCCAGACCTTACTATTTTTCAGGAGGATTGTTAGGATTCGAAGGACTAAAATTTCTCTTATGGATTCCCAATAGCTTTAACCAAATGGATGGATGGTTTGTTTCATATAGATAGGTGGTTATTTATGAAACACAAAAGCCAATTAAAATACAAATAAGATTAAGAACCCTGCTGCGCACTTACATGGATTAGATTAAGTTACAAGCAGGGTCAAGGAGGGGACCAGACCCTCTCCGCAGCACCAAAACCGTGGCATATTGTGCGGAACATTGCACTTACATGGAACTAATGATTCAATTTGAGAACATTGACTCAGGCATTTAAGTCATATAAAATCTCTTTTCATTCGGACTACTAATAACTAGTCTAGTCTGGTAGTCTGGATTCTAGGTGAAAACCTTGCTGAATAAAAAAACCTTACAACAAGACTGGACTGGTATTTCACAATCCTGAATCATCACTGACTCTCTTATACGTGTACAAACGTTTACTTAATCCCCCCATTAAATCAATGTTTTTTTTCACGTTTTCGCTTGCTCAGTGGCTAAACTACTTTTTTTCATCGAATCGAGTTCCATATTCCCGTTGATAATCATTTCTTGGGTACTGACAAGGTACAGGGAGGGCTAGGTAGGAGCATTCGATATTACTTACCGAAATTGACCAGTGCCGAAGCTAATGGAATATCTTCATAATAAAGAAAAGTAATGAACCGTTGTGTAATAATAACTTACAGCAACTGTAACATTACAGGAACTGTATCATTTTTCTAGCTGTTAATTAGTTTTAAACCACACTTTTTACTATTTTTTTGCATTTTCCAAAAAAAGTCCAAAAGCAACGCGCCATTACTGTTCTTTTTCCTGATGATGCAAGTATAGTAATGCGAAACTCGTCGGACCACTAATGCAACGAAGAAGCCACTAATTTCTCTTCACTATCGACCACGGCCTAATCAATAGATGAGATGATTTTCAATGTCGTAGAAACACCTTGTAATTGAATTCAACTTGTGAGCTTGTCCCTTCGCTTGATTTCTCACCGATTCTCATCTGCTCTCTCCAATTTCCCATAACTCGTTATAAACCTGTAATCCAGGACGGATGCAACTTATTGGAACTTATTGGTCTATAAAACTTGATTGATCGGTTTGATTGGCACCCAATTACAATTACCGGATACAGTGGTGGAGGCTGAGAACCGATTTCAAATTAATCCTTTTCTGAGTTGTACTTAGTTATTTGCGCTATTTCCCACAGTCTACACGTCCTGCGGGAATTTCTTTTCAATAGTTAACTGACCGCTGTAATGTTCTCACATCTTCTCCCCTAATGGTCCGCCTCTCAACAGGAGTTTAAAGTGTTTGCTTTATGAATGTTGCACTTTCGTTTGATATAAAATTACATTCCTACGACGGGCAGTTCCATTCCTTACCTAGTTATGTGGAGCTGGGGAAGAATTCGGAATTCTCGCGAGGGGTGTCACATTGACACGAACGGTTAGCCTTCTTCGTGAGATTAATATTTCATTGCTTAGAAATCCATTTATTCCTATTACCTCCGCATTATCCCCCTATGATTTTGAACGATGGATGATGATGAACGATTTTGATGGAATATTCAGAAATTGTGCGGGTTATCCCCTATGAATTTCAACGCCAATGGATTAATAACAGAGTGTGCGCATGCGAAAATGTGAAATTCGTGAAAAAGTAATTTCTCACGATTCTATTGGCCAGTTTCGCTCAAAATTCGAGAGCAGTTGAGGGCAAGATGACTGGTTTATGAATGTCAACACCATTGTATCTGAGCGCGACTGCGCATGCACAAACTTGAAATTCGTTTTTACGAGAGGCAAAACTCCGAATGTTTCTGACCAATTCTGAAATGTTCAGGGATTGAGCGGATCATTTCCTAAAGGTTCCCTAAACGGTTGATACGAAACTGTCACTGGCTTATGTGAAAAGTGCATTGTTGAGGAGGTATTGTGTGAGGAAGCTATATATACAGTCCACCTAACTTGGCAGACATTTTTCTAAAACGTTTTTGAGGATATATTTATATTATGTGCAATTGTAGGTTGGAATCAAGAATATAAATAATATACGGATTCCTCAATAATTTGTGAGGAACGTTCAAAAATGGGGAGGGGAAAAAACGCAGAGAAAAATCAGTAAACATTTCGATGGTGTAGTTATTGCATTAAATGCGGGGTCATTGGCTGGGGCCTGCTGGTTCGGCGTTTGTTCGGGTTGGTTTATCGTAGCTTACCCTAAACAGCAGCCTCTGGGATTTGGCAACTCTGTTCCTAACAATTATTTCATCGCAATAATTGAATCCATGGCCACTTTTGCGGATACCAAGCAAGTCCAAAAAACGTCCGAATCTCGCGAAGGATTAAATTTTTTGATTCTTATTTCTCGAAGAGCACAAAAACTGGACCATGCGACATTTTTCCCCATCTCTACTTATATAGTTATATATATGAAACTTGAAATCGCATCGCTCGACTGTCTGTCGACGCATCAAACTTCTTTCATCCTCTCTTGAATTTTTTGTCTGTTTCTCCTCCCATTTTTTCTCCGTCCACTTCTTTGAGTACATTTTGTCTCTTTTTCTGGGGCCTGCAAACTCCAAAAGGCAGTACTGCAGATTTATGATGTACCGCTTTTCCGAAGGAGGGAAAAAAACGTTTTCCGAAGTGTCATTGTCGTGCGTTCTGCTTGACTGTCTCCTGCTGGGCCATTTTGCGGCCCGCAAGTCTCCTAACTTCTCCTTGACCGTTTCAGTAATTTTCATCCGTGACCTGCCGGTATTGCGGTAACGTCAGGTTTACTGCACTCTTTTCGGGATGTACCTATGAAAGAAGAACTGCTACATCCTTGACGTTTGACTTGGTTCAGCGAATCATTCGTATACACTATGTGCTTGGCTTGGGGGTTAGGGAGACAATAGAATATTGTTTACCTCTATAGTGGGTTGACGGTTGTTTAGTGGGGTTACCTGGTGCCTCCCGTTAAAGTTGATTGTCGTTATAGTATTATAGCGAATTCTGGGGATTTCACCACGGGCGTAGGCTAGATATGGACAAGGAGGGGGCCGCAGTATAATTAGACATATATACAGTGTCTCAGCTAATTATCTCCAACGTTTTTCAAAAAGCGTCATTTTTATTGCGGATTCAGATTCTACGTAAAATTTCTTGAAAAAGAACGCAGCAGCACTAGTTGAATTTTACAGAACGCGGAATTTCATTAGTAGTGAGGCCCATGTGGATTCCAACATACTGAACTGGTGATCTTGCATCCCCACCACATTCCCACTAATTTATTTTTATCCCTTTTCGATTAATGTTTCGTACTTTTTATCTCAGCCGTCGAGCGATTCCGGGAAGAATGGTAACTATACTAGGCAGTATGAGAAACATCTGGAATTTTCGCTTCTCAGACTAATTATATAATTTATAATGAGTAACTGGTACCTACCTAGATAGGTACTCAACTAAATCTGAGAGTGGCCTCATTATTATTAGTCTGGTCTGAATCTCCTTCAGATCACACTTCTCTTTAAGTACCTACTTATCTAGGAATTGACTTAATCCTTAATTTCCTAACTCAAATGGTCGTAATTTTTACTTTACTCATTTTACAATGTCGATAATATGAAAAAAGGATAGTATTATATGAGTTCGTTTACGAGCATACATATAAGACAAATTTTTAATTCGGCGTCATCAATGAATCGCTCATTTTCACAATTTTAGTAACATGTTTGTGGTGTGTTTGGGATCAGCTCTAGTTTCAGCCCAGTAAGTAACACTCAGGTTCTATAATAGGTCTAGTATCTCTTGAAATTGGTTTGAATTTGCAGAAATGTTAGTTGATTTCGTAACAGAAAAATCTCTCTCCTGACGGGCTTCTAGTCCTCGTTAGATTACAAAATTTGTTTCTAAAAAATTTTGGTTTTTGGGCCCCTCGAGGGTCGGGTGCTGGCACCCCCGCTAGTTTCGCCACTGCCAAGAAGGGTTTTCATTGCCTAGGAACCTACTCATACCAAGAATTAATATATGAAGGCTCACAATTGAATACTGCTATTATATAAAATAACATATGC
>JAEMON010000002.1:10149178-10165064 GCA_030264115.1 Lygus lineolaris | reverse complement strand
CGATTCCAAAGGTTAATTATTGAAAATAATAAACCAAAATAACCTCCTAATTTTCCACCCCACAGAATTCGTTCACCACGAAGAAAATTATTCTCGAACCTGTTGAGTCTCAGCTGTTGGGTCGATCATTATACTCTTAGTTGCGGTCTGTATGATTTTACTTAAATATCTGTTAGTCCAAGTAATTATTGATATTCATGAGCTGAGAGAGCGACAAAAAATTATGAAAGCTCCGTTCTTTTTGACATCAACATTTTGTTTTTTAACCCTCCTCGCCAATTTGTCGTAATTAGTTGGCATGGTATCCAGTTTATTATAATCCAAATCTGATACGTAGGTGGCCTTCAATGTTAGCCACATTCTCTATGATAGCCCGACTGAAGGGCGTGACAGACTTCATTTTTCTATCTAATTTGAAGGGCGGCGAATCAGAGCTTGCGAGCCTCATGATGCGGCGATTCATTTCATCATAAACCAGTGACAACTCAAAAATCACCTATTCATCATCATCAATCCAAATTATTGAATGTTACAGAAAAAATTAATTTACTAATAGTTCAGAGAATTATTGAGAATTGGACCAAACCCTTTTCAGAATAACAAGGCTGAAAACATTAATCTTCTGTGGTTGATTTGATCGTTTGAACATTGCCATCCATTACTCTGAATTATTGTGCATCCATACAATTACTTTAACAAATTGTGTTAATAACACTTACCAACTCCCTGAATCTAATGTTATTTTCGCCATGGTTGTTGTTCACTCACTTAGGTACTTGTTTTTATTACTATCTGTTTTTTTTTTTTTTTTTTTGCTTGTCTTTTTTAAACTTTCTTAGATTAGACTAATGATTGTTGTAGACATACATATGTTATGTTATGAAATTCACTTGATTTCTTTATGTTTCATAGGAAATGTTACAAATTACGAGGTGGCACACGACATGACGAAGGAGCTTTTGGGGTTATTTTATTGCTTTCAATAATGGGTAACTTAGACAGGTAGGTACCTCATCTTTTGGAATTTAATAAGGAGACAATAATTGTTTTAACGCCCCCACAAAAGTTGTTAGTTAACGATTCGTAGACTGAAACAAAAATACGCCGTCTTCCGCCGTCTTTCCTCAGTTACCCTTTGGACCAAATGAAAAATGTTGTATACAGGCTCAATGCGGGGTCTATTTGTGCTCAAAACATAGGTGTCACTGCTAGAAATCTTTAAGGAATATAAAATATGGGATGAAATTCTAAAATCGCTAAAAAAAAAAAAAAAAAAAAAGTTTCAAGGAGGGGTATGGTTTTTTCTCCGCACAAGGACTTGAAGATTGCTCAGAAACGAATAAAACAAGATCGAATTTAGACTGACGGAAGAAGTCCAAATCTATACAGCAAATAATAAACTGTGGTTCAATAATATTCTCAATTTCATGTGATGATATAATTATTATACCTGGACATTACTTTGCTTCCAATTTATTGTTTACGTACCATACTGGAGAATCAGTCATAACTAGCAAGTGGATTTCAGGTGGCGAGCGCTTTCAATGTTTAAGGACATCATCATCAGGCCGTCGACAAAGAGCGCTGAAGTCAGTCTGTCAGTGTTAATATTTAAATGATCTGTGTGAAGGGAAAATGAAGGGGTTAAGAAGAGATTAAAAAGAAAGTTGACACGTGATGGCCAGACTATCTAAAGTGAAGGGAATTAAGGTTGATTATCTGTCCTGTCAAGTGAAAGGGGGATGTAGAAAAGCTTATATAGATATTTGTATCAACTAAGGAACATAAAATAGAGTATTCTTATCACAAGCCTTAAGATTTACCTGCTTTGCTTTCCTTGGAAAAACTATTTTCGTGGACAAATGAAAATGGGTCTTAATCCTTTATTGGATGGAAATATGTGGCTGATGATTCTGATGGTCATGATTTCTATTTCGTGACTTGAAAATTTAATAAATTACGATCGTGAATCGTACCTATGACTTTTTGAAAAATAGTAACTTACTATATAATTCGCAATAAATTTCTGTTATTGTATTAACCATGGGATTACATACCAAAAACATTCTAATAAAAAAAACATAAGTTTGAGTCATATCCTTCATCACTATTGAGATGTCTGACAATATTGTTGGTTTTTTTCCTATTGATGAAAGCACATCGTCGATGAGCACGTGTTTCCACCTTGAATTTGTCACATTCCTTTTGCTATACCTCATGCCTGTATGTCGTAAAGACAAAATCATTTCACGTCGCGTAGCTCGACTTGATACGTTGCCTAATCAGTTGATTTGTTTGCTGTACAGGGTGATTCATCAGAGATGGGAAGTGAGCATTATTGCCTGAGGTGGAACAATCATCAAAGTAATCTCCTAGGTGTATTCAGTCAACTTCTCGAAGCCGAGAGCCTTGTGGACGTCACTTTGGCCTCATCAGAAGGCCACTCCCTCCGAGCTCACAAAGTCGTACTCTCTGCCTGCTCGTCGTATTTCAGAGCACTCTTTCTGGACCACCCCGCCCGACATCCCATCGTCATCCTCAAAGACGTCTGTTTCGCCGAACTCAGGACACTCGTCGAGTTCATGTACAGAGGGGAAGTCTCCGTCGAAACTTGCCGTCTCCCAGCACTTTTGAAAACAGCGGAAAGTCTAAAGGTAAGTCATTCACACCTCAAGCATTTACCTAGTCTTTGTGTTGTCAGTTCGTCCGCAACTGAAATTGCCACCAGTTCTGGCCTCAAAAGCTGTTCCCGCAAAATAGAGCAATACTAACTTTCACCCTGTGAACTAGTTTCTGGGATATTTAAGCAAGTTGCCCTTCAACCTTTCCCAACATTTCGGGTCAAGTAAGGGAAGTACCTAACAATCATTTGAGTGAAGAACAAAGTTGGTTGAAGTCATGGATATCAATCATCTTGACCAACATGAAAAGAAAAATTGAGAACTGGATGTTTGGAACAGCTATAGGAATAAAAGTTCTACACGTGTACTAGCACCGAACCGAAGAAGGTTCATTCGGTAGGAATTGCAAATAATAAAGCAAAAACTCCACATGCACCTCGATCACCCAGTGCCCACAAGAAGCCGATGGAAAAAAGTAATTCCTGCGTGCCCATTTGTGCCTCACGGGCTCTAATGGGCTAACATTTCCCATTCTTCTTTGGACCCGTCTATCCTTTGATAAGAAAGATGAGATATGACAGAATTACGATTCCTTGCCAGAGCACAATATTATTCCTTTTTTCTTTTATTATCAGTCAATCAATCGATGATTTATTATATACAGGGGGTAGAATATTTCAAATGCATGGTAACTCCCCATAATTTAACTAAAAATAGTCTCCCCATGAGTTTACGTTGAAAAAAAAACGTCTGCCAAGTTGGGTGGGTAGTATAGCTTCCTCACTTTTGGAGCATGGACGTATAGACTCAGTCAGTGAACATTTCAACGAAATTGGTAAAATAGTTTCGGAGTTAGCCTAAGACAATAAATTTCAAGTTTACGCATGCGCAGTGGCCATTCTTATCCAATTGGGCAAAATTCATAGGCAATTGTCTTGGAGTCAGCCCACAACTACCCTTCGAAATTGAGCGAAATCCGTCATCAGGAACTGAGATCTCGTAGTTTCAGGAAATTTACGTTAGTGCATGAGCACACGCTACTAATGGTTCGATGGATATTAAATTGATAGGGAACTGAGTAGGGCCTACCTTAATCCCTGAAAATTTCACCAGCATTGGTGAGTAGTTCCGAAGTTATGGCTATGAAACTAATTTCAAAATTGCGCATGCGCAGGTCGGTATTACTGATAGAATCGTGTTGAAATTCGAAGGTAATTGTCAACCTCCAACTTAAATTAGAGCGAAATCGATCCATTAGGGACAGAGAAACGTTTGCCCATGCGCACACTCTTAATAGTGGTCCGATGGCGATGAAATTCATAGGGGACCTTCTAGGGGATAACTCGCGTAATCCCTGAAAATTTCACCGAAATTGGTCGAGTAGTTCCGAAGATACGCCTATGACAACAATTTCAAGTTTGCGCTTGCGCAGTAGCTAGTACTGATCCAATCGTGACGAAATTCATAGGTTATTGTCTTGGAGTCAGTCCACAACTACCCTGCGAATTTGAGCGGAATAGGTCAATTAGGAACTGAGATACAGGGGTTTCAGGAAATTCACGCTACTAGTCGTCCGAAGGCGATGAAATTCATAGGGGAACGTCTCGGGGCTAACCCGCACAATTCCTGAAAATTTCATCAAATACGGACCACATATTCATATAGTTTGGCTTGGACAAGGAAGGACCACAGACAGACATGGAACCAAAAGTGTTCAGAAAGCTCTAAAACGTACAAAGCAAGTGGAAATTTTGATTTTGGAGGACAAACATTTTTTTAATTTCTTGCACGAATACATAGCTTCTTACCTTCGGTAGTGAGGAAGCAAAAATATAGTCGGGAGATATCATTAAAATGTTGTCCTACCTCGCTTCTTAAAGAAAATGGGAGGGGAAATTGGAATGAAAAGTCGATAATCAGAACCATCGTAACAAATCAAATAAATTCTATCATCTGATTATTGGTGGCATCATTGCCTGATTTTGGTACACCGTAGGTTTGATGTAACGGGAACAATAAAAAATTTGCGTTTGGCACAACTCACTATTTTTTACCACCGGAATATTTTTGTTCCACAACTTCAAAGATTTTATTAACAATTGTTTTGAAAATGGAAGAACCCTGAGAAGGGTAGATTTGGGTTTTCGGTAATGATGTCCCAGTGATATGGGTGTCGTAAAATCCCTCAATATTCCTATGTGAAGCCCTGGTAATGTTCGAAACCGCATTTGTAAAATACGAAGCACCCATTCATCCCAACTCCTATAAAGCTTTGTTTCCAGTTTTATTGATCCCCTTCGGCCTTCAGTATTGTGTACTTAAATGTAATCATTTTTAGTCGAATGATCGTCAGACCAAAACGTTCATTTTACTATGGGATTTCAAAATATCCATAGCATTTGGATTTCGCCTGAACGCTTTACAGCCTGCTTAACAACTGTTACAGTCATTCGGGTTTTCTCGATAGCAACAGGAAACGTATTAAAAAAAATTAGAACTGGCAGAAATTGATCCCATTATTGCTCCACCCAAGTTCCACAAGTCAAGATAATATTGTTGAATAATACTCTTCGATTTCGTAAAGTTCCATATCATCACCTTTGAAATAGAACCTAAAAGTTACTTACTTAGCTGAGATTAAGAATTGGCAACTACCTACCTACTCTTAAATCTTGTCAACTTCTTGTAACAACAAAAAAATGCTGCTTTTTTGACACTTTAGACAACAATGGCCTAGAGTTTGACTTGAAATGAATTTTTATTAAGGCTCTGTGCCAAAATCGATGAAACTTGAAATGACTCGAAAAGAACAATCAGGGAGAGGAAACTCATCAACCCGAAAGCTCATTTTTACGGAGGGTTTGAGAATTAAAAAAAATAACAGCTGAAACTTTTTATCGAATTGAAAACTTTTAATACTGAATCGAATGTTTCCTGTTCTTCTTCGCTACGCTCAACGACTGCACTTTGGGTTTAATGACAGAAAAAACTCTCGACAAAAAAATACTGATAATAAATTATTCATGTAATCGGATTTTCCGTAGGTATTAAGTAATTATGGCATTTGAGTTAATAAAAATGTGGCTATCCTCACTTCACAAGCGGAGCCAGAGAGGAACCGAGGTAGTCGGCGGTGACCATCACCGTAACGCAAGTAAAACAACCATAATCACTCTTCTTTGAAGGCAAATATTGGAAGATAATCAAATTTTTATTAGGGACTTGGAACCATCATAGGTTTTACCAACTCGGTTTTTTTCGAATTGGTGGGTTTAATCTTATTTTGAATTGGATGGACGTGATTTGTTGCTATACGAGTTCAATTGAACATCGATCATTCAATTTATACAATTGAGGTCAATAATTGATGTGGAGTTTAGCTGTTTGTAAGGGAGAAGAGACCACTACAAGAGAATGGAAATGTACAAACATAAATAGGAACAGTTGTAGGAGAAAGTGGTCCTAATTCAATAGGTTAGCGTGGGCTTTCTGTTAAAAAAAAAAAAAGACTCAAGGTGAGAAGGATGAGAGATTATGGGGAGAATGATTATTTTAAAATTTGAACATGCTTCTCATAATCTATTTTGAAAATAGGGATTGTTTATCAATTCAGTTCACTCAGTTCCTTTTTGTATTTTACGAATATCTGAATTTTTAAGTGAAACTCCAAACTCTCCCTCATTATCTCCGTCTCCGTGTCTTCATATCTGCTGTTGCAACCTTGTGTAACCATGCAGGGCTGAGCATAGAGTTGTTACCTTTACGAAATATGGTCCAGATTTAAGTCGGGACCTTGTCAAACTAAGACGAATATTACCCCAACTTCAGGCAAACCAAAAGGCACTATTACTAGGTAATCAAATTGCCATAACAAATTTTGGTCTTACGAATTCCTGACTAATCTCCAATCTGCGGAGAGGTGTACAGATTCTTCAATCTTCTTGTAAGTTGTCTGGAAGATATCCTTTCCAAAATGCCACTCCATATGTCTAGCACTACCCTTTCGAAAATGCTTTTGACTGCGTTCTTACTGTCACTTATCACCCCGTCGATCTATCCAAGCGATGAGAGCTTTCCTCAGCTGCTCGAGTTTACCGATACCTTCTTATTACTGTCAGCAAGGCAGGCCGGTTTTGCGATGGAGCTGATACATCCACTTATAACTGCGAAGAAACCCGCAGATGATCGAGAGATATGACTTGAAAGAAAATTCGCCTTATTTAAAACGCTCAGCACGTCACTTCAACGTTACTCAACTCCACTGATCATCGCCGCAGTGGTCGTTGGTCACGGTTGAAACAAGAAGTTGAATAAAGTTCCATTCATGCAGTTGATGAGCGAGTTTTCAAAGAATAATTTAAACCGATTTGGCGGTCGATTGTTATAGGAAATGTCACGCTGATTCTGAATGTACCATATCTATATGTTCCTATGATTAAGATGGTAATTTGCACCAAAAAAACTCAATAAACACGTTTTTAGGGATTGTTTCTTCTAAATTTCCAAAATTTGACCCTTGGAGTACTCCGAAAATTCTGGACGACGAACTCATCCTTTCTTTTGATATTATTGACATTTTGAAATTATTTTGGATTTTTTTATCTCGATTCCAGGGTCAGATATCGTCTGGAGTGACACTTGTATAAATATGTACATATATAAATAAATTGTTAAATTTCAGGTATCGTTTTAGAATGGTATGAAACGGATTTCCATGAAGACAATTTTCAAAAATTTGCAACACTTAAATTTTGAAGCCATTGCAATAGCTTCATTCTTTCGAATATTATCTAAAAGTATATGACTTGAACATGAAGCACATGAACAGTATTGTGACTTACTGAACAAATTTTCAAAGAACCCGGCATCCGGCATTTTTATTTACAATTTTAGCAAAACCAATTGTAAATTGCATCAATTTTACCGCAATATATCTCAAAATATAACGATATCATAATCGAGAATTTTTCATTTTTTATCACATGCATTCAACCTATTTGTTCATGGGGGTGTAAAATATGAGATGCATTTAATTATCAAGAAAGGAAAAACAGATTTCAATGTGTTGAATAGTGTAGATGGTGAGTGGAATGATTTCCAAGTATTTCACCGATATTTTAAGGGATCTCCAAATTCTTGAACAGTACCGTTAACAATTTTACTAATAGGTATATTTTATTATTGCAATATTATGTATGTACCGCATTCTCTCTCTAGTCAGGTCATTTCTTTTTAATCTAAATCATTTTTATTTACTCAAATGCGACTTGCGGTGTCACATCCATCGCCTCGTATGTCAGAGAAATAACAAAAGAAATTACGTATGTGGCCATCCTGATTATCGTGCAGTTTTTTAGGTGTGTGAGAAACCATTTTCGGGTTATGTGGGTGCAATTTCAATGAAACTGTTCAGTAACCAACAGACCATTCAAGAGAAAAAGAAGTGGCAGACGCGAATTAGGGCCAATAGGCGGAACTAACGCAGTATATTAAATTATAGAGGCCCACAAGAAAATGTTCGTAATTTTCAGCCGCCAGTGTATAAAGAAAGTTTTACGAAGGCCTCCAAGTGGGTGTGGCACATACATTCGTCCCATTTAATGACTTGATCAACAAGTTCACTATCTTGGTGATAAGTACTTTTCCTAGGTAACAAACATAACACATTTTCTCTTCATACTATGTTGACGTTTTTTCACGGTTTCGCATGCAATCTTACCGTGACGAAATTCATGGGGAATCATCGAGAAGCAAGCCCCCAACTTCCCTATCAGTTTGATAGCAATCGGGCTGCTAGGTTCGTAAAGCGGTCGTCTTAGCGGAAATTCATGATTGTGCCTGTGATGACGCTGGCATTTTTCTGATTCCTAGCCGTACCATAGGGGCTCGAGAATAACCCACCACAGTCCAGGAAATTGTCATCGAAATGGCGGAAAACATCGTGGAAGTTCTGCGTGTGGCAAGGATTCGCGAACACACAGACGGACTGTCGAAACCAAATTTATTCAGGAAGGCCAAAGCAATGGGAGAGGAATTTATAGTTTTGGAGGGGAAAAAATATTTAATGATAACAAAGCTTCGTCCGCAATTTTTGTAGACTCACGGAACTAAAATATGCCTACCTCAATTTTTGGACCATAGATAGCTTCATTTTATTCGAGAATTCGCAAAAGGCTCGCGGTATTCGAACCACGCAGGTTTTCTGGTCGACAAAACGTTCTGCGCCAAAATACGAGGTCGAGTTTTGAGCGGAGAATACATATTAGGAAAGGCGAACGTTCGGCGATTGCCAGCACGCGACGGTTTTGCAGATTGCAGTCGAGTTCGTTCCCCTTCACGCCAAGACTATTGATCCTTGCAAAAGCCGTCTTTATGTGCGAGGATTGGATTTGGCTGGGCCTGGTTACACTAGACCAACCCCAGAGCCTATAGAAAAGCCGTAATGCTCGCCACTCGTAGAAAACTGAATCACCTGACGATGTCTGCGATTAATAGGAGAGAAAGGTGTGATTGCAACATTCGGCTGAAGGACTGCTATTCAATGAACCGATAGGCGCAAAATATGTAGGCGACCTCTAAAATTGTGTGCGTGCAAACGAGTGACTGGGAATGTCATTGGTCATGATTTCTCAATGTTCCTATTATATAAGAAGAATGTTAAACCCAGCCGTGTGGCCTATTGAAAACCAGTTTTCCATCATTGCAGAATCCAAAGGTCGTCGCTGGTTTCAGCGAATTTTGGAAAAACGCTGTTAATGAATGGATTAACAAAATGTTAATGTTAATGTTTGTTAATGTTAAACATTTTGAAAGGAAAATTATTGGTTTGACACTTGGTATACGTATACTTACTTTTTCATAATGTTGTACTCACTCTATGAAACTCTCAGTGTTCCCAAAAGGTAGTAATACAGTGTTCTGGCTACCTATTACTCGACGGCCTCACAATTTCGAACGCAGTTATTACTGTTTTAATATGTCATTAATATGAATATGAATAGTAATGATTTCAAATATTCAAAATGAATAAAAGTTCACTTTCTATCGTTCAATTCGTAAAAACAGTTGTATTCCATTCGTAAAAATAGTTTAAAGCAGCTAGTCCTCCTCTCGAGCGAGCTCTGAAATACAGTACATAGAGTAAACAGAAGAAACGTCAGCCAAGTGGGGTGGCACATATATAGCTTCCTCCTATTCAATAACTAGAACAAGAAGTTTTTCTAAACTGACAAACATCAACACGATCGAGAACTTTTCCCCCATTATGTTGACATTTTCACATTTTTGCGCCTTGGCCGGCTTCAATAACGGGAGCCGAATGCGTTGAAATAAGGAATCATCTGGAAACCAGCACCTAACTTGAGTGGGGTCGGGCGATTAGATCGTGATGTTCAGATGGGATGATTCTTCGTTCGTATACGTTCGGAGGCAACTATTTCTCAGACAAGGCTGGAATTTATGGGGGACAATCTAGGATTCAACCCGCACGACTCCTGACATCGAGATCATCGAAATCTAAGTGGGAGTTATTCC
This sequence comes from Lygus lineolaris, assembly GCA_030264115.1. Taxonomy (NCBI): domain Eukaryota; kingdom Metazoa; phylum Arthropoda; class Insecta; order Hemiptera; family Miridae; genus Lygus; species Lygus lineolaris. The sequence goes on along the minus strand of JAEMON010000002.1, from coordinate 10,154,910 downwards.
CAAAAAAGTTCCATTCATGCAGCATGAGTTGGTGAGCGAATTTTCAAAGGATAATTTTAACCGATTTTGTGGGCGATTCTTATAGGAAATTTCACGCTGATTCCGAGTATACCATATTTATGTTCCTATGTATGGATGGTATCTCACACCAAAAACCTGAAAACACGTTTTTTAGCGATTTTTTAAACTAAATTTTCAAAATTTGACCCCTTGGAGTACTCCAAAAATTCTGGCCAACGAACTCATCCTTACTTTTGATATTATTGACATTTTAAAATTTTATTGGATTTATCTCGATCCCTCGGGCAGATATCGTCTGGAATGACACATATATATAAAATGTATATATATAATATATACCTATATATATACATATAAAAAGTGTTAATTTTCAGGAATCGTTTTAGAATGGTCTGAAACGGATTTCCATGAAGAAAATTTTCAAAAATTTGCATTACAAACATTTTGAAGCCATTGCAATAGCTTCATTTTCTTCGAAAATTCGCTACAATAGAGGGAGATACAGACAGGCATGGAATCGAATTTGTTCAAAAGGCCTGAACCGCAAAACGCGAGTGGAAATTTTGATTTTATCAACAAAAAATATTCACCACTCTTTTGAAAGTTAAAACAAAGCTTCCGCTTCTCTTTGGTAGACTCGGTAACAAAAAATACTCACGTAGATTGGTTACCCCTTCTGAGTTGAGAACTGATCGTCAAAATCATTCTGCTGTTCATATAAATAATAATAATAAATCATTTATTACACATAGGGTTGAAACACCACCTCGCGTGTAATTTAAATTAAAACAGAGTAACTTAAAAACAGAAAAACATAAATTAGGTGCCAATATAAAAAATATATATATATAAAATAAATCATTGAACGTAATCCACCTAAAAGAAAAAGAAAAAGAAGAGAAAAAAGGTAGGGATGCCTTGTATAGGTAAAATGAATAAGGGTGAGGGAGACCAATTAACCCTCCTAGGGGATGTGGAAAAAGAGCATCATGCAGAGGAGGGAACAACAGAGAGAAAGAAAGGAAGGAAGGAAAGATTAGATAGGTAATGAGGGATAAGAAAGGTATAGGTAAATAAAGATCATTGCTCGGATAGGTAGTGACGCTCGATCGCCTGCCTGAAAACACCCAAGGAAGAGGCGCCCCGCACCGCAACAGGAGAGGGGTTCCATATCCTCGCACCCGCAACTGTGATTGATGAACTCATCACCCGACCAACATGACAGGAACACTCAGATTTTGCGCCCTACTAGAGCCGCCATAGTGAAACAGGTCACTGATGTACAGGGGGTAACTGCCATGGACAGCTTTGAAAACAAAACAAGCTGCCCGCATACGAAGATATGTTAAAATATCCATTCCCAGTAGACTGTCAGAGTGGGCAGAAACTTGGCCTCTAGGTTTCAATCTGTGTACATACCGTACACATGAGTTGAAACAGATTCTAAGCCTCTGTAGGGATTTACTGTCAAGGGATAAAATGTAAAGGATGGAGCAGTAATTGAAATGAGGAAGAAGAAGGGAGTTGAAGGCGAGCATGAAGTTGCAGTAAGCAAGGTTGCGAAGAGTATGCATAGACTCATAGACTGCACTACAAATCTTGGAGACATGATCACTCCACGAAAGGGTGGAGCTGATCATGACACCAAGACTCTTAATTTTTTTGAAGATGTGTATGGGAGAACCATTGATGAGGAGCGAAGGCAGGGTAGTTGTGGAAATATCAGATTTATAGACAATGACAGCTTGACGTTTTTTGGGGTTGATCAATAATCCGTTCTCAACACACCACAAATGAATTGCGCATAGGTCAGCATTGATGCCATCTATAGTGCTCGTTAAAGATTTGTGGTCAGTCAAGCTGCGCCTATACAGTTGAGTATCATCGGCATAAAGATGAAATTGACAATAGGTGAGAGTAGCAGGCATGTCATTGATAAAAGCTGAAAAAAGAAATGGTGCGAGGACCGATCCCTGAGGTACTCCGGCATCTATGGTTAATGTTTCAGAGGAGTCACCCTGCAAGACGACAGCCTGACTATGGCCACACAGATAAGAGCCAATGAGAGAGCAAGCACTTGACGAGAAATTAAAGAAAACCGATAGTTTATTAAGAAGTAGAGTATAATCAACAGATCCAAAAGCGTTGGTTAGGTCGAGCAAGGACTGATATCCTCGGTAATTTTAATCAGCGCAGACTCACAACTGTGCTTAAGTCATATCACAATCAGTCCTGGTGCTGGTGGTCTCTTCGACTGTGATGATTGGGGACTATTTGGTAGGTATCCACTGGTCGTACGCGCCCACGATTCGGCAACAAAACGCTTTATCATCGTTAACACTTGGGCAGCGATATGGCTGAGCGAGCGGGATGTAGGGCTTTTTTGCTCTTTGGTGGCGGAGCTGTCGTCATCTGCATACCTAGTAATACTACATCCCTATTTTCCACCCTTTTAGGATGAGTGATAGTAGTGCCAAGCTTTGACTAGGGTTTGTCCATTGGTTTCCCGGTAGACGTAGACCTTAGAAACATTCTAAAAAATACGATATTGTCCCAGAATCTCGAGACATAAGAAACGTTCGAAAGGTAAGCGATTTTGATGCATTTAGGGCCAAATAAATATACCCTAATAAAAACCACTCATTTTTTATGTTTGGGGTAACTTCGAGTTAAATGCCTAACCAGTTTTGATGTAAGAGTGCGAATGAATTCCAAATCGATTTTGACTGACGGAAGTAGGGTAGTGTATCTACCCTAACAGAAAGAAAGTTACCATTGTGTAATACGTTCTGCATAACAGGAACTTCTTTTATGTCGCTACTGTCACTTTTGTCAGCCTCCAGCCCATTTTTGTACGAGTGTCATAAATCCCGTTAAAATCGATTCGGAACTCAACAGAAAAAAACCCAATCATTTTCGGTATATTTTTTTCCCTCCAATACCTCACAAATGGGATTCCGTTGGAGACAAAAAAGCCTGATTGAAAAAAAAAAACAGTTGCATTGTTCGGAAAAAGCCCATTTCAACCAACAAGTCAAGCTTTGGTTTTAACAGGTTTCAAATCTTTATAGTTTCCGTTATGGTCCTTTGTGCTTAGGAGTCTTACTGTCTCGAAAACAAGTGCATAGTGACGTTTTATCCACTAAAACCACCTATTACTAAGAGGCTATCGATTTCCGCTCCGCCTATGAAATGTGCCGATCAAAGAAGAATAGAAGTCATAATGCCAGAGTGGTCATTAAAGGCTTCTGGTGTGACGGATACCTTTTCGATCCATTTCTTTGTAACTCATACTCCTAGATGGCTCTAGTGGAGGCCACACAGGTTGACCCCGTGTAAGTTGCGTTCATTGCGTCTGTTGAATAGTCGGGTAAATTAGTATCTGCCTGGATACACGAGTACGAACCCAAGGGATGGATGGATTACACATTTTGGTGAGCAACGTTTCGACAAATTTACTTCTTATCCATTTGGAGTTCGAGTAGGCATCTAAATCGAAACTACATTAATGTGGATGAATTTATTTGTATAAGTGTCATTCCCAACAACATCTGGCCAATCCTATTGTCAATACGACATAATATTGTGAGTATTTTCAAAAAACCAATAACTTTGAAGCATCGTTTGTGGTAATTTAAACCGATTTAAATGTAATTTATCCCATTATTGTTCTTTGGACTATTCTTATTGAAATTTGAAAACTATCCCTGATACCACTTGCGCTTGTACCTATAATGGTTGCTATGGTGACTCTCGCTTTAAGAAAAAAAGAGGTACAATTTGATCTGTAAGAATGCATCAAAACGCTTGCAATTCATCTTTCCTTTTGATATTATTTACATTTTGGCACCATTTTGTGCTGTTCAGGCCGTTTGGGGGTCAGATCCCGTCTGGAGTGACACTTATTATAAAGTAGATATATCTCTTATCTATTCATACGAGAGTACATACATACGAGAGAATTTTTGACTCAGTTCCACACCAAGGTTTTTCTCTTGTCTACACGTCTGAAACAACATAACAAGGTCACATAAACTTGAACTAAGGATATGGGATATGGCTGTATAGAAATCGTACAAAGATATTTGTCACTTGCATTCTTGAGTGCACAAATACGCGCAAATTCGATTTGTCGAGTAAGTACCCTAAGAGACCACAAACTTGACTCCTCGAGCTTGCAGGTAGGTATTTACGCTCAAAAATACAAGTGACAGCGTCAGTTTCCAATAAAATTCAACGTAGAATCCGGAATCTGAAGTTACAAAAATAAAGTAAAACTCGGCGCTCCGCGCCTCGCCAGGAGGCAAGCCCCCTGGACCCCCGGTTACCGCTATTTACATACTTCGGATGAAATTATTGAAACACAGAATGTATTTCAGCTCACGCGTTTCACAACGTAAACCCCTCTTCAATCTTCAATTTCCGACTCAGCTGATCTGGGAGCTCCATTTTCGACTGAGCTGATCTGGGAGCTCCATTTTCGACTCAGCTGATCTGAGAGCTCCATTTTCGACTAAGCTGATCTGAGAGCTCCATTCTCGACTCAGCTCATCTGGGAGCTCCATCTAACTTCTGTGGTAGTGAAGCAGGCTAGCGACACATAAGATTGTTTACTTACCATTTATAATATCGCATTATTGGATATACATCTCACAGATTAATATAAAACTCTGATATAAAAATGCGAGATAAATCAGGAGCTTTCCAACGAATGGTGAACCATTTATGTGCGATTAAAATTGCGGAAGTTCCATTTCCCTACCAACGCGCAAAGGCTCGGTTGTACGTGAAAATCATAAGAAAATTTCGTCACCCATCCGCGTCACCCATTCCGCGTAACGTTTTTCGGTTAGTTAGTCAAGGCTAAAACACATTCTGTGTTACAATAAGAACGCTGCATATTATTACACAACGGTTTATTATTTTCTGTATAGAAAAGCCCTTCTACCAAGATCCTATTGTCATAGGATCATTGACTCCTCTTGGCGACAATGAGGAGGTACCTTCTTGTAATTATTATTATCGGAGAGTTGTATCATTCATTCTTAACACCCAAAAACGGTGATAATTAGAAACCAAATGTGGAGAAACTTTGAAATCTCCCCCTTGATGGGAAAAATAATAGATTATGGTGGGTATGTCTAGCGGCTTTTGGAGCCGCTCGGCTGATCTGAGAGCTCCATTTTCGACTCAGCTGATCTGGGAGCTATTTTCCGACTCAGCTGATCTAAGAGCTCCATTTTCGACTCAGCTGATCTGAGAGCTCCATTTTCGACTCAGCTGATCTGAGAGCTCCATTTTCGACTCATCTGATCTGAGAGCTCCATTTTTGACTCAGCTGATCTGGGAGCTCCATTTTCGACACAGCTGATCTGCGAGCTGAATTTTCGATCTAGAAAGTAGCACCTCAAACATTGCGATTCACACTCGTGTTTCTGCTCTTTTTGTCCTTCAACCCCTAAGTCCTTACAGGGAGCGAACGGTTGGTCCTAAAACGCTCCGCAAGGTCTCATTCGATGCTAAAAATTGTGTTCTATTTTAAATCGATGGAAAAAATTACCTTCCTATTTGAAATTTACGAGCTAGGGCGTTTTGAAAATTTCATCCCCTATTTTCTACCCCTTAGTGAAGGCTGACGGTAACGGATAGCTTCGCGGCACAACTAGACGCCGAATGGAGCCGGTATACCGAATTTCATTAATTTTGGTCCA
>JAEMON010000002.1:10111844-10149107 GCA_030264115.1 Lygus lineolaris | reverse complement strand
ATCCCAAAGGTTCATTATTGAAAATAATAAACCAAAATGGGGTTCTCATTTGAAAACCGAAGTTGGTGACCATTCTGATAGCGTTAAGGGGGCATTGGTCATTATACATTCTGCTCGTTATAGAGATTTTTCAGAGTTGTACCGACCAAATCGAAAAATGAACATCAGCACAAGCCCCAGAGTGAAAAAATACCCCAAAAATCATGTATTACATGTAGAACTCGATTTTTTGCAATTTGCGCCCGTTTCCGAATACCTAGGTACTCTAAAATTCGAATGGTAGGTCTATTTTTATAAAATTTTACTTATAATCCGAATTATCAATGAAAATGAGGGTTTCTCCATTTGAAAAAAAACAAACACGAATGATATTTGGTATAAATTCGTGCCTCATCACATTACCACATAGGAAGGAGGGACGGAGGGTAATTGATAGAGATGTGTTCAAAGAGTAACGGATAAAGATGGGTCCAAAGAGGCTTGTAATAACTACCAATGCCTGGATTGGCGCAACATTCATGAAAAGATTTCGTAACACTTTCTAGCAAGTGAGGTAGTTATCACGAAAGCACGTACCATGCTATAAAAAAATTCAATTTACTTGAAACCTGCACTTTATTGAATGAGTCAATTTGAGAAACGCAAACTGTTTGCGTGCAAGTCCTTATTTTCATGTCACTCCGCGGGCTGAGCTCAATTTTTGACCCAGCTAATCTGTGAGCTCGATTTTGGTCTCAGCTGATCTCGGAGCTCAATTTTTAACTAAGCTGATCTCTTAGCTCAATTTCGACTCAGCGGATGTGGGAGCTGAATATTTTACTCTGCTGATCTCGGTGCTAGATTACTAATACTTACCTACCTAAATACGATACTTACGAATGTCGTGTTTCTCGATAGATAGCTGGCTACGTTTCTACGTCGGTTGTTTACCGGTTGTGCGTGACACAAAAGAAACGGTAACGGTAACGCTTTTTGCGGTTGTGTGCCATAGTGAAGAAATGAAAATGTCAACAATCACTGGACACAAAGGCCTTGATTTGTTATGGAATAATAATAATATCACAAACATTTTGAAAACATACATTGTTGAATAGGTACCGTAAGACCTAGGTCATTCCTTCAGAAAAATGAAGTTTAACCAGTTCGAGTGAATGTGTTCAGATTCAGAATTCCGTTTAGAACCTAAACGTACTCAGTAAAACGATGAATGGTTTGATTTCATGCGTTCCAAATTCCAATTGGTTGGAATTCGAAATCGGAAAGAAGTTCCTACTCATGTATTGCTTCCTCGCTACCGAAGGTAGGAAGCTATAAAGAAATATTATGAGAAAGAAATTAAAAAAATGTTTGTCCTCCGAAATCAAATATTCCACTTGCTTCTTACGTTACACAGCTTTCTGAGCAATTTTGGTTCTATGTCAATCTGTAGTCGATTCCTTGTCCCAGGCAAAACTAAATGAAGTTATGACATTTTCAGGGAGTGTGCGGGTTAGCCCCGTGACGGTCCCCTACGAATTCCATTGCCATCGGACGACTATTAGCGTGAGTGCACGCGCAAGATTTTTCAGTTTGTAATTGAACTATTTCGCTCAAATTCGGAGGGTAGTTGGACATCGACAATTTTACATTCGAGTTTCCACATGATTGTATCATTAACTTTTGCGCATGCGCAATTTTTAAATGTGTTCCATAGAAACAACTCCGGAACTACTCGACTAATTTCTGTGAAATTTTCAGATATTGTACAGCCCCGTGACGGGCCCCTTCAATTTCATCACCGTCATACCATTAGTAGCGTGTGCGCATGCGCGAAAAACGTGAATTCCCTGTAACTACGATATCTCAGTAGTTCCTAATGGACCCCTTTCGCTCGTGCAGTTGAGGGCTGAATCCAAGAACAATACCTAGGAATTTTGCCACTATTGTATGAGTGATGGCTACTGCGCTTGCGCAAAATTGAAATGTATTGTCATAGGCATAACTCCAGAACTATTCTATCAATCGCTGAAATGTCCACTAACTGATGTCCATGTTACAAAAGTGAGTAAGCTGTAGTGCCCACCCAACTTGGCAGACGTTTAATTGTAGGCATTAGGAAATGAGAGGAGAGGGCCGTAAAACTTTTTTTCGATCATAGTTTAATCGTCGAGATTAGATATTTTGGCAACGATAAAACTGTTTTAAAAAATGTAATAAACGATCTGCTTGGGGAAAAATGGGACATAATTAAACCTGAAGTATGCTCGTTAAAATGCAACAATAAACGAACTAAAAGCTCCCCTCAACTCGCTGATTAAAAAACCAGCCGACGGCTGACATCCGTAGAAATTATTGCTAATCCGCCATTTGCAGGAAGAACACTGTTTTACAGGTAGGTGGGATCCGATCTCCTACATTCACTTCATTTGATGTTGATCTAATGACTAATGACTAATGATTGTTGTTCTGACTCCTTACTTTGATTTAATTTATATACCTGTTAAAAGCTTCCCAATGGAGCTAGTATGGTTTTATAAACTCTGTGAGTGATTCGCTTAGGAATTTGTTGTTTAGACAGATTCCTAAGGGAAGTTTTTATGAGCGCTCACACTTAGAATTTTCCCGACTTCATTGCCCAGTTTCTGAGATGATGAACAGAGTAAAGGCATCTGGTCAGACGCGCTATGATATACTCCATAAATCAGAGCTAGAATATCCGAAAGGCAACCTTTACAGCGCGCTATCGTATGGTACTGAAGGAGTCGTTCCAAGTAGGCAACCTAACTTCCAGAGTTTATTAACCAGCTTAGAACCGTTGTTGGCTAGTATTTTAACAAGGTAAACAAATGAAGGGTTGAGAGAAATAAGATAGTTTTTCGTTACTCGCACAAGGGTACTTGGTTTAGAGGAGAAGTTACTTGTTCGAAAAGGAGACAGCGAATGAGCTGAGGACTGCTGCTCTGTAGTTTTTGTATTCTTGTACTCCTTCCCTGTTGGTTACTCCTTACTGTTAGCGTTGGTCAGGAGAGTGGGACTTTCGCTAGCAGGGAGGGCCGAGGGGTAGGGCACCGAGGTTTCCCTCCCGTCTGTAGCGAGGGGGGTTTGCTTTCTCCTTGTGGTAGGTCTGTCTTGTTTTATTCAATATTTTTGTAGATTAATAAATATATGTTTTGCTGGGGCATAACAATTGTTTTAGGTTATATGCTTACATTTGCGAAACCCCCCCCCCCCGGAGTAGGTCTCCACATTTTCGCTGATATTGATATAATGTGTCCGTCTTAACCACGGCGAAAAATACGGTAGATTTCTTAATTTTTTCGATAGGTACTCGTATTTTCTTCCTCGTGAAAAAATATTGGACCTAACAAATTGCTTCGTATTTAACGGAGAATACGAAAAAAAAATCAACACGCCCATTAAATAACAATTTATAACTACAAAATGACTTAAAACCTCAAACAATGTGTGATTTTCAGCGATTTTGGAGTTTTTCAACAGTAGGTACTAGCTCAAGAAAGCTTCCATTCATGCAGCATGAGTTGATGAGCTAATTTTCAAAGAATAATTTTAACCGATTTGGTGGGTGGTTCTTATAGGAAATTTCACACTGATTCCGAAATATACCATACTAATGTTCCTTCGTTTAAGATGGTAATTTACACCAAAAACATCAAATACGCACTTTTTTAGCGATTTTTGACTCTGAATTTTCAAAATGTGATCCCTTGGAGTACTCCATATATTCTGAGCTAAAAGGAGTGGCGGCAAGCAACATCAGGGTCATTACATGGCCGCGACCTTGTCATGGCCCTGTATGGTGTGGGAAGAGTGCCACGGAGCTGCTCGAGTTGGGCACCTCAGCAGGTGTGCTCCGTGGTATTACCACCCGCGTCCTGCTCGGCTCATATTTGAACTGGTGTTCGTTCTATAGGGCACTTCTTTTCATCCCCCCCCCTCCCTCCCCCACCCTCTTCAACATCTCTTCCCCCTCGTGCCGGCTTCGGGTAATCCTGGGCGTCCTCCCCATTATCAGTTAATTTATTTAGTTCTTTTTTAATGGGTTGCTCTAACGAGTTTGATGAACTTCACAGGACTTACTCTTCTAACAAGTAGAAACAAGTTCCAATCCCCCTCATCCCCACAAAAATAGATTGAGGGCCAAATACAGCTGAGGGAAGTAGTGTGAAGCCTACCAGATATCGCACCAGATATTTTAAATCGATTTCAAGGTCAGATATCGTCTGGTGTGACACATAATATAGGTAATATAAATAAATATGTAAATATTAAAAAGATTTTTATTTCTGAGGCTGGACGTCTAGTGGAAGCGAATTCGCGCGAAGAGGCGAACGCGAATCGAGCTAAGAGGCAAAACGGGCTAACCAGCGAATTCGCCGTGCTCATCTTCGCGCAAAATCGCGTCAACTGGACGTCCAGCCCAAGAAGTTTGAAGTTTCAAAATTTGAACCATTATAGTACTCTAAAAATTCTGGCCGACGAACTCATCCTTCATTTGATATTATTGAAATTTTGGGATTTTCTTCAATTTTTTTTTATCGATTCTAGGGTCAGATATTGTCTGGACTATATACATACGTACTATATTATGAAACGTATTGAAAACTTCAAGAATCGTTTTAGAATGAAACGGATTTTCATGGATTCATGCATGAACAAGTTTGGGGCATTTTACATAATTTTCGGCAAGATGAATTATGAGGGAAAGTTTGGGCAGAGAAAAGGGGAAAATAGGGACATTCGGGTGGGACAAAGGGGAAACGTGTGAGGAGCTTATGTAAACCCTGGGACTGACAGACAGATATGGAAATTGAGGTTATGGTGCCATTAGTCTTCGAATAGCTTGAAAAAGGAGAGATATAACAGTCTTTTCCATCAAATGAATGATAAGAAAGTTTTGAGGCGTTATAACATGAGTGTAATGTATCCTCGTATCTGTCAAATGTATCCCAACTCCTTGTCCAGTGTATTCCACTTAGAACAAAGTTAGTGGTTTGTGAAAACTTGAATAAAAGTTCCATTCTTGCATCATGAGTTGATGAGCGAATTTTCAAAGAATAATTTTAACCAATTTGGTGGGTGATTCTTAGAGGAAGGGCCAGGCTGATCCCGAATTATAATGTTCCTATGTTTAAGATGGTAATTTACACCAAAAACCTCAAAAAACACGTTTTTAATCGATTTTTGACTCTAAATTTTCAAAATTTGAACTCTTGGAGTACTCCAAAAATGCTGGCCAACGAATTCATCCTTTCTTTTGATATTATTGATATTTTGAATTTTTCAGCTCGATTCCAGCTTCAGATAAAGTCTGGATTGACACGTAAATGTAAATATGTAAATATATGTATATATATATATTTGAAAAAGCTTATGTATATATACGTATATATATATATTTCAGGAATCGTTTTAGAATGGTCTGAAACTGATTTCCATGAAGAAAATTTTCAAAAATTTGGATTACTAAAATTTTGAATCCATTACAGTAGCTCTATTTTCTTCAAAAATTCGCTAAAATTGAAATTTTGACCAGTAAAATTGGTTTACTACAACATTTTGAACTGAAATATGAAAAAGAAATTGAATTTATGTTGAAAAATATTGTCAGAATTGAATTTGAAAAAAAATCGTCCAATTTATCTCCGCTCTCTTGATGTTGATTTTTCACTTGCAGGTCAAAGGTTTAGCTGAAATGACAGCGGGGAAGACCAGCAGTGACGAGGGAGGAGCGGGTTCCGAAGGAGCGAGCAAAAGCGAGAGCCGACGAGGCGGAGACGACAGTCCGCCGCCGCCGCCGTCAGCTGCCCCCGGCCCCGACGACACGCGGCAGCGGACGCCACCGCCGCCTCCGCCAGAACCGCCGACGCCGGACGACGAGCCGATGAGGTCGCCACCTCCCGACTCCCGCGACGACGACGCCAGTTCAGTGCAGAGCGGTCCGTCCGACATGACCGTGCCGCCCACTCACTCGCCCCACCCCTCGGAACCACTGCCCGGCCCCTCCGGACTCCCTCCGGTTCAGGATGTCCCTTTAGTAAGTGTTTACCCAAACCACTTTTTTTTCAGTCTTTCCTCAACCAATCTTTGCTCACTCCGTCGAATAGTTGAACAACTTAGGGCGGGATTTATAGACAGTCCTCGAGTTTCAAGGAGACCTTGAGATGGTCTCCTCGAAATTTGGAATACTGATTCGGCTTGAGGAGTCCTTAAAAACCATCTCAAGGTCTCCTTGTAACTCGAGGACCGTCTCTAAATCCAGCCCTTACTGAACCGGCACCGACTCCCCTCCAATCCCTTCAACTTTAGTAGGCCTATAGGCCTAAACGTTAGAATAGGTTGGGGGGGGGGGGGGGGGGGGGGGGGGGGGGCTGGAACATCTACGACCTTTATTAGTTATTCCCAACCAAATTTAGTTTTTTCCCAGTCAAATTTGATTTTCCCCCAATCAAGTTTTTCCCCATTCAAATTTGATGTTTTCCCAATCAAATTCGAAGTAGGTCCTATCCTAAGGGCAACTGAACACCTTGAATTTGATTGGGAAAACACTAAATTCGGTTGGGAAATAACCAAATTTGACTGGGTAAAACTAAATTTGATTGGCAAAAAACTGAATTTGACTGGGAAATGCTATAGAAAGGAGGGGAGCCAAAAATGCCCCTGAAAAACGCATATGAGTTTATAGGAAGGCTTAGGACCTAACGTTTTTTTTTTTTTTTTTTACTGAGCCCTCCCTCTGACCCTGACCTCCCCTCTCTAGGTGTTTTTGACCGCCCCTAAAAATTGGCCCAACAACGCGAAATTTAATGCTCTTCAATTTACTTCTCGGCAACATTTTATGAAGGATGCATCGTTTTTGAGCTGCAAGCGAAAGTCCAAAAATGTCGAGGTTTTTTGGCTACTAACAGTTCTTTCCCCGGGTTTTCAGTTGGAAAACTTAGTTTCTCACTCACCAGGATATGCTTTACAATTTTTAAAAAAAACCCTTTACCGGAATTAATGCAAGCTCGACAGCTTGACGAGCTTGAGAAGTGTAACGAAAAAATTACAAAAAGTTGTATATCGAATTTGATTTGGAAAATGTCGCATTTGGTTAAAAAATGTCCAATTTAATTTTGAAAAAGTTGAATTTGGTTTGGAAAATGTCCACTTTGATTTCGAAAATATCCAATTCGGTTTGGAAAATGTCCAATTTGGTTTGGAAATTCTATATATTTATGTATGTATGTATGTATGTATGGACCAGGAGTGTCACTCCAGAAGATAAAGAACCTAAGATCGAAAAATTTTTAGAAAAAATTCAAAATGTAAATAATAACAAAAGAAAGTAAAAATTAATTCTGGGTTCGTAGGCCAGAATTTTAAGATTACTCTAGGTGGGTAAATTTTGAATAAGGGTTACAAATCGCTCAAAACGCGTTTGTTTGTGGTTTTTGGGTGAAAACTGCCATTTGGAACATCCTTACATATTCTTTTCCCTCTCTGTCCAAGAGGGGATGATACTGGTATATAATTATGGTATTCGGAATCAGCACAAAATGCCCTATAAGGATGACTCACAAATTAATTTGAAAAAATTATGGTAAAAACTGGAAAAAATTGGCATAAAGGCACCTTCATCGCCAGGGAATGATAAAATAGATTGCCGCCAACCACATCGAAATCCGATGGAAATTGGCTGAGAAAAATGTGAAAAACTTTGCAACGCTGAAATGGTTGTGGAGAGGAGGAGCCCCCCCCCATAAACTTTTCGGTAGCCGAGATTTAGGCATTTTTAAGGACATTTTCGGCCCACTCCCCTTTGTATAGCTTCAAAAGGCCTTGGAGATCTGGAGCACTAATTAACTGTAATGATTAGAGCAAAATTCTACCGCTATTGTTTTGAAACTAAACCACCCTATATAAGAACAACCATTTAGTTAACAAAAGTTCCATTCATGCAGCATGAGTTGGTGAGCGAATTTTTAAAGAATAATTTTAACCAATTTTGTGGGTGATTCTTATAGTAAATTTCACGCTGATTCCGAATATACCATATGTTCCTATGTTTAGGATGGTATTTCACACCAAAAACCTGAAAAAACACGTTTTTTAGCGAGTTTTGAAACTAAATTTTCAAAATTTGACCCCTTGGAGTACTCCAAAAATTCTGGCTAACGAACTCAAACTTACTTTTGATACTATTGACATTTTAAAATTTTTTTTGATTTTTTATCTCGATCCCACGGGCAGATATCGTCTGGAGTGACACATAAATATATATATACATATAAAAAAGTGTTAAATTTCAGGAATCGTTTTAAAATGGTCTGAAACGGATTTCCATGAAGAAAATTGTCAAAAATTTGCATTACAAAAATTTTGAAGCCATTGCAATAGCTTCATTTTCTTCGAAAATTCACTAAAACCATGTTCGTTGGTATTTCATTTATTGTGTGACGCACACGACTCTGATTCATTATTATTGTTTTTATCGAGAATCCGCAGTTTTATGGGATATCTCAAATTTTTCCCCGAGACTTGACAGCGTAAAAAATTTCTTCGATTACGGCCTCGAAGTCAGAGTGAAGCTGTGTTCTATCTTGTGTGCGGTATACGAGATAACGACTCCTCTAAATGTTACCCTGTCAAGGTGTTCTCCGCCGAATTGCCTAGTAGTCAGTTATCAACTCCCTGAACTAATTGGTTTTATCCCGGACTCTTAGAAACCCACCTAAGCATTTTAGCGTTCATCACCCGACTGAATTAGAAGATTTAAAAGGCAGGTTTATTTGGTCGTGACTCCTCTCATTATGGCACTCAGCTAAAACGTTCTCTACACCTGTAAATGGGAATCATTAAATTTAACCGTAATTCAACCGAAATTAGAAAACGGAACGGGTTTTCATTCATTTTAAAATGAGTATAAAAGTCATGACGTCGGTATGGAATTATAAGCAAATACTCCAAATTAGCCGTGGACTCTCCTCATGGGAAACTTCGTGGTGATTCCGAATGTGCCAAAAATGTTCCTATGCGAAACCGTTACGTAGATAATCAATGTAAATTTACGGAAAACCAAAAAAACTTCTTGAGACAGGGTCGGGCTGGCCTCGGGGATACGCCCCCCGGGCCCCACAGACACAGGGGAGCACCCACCCGGGGGCGGGGGGGGGGGGGGGGGGGGGGGGTTAAATACCCAATCTTCAAGGAATTTTTTCCGGGGCCCCCCATTCTTTGGGGGTATTCCATAGGTATACATAGTTTTGCCTGGGACAAGGAATTGACTACGCAGACAAAGGACCAAAATTGTTCAGAAAGCTCTGAAACGTAAAAGCAAGTGGAAACTTTCATTTTGGTGGACAAAACTTATTTATTTTTTTCTTGCACGGATGCACGGGGTAGTGAGGGAGCAAAAGTAAAATTGAAATTTAAAAAAAGTTCCATTCATTCAGCTTGAGTTGATGAGCGAATTTTCAAGGAATAATTTTAACCGATTTTGTGAGTGATTCTTATAAGAAATGTCACGCTGATTCCGAATATACCATAATGTTATGTTAAGGTTGGTAATTCACACCAAAAACCTCAAAAAACACGTTTTTAAAGCGATTTGTGACTGTAAATTGTCAAAATGTGACCCTTGGAGTACTCCGAAAATTTTGGCCAACGAACACATCCTTTCTTTTGATATTATTGACATTTTAAAAAATTTTTGGATTTTTTATCTCGATCCCTCGGGAAGATAGGTATCGTGTGGAGTGAAACATTATATAAATATATAGATATACCTATATACACACATGAAAAAGTGTTTAATTTCAGGAATCGTTTTAGAATGGCCTGAAACGGATTTCTATTAAGAAAATTTTCGAAAATTTGCATTACGCAAATTTTGAAGTATTTGCAATAGCTTCATATTCTTCGTAAATTCGCTAAAATAGACAACATTTGAAAAAAATTAAAATTAAAAAAACATTAACGCGGGCACCTAGTCACGAAGGTTCCTGATTTTCTACAAAATGAGTCCTGATGTCCTACAAAATGGGGGGACAATTTCCTAAGAATATCGCCACAATTGGATGAGTAATAGCTACTGCGTATGCGCAATCTTGAAATTTATTGTCATAGGAATAAATCCGGAACTATTCTACCAATTTCGCTGAAATGTTCAATAACTGATTCTATACGTCCATGTTACGAAAGTGAGGAAGCTATACTGCCAAACATATGGTATATTCGGAATCAGCGTGATAAGAATCACCCACCAAATCGGTTAAAATTATTCTTTGGAAATTCGCTCGTTTTTCGGATTCTACGTATTTTGAAACGTAAAACATCAAGTTTTGAGGAGGGGTTGAACTTTTTTTGTGCTCGATTCCAAAGGTTCATTATTGAAAATACTAAACCAAAACTGCTTCAAAAACTTCGACACACCGAAAAAGCACTGTGTACTAATCACAGAGATTTTGAAGGGATAGGGAGAGCGTTGGCTTAATGTTTGGCCGTTCTTTCTCCGGACCGCTTCGAGAAACCTGTTCATTGTACACAAAATTATCACAGGCTAATTTGAAGCATTTAGGCGTGTTTTTCCTTATTCTGACCAACGTGCCAGTCTTCGAAAAAAATATCGAGATAGCCCGTTTTTCCCCTGCACCTATTATGCAATTTATTTTTGCATAATAGTTCCTCCTTCAAAATCAAAAAATTCCACTGGCTTTTAAAGTTTCAGAGCTTTGAGAATAATTTTGGTTCCGAGTCTATTTGTCAGGCAGCCAGTCTGGCCCTGTAAGCCCAAATAGGACCATAATAGTTACGAATATCGCTAAGGTATAGTTACGAATCCCAACATGACAACAAAGTTGAGCAATAAATTGACAGACAAAAAAAAAAGGTTTTGCCTCAATTCGCGACTGAGGCAAATTGTAATATTTTTTACCTTGCTTCTAATGTTTGAAAATATGAATCCAATAGTTGAATTTACCTAATCTCTAATCAATTCACAGGTTAATATTATGTAAATTCTAAATACTACCAAGAATAACAATATATAACTTTTTATAACAGGTATATAACTTTTTATATATATACTTTTATAACAGGTATATAACTTTTTTTAAATAATTATGACGAGGGTGTTTTCAAATAGATGGTTCAGCTTCACCCATTCATTTCGCTTGATACTACAGATTTAAATTAATTCCATCCGTCAGTATTGTTTTCGCAGAATTCGAAAATCATATTTTTAGAAGTGGCGATTCCAATATTTAGACTGAATGATACAACTGACTGTACAACCTTACGTTGCAACAGGAATCAATCAAAAAAATTTAAGGTACCTTCTTAGTTAATTTTCATAAGATTTTTTCATAAGACATTTTCATTAAGATGCCTAATTATACCTACCTAGTCATGGAATCTAAATGGATCAGGTTTTTTGAACAGTGATTTCTTCGAGCTGAATTTTTTTCTATATTTTCAACCCCCA
Organism: Lygus lineolaris; assembly: GCA_030264115.1. NCBI lineage: Eukaryota > Metazoa > Arthropoda > Insecta > Hemiptera > Miridae > Lygus > Lygus lineolaris. Next base: position 10,137,646 of record JAEMON010000002.1, on the reverse strand, counting down.
AATTCTCTACTATGTATTATAATAATACGGTATTTATCCATTTGGTTTGGGCGATTTGAAAAAATTAAGAATGAGAGATCTAGGACTTAAAGGTTTGGACCATCCTTTAAATAATTTGGTCGATAAATAAATAATTTCATCTATTTTATGACGTGGATTGGTAAAAAATCCTCACCTATAAACAACTACGTATTGTTGTCCAAACCAAGAAAGGGACACCTCCATTGGGGAACAGACATGGGTCGGAATGTGCTGTTTTTGACCTCAGAATCAGATTCAGTACCGCAAGCAAGAAGAAGATGTTTCACTGACGTCAGGAGCTTTTTTCCTTCCCTTTTGCAATGGGGAACTTGCATGGTTTAGGGATTTTGCATTTTGAACCTCATAGTCTGACTTAGCCTTCAAAACCCACTGCAATTGAAATTACGACTGGTTTGACCAGAAAACGGGTTGAAAGAGATCGCGTGACTTCCGTTCATTTCCACCCAACATATTGCATCTGTTTGGAAAGCTCTCCGGTAGACCCACAATTTGGAAGAATTCCTACACAAAAAAAAAAAAAAAAAAATATGCCCGTCTGTTCTTTATTTCATCTCATGGTCTTGGAAGAATAAGGTTCAGTCTTCTCGTTTCAATCATGATAATTTTGTTTCGATTTTTTCCAGAGTCTAAAAAAAGAAGTCGAATGGGATCGAGACGATCGTAGTCAAACAGGGGAGACATCGTCAGATTATCGACACCCACATGACCCGGTAAATATAGCTTTTCGATTTTCTCTTCATTCAAAACTTGTATTATGAATAAGTGCAAACCATTAAACGAACAAGAAAAGAGACAAATTCTTCTATCTTTACATGAAAACGTCACAGAAACATCAGGATAGTCCTTAAGGATTCCGTGTCAACAGTCTATTGATTGGTTCATAAATCAAGGGATAGTGAAGTGGTCAAATACATATCACGTTCTCATAAACATGGACACAATAAATAAATGAACTCTTCAAAAATAGTAATGGTTTGCTCAAATAACCCTGCCTTACGTGCAGCATGGCATGTTTTTGTTTGCATGATTCGATATTTAAGTATTCATAGATGTTGCATGGATAATGAAGATAACGTGGGCCGTACGTCCTACAATTAAGATTACCTACTCAATTATTCGTCGTCAAGCAATGGAGGGTTAAATCAATTCACACTAAGTTTGTGTTCAGTATCTTTTGTATTTGTGTACCCAAAAAAGCATGACTTCTTACATTGATTCTGATATTTTCTCCTTGCCTTGCTGAAAAGAAGTTGACCTACATTTTTGGCCAATTTTTTGATTGTGCGTTTTTTCTTCTAATATCTCTATTTTTTAATGTCATTCCATTATCTATCTTTTTGTTTTTCCTGTGATGGATGTGTATTTTACCGTGAAATGGGGAAACTGGGGAGTTTTCACTGCAGCCAAACAAAATGAGCGTCAACTTCTGAACAGTTTTGAATTTATAGAGAGAAAGAGAGAAAAAGAGAAACAATTTTTTCCTGCAGAAATTATTCTTCTCAGAAGAAGTTGATGAGATTTCGTTTGGTTGCAGGAGAATACCGAAGGTGAGGGTCGGTCAGTGTTTTCGTGCATGTATTGTGGAGCCGTCTTCCCTCATCAGAGCAAACTGACGAGGCATTTACTGGGCCACTCGATGGACTCTCTGAAATACCGGGAGCCGCTCTACCAACCGCCCTACCCACCGATGCCCTTAGTCAAGACTGAACCCACGCCTGCGCCTGCGCTCTGCAAGTTCTGCGGCAAGTCGTTTCCGGACGTCGGAACGCTCATCACCCACCTGCCCGCTCACACGGGCGACCGCCCCTTCAAGTGCGAGTTCTGCGGAAAAGCCTTCAAGCTCCGACACCACATGAAAGACCATTGCCGCGTTCACACGGGGGAACGGCCCTTCAGATGCACGCTATGCGGCAAAACCTTCTCACGCTCGACGATACTGAAAGCCCACGAAAAAACGCATTACCCCAAATACGTGCGCAAGTACCTTTCCTCCCCTAGTCCAGAAGACGAGCGGCGCCACATGGAAATGTCTCATTTGCCCTGCGACCTGTCCGTCGAATCTCTTTGCATGCCGAGACAAATGCCTTGTGACATACCATCTGAGCCTCAGCTTTACCTGCCAAGGACTTCTCCCTCTCCTTGACTTAAATGGTATTCATATTATTGACCCCAATCAAAACAATTCTAAAAAATCCTAACAAATTCAGATGTGGCTGTATTTTTACCAGTACCTCTTGTCCTAAAGCACACTCCACGACAATCGGGTTTTTTTTAATTAATTATTATTCTCAATAATGAACCTTTGGAATCGATAAAGAAAACGATTTATAACAACAACAACAATTTTGTCAAGGAAGTAGGTACCACTGATTTATCGACATGATATTGACCAGGGGCTGAGTTACAGAGACACTGGACCAGGAGAGAACAGTGGTCTCAAAACGATCACCTATCCAAAACATTAGCGGTTCACATTTCTCCCCAAACAAATCTCCTTTGTCTCGTTTCTTCCGACATCAATAGTTACCCTCAACTAACCAAGATGGAGCAGTACTTCCTTTACCATTTCAGGTGGGGTAGCGTCAAATGGGGTGGCCCCAGGAGGAGTAGGGAAGGGACAGTTCGACTCAGGAGAACCGAAAGTTTGTCAGTAGACAAGCTGGCTTGGACAGGTGAATATCAAGTCTTCATAATTATATTGAAGCGTTTCTCACTACAATAACGGAAATTTTGCACCTACCAACTAGTTAAGATTCAACATGGTTTTCGAAGAAACTTCAACGTAACCCCTCTGACTCCCGTTCCTTCGAACTTGCAGAACTTGTTCAAAACGAACGTGCCGCCCGAATTCCCGTTTGGTATATTACGCCACACTAATGAACGCTAGTTCACCTGTCCAAGCTAAGATGTTCCTCTGACAAAACTTGAACTCTCCTGAGTTTAAAGATCCCTTCCCACCCCCTCTAGGACTACCTCATTCGTCGCTACCCGTCCCTGAATGGTAAAAGGTGACCCTGTTGGGAAAATTACTTATAAATTCGATAATAAATTTACATTAAAGTAGCAAATTGAATTATTGCATTATTTCATCATTTCAAAAACTTAATATTATACAGCCATTATCAATTCACACTACCGACATTAATTTATACGTCGTTATATATCAATAAAACTATTCAGAAGAGATATTCGAGTGAAATGCAGACCACACTGGATTTGTGTTGAAAAACTTGGAGAGCGATGGAATAACTATTTATCAAACTTCTAGTCGGCTTATAAATTATTTAAAATTTAATTGATTAAAAAATTTATTTAATGAATTGGAAGAGCAAGTGAGTGATAAGAATATTATGATCAGGGATTTAGTTTCGTTAGATTAAGTCTCTGATATTATCACGTAATAACGTGTAGTCCTGCCATTGCTTAGTAGATTCTTTTTGTTAATTTTAGTAGGTAAATATTACTAACTGATTTCGAAAAATCATGAAATATTATGTTCCATGCAAGAAGCTTTAGATTGACATTGTCGATTTTTAACTACGAGTACATAAATCAGAACAATTTTCACAGTGTAGGTATATTACCTACTAAATAGAAATTATCTTTAAACACAAATTAATTGTATTATATTTCTTTTGTTAATTTGTCTTAGCTTCAACAGTCGTCTTAGCACATCTGTTGTGCCTAACATCTAATAGTCATTTGTTGATAAAAATAGACATTAATTTGAAAAATTGAACTGAAAAGCAATGTGATTAGAAGTTTGAAATGGACACATGTCGATTGACTAAATGCTGATGGCAAACCCACACCTCATGTTCGCTAGGAAGGTATGTAATACCCTAAATTATGAATGTACACAAATCTCGAGCCCCTGGATTTCCAACAAACATTGTGTTTTCTACCTTCTGGGGTAATAAATGGAGATATTGAAGAAAGTTTTGTTGTTCCATAACTACCGAAGTTTAAAGATTAGTACTGTGTGAGAATATTTTTTAGGCTGTGAATTTTAAAAGAAATTTAATATCGGCAAAGTACGATCAAGGATAGGTTATCGTTCCTTGAGATAAATATTCGTCTATGTTTTTTCTCATTTCAACCTATTAGGTTTATAAGTTGTTAGACAAGAGTTTTAGTAAAACTAAAAAAGTGAACACACGTCAGTGCAAAATTAGATTCTTGTACTTAAATGAGTTGTTGCACCATTTTAAGAGGATCTTTTGCTTGATTTATAGCCATCAATTTTCTTCAGAATACATGAGCTAAAAAAAGCGAATTAATAATAACGATGTTCTTCCACTTACCAATGAAAACTGTTGAAGAGTTCTTTAAAATATGCACTAGTTACTAGTAAACACGACGAAAAAAATTAAAGAATTAAAATTATTCACTGAACTAATTCATAATACCTAGCATAACTCACCCTGTACAATTGTTCGGATATTTGAAGTGCAAGTAATGGAAATAACATAATTTTATGTAATTTGCAATAAGTATTACTGATTATTTATTTATTATTGTTTCGTGATTTTGTTAAGATTTTGGCTTAATAATGATAATTAAAAACAAAATTAGTTGAGCAAAACGTTAGGGTCCTTGGTTAGGCTAAGTTGTAATATTCGAAGTAATAAATTATTCCTCATAGCCAGAGAAAAGTATATGATATTTTATGTTCCAATGTGTAAATACGTTAATTATAATCAAGGTATAAAAATAACATTATATTGCTGTAAATAGCGAGAAAAAATGTTTACGCAAAAAAGAATGCTTTAATGATTCACTCGGAAATAATTAAAAAAAAAAAGGTGAATCAGGAGATAAATGCATAGAAAACATAGTAGGCATAAAGAATTATGATGGACTTATGTTTTAACTTAGAGCGTAGCCTATGGGTACCGGACTTCTAGAGAGTGCAGACATTATTCGTTCCCCCTGACTGTATTTCGTTTTCTTTAAAAACAACAGTTTATGGTGTAGATTGATAGCGTTGTTGAAATTCAAGAATGTTGATGAATGGTGTATTTATTCGTTTGATAAGGATTGCGCTATGACTGTGTAAGGAAGTTTCGATAGTTTCTCTAATTAACAATGTGGACAATTAAAGGGACATCTCAGATTCCTCTAGTACCTACCACCTATAATGAAATTCATCATTCTAACACCATTTCACAAGTTCTGTGGTCACAACCGAGAGACAGAATATCGAAGTCACATGATGAAGCCATTCTAAAAGGCTACGGTATAAACTTTAACGAGCGATTCCAGTGGTTCTGTAGATCAAGCTTTTACCAGGCATGACAGCAACATGAAATAAATAAAAAATGGAAGTCAGTATTCGTATTTACCGTCAGAAGTACCTACCTATGGAGAAAAAAAATATGTAAAAAACGTGGTCACTTGAAACATGGAAAATATTAAATTTTTGTATAATTAAGTAGACAAACCACGGATTTTCATGGCTTCAAGCCAGCACTCATCATTCGAATCACAATATTTATCCTACAACACTTGATGGGGTTCCTGTTGCATCCACAATCGCCATAAAGTCTGATCCCATGTGGCGTAGCGAAATCCCGTTAAATCTAGTTATATTTCTGAGTCCTGACAATGGAGTACCTATTCCAAATGGTCGGAATAATTTAGCTTTTTTTCAACCTCAAATTCGGAATCAGCGCCCTTAAATTCCCCCTACTACCAATTCAAGCTCAAAATTGTTTACTATTATTTACCTGAGGGGTCAAATTTTGAAAATTAAGGGTCAAAAACCGTGTGTTTCAGTTTTTTTCTGTCAATAATTATCTTAACCATATGACAATTATTAAGGTAAGTATATTCGGAATCAGCGCAAGGTTTCCTAAAAGAACCACCCACCAAACCTGCTGAGATGACCTGCTGAAATTCGCTCATCAACTCATGCTGCATGAATGGAACTTTTTTTTATTCCCCGCTGCTTTGTTTTATTCGTCAGAAGTGCAATTTCGCCTCGCCATTTGGGATTGGTCAATGTGCCTTTCCCTGAGAAACAGAACTAACCTACCCTTAGGGCAACGCATAACCACGTCACAGTAGAAACACACCACCAGAAATAAAATACGGATGTTTGTCAGTTTAGACAAAATGTAAACACATTGCACTGCAGTCGTGAACGAATCTTACGTAGAGCGTTGATTAAATCATAATGAAATTCATATGGGAACTCAAGAGACCCTACGCTCATAACGCCTGAACATAATCGGATAAAAACTCTGGAAGATATGGCTGTAACAAGGAAATGCGGACAGACATACAGACACGGAACCAAATTTGTTCAGGAAGCTCTGAAACGTAAAACCCGAGTGGAAATTTAAATTTTTGAGGACAACAATTTTTTCGATCCCCAAAGTGAAAACAAAGCTTCAACTACCTCCGGTACCACCACTACCATCACTTGAATTGCTCAGAAAAACAGTTATTGAATATTTATGTAGCTATGCTACAGGGCGTGTTGTTTTTGGCATCCGGGGAAAACCCATTAAAAAAAACACTAAATGAGATCAAGGCGTACTTTCTGACTACAAGTAGACTTTGCTCGCGTTGTTGAAATAGGAGAAACGACAATCTGGTATGTACTAATATACTCATAGTTACAGCAATCTTCACACAAGTACCGAACCTCCGGACATCTGAAATGTTCACCGTATTGTTCCTAAGTTACAGTTTCAGTACAGTTACAGCCCACTCTCCGTTCTTTACCGAAATATGTAGATCATACTTTACGACCAGAGTCTACTCAAATTTCCTCAACACATCAATGGTGAATCTGACAAGTGACGCATTGGCGTAATATTTTGTTCAAACGGTTTTTGAAGCAATCACACTTGTAAATCAGATGTTAAATTCTAGACAATCGTTCCCCAAAACTGTCTGAGCACAGGAACTGGTCCCTCAGGTCAAGTTAGGTTTACATTACTGTCCTTTTAACTTTTATGTGATTTATAATTTGTAGTTATGTGTGCAGTATTAAATTGTGGTACATTCATATTACATTATACATGTTGTTAATAATCCAATGTTTATAGTTATTAATGCCTTATTCGGCAATTTTTGATTTTTATCCCTTGTTATTTCAGAGTTACAGCGTAGAACGATAACTATACAATCGATAAAAACTACTGTTATTAATAGGTACTTTTTTAAGTAATCGTTTTATCATTTTTGCGCTTCCTTTAAACAAAATCCTGTTTTTGTGCTTCGTCTTGTTAGTATTTTACGTTGAGAACGGAACGGGCGAAAGGTTAATCTTTTTGAAAACGTTAAACCAGTATGACGGTTATTATATGCACAGCAATAATATTAAAGAATTTATAGACTTAATGATTAAATTGATACGATTGTCAACTCAGCAAGGCAAGAATATTGATTTCTGGGTACCTGTTTTACATGTGTGGAAATAAATGAAAGAAATATTTTGAAAGCCTGTCTAGCAATGTATCGATTTGTGTATAACTATTTATAAACAAGTGTTATTTACAAAAAAAAGTGAAAACGTATGGTGCGATAAGTAATTGGATAAGGTGTGAGGTAAGGCTGTGGATTGCCTTGATAAAACAAAAATAAATGTTGTGAGTTACGAAGTAACAGCATGTTTTGTATTTTTGTAATTTACTAGTAAAATCGATAATACACGTAAATGTTGTTGAACATTGTTGTTGTGACGAATTGTTGCAGTAGACTGTGATAGTTTGTGATGATGAATCTAATTTACTCGATTTATTAATTTAAAATAAAATGAAATTGGTAAGGAAAACAGCGTGAAAACAAATATTGAAATGATCATGATACGCATAAATTGGGCAGCTTTGTGTTAAGTTTGTTCGATGCTTTATGTTTATGCAAAATTTCGTTTGAAAGGTCGAGGATTACGTGTAAAAAATATTCGCTGATGAAGTGAATTACTCGAAAAACTTGCGCTATTTCGAGGGTTGAACGATTTTAGGGAGGGGGTGGGGCTTATGCGCACCGTCATAATGAGTTGAACTATACCTAACCATAAATTAAATACGAAATACCAAAAAATGACAATTTTGATAGTAGTTTATTTAAACAAAAATACAGTTTTTGAACAATTAAAATGTATTTACGTAGGTTAAATAAAAAAGAAACGTGAATTTAACGAAAGATCTAGTTTGAAAGGATAAAAGTACTGGACTGCACACTTACGTTTAACTTTAGAGTACGCTTGACTATTTGTACAACAAATTTGAGATAAATTAGATATGATGAACTGGAACAATTCGGAAAAATCAAAAATTTAAATCGATTGGTTATTTAAAAGATAACTTAGTTGGGTTTACGTGGCTGCGCAGGGTGTGCTATTTAAATGTGTGTTAGTTTTTTGATAGTTGCCAGGAATAATACATTTAGCTGTAGGAGGTCTCACCTTAGGAACAAATGTTCAAATGGTTTTAAAATTTTCGGTTTCATCCTGGAAATTATGACTAATGTTGCATTGATATTAGTAGCCAAAAGGTGATTGATTTCTCTTTTATTTTTTTAATTTGTATTGTGGTCCCACCGGAATTTACAGTTAGGTTTGAGAAATAAAATGTTCCTTATTAATTGTATAGCTGCGTGTGCCATTGGAAGCAGCACGAAATCCTTAATTTTTCCCTACCTATGAGCCTCTTAACTGTACAGAACATAGCTGATGTCCGCTGACATTTTCAGATCCAGAACACCAATACTCGATTATGTAAATTTTAAAAAATGTAAAGGGCATTTTTAGAGTTTTCCCCTAATTTTATAGGAAGAGATTTGACCAATTTCCAATTTTGGTGTGTTTTGGGTAAAAGCTAGGTACCTTATCAGTGATTGTTCGATCCATGATAACTGGGTACATTTTATACGTGGTTTCGCTTATTTTTTTCTCAGTCGGAAGTTTATATTTTCATATACCTACCAATCATTTTGATGTACAACTTTTGTGTTTCCAGTGAATTTTTAAATAATGTCCTGCTTATTTCCAGTGTAATTAATTGGAAAACATGCATATCATAGTTGTAAAGCAATTTCTTTCAGAATAAATGCTTAAAACGTTCACATTTTTCTGTAATTTACCCGAAGTGCTTGTTTGAAGGCAGTTGCTAAACATTCACTCGTCCATTGATCAAATGGCAAGCTGATAGTGGTAAAAATAGTTTAAATATCTATCAAGCGATTGAAACTTTCAATAGGTGATAGTTACAAATAAATAAATAAAATCAGATTTCGAATTTTAAAAAGTGAATAAAAAATGATAAAAAAATAAAAATAGAAGAGTAAGAATAGTGCAGAATTATGTAATATCTAGAGAGTGGAATAGTTATTTTCCGACCGAAACGGTGAATCACCAGTGTTGTTTAGCGGTCTACATCATTATCACCTCAGAAGAAAGAAGAAGAATAATATTTGCGTAGCAGATACCTTTCGTGGACATTTTCAGACATAGGAGTATTACTATCATCTCTGTGTTATACCTCCCTAATATACGTTTCTCTTCTAACATAAACAAAGGTGGCAAAACAACAACATCAATTTCTTCATATTGGGAGCTACGAGTATATTCACTCCATCTTTGGGTTCCGATGGGTGAATTCCACTACGCCCATTTTGAGTAGACGAAGAAGCAAATAATACCACAACGGGTTTCTGAAGGAGAAGTTATAACTTCTAAATAACAAAATTCAATTCTAATAACCTGATTAAAACAATTAATAAACCATGAAGTCAAGCAACATCAATAACTGCAAAGCTCCCCCATTTGATTTGACTATTTCTAATTATATTTTTATTAAAAGGTAGGTACATTGGTTTCAAGTAAATTTTTCTCACCTCATTGTTATTAAAATTTACTGAAGACTCATTCTTCGTGGTTGGAGTTGAGAGGATTGCTATGTTTAAGCTAGAAGAACCCAATCATGGGGTTTAAGTAGTATTAAAACACTGATTGGTATGATCGTCATGCGTGTTGATGATACATTGTGTGTAATCAACCGTAACGTGATGAATGATAGTGAACAGTGAATTAATTATTTTTATTATCTACTTTAAAGGATGAACATTATCCATCTCTTAATATTAGAACTACACCATATTTGTCTGCTTGATCTCAAACAGTTTTCAGATTTTTTTAAATTTATTTTCACAGTTTTAGGGTTCTATACCCCATACAGTTTTATTTTACCCCATACACTCAAGTATTAAAAATCATTTATTGAATTATTTATTAAATTTAAAAATTATTATTGAATTAATATTGAAATAAATTCAACACAGCTGAGCAGGTATTAGAGTAAAAAAATGTAACTAGTAAAAAAATTGACAACTTCTTAGTAATTACCTATGTTAGGTTAGTAGGGAACACAAAAAAATGCAATGGATAACAGTTACTCCGATTTCGAAGAGGCTTTTTTTAAATTGTTTGTTGGTAATGCCTGCCCCTAACCCTACCTAAATAATTTTTTTTTTTTTTTTTTAGCAAACCTCCCGGCTAAGTGGGAACTGGGCGGGAGCCCAGTTTAAGTCTTTGTTCAAGGGATTGAGTATTTTTAACTGATGCAATTCGTTTTTCGCATTTTATCAGCCAATTTTTGGCCGATTTTGATGCGATTTACGGAATTTTTCCTGTTATTCAATTCTCTGGGGGGATCAGTTATGATTAATTTTAATTTCGTAATTTTGAATTGTCCTTTTTTTCAACATTCAAATTGGAATGAAGGCACCCCATAGGTACCCATGGAGAATGATAAAATAAGAAGAATTCCGCCAACCGCATAAAAATCCATTGAAAATTGGGTGAGAAAAAATTAGAAAAACAGTGCTAAAATGGTTTTGGGAGGGGAGGTTATCCGTTTTTTCAAATTAATTGGTTCTAAACAGTAATAGTGTTAAAGTAAGTGTTCCTATAAACTCTTCGGTAGCCGAGATTTGGCATTTATGAGGAAATTTTGGGGTCACTCCCTTGGCCCCCAAAGCCCGGTTCACATGGTCTGGGTGCCATGGAGATCTGCCATAATGGTAGGGGTATTCTTCAATCTGAACGATTCGTCCGACCAGTGTATATTTTGTATGTTATATTTTCTAGAGGCGGCAATTTTTTAATGTATTTTCCATTCTAGAGTATCGTGGATCATATAAACCACACATAATTAGGTATCAATGACTCATGGATTACGATTTAAAATCTTCGTGACCCAAATTCTACAGGCTAGCTAAAAGCTAATAAGCCACCGTTTCGGTGTGGTGGGGAGGGTTTAGTCCCCTCCTTGCAACTGCTGATTCGCTGAAAGTGAGCGATGTTCACTGTACCCTCTACGCTGTTTTTCTGGCCACACCAATCCGCTCCAGACCATGTGAAAGCAAGCATTAGTAGTAAACCAGCTTCTTTTATCGTGAAATTAGCCTTCCTTCATCATGAAATTAGTCTTCCTTAGTGACCGTGATTGAGTATTCCATGCTCGTAAATAAGGGGAGTTTGTAACATTTCAATAAATTTTCAGAGGATCCAGTGAAAAAAACGTATTGTGCCAAGTTCGGTTTGTAATGGTTTTTAACCTTTCAAATGGTATCAATTAAAATAAATCGTCAACAATTTAATACTTTCCAAACTCAGTTTTAACCCTATCTTTTATTATTGTGCCTGTGACATAAGTAAACGAATGAACATGCACATTATTGGTTTCATAGTTGGTAGATACCCAGTCGAGCACATCGTTGATGTCTACAAAAAATGCAAATAATGGTTGGTATTGTTCGAGTTTATTGTCAAAATAACATAGGGTCAAGCTTCAGATGATCCATAGGCTCTAATTTCTAAAAATAACTGTGGAAGGGAGGGAGGGGGGGGGGTGTTGGGAGGGGAAAGGTAAAATAAGCACCAGTAGGAAAATTAAGCGCTTCAACGCAGCTTCCTTGGAATGTTGTTACTTGATAGGTATGCATAATGTATATTTCCGAATGTAGTGAATGAAGAGATCGCCAAGTAGACAGTGGAGTCTGACTGGATAGATCCCCAATCAGGTAGGTACTCTAGGTGACATAGGTATATCTAGTTCAGAAAATTTGGGTGAGGAGCACCATATTATGCGCCCCCAATATAAAATAGGGGAGAGGGGGCAAAAGTGGCCTGCCTCATCTAAGTCGGCGCCTATAGGATGAGTTGATTCTATTGTTTGTAACCACTAGGTAGATAATACTGTGTCTGTCTGTAAGTAATGGATTGATTACCATTTTTATTTGTTGAATGAAACACTGATGCATTTATTTTATGTTGCAGGAGGTTTGCTTGGTAGAGGGTGAGTACGCTCCAGGAAGCAGTCGGAGTTTAGACCAGATCAGTAGCAGCAGCAGGAGTTCCACACCTTTCCAATACCCGAGCATCGCAGGACTTGCAGGTGCCTTGTATAATGAAACAGTCGTCAGCCTCCTGAGAGCCCAAGGTCTTGACCTGCCAGGTGGAGTTAGGTGTAGTGTTTGCTTGGCAGGGTTCCCAACGCCATGGCTTTTGGATCAACATATCCAGCTTCAACACCCTGGGCACAGAGCGAGTCCCCATCCAGTCGAGCCAGTTCGAGACGATAAACCATTTCGGTGCGACCAGTGCGGTCAGAGCTACAGGTACAGGTCAGCTTATTTGAAACATAGAGAGCAAAACCACAGAGCAAGGCTGCCAGCGGATAAATTATTTACGTGTGACGTGTGCGGCATGCAATTTAGGTATTTGAAATCTTTCAAGAAGCACCGGCTGAATCATACCCTGGAAAGGCTCCACACAAGCCCTAGAAGACCGATAGAAAGAGACAAAGAAGAAGAGGAACCCAACGAAGGGCACGATGAAGTTACAAGCTCCAATGAGGCAGTAGGTAGAGCCGCTGAGCCATCTGATCAAGATGACACTGTTGACTCAGTCACTGCAGAAGGTGGAGAGTCCTCGTCCCTGATTGGCCTCTTGCGTCTGAATGAACGCACAAGGCCTCCTAGATCTTTTGCATGTCCTTTCTGTGGCAAGTGCGTCCGTTCCAAAGAAAACCTGAAGCTCCACGTCAGGAAACATACCGGTGAACGTCCATTCGCTTGCCTATTCTGTGGTCGTGCTTTTGGAGGGAAGAGCGACTTAACCCGACACCTTAGAATTCATACAGGGGAGAGACCGTACCATTGTGAAATGTGTGGAAAATGTTTCGCTAGAGCTGACTATCTTTCCAAGCACCTGACAACTCACATACACCAAGGGCAGCATCGATGAAACCTCTCTAATCGTCGAAACGACAAACTCACTTCTCCAACGTCCTAATAAAAATATAACTAAAAATATATAACCGTGCACTACAAGGATGCAACATTCACAAAGAAAAAATTTCCGGTTGCGTAAAACTTCATGAAGAAAAAAAAAACCTTTTGTATTTTTCGGGAATTGAAATGATTAAGGTAAAAGGGACAATCACAGGTGATATGTAATTGTAGTGATTGAAGTCAAAGAATATTGTGATAAGAAAGGGTTGGTACAACTGTTAGAATAAATTTGTAAAATATTAGCACAATTTAAACGGTGTACTTTGAATGTACACGTTATTTCATTTTTACGTCTCTTTGAATCATATTAGGTTTGAATTTACTTTTCTACAATTTTTTACAAGCTACGATTCCGCGTTGTTATTAGGAAAACTGCCTCCGTAACTGCCAAGGTTCGGTTATGAATCGAGTCTACCTCAATAAAGTGAAAACAAAATAGCAGTAAATAGAAAATGATTATCTAAAGCTGAAAATGTTAAACAAAACAACCAATAAAACCTCATGATTAATTATTCTCTGTAATACAATACAAACCGTTGTCCAGAAATATTATTGGATCTTCTAACTTAAAACGCCAACGCGGTAGACGAAAAAAGTAATATAGGTAGGTACTGTTGTTGTTGTTTTTTTTTAATTCGTGCCAATCATGGCTGCAGATTATGTGAGAAGGTAGTCGTAAATTTATTGTAATTCAAATAATCAACGCGACGTGCAGTTAAGCAAGAGTCAAACATTGGCGAAATTCAAATCATAATATGTTGTCTAGTCAAGAAAATTGCGTTAGAGTTTTATTTATAAAAAAATGTATATTTTTCAATGAGTGATAAAGCATCTTTTGATCACGTACAATTCTCTAAGAATTTTATATTTTTTCGTTACTCCTGTATATTATTGTAGGTAATGTATATTAATTTTCATCTTTTGTTGTGTCTGTTAAAGTTTGTTATTACTTTCGAGTAGAATTGAAAATCATGTGTTAGGTGCGTACCTATTCAAAAAGTTGAAGAAATAAGGGCCTCTTGCACTGCACTCATTGTTGAACAGGTGACAAAGGAGAACGGTCTAAACTAATGGATTAATCGACTTGGTTTTATAAAAGATATTTAGAGGTTGTACAACCTTCTTTGATATAATTTCATTTTTTCCTATCCTACACTAACAAACAATTGATAGTAATAGGTATTACTTGCTCCTACATCATAGGTATGTTTTCACATTTCAAAATGGTTCGTTCCAACTTAAGATAGGTAGCATATTATTTTAATTCAATACTTTTCATTTTCGTTGAGTTTCTTCATCAGTTCAATCCGGTATAAATTTCAGTTTTAATAATTACGTTCAGGAATTAGCAAAAAGACCTGTCTAAATAACCCTTTTTATACTTCCAAGAAGGTGATGTGATATTACTGTATTTACTGGCAACTGCATTGTGATAAGCTCGAATTGGTATGATAGTAACAATATAAGTTGGATAGATCTTTGATTGATGTGATTGACGCCTTTTGTGTAAAGAAAAATCGGAAATTCGCAAGAAGAAAGGGTGAAGAGTACGTCCATTGTGATAGGATACAAAATGAGTGCATTAAAAGTGTGATATACCTATAGTTATAAGGACACGTTATTTTAGCAATGATTGGGTTATTGTTCTGACAAGCGAAAAGAGTCTTCATGAAGATTTTTTGATCCCATTTTCATAAAAAAGGAGGCCAAATATTTAGAAAAAAAATTGAATAAAATAAAATTAGAGGGCTGATTCTATTTTACATTGGCTTTGAAATTTTTCGTTTTGAATTTCTGGGGTCACTAATTAAAACACGTTGAAATTTAATGAGAAAACGTCATAAAATTGTGGTATAGTTAATAATGTATTTCGATGTGATTTTGCTATAGTAAAAACGGATTGTTACTATTTTCCCAAACATTTTACTCCTTTTTGCAAACAACTGCAGCACAATATGAGAAGTTCCATGCTGGTCTTGTGAAATGTCATTAAATGATTTGTGGAAAATAAAATCCACACAGATGGCCGACTGAACTCGGGGCATGAGTTGTTTGCGGAATAGGATAAAGACAAATTAAGTGTTAAATGTTGTCGTATTCATGGTCTTGCAATATTTGTTTCTTCTTCAAACCTAAATCTCATGTTAAGACTGCTAACACCAAATTGGGGAAAACTAGAACATGAAGCCAATGATTAACAACTCCAAAACGTATAAAGAAACAGTGGAGTTTTTCAAGTGCACCGATTTACAGACGGTTATTAAATGTGTGGTTATCACTACAATGGTGCTAGTAGAAAAATTAAACCATGTTAACACAACCCCATCCATTTTATAACGCAATTTCGTTGTGATATTTAATACATTGATGTTTCTTACTAATTGTAGTCAAATCTCTTTAATGTGTAATGGCATAGATAGAACTAGGAAATTGAATTTCAAATTGTTTTTCTTAACAATAGGATTTATGTATTACTAATGAATTATTGTAATAATTGTCATTTTGGAGGTCGA
The DNA here is from genome assembly GCA_030264115.1 of Lygus lineolaris. Classification (NCBI taxonomy): domain Eukaryota; kingdom Metazoa; phylum Arthropoda; class Insecta; order Hemiptera; family Miridae; genus Lygus; species Lygus lineolaris. Next base: position 10,121,783 of record JAEMON010000002.1, on the reverse strand, counting down.
AGGGAAGGGATTCCGAGACTGGAAAAAGAGCACGGCTGTGGATTTGTATTTTTTATAATATAATATGTGATCAAAAGCTAATAATAAAAAGTAGATTTGATATAATAAATCGGTAGGAACTGTTTATATAAAAATAGATATGGCGTGACAGTGTGATCATAAATTTTCTAAGATGGATCTTGATAGCAAAATTTAAAAAAAGAAAATGGTAGGAAAAAAATGTTTTTCAAGGGAACCGGAGACTGCAATATCAATTAATCCTCCTTTTTAAGTTCTCGATGTTGAATTTCTATCTTTAAACAAAATTGTAAATAATTAAATTAAGATGTTTCGTCTCCGTAGATCACAATGTACAATTTTTCAAAAATTCCTGCCAACATTATATAAATAACCTATTTCAAAGGCAATAAGGATAATGAAAAAACCCGAATAGTAAAATAATACCTTTTGTCTGTTTTCAAATGACGTCTTACGAAAAAAAAAATCACTCTATACCTCAACTCAAATTCACGCAAAATATTTTATTCCAACTCATTGGTGTTGTTAATGGCCGATTCTGTAGTTTACATCAGAAAGGAAAATATCTCCAACGTCATTATCCTTTTTGAGAAATGTCACTGCCATTTTTCCAACTTTTTATATAACTAGTAACAAAATTTTATCTTGTTACGATAAATTTTGAATAAAACACCAAAATCTTCCTATTTAAAAGGAGGAAGGTTTCGGATTAACTTGGGAGGATTCAATGTAGGGACGAATTTGGTAGTTGTCTAGAGATATTCGGATTTTGAACGTTTTTTCAAAAATGTTCATCCAATAAAAATAATAGGTAACTATGAAAAATCAAATTGTAAATAATGAAAGAAATATGAATGTGATAAAAATTGATTACAAGATAAATACGGAACTGATTACCTCACTCGAATGAAGTGGAATTATTCCACATTAGACAGGTTTTATTCCAAATTAGTAAACAAAATAATGCCTTGAAAAAACAAAATGCCTTGAGTTGAAGCGTGTCATTTTCATGGGACGCACTCAGCGAGAGCAAACTACCTCTTTTGCGGCTTTTTACGGGCAGCTGCCATTAAATTTGGCGTTTTTGTGTTTTCTGTCTCACAGCATCATTTTTAGTAGATAAAAATTGTAACGATTCACAAGACTAGGAAATCAATTGAGTGTCCAATGACAAAGGTATCGATCTCGAAATGGCTTCCATTAGCGTCTAATTGATTTTTATTTTAGTTTTTCAATGGGAAGGTACTTAGGTACTTGAAATATCGTTAATTTGTTTGGTTTAAAAAGAACGCTGCAAATTATTACACAATTTTTTATTATCTTTCTGAATAGATCCCTTCATAACGAAATTCAGTAACTAAGGAAGCTTATCAAAGTAAACTTCAAACTCGAGTCGGTGACAACTAAATTTGATTGCATTTGATCAGCTAATATTTAAAGGAGGATTTTTAGTCTATTCAGGAAGATTTGCAATTCACATTCGCGTTTCTGCTTTCTTTTTTCCGTTCAACCCTCAAGTCCTTACAGGGAGCGGAAGTTTGACCCTATAGTGCTCGGCGTAGTCTCATTCGACGCTAAATAATTTGTGATATATTTGAAATCGTAAAATCTCCTTCCATCGAATATTTTTGAGCTATGGGGTTTTGAGAGTTTAAACCCCTAGTTTATACCCCTTGAAGATGACTTACGGTAATTCCAAGCTGGGGCCCAGATGGGGCCTGTGTACCAAATTTCATGGTAACTGAGGAAAGTGCTATGGACGGATTTTTTCAAATTAGATTTTTGGATTCTACTTACCTATCTACCTTGAAACTTAAAAATTCAAATTTAGGAAGAGGGAGGGGGTAACAAAATTTAGGCTCGACTTCCAAGGTTCATTATTGTAAATAATGAACCAAAATCATACCTTAGTGTAATAAATTTTTTTTCCAATGCGAATCTTGAAAAATAAGCATTTCTAATGGTCTTTATGACTAAACTGGAAAAATTTATTGAAGGTGATTATCAAAGGAAATAAAAATAACATGATTCAAATGAAAATATCTGACAATTCTGTACATTACGTGAGACAACTTCTTGAAATGTTACTTGAGTTTCATTGGAAACTAGGCGAATTACAGAGGAGGGAAGAAGCTATTTGGAGTTGCAAGTCCTGAAGCTAACTACTATTTTTGTGGATTTGAAAAAATTGTAAAGCTGTGTCAGCTTGCACGAATAGTACCTACTAGATATTTATGTTCAAGGTATCTACAACGAATTAGTTCATTTGAGACGATTCTTCTCGTGTTTATGTAATGGGTGTTAAATATTATAGTAACAAGACATGAATTTGGAATCTTGCTCATGCAATTATGCAGGTGGTACCTTTAAAATCAGGTAGTAACAACGTTCACTTACGCAATACTACTTGTTCGTTTTTTCCGGGTTTGAGCCAATGAATACAACAACTCGCATCGACTTAAAAGTTAGCAGTTCGAACTTGCATTAGTCATGTAGAGAAATCCTACCTTTTGAAAAGAAAAGATGATGGCAAAAACGAACAATGTCAAGAAGCTATGGGCACACCCCACTCGAGCTTCCTGAAAAGTGCGGCGATTGTGGTGCCCCGTTTGATTGGAACCATGCACTCAACGGAGGTCTCGTGAAAGGGGAACTCGACAGCGTTAGGGAAAGGAGTGCAAAACTGGCAGGCCTCGCCTGGTGGTGCAACGGTGGAACCAGTACTGCAGGATTCAAGTGAGGGAAGTCCGATGCTATCTGCCGACATCCAAGGTCCAGGGAGTTTGCGGAAGTGCGAGGCAGGAGTTTTACGACTCATGCATCGTAAATGCCGGCGCAGCTTCGTACTTAAATTTTCCCAAACGTTGGAGTCCACAGCACAGTCAGTTGCCAGACACAAACACGACAAATACGACAGAGCACGAGCACCTTCAAGGATCGGTCACAAGCACTCATCTGCTTGTGTGACGGTTTTCCTAAAAAGACTCGCTAGCACTCTAGCCGAAAAATGGAACAGGCCATACTCCCGTTGGAGTGGTGGAAGTCAGGACTCAAGTATCAATAATCAAAGCAGTGTCCTTCGACTGAGAGGCACGAGGAAGATTATTCGATCCCTGGGTTTGGACGATGGAGCAGGAGTTACTCAGAAGGAAAATTAGGCAGCTAAATTGCAAATCGAAACCACTTTTATCCTCCTCCTTCCAGCCGGCCAGAACTTGAATTGAGGACAAACCCGCATATACCTACATTTTAATTTAAAAAATAATACAAGTTTAAAAACGGAGGGTAGACCTACGGTTCTACAGTCAGATCATTTAATAACGATTAAATTATATCGAGACGTGACGATTGTTCGTGATGTGACGCTCGCAAACCCCATCGTGTCGTGACGCTCGTAACGTTCAGAAAACAAATGGAAACGTCCTGTTAATCATTATTAAATGATGAAAATACGCAGCTGAAAATGCAGCTGAAAAAATATACGAAGCACACACTAAATAATGATGTTACGATCCCAAATAGAGGGTAGCGGGGGTTAAAAACGTGAAATGGTTTGAAACCAGTCGCAGTTGCTAAAAAATAATGAAACTTTGAATTGAGTAAAAATCTACCATTCATTGGCGGAAACCCGTTAAAAACAAAACAACTCTATGCGAAGATGCCGATATGAACCTATGTATCTACTCCTGAAACACTGAGTATGTTTTCAGCACACTTGGCAAACTTGATAACTCTAATATATCTTATCTTAACAACAATAGTGAATAGTTTATTCAAACTAGGGAGACCCTATATTACGCCACTGAACGAAAACACAAAAACTTGACTGCCCCTCGTAAATGCCTACCTCAACTAGGAAAATTGAAAACGATAGTTAATGTCGCAGTTTCGTTGGATTATTCACAGTTGTTTCACCCATTTTTCTCGTATCCCTAGCATAGGAATTTCGGAACGAATTCGCCAAGCTCCGCGTTGTGGAGTACAATGATAATAATTTATAGGTGAATGAAAAAAATTCAACGTATAGGATAAATAAAACTCATAGATGATATTGAAAAAAAAAAAAAAAAAGTTCGCTCAGCCTAAATGGTAAACATCTAAAATCTTACTTAGAGCGTTGTTACGTTAGGAGTTTCAGAGATAATTAATCTACTTGAAAATTCATCCGGATTCAACTATAAATATAAAACAATTTCAAAAAATATGAAACTGATTAATTTAAAAAAAATGGAAGGACGTTCATAAGAAAGGCGCCATCATATCATTGATTGTTTTTATAAAGTTTGTATTTTAGGTAGAACAATAAGGTTAACGAAGAATAAAAGCAAAAAATTAACAGTTGATAAGACGGTTACAAATATTTAGCTATCGTTGTGTGATATTTTTGAAAAGGGAAAATTAATAAAAATGAATCCTCTCAAGAACGATTTGGCCAATGGAAAACTAGAAAATGTTCCCGTACTCTTCATTGGCGATATCTCTCACTTCTGTATATATTAAGATTATTGAAAAATAAATTTTTTCGTCAACTAAGTGTGGGTGTACAAAGTTTCTGTTCACCAGGTAGGGTTGTTTCTGATCCATTTTTAATGGACCACACTTGAAAAATCAGCAGTGGGAAAATGCAATTTGTCAAACACTTCTTTTTTCGTGTCGTAGGTATTGAACAATTTTCAACTATCCAATTTTCCGTTTCGCCGAGTTATATCAAATTGTTTAATTTATTGTAAATACTATGTATAATATAAATGTTACATTTTAAAAGTGAAAAAAGGAAAAAATATTGATTGTATAGCTGCTCAAATATTTAGATTTGGTTGATATTTGTAAGAAATGTACAAAAATAAGAAGTTAATTATGTTGATCATTCGATCGGAAATTTATTACCTCAAAACTTTTCAGATAAATCAGAAGGCAATAGCAATGTACAATTGACACTACCTCATCTCTAAAACAAACAAAAAAGAAATTTTAAAAAATTGTGTAATTTTATCAACAGTTCGTGAATTACAAAAAAATAAATGTTGCACACCATCTACATAAGTCTTATCTCGCTGCACAGTCAATTTTTCCTGGTAGTAGTTGATTTTTTTAATTTAATTACAGATCTAGTCAGAGCTCAATCAAAAGCTAATAAAGATCTAAATGAAACTTGTTTGTGCCAAAAAATCAACACTTTTTTATTTTTGGCATCAACAGACAATATAAATGTGTAAATGGGGAAATTTTAGTGATCTTTGGTTGTATGTTTTGATAATGGGTAGTTAAATGTTATTAATAACTGTTGTGTGAAGCTTGATGTTGAAACTTTGTTGAAAAAATACCGAAAAAACCATCTGTGCACAGGTTGGGTAAAGCACCATTTTACTTTTACAGTTACTTCACAATATGCTGTGTTTATATGTAAGCATTAAAAGAAAAAAGAACAAGGCTTTGAAGAACAGTGTGTTTTATTTTTCACAACTCCAACGTTCTTGGTAGGTAATATAAAACTTTGGAAGGAATAGAACTAAAGAATAATAGATAATTGAGAGCCGATTCCAAAAACGTATTACAACATAATCCACCCTAAAATTTCTAGATAATAGGTATATGATTTAGGGCAGGGTAGTCAACCCTGCGCCCGCGGGCTGTTCTGGACATTTAAATTTGAATAAAATTAATAATACTGTAGGAAACCGAAAGGATAAATTTACCAGCCTGCCTACTTACCTACTCAATTCATTCTTACTTATTCAATGCATTAAAAATCACAGTCGGATTGCTAAATGACAGATGTTCTGGACATTTAAATTTGAATAAAATTAATAATACTGTAGGAAACCGAAAGGATAAATTTACCAGCCTGCCTACTTACCTACTCAATTCATTCTTACTTATTCAATGCATTAAAAATCACAGTCGGATTGCTAAATGAAATCTAACTAATATTATTTATAATTCAATAATAGATTCCACCGGTTCTAAATATTTGTGCGAGTCTTCTTTTCCTCTGAAATGTTTTTTGAATAACAAAAATACAGAGCTTGCTTTACATCAACCTTAGTGACGGTTTGCGAGCTACAGTCACGAATAACAATTATGATCCTGACTTCCAAAAATTACCAAGTGAAATCCAGTGTCAAGTGGAACTCAAGTTAATTATATCCTTTTCTAATTAATTTTCGTGTCGCTTCGTTCTTTTCGAAATAATTTTCTAGATAATTCTCGTTTTGATCATTTTCGTTGTTTTTAAATATTTATGATTAAATTAACTATCCTCTTCTCTTTTACTTAGCCCTCTTCCAGTCTTATGATAAAAGTTATTAAAATATACATTTCAGATGTGCCTATCTGTGATTCTGAAGTGATTGAAAAACAGGTGGGTGGGAATGGAGCAGTGGGGGAAGTGCCCGTTGACTTGGTCCGAACGAAGTGAAGAGCCCGAGGGACGTTTCAATATTGCAAAATATCTATATTTGATTCGATAAAAATATCGAAAGAAATATCGATATACCGATATTATCGAAAGAAAATATTGTTATCGAAACAAATTTCCTTTTATCGAATTTTTGAAGAAAATGAAGCTATTGCAATGGCTTCAAAAATTTTGTAATGCAAATTTTTGACAATTTTCTTCATGGAAATCCGTTTCAGACCATTCTAAAACGATTCCTGAAATTTAACACTTTTTCATAAGTATATATATATTTATATATCTATTTATTTATATATTTATATATGTGTCACTCCAGACGATATTTGCCCAAGGGATCGAGATAAAAACTCCAGAAAAAATTTAAAATGTCAATAATATTAAAAGAAAGGATGAGTTCGTTGGCTAGAATTTTTGGAGTACTCCAAGGGGTAACATTTTGAAAATTTATAGTAAAAAATCGCTAAAAACGTGTTCTTTGAGGTTTTTGGTGTAAATTACCATCCCAAACATAGGAAAATATTTATGGTATATTCGGAATCAGCGTGAAATTTCCTATAAGAATCACCCAAGAAATCGGTTAAAATTATTCTTTGAAAATTCGCTTACCAACTCATGCAGCATGAATGGAACTTTTTTTCTTATCCTGCCGTAATTTTAAACAAGACTTCAAACGATTTCATTTTATTTTCGAACAAATTTATATTTCAACAAAATAAATACAAAGTCAGGAAAAATTAAAACCAGTCTGATTCAAGGAATAGGTACCTACTGCTCAAAAACATGAGTTCACATATTTCTCCGATAGATGGTTCCTCAAAGCAGTGACCGTGGCACCTGCTTTTGAAAAAAGTCTCTCGCTATTTTTGTTTATTAATATCAATATTTCATATTGGAAATATCGAAGGAAAAATATAGATAATTGGAAGCCAAATATCGATATTTCCGATTATCGATAATATCGAAACGTTCCCCATCAAGGTTGCCGACCCTTGGTCTAGGGTATATATGCATCCTAGTAGGCATAATATCTAGGTAGACTATTTGCTGAAAGGTATAGCCATCGAGATAAGAGTAGAATAGAGAAATCCGGAGGTTAGTCATAGTAAGCGCCAGACCTTGAGAGCTATAGCTTATGAAAATTACGACGGGCGCCTTGGGCTCTTGCTATATGTTTGACAACACTTCATGTCGACAGATAAGTGAAATGACAACTTTCAATGAAGCGAAAACTACTGGTAGCCTATGCTCATTCGCTCGAAGTATCATAGGAGACATCTAGGCGAATTTCTGGACTTTCTACATGTCCACTGGCTGTTGGGCTCCAGCACTTATCGTGATGTGTATAAACATTCCTTCATGGATGAAGTGTTGGTAACTGGAAGTCTTTTGCAAGCGAAAAGAAAACTAAAATTAATATGGGGATCCCATGCAAGGCTCTAGGTCTAGTGATCAGTCTCTCCAATGAAAAGAAACTCCTTATTTCATATTACGAGACCGTAAAAGACCCTGATTTTTAATATAATTTTTCGACTTTTAATAAGTAGATGTTCCTGAATCTACACCAGCAGAGCAGGTATTTGTAGAAAATAAGAATAATAACGTAAACACAGAACTGAAAAAAAGAGAGAACTGTGATGTTTCCTCCGTATTGAGCACTAATGGGGGGGATAGATAGATACTACGTACAAAACAAATCGACCATAGGGGACTCAGGCTAGTCGACCGGCTGGAGGAATGAACCTGTAGAGGCGATGAGGGATACCTAAGCTTTGATTGATTACTCCCAGCCATTCAAAGTCGTCTTCCAAGATCGAGTTACCAGTATTAATCGCCTGTGGCGGTACCGCCCGTACATAAGGACATGGGACCGTTGTGGCCCAGACTCGAACCCTTGATCTCAAAAGACTGACGATCATCATCACGCACCCCCAACGTCATAATAGCGTATAAAGCACCCACAATTAATTTATAAGTGATAGTGGTGGCGTAAGATGGTAGGTAATGTCCAGTGTTGGGCACATTTTTATTAATAAATAAGGTTGTGAATTAATCCACATCATGCTTTGTATGTGGATGCGAATTAATTCATACTTCACCTATTTTTAAATGTGAATGTGAATTAATTTATTATTCATAAGTGTGAATGTGAATTAATTTATATTCATAAGTGTGAATGTGAATTAATTTATATTCATAAGTGTGAATGTGAATTGATTCACATTCACAACTTTTCCTGTAAATTAAATTAAGTTCACTAAACATTTGTGGATAATTCACAAAAAACGTAAATAACGACAACGTAAAAAACCTGTAAATTTTGTTTAATTCAGAAATAAATCTGTGAATTTGTTTTAATTCATAAATAATCTGCGATTTTTTTAATTCAAAACTAAATATGTGAATTTTTTTTTTTCATTCATAAATTTATATGTGAATTCTTTTAGCGAATTTTCGAAGAAAATTAAGCTATTGCAATGGCTTCAAAATTTTAATAATGCAAATTTTTGAAAATTTTCACCAAGGAAATCCGTTTCAGACCATTCTAAAACGATTCCTGAAATTTAACATTTTTTCATATGTATATATATTTATATACATATTTATATGTTTATATATATGTGTCATTCCAGACGATATCTGACCGAGGAATCGAGATAAAAAATCCGAAAATTTTTTAAAATGTCAATAATATAAAAAGAAAGGATGAGTTCGTTGGCCAGAATTTTTGGAGTACTCCAAGGGCTCAAATTTTGAAAATTTAGTTTCCAAAATCGCTAAAAATCAAGTTTTTTGAGGTTTTTGTGTAAATTACCATCTTAAACATAGGAACATATTACGGTATATTTGGAACAGTGAAATGTCCAATAAGAATCACCCACCAAATCGGGTAAAATGATTCTTTGAAAATTCGCTCATCAACTCATGCTGCATGAATGGGACTTTTTAATTTACGGCAAATTAAAATCAAATTCGTGGTAATTCAATTTCTCGCGGGTCCGCTGACCAGTACTTTTGCGATACTCCAAGAAAAACCGATGAATTTTATTTTTATTCTATAGGCTCGGTGACCCGAGGGTTAAGATTAACTGGGGGGTGGTGGAACGCATTTTTGTAGCTATCTTCGAGTTACCTACCAGTAACTCGAACCTTAACTCGAGGTGGTGAAATCCACCATTAGTGATGAAGCACACTGTTTAACACTTTTCTTGCCATAAATTTAAATATTGTAGGAATTTCTTTCATCTGATGAATATAGAAAAATCCATCAATGAAAACCATATCCACTCTTTGAGGCGCCGATGTGTTTACCATCTTCTCCAAATGTCCGGCGAGAGCATTTTATCCGATTTGTTGTCAACCATTTTGAATTCGTACCAAACTATTTAGTTCTTGGAGACATCGGAGCGAAATTATTTGATCCTGATTATTTAACTCTGAAGAAAAGGTAGGTAAGATTACATTAAAGTAGGTACCTATAATAAATGAATATTATAGGTGATTCT
>JAEMON010000002.1:10080295-10096265 GCA_030264115.1 Lygus lineolaris | reverse complement strand
GGTTTTTTCCCATTTTTATTTCTCATGCACAGACCCCATTATAATTATAGCAACCAATAATTATTGGTTGCACTGTTGTGGGGAGTCAAACGTGTTTGTAACAATGTTGGTCTAAAATCGTATCTTTCAAGTGTTATTGTTTAACCTTTTCAGCCATACAGGAGGGAATTGTATCCAAAGATTAATCTGGACATGTACCAGAGGGACATGCGATTGAATGGAAACCCCTACGTTATGCAAGTGAGTGATTTATTTTTACTTATAGCTAGGAGATTATGGAGTCTTCTTATTTACTGAATAAAAAATGCACATCAATGAGTGGGACTGGTAGACCTCTTCTGCCATTGATTTTTTTGTTTGCTCAATGCAAGTCTAAACTACTTACCGTAGGGAAGGGCGGTTGGTGGTAATAATTCTCATTAGAGTGTACTTTCATTTAAAAATATAAAACAAAAAATAAGTGGGTATCCCTCATTGAAGTCCACGTTAGTTGCTAAGTTCGAATCGTAATTGTAAAATGTAACTTTGTAATTTTCTGATCACACATCATCTTAAAATAAGTAGGTCCTTATCTAATTACTCAGGCGCCTGATCATTTTCCGCAGGGACTTGACGCTATCCCCGACAAATAATCTGCTGCTGGAAGACCATTGGCCGAACATCATACTTGGCGTTAGTAAACGTACCACCTTGCAGTCACGTGAGCACTAGTTGTACTCGTAGGTCACTCAATAATTTGTATATATTTTCTCATGGCCATGACCATGTTAAACAGTTTCGTAACCTCCAAAACATTTCAGCCCCCTTATCATAGTTCGCTCTTTTACAAATATATAGTTACGTGTTTCAAAAATGTATTTTAATTTTGCTCGATAAATGTTTTGAATACAATTATTCCTTTTTCTGTTTGTTATTGAAAATATGTCTTTTCCTTCCCTGATTTCACGTGAGAGCTCGTGTCCTGTCATCTCATGAATAGAACTGGGGCCAGTTGAAAAAAAAAACTGTTAGAGTAATGTGCAAGTTAGTTGAGATTATTATATTTTCACACATAAACAAAACTGGCTATCCATTTTCTTCAAATCGAGCTGACAGCCAATCCTAACGGATTTTATAGCGATAAATCGAATGACGATGATGTCACGTTGCGTCAAAAATGCACCCCTTATGATAGTGGGCAAAAAATGGGTTTTAGTATCAATCGTGTCTTCGATCCTTCTAGATTGATAGCTAAACTGGTTTGTCCCTTCTAGTCAATTAGCACAAAACTACTATCCTGAGCTTCGAGTTCAGTTGCGAAAACTCCCCCAGACTTGTTTCAAAACTGAACTAGAGACAAATAACACAGAAAAATGTATTTGTTTTCAGTTATACATGATGTAAGCAGTCTTTGTTGATAATATTGAGTCTTTATTTGGGATTAACCACAATTTATCTAACAACCGAGCTGCTAGCAACCGCTTAGATACCTATCTACTTATGGCTGTCCTGAAGATGACTGAGTTTATGAACATGAGGAAGTTTCTTTCATAAGTTGATTAATTAAAGTTATGAAGGAGACAATTATTGCAAAACTGGTGAGAAACTTCTCCTTCAAGTCAGTTCCAAAACTGGGAGTGTTAGAAAATGTCTATTAAATTTTGCCCCCACAGTCAGTAGGCCACAGATGAGGGTTCCAATCTAACGCGTGTGGAATCTCGCAAATTTTTGTGGGGTGTTTGGATCACGCCGTGAATACGTATGCCAACAAATCTTGCATGTTGAAAAATGGAACGATGCTTTTGTGTATAAAATCTTTCTTCGAATTGTGACCAGTACTAAAACCAGTGAAAGACAGTAGACAGTTCTTGCAGGTAAACGAGAAGCGAGTCAGGATTTTGAATAGGATGTTACTAGGGAGAGCAAGAGGGGATGCAAACCCCTGAGTCGTATTATACGAGGGGTGGATCGGGACATGAGTCGACCTACGAGACGTTAAATAACGTTAACGTGCGAATTGGATGGAATTCGTAGATTTCAAGTAGTGATTTTGAAGTTCTTGTTGTTTAGAAGACCTCTTATGGGTTTCTCTCGATACTAGAAAATGAATATCAGGAACTGTATGAGGCCTGTTTGATGAATGGTAGGGAAACAGACCTGATTATGGAAGGCTAACCTACCTCCAACTTCGGTAGAATCGGTGGGGACCATGGCTGGCTTGGAATACCCGATGTTGTGAGCATTCCTGAGAGCTGTTATAACACTATTGGGTTGAGGGCCAGTTTAGCAATTCTCTAGTTAAATCTCCATATTTCCAGAGTTTGGAATGCAAATCACTAAATAGCAGCTTGTTAGCTAGGCAGAGTTTTAGTCAGGGAAAACAATGCTACCACTACAATTTCCTGTAAATCCCGCAAAAATAAGGTGCAACACTGCGAGTTGGACTGTTTCCATGGTTATATTATCTTTATCAACCCCTTATCTCCTATCTCTATCAAATGAGACGAAATCATGTTTAAGGAATGTATAATCTCTTGTCTGTAATCTAATGAATGAGAAACTGGAAATGAGAAACCCATGAAGAAATTAAGCAAACTGAGATCTTTTTATTTATAAGCAAATGATTCTTTCACCAGGGGCAGGTACCTAAGAAAAAACTGGAAGGTAGGTTGTTCTGAAATCTGAATTTTGGTATGGATAAAAACGTATTTTGCCTGGGGGTTAATCTATAGACGTTATCCGACACGGCCAGATGTCACGATGATTTTATATCTACTTAGTGGTTTTTATATTTTCAAAATATGTAGGTCGGTAGGTACAACTAAACCGTATCTAAATAAAAGCGGAAGAAGAATAGGTAATATAATTCGGTAAGTACCTACCTTCACTACATTTTGAGTGGGTAATGAATTATCTCATTCTCCAACGTTTATGATCGTTTGTAGGTACTTGATAATACATACAGAATTTCCAATAACTTTACTGGTGTTCATCTTCATTTTCCGGACACTGCTGAAGAATTCCGTTGGTAAAATTATTCATGGATTGTTTGGAACGATTTATCACGGATATTTTTAACTATTCCCTTATTGAAGGGTCATTTCGGGAGAACTCCCGGCCTACCCCCGTGTGCTTTGTACCTTCCAAGAAACGCGTAGGTACCTACCTGCATTTTATCGTCTGAGAAATCCGAACCCCTATCTCCCGTAAATACATAAATCAGAATCTATTTCACAATAATGTATTATTTGAATGAAAGATTCGCGAAACTGGTACAGAGATGGGAATGGAAGTAGTACAGAATACGAAAATTCAATATGGCTGCCAGCAAATCAGAGTTTGACTGGGCAGTTAAATTATAACTAGAGCTTCGAATCTCCAGTCAAAGATAATCACTGATTAGGGATAGTCAGCTGCTAAAGTGAATTGATAAACGGGTATGTGCGAGTTAATAGGAGATTTGACTTAGTCAGGCTTTAATCAGGCTTGCAAATGTGATTGATAAACCGGCCCTGAGTTGGGTTGTTGAGCAAACGGGTGGGAGTAGGTAGTTATGGAAGATCCTTTTTCCTTATACTTATTACGTGTACCTACTGGTTCTTTTGTTGTACACTGTTGTTGTGTACCTACCTACTATCGTAAATAAGGCAATTTTTCAATTCAATTCAATCCATGGTGCCAGTTCGGCTACCTTCAAAGAAGCTTCGTTTTCGGGAATCCATTCGGAGCCCCATTCGTTGACGAATAGGTCAGTTCTATTCGTGATACGAGATGACTCTACTGGTAAAGAGACACAGGCGCATGCGCACTAACTGATTTATTTCGTTGAGCTCCCTACTCTATTCGCTTCTCGTTTACCTGAAAGAACTGTCTATTCTCACCAAATGGAACGGTGGAGAGGAACGAGAACGACAACCATTGCACTCCATCGTTCCATTTGGCTGGCGAGAGTGTTTCAAGTCAGGATTTGATTAGTTTCCACACAATGAGGCCTAATCGTTGAATCAGAACTATTAAATGTCCAACTTTGGCTAAAAATTTATGTCTAAAAGTTTTTTATTATTTTTCCCAAAAAGTGGCAAAAGGCTGCTTGTTTTGCAACTCAGCTCCTCGTCTAAATAGTTTATAGGGCACGGGCTACACTGAATGTACCTGTACGAATTTTTGTTTGTTTATTTTACAAGTTTATTTTAGAATTTACAACTTACCCGAATCGTATTTTAAAATTGTATACAAATAAAGAGCATAATTATTTTATGATAATAGGCAATCACACTGAACTACATCAGAGTACTTCTTATACGTTGTTTTAAATTACAAAATCTGTAGAAAATGGGTTTGGTACAGTGTCGCACCTTACATCACTACTTATTGGCAGCTTTTCTTTGGACTGGGGCGGTGGCTGGTGGCTTCCTGGTGAGAGGCCTGTTGGAAGAATCGACCTGGAATAGGAATTTGATGGTCTTGAGATATTTTCAGGAAAGGATTTTTCGCAGTTCTTACACGGTTTACCTTGGACTATTTATGCATTATGTTTACATTTTTGTTGAACATGAAGTGGCATGACTAATAATTGTTTAATCTACGATCTCATTACCATGCTAATAATCTAATCGAAATTCTATAATCATTTCGTTACCAGTGTAGAGCTTCCCACTAGTGGTCGTTCGACAGAACTCCTTGGAGTGGCCGGTGGTTTTAAACTACGCTCCACGCTGTAAATTGTTGAAAAAAATATCAATACAATTTCAAAATAAATAAATATTCAACTAAGGAAATTCTAATTAGGTATAATGATTATCATACAGGTTCATTCAGGTATACCACAGTTAGTGATTTCACATTGAAGTGTGCATGGTCAATCGAAACGCGTACTTACAGTTGAATAAGGTCTCATGCAGCATTGGAAACAAAACCTTTTTCTTTACATCAGTCTAAGTCTTTCATAACCAAATATGTACTCTAAGAAATTACAATAATAGTGTAATTTAGCCAACCTGTTTCCTCTGGAAGTTGATCCAGACTTCTTGAACACCCCTGAAAACTTGTCTCTGAACGTCGCTTTGTCCTCAGATAAGCTTATGTCAGACCCAGGATCCAACTGGAACGTGAACAATTATTTTTATGAACCACTTTCCAAATAAATTAGATGACGACCCCATATTGCAGAAAAATACTTGAAAATACCTACTATTTCATGTTCTTCAAGCATCATATTTATAGGTACCTCCTTATGAACGCTTGTTCGAGATGGGAAATAATAACTATTGTATTTCCAATACCTAATGAAATTATCTCTACCATTGTTTCGTTAAGGAGTTGGCTTCGATTGGCGTGAAAAATTATGGACAGGACCTATTAGAGCGTTTTCGAGGAAAATTTGGTTTTGTAATGGGTCCAAATTTTAGGTACCTCGGCAAATCTATCATTATCTATTTATTTTGGAATTAATTTATTGGTTCCTTTGGAAACCCGCTTAAATACTAAACGGGTATTTAATAGACGGTCATACTGTTTAGCTGGAGTTTCTTCGTCCATACTCTCCAGAAAGATCTCAGTGAGAGCTTTCCAGAATCCGATGATCGCCAAAAACGAGGATGAAAAAATTGTTTTCGAGGATTTTCCACGGAGTCGAGGGAACGATACTTCTGAACTAATTAGCTCTCACTATGAACGTTTTGTAGGCGTATTGTGGATTGAGTCACCTTCTGTGCTCGAAAGTGACAATTTGGGACTTCCAAGGGCTCTAATTCTGATTACGTATACTAAAAATCAACATTTGCATTGCCTATTCAATACAACTTCACTTACCCTTCCTGTCGAACCCGTTTCACTCCCTTCGTTATCAATACTTCTGGATTTGGTCAACTTCTTAGTGAGCTTCCCGAAGAGACCGAGCTTTTTCTTCTTTCCGGAACTGGGTATCACCTCACTTTGCGTTGAACCACCAGATAATCGGCTGCAAAATAAAGATGACAATTCTTCAAGGATTCTGTTGGATTCACGAATGAGCGCCTCTCAATAGTGAATAAATCTTTCAAATGTATTATACATATACTATTATCTTGATAAATAGTGTTGCGCATAGGTACCTGTCGAAGCTTGGTTCACGTCGGTGTAACGCTCGGAATTTTTCGATATCCTCCAATGATTGTATGCTCGTCATGCTGCCTTCCGTATCATCCATATATATTTGTTGCTACAATCAAAGGTTTATAAATGTATTTTTAATTATTGCTGTTCGTAAGTGCCATACAAATACAAAATATATGTCGTCAATCGTACGAACCGGCAACAATTCAAAAATAGTTAGGGATTCCTAAAATTACACTTTTCTTGTTTGGGAAAATTTTGGATCCATCATAGGAGTGAAGGGTGGCCCGGACGATGGGCTCGAGAAGCTCCCCAACCATGCCCCGCCAGCTCAAAATTATATTTATTATTTTTCACGTTTGTGATTTTTTAAAAATTCCTCGATAGGTAGTTATACGTTTGTTATACAACAATAATTACATTCTTTACGTTGTGAATCACAGTTTTAAGTTCACGGACATCCAGAGAAAACTGGAAGACCAGAGAAAAAGGTGGTTTTTCATCGGTTTCATCCAGTTTCTCTCTGGATACAATACACTTGAAATTATGATTCACATCGTAAAGTATGTACTAATTATTGTATGACATAAGTACTTATATCAAAAAATTTCCAAAATCACAAACGTGAAAAATAATTAATATAATTTTTTACTGAGTTGGAACATAGTTGAGAGGCACTTCCCGAGCCGGTCGTTCCGCGCGCCCCTAACATCTGAGGAGGACAAAACGTGAAAACAGACCACCCTGCCGACAGACAAATTTAAGCTGGGGTGAGGGTTTGGAACTTGGTGAGGTTTTGAATCGGTCATGTGCCACTAAAGTAAAATATAGTCAAAAGAAATACGTAGTCAATAAGGAACGAATACCAAGGAAACCCTGCTGAAGGTTGTACGGTTGAAGGGCCTCATTCACGGCGCACAGAGCAAACCCCTCCTTCAAGTCAGGACGGTCGTGCGGTTATTGCCTACCCTCCAACCCCTTTGGCCAACAGCTCGTCTTCGGTGGGACTAAGGAAGTTAGAATGGGGAATTACCATCAATTTTCTAATTTTTTTTCTGAAAGGTAGTGGCTTAAAAGAAACAATATTGAAGTCGTTGGACAAAGATAGTGTATCTTTAATTTTAGAAAATTTATTGAAATTTTCATTATTGTAATATGGCGGGAAAGTGACGTTGAAAAGGGTGTCGTCTGTCATTGGCCAAACCCGTCCAAGATGCCAACCAAACAAAACGAAAAACAACTGTTAAAGCTCCTGATTAGTGAGAATTAACTTAATTAAATAATTCATTGAATTAATCAATTTCTAATTATTGTTAATCAATTATTTAAATTAATTATTTTTCCACTACTCCCAATGCAATCTCATCACATTCTTTTTCGGTTGTTCTTTTAGTGTGACTTAAAAAAGGGTTTCTCAAGGGCCCTAGGAATGCCGCCTTTTATTCAAACAGCTGAGATTTTATTCCAAGTTTTCTCCACACCAGAACGATAAACTATTTTTTTCTTTGTATTAACAGTGTTATTTTATTCCAAATAACAATACAAAAGCAGAAAACGGAAGGTTGATAAAAGATAAAAGTGAAAACCAAATCAGTAGCGTAAAGGGATGCTATGAAGAGGAGAAGACAAAACCAAATTAAGAAAGACATTATCCACTTGTAGTTTACTCGTTATACTGTGGTGACTAGATCCTTACTACTAGTACATAATATGAAATATCAATGTCAACATCTTATTTTTATTGTTAGCTGAACCCCGAAGTGTCTACCAAAGAAAGAGTAAAGAAATCCGCCTTGTCTTAAACGAAGATTGCAGTTCGAGTAAATTTATCATTATTCCATACTTGTTCTTGTGCCGAGGTTTGCTCCAAAGACAGACTCTTCCTCAGGGTGCTGTTCTTCCTTTGAACTCCAGTTCTTCTCTTCACATTTTCAACTGAACCTCCGTCCGACTCGATTGAGGAAGACCTGAAAAACTTATATAAGTTAGCATTTACCTTCTGTTATTTTTGTCTAACAAACTAGAAAATGAATTTAATTAGTTGTTTTGTATTACGATAATATCTTAACGTGTTATAAAAGGAGTGAAATTGAATAATATGTGAACCTGAAAGAGCTGAATGAACGGCGCATACTGTTGGCCCGCTCTTCCATCATTTGGGTTTTCTTGAGTTGCTCAGCTGCTTCCGACAGCCTTCGAAGGATTTCGTTCACCTCGTGTGTTTTGGCATCCTCTTTCGCCACCGACGACTCTATAAATTATTTTGTTATCCTTAATAAAATACTTGAAAACAATGGAATCCAGGGGGACAATTGTCCAGGATTTCCCATGCGATATCCGGTAGGTGAACAATTGAGAGCTTGCATGATAATTTTTTATTTCAGCGTTTAAAAGTCCTTAGAGAGGGATTTCTAAAAAGGTGCTATATGAAGGGTATCCGATGATTGAAACATCAAAAAATGGCGCTGAATCAGCTCTTGAGGTTCAATATGCAAACTTTTTGTGTTGGTGTTTATTTACTCGAAATCTTTAGTACCGACGGTCACTGCCATGCCAATTGACATAGGCAAGTACAGCAAATTCTAGAGATCTAACGAGTCGTCTATATCCTCAAAGTTTTAAGTCAAAAGACCCAAAAGTATGACCTATAGTGTAGTACAGTGGTTCTCAACCTGGCGGGGGGGGGGGGGGGGGGGGGGGGGGGGGGGGGGCTGTCTGAAAATAGTAGATACTGATAATAACGCAGGATCAGAAGATATTAACGAACAGGTGTCACGAGACCAAGGTGGCACTTCAGTACAGTTCAATAAACAGCTATTCTGGTGCATGTTGCAGTAACGAATTTCCTGTAATAGCCTGTATAAGTACCGATGTTTAACATTTTTTTCAATCGAGTTTTCAAGTCTTTAATCATGTTCCCAAAATTGAGTGTTTTCACTTCTGTATTACTGACTTCTGTTGAAAGCGTAATTGCAACGTGAATCAGAATCTTTGTACTTCTCTGACCCTTTGATTAATTTATTGTTAAAGGCCCTACTTCAAAATTTTCACAAGGTAGTTAGGTGGTAGGTGCCTACTATAGGGCGGTGACATTCACTGGGGATCGTCTAGGCCCTAGAGTGGTGCCCCAAAAATTCTCATGGCCCTAGAGGGGCAAGACAGAGGAAAGGTTGGGAACCACCGGTATTATAGTAGGTACAAAGAAACGAACTAATGCAGCTCGAGTTCAAGTATAGGAGCCCCACGTACCTAGGTAAAGAAGGGGAGGAGATACAGAAACCAACATTTCAGCATCAACAATGTAGATCGATAATAGGGGCGGTTTGTAGATGATACCTACTATAGTGATCGACTGAGAACTCACATTAAGACTACCATATGGTACTCCCCATAGTTTAAGAAACAGGGAAATCTCCTTCAAAAAACAGGATCTTCTAACCAACTTTCCGATTTTTCTCCAAGTTGAGACTGGGCAATCTTGTAACACGTACAGAACCCATTCTCTTTCCCTGCCGTTTCGCACCACTATGGAATTTTGTCTAGCGATACGTTTGTCATCAGAGCCACTAAACAAGCATTAGGCCAAACCTGATCAATAAAACCTTGTAGGTATGGCACATAGTTCTGGTTCTATCTTTCCGTGTGTTAGGCCTTCCTATAATACACTTCCAATATACCTACGTATTTGATGTGAAAAAACTCTTTTATCCTACCTATTATTTGCTGTATTCTTGCTTTTCATTACGAGTATAAATTACCTACCTACCTACCTCCGAGTTGATTTTTGTGAATGAAATAACGTACATTGACTAGGTAGTGCATTGTACTCACGAGTGCATTGAGTAGGTATTCTAAGTGAAACCACTAACCTCGGCTATAATCCTTCCTTTCCAACAATGGCGAGCTTTCTCTGGACTTGGTCTAAATATGAAATTATTTTCATTAGATCAGTTGAAAATATTTAATGACCAAGTAAGTTATTGAAGAAATTGCTCAAGTCGTCACTTACTTTTCGTCTGACTGGTGGGGTTGGCTGAGGACCCATTGCTCTTGGTTTCGTTGGAAACAGATCAGGGGCCAACACAGTCAGCTGCTCAACCTAAAGAATAGGGTAGTTTTAATTCATCCGATGAGATTATTCAGTTCAAAACAAATTGTTCATAATATTGTATATCATATTGAGATACTGATTGTTTATGCATTTCAATCAGCTGAATTTTGTGTTTAGGTGGAAAGTGTATGGAAAGAGGGCAATTCTTCTTCTGGTAATCCGCTAAACATGTTTGCGCCAACTGGTCTATGTGTTAATAAAGCGTTTTTATAATTAGTATTATGCATTTTTATAATTTTCTTGTAAAAATACGTTGCATAGTGGGATTTGATGCCCTTGTACTAGGTACCTTTATTGTATCTTTCTGGTGGTAGTGTGGTCTTTGTTGCTGCTACCGTACCATGATGATTGACGATATTTAGCATGCAGGATTTTGAGAAAATTGTGTATGCAAGTATGCAGAAGTATATTTATTATTGTCTGAAGGATTGTCTTCATACCATGTGAGCTACCGTAATTATCTGTCGTTCTTCATCTTGCTCCATCTTCTTCCTCATGGATAGAGACTGCCTCAAAAGATCACGCTCTCTGTCCAATTTGTCTTTTTCTCTTCTTAGTTTTTCGCAGGTCGTTCTCAACTTTGCATGAGCGTCTCTCAATTCCAACAAGTCGCATTGCATCTATATTTTTTTAAAGCATAATAATAAGTTATAATGAGAAAAACACCCCTTAGAATTACGATCGACTCATCCTGGTAAGCCCTAGATACCCGTAACAGCTACTCGAAATTCTGATTTTACCTCGCTAAGTTTTTTACGAATCTCGTCGTTTTCGTCATCCGCTGTTTTCTTCAGCTGATCGATTCTCCTCTTGCTTTCAAGTCTTTCGCGATCCCTTTCTCTTTCCACCTGAAATCAGGTTAACATTCCCAAGAGATGGACTCATACATTTCACCTACGTGTTTCACCAACATGAAATCAACTTGAGATAAAACTGTTAGAACATTCCTATGTGATGCCTGCATTCTGACCTCAAACAAAGTTTGACGAAGATCCCTGGCCAACGTTGATGTTTCTTGAAGTAGTCTATGCTGCTCTTCTCTTTCCTTGTGCCATGCGAGTTCCATTTTCGTTTTGAGACCCGTTATTTTTGTCCTGCCACTATTCAAAATCTTTTCCTCTTCAAGCTAGGCCAATCAATACAGAATACATCACTTAGAAATCATCATTTACATTTTAATACTTTGTAGTGAAGACTTGTGCATTGTCTGGATTGTCAAGCAAAATGTGATCAAGTGTGTGACAGTGCTTATTCAAATTTTAAATTGAACAGAAATATTAATATTGAACTCTCAGATAAGGGTTACCTCGTTGAGTTTCGAATTCAATTCTGATAACCGAACTTCCCAAGCTGATCTTTCTGAGACGAGCTCAGTTCGTAATCTTGATGCTTCCACTCTGGATTCAGAAAGTTCATCTTCCATGACGCTAATCTGTTGTTCCAGAGATGTCACGTGCATTTTGATCTCATCTCCCTGCAGATTACCCAACTAGATTAGCTTGTATCTCAATAATTATGATAGCCAACATACACAACCAAGTATTCGACGTTTTTCGACTACTTAACAGGCGATGTCGTGAAGGTACATTTATTCAATTGGGGGCCTCTTATAGCCGTACTGCCAACGCAATAAACGATATTTTCCTACACCAATTTACTAGACTCAATCTACTTACTAGTATAGATAATATCTCCGAAACCTTGAGGGCGTTTCGGAATCTACCTACTTTAAACTTTTTGATGACTAGAGCCTGGAATTATATGCAAAAAATCTCCCCAAATATGCAACAACAAGTGGAAATATATGCAAAAGACCCCCAAATTTCTCAAAAATATGCAAATCCTCCGTCATTATTCAGAAAATCATTAAATCTGTGGCATATGGGTAAGGTAGATGTAGCCAATCAAAGTAGCTACTGCACAGGCACTCAAGTCTCTATTATTCTCATCTTTATTCAAAATAAGTCTAATCAAAATCAACTTCATTAAATTGAACAATCATGTGCTGCTCAAGATACTCAGTTGTTAGAGCCTGTCTTTTGTCTGAAAGAAGAGCCTTCAACGCTGAAAATTACCGTTCTACGTCGACTGAAATGCTTTAAAAATTGGAACTTTTTGTGAAAAAAAATTCCTTTTTTTCTCATTTTCAATAATTTTTGGGAAAAAACTTGTAATAGGTATGCGCATTTTTAAAAAAATGCAGATTTCCCGAAAAACTCCAAAATATGCAAATTTAAATTTGACATTTTGAACCGGAGGTGGGTGGAAATGATCCAGAATCCCAACGATATACCTACTTAAAAAGAAATATGCAAATATGCAAAATTCCAGGCTCTAATGATGACTATACACCAACTAATTTTTGTGGCTAATCACACGCTTCGTACATGTTCGATTGGGGGGAAAAATACGTTTGAAACCATAGACACAGTAATACTGTGGTATATATTATATTATCTTTGTTTGAAACACCCCGTATCTACCTCGTCATATTACGGGAGGAGGTCAGTTCTTTGGAGTCTCTTGAATGGAAACAGTTGGAGGTTTTTCATTAGACAGAGCAGATTCTTTGACATGACTCCTATGTTCACTTTACATCCACATCAGAACTTTGAGTTCGGTTAAGGTATTCTTTCTACCACGGGTTAAAGGTACTTATATGTGAGATACCCGCCACAGCATACCTCGCAGATTTCATCAGTTATTTATTATAACAACAGATATTATTTGCGACGAAACAACTTTATTGTTGGTAGGTAGCCATTGTGGTACACTTTCTGGGTTGAGGGTGGAAGTAAATGGGCTTCTTCCGTATGTTAAAGATCAGTTTACTTGTTTACGTCCAACATATTTCGCAGTTACTACTGCCTCATCAGGGACCTATAAAATACAAGGGCAGGGCTTGGCATCTTGTCTAGTCAATACTAAATTTAAGGGGGTGCTTATCCGGTTAGTAAAATAAAGTAGGTCGTAACTTACTTCTTAAGTTGCTTACTTGCTAACTTAAGTAAGTTGCTAACTTACTTCTTCTTGTTGTTGGTATATACTCCTCCTAATAGGAAATTCATCCCTCAATAACGACTAAGGCGGACCAGCCCGCACAAGCAACTTAAGAAGTAAGTTACGACCTACTTTATTGTAGTAACCGGATAAGCACCCCCTTAAATTTAGTATTGACTAGACAAGATGCCAAGCCCTGCCCTTGTATATATTTTATAGGTCCCTGGTGAGGCAGTAGTGACTGCGAAACATGGTGGACGTAAACAAGTAAACTGATCTTTAACATACGGAAGAAGAAAATTTACTTCCACCCTCAACCCAGAAAGTGAACAACTTTATTTACATAGGTACTTCATTGGTGTCATCCGAGTTTAAATTGATGAGTTGATGTTGAAATGGGAGAATGAAAAGCAGATGGTATTTTGTTAGTGAGATAAACTCATATTATTATAATACTACTGGGAAAAAATAATGTCCATACGGCCACAGGTACTTACATCCATCGAATACCTATTGCTGAGGGTACCGGTCATCTTGAATTCCTGGATGTTCCTGTGAGCCTCCTCGAGCATGTGCCTGTAAGAATCCCTCTCCCTTTTGAATCGCGCGACTTGCCCCTGAATCCCCAGCATTTCGTCCGACAGAACTGCGATTCTGTGGTCGTACCGGTGTTTCAATTTGCTCATTTCGGTCTTTTTGGCCTTCTCCTCCATCACTAGTTTGGTTTTGCAGTCTTTCAGCTCTTTTTCAAGAGCCGTGACGTCTGCGTTCATGTTCCTGTGGACCTTCGACACTTTATCGTAGTCCTCAATTTGTTTGCGGAGCTCTTCGTTCTGTTGAGGGAGAATTTCGAGATAGAAGGCGATTTTTAAACGAATCGTTTCTTCATTAAGGGGAGTATGTGCTATTCTACACACAACATGCATGCAATGGAGGATGTCTTTGAAATTGTATGTCCAAGTTTAATATATTGAGTTCGGTTTAGACAGATATGTGGCAGATTTCTAGTAGGTATTTGAGTGCCATAGCGAGAATTGCTGTGCAGCCGCTACAGGAACATGCAGTGGATCGGTATCTTTTAAATTAGAACTTCAAATGTAAAATTCCCAACGGAGAGTAATGCACCTACTGTCATAATGTACCGGTAAAAGCATTCATCGTTAGCCAGTCGTATAGAAGAAGACGGACGATTTGATGTCCTCCAAAATAAATGTCCTCCCTTACTGTGCGTTTCTAATATTTCTGGACAAATTTGGTTCCGTGTTTGTCTGTGGAAAATATCTTGATAAGGACAAAAAACCCGAACCTCTTGCACCCATTTCGAAGACATTCCCAAGGATCATGAGGGATCATAATTTATCGAATTCGATCCAGTTGCGCTCTAATTTTTATGTGTTAGGTTGTGTATTGCAGAGGCCTAGAAAGGGTTCCTACAAATTTAACTGTAATCGGACCAACAGTTCGACAAATTTCGCGAATAAACAATGATAAGTATCTTCTGAATAAGTGCTGGTATTTTCTTGTATTTTTTCTAGTAGATACTGTTCAGACGGTATCGATTTTTTTGTTGAATGGGATTTTGATCTTGTCCTTGTGAATCATGCGGTAACGGTACCTCTGTAATACTCACGTCTTTACGCATGTAGTCTATCTGCTCCTTGAGGCCCTGAGTCTCTTTCTTATACTGATCTATCTGAGACTGTTTTTCATCATAGAAGGCTTGCAGGCGATTCTTTTCTAGGGTTAGAGTTTCAAACTCATTCATTTTATCCTGAAATGCAATAAGTTTGTTAAGGGGGAAGGGGAGACGTCACAAATACTGGTTATATCGATTTCTGAGGATATATCTAATTCAGTGTGAGGGGATACTGGCAGGAAAATTTAAACTGTAAATAAGAAGAAGGATACAATCATCAAAACCTTTTCTTCGAAATCGATTTAAAAAAATGTGCTTATTGTTATTTAAGCGAAAAATGCGGCATTCGTTAATACGAGCTATATTAGTGGAGTTGGAGTTATCACAATAAACTTGCAAAGAAAATAGGAAAGCTTTGCCAAATGCATATTTATAATAATAGAAAATGAGGTGCAATGATGAATATACAGAGCATGAAAACGAATCGTGAAATGGTTAATTGATTTTCTATTTTGAATGGTCCATGTAGGCCTACATTCAAGCTTATCAGGAAGACTTCTGGAATCGAATCTACAACTGATTCAGAACAAAAAGTTCCTCCTGGAATTTTTTAAACTATTGTTTTCGTGAGATTTTTCACTCTTCAAGATTTTGTTTTTCCCTTCGACCTTACATCATTCATAGATAATTAACTCCTTCAGTCGTGTTGCAAGTCAAGTCTATAACACACCCTTAAACACTCGTCCTTGAAATCGAGTGCCAAGCTAAACACTCGGTACCTACCTATTGGTTTAGTTAGGCAAACGTACGCGTGAAAGAAAATTACAATTTCTTAAAGACAGTTAGTACCTAGAGATTTCTTACAGGAAAGTTAAGCTCTTTCCAACGGTATATTTATTTTTTATTGTACACAGTAAGTTAAGGGAGCTATTAAGGCTATTATTGAATATTAGAGTATTAGTGACATAAGGTTGAATGAAAAAACAAAATATTGAAAGTGAAAAAACCCCAAAAACAAGAGGTAAAAAAAATCTTTCCGGAGACACCTGTATCATATTTTCGTTCTTCTCAAGTACCGACGGTTAATCAAGAACAATATTCGGTTGTCCGTATTCCCATTCGATGCCAGTAGCAAATGGGGGGGGGGGGGG
>JAEMON010000002.1:10058638-10080285 GCA_030264115.1 Lygus lineolaris | reverse complement strand
ATAAGACAATAGATTCTTTGCATTCACGGTGGGTTCCAAAGTTGGATTAAAAAAAGTATGATGGTATCCAGCTTTACACAAAAACTTTCAGATATCAGCAAATCATAGCCCAGTTGTCATTCCTAGCATGACTGTGATAAAAAATCTATTGGTTGAAGGCGATCATAGATGAAAACATCGACTTCTCTCTCCATGAAAAAACATGGATAATTATTTCCGTTTTTTCCCTATATTCTCCAACCTAGAGCCCCGTAGAACCTCACAACGGAGTGTCCAATGAAAAAGCCAATCTTACTAGAAATTTTACCATGATATAAAAAAATGATGGATGATGATAATTTTCTGCTCTTCAACATCTCAATTTGACCTTGTTGCTGGAACTTTGATTTCTGCTGAGCCAGTGGATACAGCATTTTTTTTTTAGACAGAACTAGTAATACATAAATATACGGCCGGAGGAGGAGGAGGACTCAATGGATCATGCCGTACCTCAAACTTGAGTTTTTCTTTTATCCAACAGTCTTGCTTCGCGTTGAAGGTGTCTCTCATTGATTTCATTTCTTCCTCCGCATCATCCAAATCTGCTTCCGTCTTGATCAACTTCCTGACATAGGATTTGAAAAGTGGAAATTTAACAAACAATGTATAATTTATTGAAAGTCAACCCACGAGTTGTCAAAGCAAGATTGTCATCATAAGTAAGAGTCACATTGAAATCACTCACGTTTCCACTTTTTCTTTTTCTTTGACGAGAGATGCTTTGATGATGACGTGTTCCTCTTCAAGTTGTTCGTACTTGGCTGTGAGCTCGTCATACTCATGTTTTTCACTCTCCAAGGCCACCTCCAACCCTGATAGAAGAAAATTCAAACGGTTCGTATTTCGAAGGTAGAAAAAGAGAGAAGAACGTAGAAATGGAATATCCTCCTAGAGGAACATTTTGAACGTTTGGTTGTCGTAACGTTAGATGTCTTTTTCGTAATAACTTGGATTGCAGGGTCAGATAAAGGCCTTGCAAAAGGCCGAAAGACTCGATCAGAAGCAAACTTTATGACCTTAGTGACCTTTAGGTATACAGTCGATATCCAAAAATTCAGAACGAACAGACGTAGAAGAAACCACTAGACTATGCTTAGGTGGGTACTATTGTGAACCTATATTATACGATATGCATACGTATGTCGCAGGGTCCTGGTTACTATACTTATATCGCTGGGCCCTTTATTAGTATCATCCAAAGTAATACAAAGGTGAAGTGGATGGGGGAAAGGTTGAGGAACATCGCTCAAAACAACAATTTACGATGTACATTCAAAGCATTTTACCTTGGTACTGTATTTAAAATAATAAGGACTTACTTTCAACCTGCGACTGAAGTTCTTGAATCTTCTGGCTGTTTCCCGACAAAACGTCTGTCCTCAGCTGAGCGAGTTCAAGGTCTTTCGCATTAATTTCTTTCTCATGAGTCGCTTTCAGCCTTTCCATGAGTTTTCTGTCAGCCTGTATGTCCAAGCAATAGTTTATTAAATCCCGTAAATTTTGAAATAAATACTTCAAGTAATTTGACATGATCTATACGAAATAAACTAACCAATCTGTTAATATATGGCAATTGAGCATGTTAATGCATTTTCATGGACACACAAGGTTATTTTCTGATCACAAACCAATAAAATGAAGATTAAATAGGAAAAAACTCGTATAATATGCCGTAGAATACGTTCAGTTCATTGTTCAGTGTGTCGTGTTTTTTAAAGAGAATTTTCAAAAATATATGTGGTTACAACATTTAAAGCAGTTTCGTAGCGTTGCGTTACTGCACGTTTGCTAGAAATCCACCGTTTAAAAACCAAAAGAGTTATTAACTTGTCACAAAAATGATGATTTCTCGTATTGAGTATTAGGTATAAAAGATTGTTGAATCGAGTGTCACGAATATCCAAATCAATTATGATGTATTATAATGTACTGCAAAAAGTTATTCCACTGACGTAACATTTATACGGGGGAGTTTCAAACCTACCGCTGATTCCTCTGTTGCCGCCTTCAAACAAAAGAACTAAGTTAGTACGTTCTACATAGGCCATGTATATATCTACCTAGGAGGCATTTTAACGCTTAAATAAATCAATATAATAATACAGTATTACAAAGTATTAATACATTCTGTATTAAGCAAAGTGCCAACAAAGCATTATACCTTAGTAGACTACTCGGAGCTCAATATTAATTTTAATGCGGGCAACATTCTGTACATTTCAAATAAATCACTGTACAATCAATCAATGCATTAAAATCAAATAAAACAATTTTCTGATTCTAATATCTAAAAATTCCTAGAAGCGTGGCCGAAGACCCACTTGCCTCAACCACATTTTAGGTTTTCCATGGCCCATGGCCTAATCATGTGATGGATTAACAAAAATTTGGAGTTTTTCGGATGAAAAATAGGTTCGAAACTTTGCAAACCAAGGATTTGCCAATTACGTATCATTGTTTATTATGATTGTTCTTCTGATTATGAAACGATCAATGAATTTAATTTATGCGTTTATTATTTTAAGTCCGCATTTTATACAAATTAGGAAGGTAGGTGATGTACATGGGAGAATGGGCAGACACCCGACACCGAACGTTGCGTCCTACTTGAGCATTGGAGAAGGAACACATCCCATTTACTGTGACAGCTCCATATTATTGTCGGTATCCTCATAAGATAGCTACAGAGGACTATTAATAGGTAGGGAGATACTATAGAAGACCTCTTGAAGCAGCATTCCACCCACTTACTTGGTATAATCGAATAAACTAGTTTTTGGGGGCTGGAACTATTTAGTAAGTCGTTTATTTAATGTACGTATGTATCTATATTCAATAACTTCAGAGTAATACCGACCTGGAGATCCATTTCGAGTTCGGAAGCCTTCTTTTCCCATTCTTCAATTTCTTTTTTGAATTTCCTTTCTTTTCTTTCCATCTCGACCTGAGCTCTCTTCAAATCTTCTTCTGCCTGAATATTCACGTAAACGACTCAAATTATACATTTGAAAAGCCTAAGAATTTCCGGATACATACAGGTAGGTACGGTACGAATATTGGTGGGAATCTGCTTTGAGTATCATCTCGTTATGAACATAACATAATAAATCTATGAATTATACGAACTTTCCCAATCTTATCGGTCAGTTCCCTTATGTTGGTTTTAGTTGCAGCAAGTTCTTCTTTCAGTTCTTTAATTTCTTGAGCCGATTTAGCGCTGGCCTTCAACGGTTTCTTTGCATCTCCGTCTTCATTACTTCCAGACTCCTAAATACAGGAATTTCCGGGTATAAATATTATGAGTAAATTATATACCTACCGAATCAGTGATTATTCATGTACGATTTCCAAATGACAATAAATACCTAAAGTGATATTTAAATGGCTTGTAATTCACGATGACTTCTGTGATTATATACTCGTACTTGAATGAAAAATATGCTTTTTTTTAATATATTCTAATCACTACTCTAATCACCCATTTTTGAAGTTCCTT
This sequence comes from Lygus lineolaris, assembly GCA_030264115.1. Taxonomy (NCBI): domain Eukaryota; kingdom Metazoa; phylum Arthropoda; class Insecta; order Hemiptera; family Miridae; genus Lygus; species Lygus lineolaris. Next base: position 10,076,750 of record JAEMON010000002.1, on the reverse strand, counting down.
GGTCTTTGCTTCCAGATCTTCTTGAAGCGTTTTCAGCTTCTTTTCTGTATCGTCCAATTTTGATTGTAACGATTTCTTCTCACTAACCGCTGTATTCTTCTCTTTTTCCAAGTCGATGAACTTAATTCCGAGTTCTTCGTTCTAAATTTGAATGAATATAATTATTTAATAATAAATTACCGGGCAACCTTCTACAATCATGATTGATGAGATCTATGATATTCCTTTGAACCAACCTTTCAGAATTTTTAAATACATGAAAAGCTACGATAATTTTATTTAAGTACTTAACAAAAAATATTCGTTCAATAACCCGTATATAAGTATTCGGACATAATATTGAAATAGAGTTTACCTCTTTCTCCATTTTCGTGATTTTATCTTTCTTTGATGTGACCAGTTTTTCGGACTTTTTCAGCTTTTCTTCCGTATCCTTTAATTTTCTTTCTACTCGTTCTAACGCACTAGTTTTCTCCTCCAGCTAAAAATAATTCATTAACGATAGGTGCTGTCAACCGACTATTATCCATTGTTGAGTTATTCAGATGAATCGAGATCTTTTCAAAAAATCCTTTTCAATCGAATATACAATTCTACTTGAAGAAGTATAGTCATAACGAAATTCTTACCAACGTTTCAAGAATGAACTATTTTTAGCGAATTTTCGAAGAATTGCAATGGCTTCAAAATTTTTGTAATGCAAATTTTTGAAAATTTTCTTCATGGAAATCCGTTTCAGACCATTCTAAAACGATTCCTGAAATTTAACACTTGTTGATGTGTATAATATATTTATATATATATGACACACACACACACATATATATATGTGTGTTTGTGTGTGTGTGTGTGTGTGTGTGTGTGTGTGTGTGTGTGTGTCATTCCAGACGATATCTGCAGGAGGGATCGAGATAAAAAATCCAAAAAATTTTTAAAATGTCAATAGTATCAGAAGAAAGGATGAGTTCGTTGGCCAGAACTTTTGGAGTACTCCAAGGGGTTAAATTTTGAAAAATTTAGTTTCAAAAATCGCTAAAAAACGTGTTTTTTGAGATTTTTGGTGTGAATTACCATCCTAAACATAGTAACATATGGGATATTCGGAATCAGCGTAAAATTTCCTATAAGAATCACCCACCAAATCGGTTGAAATTATTCTGTGAAAATTTGCTCATCAACTAATGCTGCATGAATGGAACTTTTTTCGTTTCTTTTTTCTTCGTTAGGTAAGTAAATCGATAATCACGACTATAAATAGACCTTGTTTATATTGGTACGGGAACCTACCTCTTTTATTAGTTTGCTATTCTCGGACCCGCTCTGGGCCGCTAATTCGAGCTGCTTCTTCAAGCTAACGGATTCTTTTTTCGCCTCGTCCAATTCGCTTGTCAACGTCTCTATCTTCTTCTTTAATTTTGTCGACTCTTCTTTGGCCTTTTCTTGTTCTGCGATTCAGAACAAAATTAAATCCAGCGTAGCAATTATAAAAGTAGGATGTATGGACAGAAATACCAGATAAGGCTAATAATTACAATAAACTTTCTCCAGATTTGTTCACCATGTACCTATTTTCAACAACTGTGTCGAATAAATAATACAATTATTTAAGACAAATATGAAAAAAATGAATGGAGAATTTCGACAAATATAAATTTATATAATAAAACGAAAAAAAATTATTTAAGACAAATGAAATATAATAATGATAAATTTAGTAGGTAGATAGGTATACTTATTTCAAGTATACAGTAAACTTACGTATAATTTCACGTTGGTTTTTAGGTTCTACAAATTAAGTAAATAATGCTTGGAAGTTAAGATAGGAAAGCAAATTTTATAGAGGCATAGATACTCACTTAATTCTAATTTTAATTTCTCTATTTCACTAGCTAGTTGTTTCTTATCTTTTTCTAAATCAGTCTTTGACTCTTTTAATTTTTCCAGCTCTTTTTCGGCGGTCGTTCGAGTTTTGTCAGCGTCTTTCTTTATTTTCAGTTTATCTGCAATATCAATTAAAATCGTTAGTTTGCTAGGTACTTTGGCACTAGTAATTAAGTCGGTACCTTCATATTTTGAATAACAACTTATTATAATGAATAATTATTAACGTGCGTGTTGCTTGTGAACCATTTGAAATCAGTAGGATTGTCGAACATCCTCTGAAGTCTCTTGATGAAATACTCGTCATAGTGGAACGGCAGTGAGTTCTTGCCGAGTATTTCGCGTTTTGTGTTGTCTAATTTACCTTACCATTTAACTAAATTTAGTTTAAAATGAATTTACTAGATTTTTACTCGATTTAGATTTATTCAATTCACATCAGGTTAAAATAATTAATCATGTAATAATGAGTGAAGAGGGTATCGGCGAAAGGCGAAATTATGGTGGGACGCTGATTTATAGACGGACCTCGAGTTTCAAGGAGACTTTGAGATGGTTTTCAAGGATTCCTTACGCTGAATCCATATTCCGAATTTCGAGGAGAGTAGAGGGAGTTTTCCAGGTTTTGATTGTGATGAGTCAAAATTATTAGTTCTGCTAATTAATAAAAACTCAACTGATTACTGCAATGACACCCCCCCATTCATCACGAGCCTAGAAACATACTCGTAGTTATCGATACAGAAGTTACTACCAATTACCTACAATAACGTGCAATTTTTCCTATAAAAGAATTGAATTGAAATTGAACTGGTAGTTTTGCGATACTTACAACATTTCTCTGCTATTTAACAATCGTGATTTTAACATTGTATTTTAACTTATACATCCTTAAAACACATCAACGTGGCTGAAGCAGTTATTTAATAAAATCGTTAAGAAATCAAATCCGAATTTCATAGAGACTCACCACTCTCCAAGTCTTTGATCATTTTGTTGAGTTCCTCAAGTTCTTTATCTTTTTTACTGCACTGCTCTTTGGCTTCTTTGATTTGGCTGTCCAATTTCGCTTTGGTCTTTTCCAATTCCGTTTTCAGAGCTGACACATCACCTTCATTTTTAGTGCCACCACATTTCTTGAGAACCACCAAAATTTCACCTAGTCCAGCAACAAGTGATCATTATGAACAATATATCCTACAAAACAATGATTAGGTACCTAATAACAGCATGTTCACAGAATTCGTGAAACCATAAAACTATCCAAAGAGCGTTGAAAAGAACCCTCGTTCATGTGTTAAAAAAGTTGAAAATGGTTGTTAATAAATGCTCCCGAATGTTTCAATCAATCCGATCAATGCTCCTATTGAAAGATTTTATTGAATCGTTTCAAAGAACAAGGGAATTATGCCTACCAAAAATCAACAGAATGTTATTGCGAAGTATAGAATGGTCCGTGGCAATATCCAGGACTGCACTAATATGACATGCTATTACTCTTACTTATCTCATTTTCCAGTTCGTCGACCATCTTCTTCATTTGCAGTTTTGTGGTGAGATCGGTCGGCTTTTTAGGCGTGCGGCTTTTATAAAACTCTGCAACCTTTTCAACTGCCTCCTCTTTCAATCTTTTCAATGCTTCTTCGTGCTTTTTCTTATCGGTTTCAACCTGGATGTAAATCAATATTATTCTGATTAGTCATATTCAAGGTATATTATTAGGTACATTATTCATTAGGCAATATTATTCTGATCGAAATTTTGTAGAGTTCGGACAGTTAAAAAAGTCATTAATCAGTTTAGTGTACGGCTATTTACCTTCTTCAATTTCTTCTTCAGCTCCTCAATCTCACCGACTGGAATGGATGAATCCCTATTGGCACTGGGTTTTGATGCTTCTAACTCCTTTAACTGCAAGCATAACACAATTCCTAGTCAGCACACTGGTCGGTATTGGTATGAGGAAAGTGCTCTCACGAAGAGCAGCTGTTGCCTGACAGCAGTCATTTTGTCAGTCGGGTGACTTTCCCCTGAGCACATCTTTTATATAAGGTGTGTGTGTATGCACGGGCGCGCGCGTGTGTGTGTGTGTGTGTGTGAATCATTCACGCTGGTTGAACCCTCCACCGATTTTATGTTTTTTAATTTTAATGATAGGTATGGCAATAACAGGCCATAATAGCAGAATACTCTCATCTTCTGCAATTTTCAATCTACGGTCACTAGGGATCAGGTGTTCCATAATTTTTGTATCACCAGTTAGTTATCTTTTTCCAATGGTTGTTGCTCTTCGAGGAATTTATGAATGAAATTAATCTCTAATGAAATTCTTTTCATTAGAGATTCATTTTATTTTTATTTCCTACTTTTGAGGAGCGGATCCAGAATTTCGTATTGTTTTCTTCTTTGTAACTGGGATTTCTATCCCGTGTTGTTGAATAAATAAAAAAGTACAAGAGGTGACGTTTTAAAAGCATGGAGAAGCACCACATAGTCACTCATTCATGCTCATCTTATTCAATTCCTCCCACCTTTTTATTGGCTTCCTCAAGTTGTTTCTCCAATGAACTCAAGTTCTTCGACTCGTTGATCCTTTCAACCGAGCTTGAACGCCTGGACGTACTCAGCATAGTAAGCTTTCTGTTCTCACTCACGAGCTTATCGTTTTCGGACTCCAACTCTTGAGTTTTCGATCTGAGCACGTTCGCTTCTGTCTCGATGACCTGCAGCTGTCTCTTCAGATCCACTGTCTGCTGATCTCCATCCAACGACCTGGAGGGATTACAGCAGGTTTATCGTGAGTACCAACCAATCCAAAGAATTCAGCCATAGAATAGAGGAAAACGCAGAAAATCTTTAGGAATCTACTCAACTGATGACGGTGCTCCATATCAAAGACAAATACGTATCATGATTTGGAGACCTCATGGATTTAAATACGAGAAGAAGTTTCCTCGTAAGAAGTTCCTACTGTTTCAAATAATATAAAACTTCACTGATCTTGGAAATCTCGACTTCACTCTTGGTTTAACAATCTTAGTTAACCCTGCATCCTCAATCTTAGTTAGACAACGTTGTTTTATTACCTGCTCTTTGTTAACGTTTTTTTCTTGCCGCTCGCCGAAATTTCAGCGTGGAGTCGTTCGCATTCCCTCTCCTTTTCAATAAGCTTCATTCTGATCTGCCCCATCTCATCTTCTAACACCTTAAACGAAGAGTTACGTTAGTTTGGTTTCAATTAAATTATTAAAACATGGACTACACTGTTTTATGTGAGCGATGATTCGGTTAAAGCAATGGGGAATTTCGGTGTGTCGTAATTTTGCATTTTTGACTTCAAATTCACCCTTGAAAACCAATTGGTTATAATTTTCAGCTCAAAATGTTCATTAAGTTGTTCATCTGTATCGATTTTACGGCACTCGTTTTCGCTCACTTCCAAACATCGGATACCCCACATTATAGCATCTTTTTGGAAAGCTCTCAATAAAATCTTTCAGTTCAACGAATAAAATGGAATAGCCGGAATCACCCATTGCTAATCTAATCAACCTACATAGTAGGACACCTATCATGACATACTCCGGATTTCACTCTCATCTGGCAAAAAGGACATCCTTGGATTATGCCATGATCTATTTTAAATTTCTCAAACTGCCTATATCAATACCACTCTAACTTCGTCACATTAAATAATAAATTGGTTACCTTAATTTTCTTATCTGATAAAGCGTCCGACTTGGTATCGGATTTGTCCAAAATGGATCTCTTTGATGCTATAGAGGTTTTCGAGTTCAATTTTTCTTGCAATTCCTTAACCTTCCTCTTCAGGTGATCACCTTCAACCTCCAAATCTTCGACCTTTCGTCTCAGAACTGAAGATTCCTGAAAAATTGTTAATTACCTGCGATTTCATTACCTATGTCTCGAAATGATCAAGAAATCGATTTCATGATTTTTTGGAACAAAGCAAGATAATAATCGTAACCATAATTAAAATTAAGAGTTCGTTCTTTCTAGCCTTTTAAGTACCTGTTCGTTGAGTTCCAAAAGCATCCGCAGTTCGGATGGATCGTCCTCGTCCGAAATTCCTTCGTCTTTCTCGACGGGTTCCGGCGTTAGACGGTTTTGTGATGGACTATGCCGCCGTGCTGGAAATCGAAACCACACCATCAAACTTCGTTGAGGTGGTGAATATGTAATGCTTCTTGTGGTATTGTAGGTAAGTACGTGACTAATACCACTAGAAGTAGTAGGCAAATCATTGAACTATCAAATAAAAGTTTGCCAACGTACCGCCATAATAGTATTATCACACAGGTTTACAGAAAAAATTCTATCTTCTCAAAGGGGTGAAACTAGGAGTTTTTTCGTTGAAATTAAAAATGGAAAACAGTTGAAGGTGGAAAAATGTGATTCGAACCTCTGGATATTATCATGTCCAAATGGTCTACCAGTACCAGTTGAGCCATGGCGTTGTAACAGAGAGAGTAATGTAGAGAGAGATCATCAATTTAATTTTGCATCATTTATAATTATGCTGTTGTAATGAGAGGTTGTCGAGGTTCGAGTACTACTGGGGCTTCATCACTGGTTCCACTTTTTCTTTATGGAAAACATAGTTGTGTGAACGTGAAGAAAGTTGATAAGAACCGTCCTAAAGAGAAGGTAGTTCAAGGTAAGGTTTCTCAATAAATGCCACCTTTCAAGTGGGCTTAGGGAAGTACCGACACAATTTTCCCCTCAATTATGTCTATCACCCTGTGGATATTATATCCGAATTGCCGAAGGGCAAACAAATGCGGGGATTTAGTGGTTTTAACTTTTAATTATACTATTATTTTATAGGTCCTATCAATAATTCCATTGGTTGAACTTTTAACTTGGAACTAAACCACCAACCTCAAACCTAGATTATATGTATAAACTGCTATTTTTGGCCTGAATTAGCAATAGCTCCTAAAGCACTTGTTGAACCGACTTGTCAACTTTCCTCAGTTTTTTATTCAATTCAGCACATCAAAACCTTTGGAGAATATACCCCACTAGGTCCATAAGAAAAACGACTGAATTTCGGATTTTCAAGAGCCAAAATAGCCGAATGATGCTAAATCTTGACCCGATGAAACAAAAAACACAAAGTTTGGACTTGTGTTCAACAGAACAAAAAAAAACTTCTAGTTTCGACCCTCTCATCCAAAGAACTGAGAGTCGTCCAAGGACAGAAGGTAACATTTGTAAGTCCTACGGAAAAAGGAGGAAAGTCAATTAAAAAAAAAAAAGGATTCAATGATGCTATTCAATCTAGGTATTTTCTGACATCTTCCTTCACCCTTCTTTCGGTGGACTCCTCTTATATTGAACACCTACGCAACTCAGTAGTTCGTTGGTTGCTTCACAACATTCCGGGCAAAACAATATTTCCAGCAGATTAGTTGTCTACCTATTGGATTCCCCTACTTGATCAAATTGTAAATGCTTAAAAAACCAAAACCAAAAATGAATTAATTAACCGCTCAATTCGGTGAGTTTTTTCTAATTTGTTCCAGATAGTATTTCGAGTAGTACGAGAGAATTTTTGTTTTTCATTAATTTGGTATATGAAAATACTTGGAAGACCGAGTGATGGGATCTCACATGGATCTAGTGCGTAAATCACTCAGTATAGTACATGTACGTACCCCTATAGAACGTTATTGAAAGTTGTGAAGAGCTGGAGAAAAGAATAGATTTTAATTGTTTTGCAGCTCAGATCTTCGTTGAAACTTCGAAATAATGTCATTGCTTCGTAACATCTACGTCTGTGATCTTACATGAGTCGTTTCATTGTTAAAGTTTTATTTTGGAGAATTCGGAATTTGAATACCATTAAATGTCAAAAATATTAGGTTACTACTTCTAAAATTCTAGGTAATTATTGTGTAAATTAGTTTTCTTTCGAACTAAACTACTTAGGTTCTAGGACTACAGGATTTCACAATGTTATTTCAAGAAGTCGTATTTCTGAATATTGATCAGGAATTTGCAATAAATCAATCAAATAAATTTGAACCATCACGCTTTGTGTTAATTGTTAATATGTTATCACTATAAGACTTCATAAATTAGTTTTAAGATAGATAAATTAACATCGATCGAGTATGAAACCAAACAAAATTATTTACAACGTGCTAGTTAAATTGAGGTAATAGTGAGAGGGACGAGGGGGGACACATACTTCTGGCTTTGGTAGCCATTTTCTTAAGCTGCATAACCAAAGATTCGTTATCGTCTTCGACTCGCGATGATTTCTTACGGAGGTTTGACGCCTGAGAACAAAAATTGCCTCTTAGCTATGATATTTTTAAAAATGATCGTAACCGGGATGATATTTATGAAGATCATTGAACGGATGAAGCTAGCGGATGAAATTTTATCTTCATGAATAAAGTTTTGGAGCTTGATCCAATGTTTTATAATAAATTGTTCTTCATTCAACTTCAAAACGTTTCAACCTAAAAGCGGGATTTTCTTCAGCCTGAAATATATAGTAGGTAGGATAGTCATTAGTTGTAGATTGGTCTTAAGAAGAGTTATAGGTGTTAATTTGTCCCCAAAGAAATTAATAATCAATATAATTTGAATATGAACACATTCCTGTCGTGAATTAATTTTATAACATTATTTTTAGTTATAAAAAAATCATGATTTTAGATACCTACAGTCTTATCTAATACATAAAAAATCTGCAGAATAGAAATATGATTGTGTGGTCTGCTCGTGGTCGTCGGATTGTTTTTGTTACTGTGGTTATGTAATTCTGAGAAACTACTTAACTTGATTAATCCCATCCAGTACTTGTGTGTGTTTTGTGTATCACAACCAACATTTTCCAGAAAATGAAAAAGGGATGTATTAGTTTTACCTACCAGATGGAGCTAATCAATATGGTTATTCAACATTTTTAGAATACCTGTGCGTATTGACAAAAAACTGATGACCTTTCAGACTACTTCTGTACCTAGTGAACATTTTTCACTGTTCAGGAAGGTACCTAATTTATTATTAATTATAACTAACTCTAATATTATAAACATTTGACTAGAATGTGTGCACATTGACTAACTCTTATCATGTTGGGTTGAAATATATAACTATACCTACCACTGTAGAATTATGTAACAAATTTGATCAAGCTCCAAAACTTCATTCATGAAGTCCTCCCAATGATGAATAACCTGGCTTGAGTGGTGTAGTTTCCCTTCCATTCACCCTTCTGTGGATTAGAAAACACTTCGAATGTACCTACTTAACCCTGAAAACAGGAATTCGAATCCGAAATACGAGAATCTTCCTTTTGAAGTTTCAGATTCATGTTCTAGATGAAATTCCAAAATGCACTCAAAACGCTTCAAATTACGTTTTATAATGTGGAACTTCCATGGTTATTTATTCATTTTTTCAATTGAAATATATTTAAGCTCTTGAAAAAAAATTAGGTACCTTCATACGTAGGTATCCGACGAGAGGAACCGTCCGAAAACGAGTTTTGACATGGATATGTCTTTTGGCTGGAGGTTAAGGAATTTTTCGCGACACTTTTTTTTCTCCACTTTTTTTGTCCACAAAAATGCAACGCTCCGACACTTTAGATTATTATTAACTCGAAAAGTGAAGGCTAGGTAGAAATCAATGAGGTACTACCGCAATGTTTTCAGGTACTACTCTCTGCATCGAAAATTGAGCTCCCAGATCAGCTGAGTCGAAATTGGAGCTCTCAGGTCAGCTGAGTCGAAAATGGAGCTCCCAGATCAGCTGAGTCGAAAATGGAGCTCTCAGATCAGCTGAGCGGCTTCTAAAGCCGCTAGACATATCCATGATCGATTGTTTCCATTAGACTTTTACTCTGATCATGCCACCAATAATCAACTGTTGGTAAAAGTATTGGTTATATAAGATTCTGATTTAGTGGGAGGAAATTAGCGAAATTCTGATTTAGTGGGAGGAAGTTAACCAATCTTCAACCGAAGATTGAAGACGGTTTTATGTGAAACGCGTGAGCTAAAACACATTCTGTGTTTCAATAATTTCGTCCGAAGTATGTAAATAGAGGTAACCGGGGGTCCAGGGGGCTTGCCCCCCTAGCGAGGCGCGGAGCGCCGAGTTTTTTGTTATTTGAACCGTTAAAAAAGACGTCACCCCGCAGATCTGAGTTCAAGCTAAAATTGGAATGTGAGGGTTTTCAAGGAATACTACATTCGTACTCATGTGAGTCGCCAATTTTGAATGTAACCATCACACAGGTAATGATAACTGACTGAACGGGCGTTCCTGGTCTACTGTCTCTGTCTTGGATTGCGTGTCAACTAATAAATTCATCACCGCGTGATGCAGGGTGAAAAAAAATAATTACCTGAAAACGTGTAATATAATTATGTTCCAGTTAAATGCATTTTTTCTAAATCAAGTTTTTTTGCTTTCAGTTCGAATTTCCTAGTTCATTTCTACGGAACAAAAAACTACTTAACCGCGTTAACTGTGAAATTCCACCGTGGGTTACTACATTAACAATAATGAGTATTAGGTAAAGATATTTATGAAGTTATTATCAGCCTAAGAAAATAGGAGGGCATAATGTAAAAGATACAACATAAATAGCTAGGTTTGTTAAACGAATGTTGGAAAAAATCTTTTTGCGACATGAATTTACCGAGAACTTTGTAAATTATTAAGAGCCGTTAAAGGTGAACAAACAGTAATGAAAGTTAATACGACAAACGAACGACTATGAGAACGTGTATTTATAGTTTTGGAAACAAAGATGCAAACATGGTGGATGATGGCGTATGCAGAAATCATAGTGGAAATGACATAGGTAACAGTTGTTTATAACGATGCTTGGAAAACGAGGTTTCGGTGACAGAATTGGGTTTCAGAAGTACGATTTCCACTTTGTTAGTAGGGGAACGAGAATAGAGCACTCGACCAATCCGTTACCTAGAGGTAAAAATAACGCTTCCAATGGAGACAGGACAGGGTGGGATACAATGGAGTTGACGGGTGGCATTCTCAGGCATTGCCTAAAATTGAATTCGATCGTTTCCGTCGGGGTTGATATTGATATCAAGATGTCTTCCCAATCCGGTGACATTGATCGTCTTTGCAGGGCGTTTCTGAGGTAATTTCTGTCGACAAAGTCAATAAAGGTCATTACTGATTGGAGGTCAGTTTGGGATTCTTGAACTCCGCTTTGGGCCTCCTCTTTTGAGGTGGTTGCAGTTTGTACGTCCTTGTCCGCGAAGTCTTGTTCGAGCCAGGTTCCACGATCTGTAGTTTCGACAGCGTCAGTTTGCATTTCTGCGTCCGCAGAACTGGGAATCTCGTCGCTCAAATTTCCCAGAGTCGAGGACCTTCTCAGCATGAATTGAGGGCCGGAGATCGTGTTAGGGATAATGTCCGGGGCCGACTGCAATAATTTCTTTTTAACTTGGAGTCGAACAATCTATAAATAGAGACAACGCAAAACAAAACCACAAGACGTAGGTAGGGTAGGCAAGGTCGAGGGTCACGAAACTTTTTGAAACGAAAATAAATATGAAAAATATATTCCTTGTCAACTATAATTTATTACTACTAACCTCTTCCTCAGCAAATCTCAATTGTTCTCTCAAGTCTGCTTCCCGTTCCAAAGAATCTTGCAGGTCCCTTAGTAGTTGAACTGGATCTTCTTGGGAATCTCCCCGAGTTAGCGACTCTCGAGACATTTTCTGTGGGTATTTGATTGTATATTATCAGTATGGCTTCATCAAAGGTCCCATAATAATATTTAAAATTTTAAATTTGCATCAAAACTAAGTTGGTACCTACCTACCGATTTGACATGAAAGTGTGAAAAAGCTCAATATCGTATTATCATTAAATGGTGTGCACATTAATTACTTCGGTAGGTACCCAATTATTCGGTAACATCCTGAAATTCACGTAACTCGTGTCCCAAATTTAAGATCGCCGAGATACTGGACGGATGGACAAAAAATGGGACTGTCCCGGAGAATCCTTCACATTCATTCCTCATGGCGAATATTTTATACAGGGTGATTCAGGACGGAAGCGAAAAAAAAAAACAAAAAAAAAACAAATTGGGTGAAACTAGATCCAAAATGGGATAGAATGCCACCAACCGCACCTTTCTATCTCAATCCTTTCCTAAGAAATGTTTTTTCAAAGTTTTTTTCAGAAAACCACGTTTTTTGCCATAAAAACCCACGTTTCTTCAGTTTGAAACAATTTCTTTCCCATTTTGACTACATTTTCGGATTCAGCGTTAAATTTTCTATACACCCAATGCACATTCATAATCAAAAACGAACTCCCAAGGCCGCAATTGCAGTTCAAGCATTGACAATTAAAAAAAAAATTAAGTTGCTGAAAATACCTGTACGTTAACTGCATTTCCAAAACAAGTGCTGGAAGCTTTCAAATCTCAGGAAAACTTGCAAATTTAATCAGCTTTCTAATGGTATGGTTCGCTTTGCGATACCTCATCGAATTCATGGAGAAATTCAAGTTTGAATGCGGAAAAACATCATTTTAACCACCTTATTTTTCGTACTGAAATTCAGTAAAAAGACCCCAGACGCACAACGAGGATTTCATTAGGCCCTGAAATCCTTTGAGTTATCAATCTGAATCATATCACATCAAATGGCGGCCACAAAAAAATTGAGAACGTTTGTTAATTTTCTGGGAGGTACCTACTCGTATTTATGTATTTGCCTACGGTTTTACCGCATTCACACTTGAATTCCTCCATGAATTCGATGAGGAATCACAAAGTTAACCATTAGAAAGCTGATTAAATTTTCAAGTTTTTCTGAGATTTGAAAGCTTCCAGCACGTGTTTTGGAAATGCAGTTAACGTACAAGTATTTTCAGATACTTAATTTTTTTTTTTTTAATTTCAATGCTTGAACTGCAATTGCTGTCCTCAGGAGTTGGTTTTTGATTATGAACGTGCATTGGGTGTATAGAAAATTTAACGCTGAATCCGATAATGTTGTCAAAATTGGGAAGAAATTGTTTCAAAGTGAAAAAACGTGAGTTTTTATGGCAAAAAACGTGGTTTTCTGAAAAAAACTTTAAAAAAATCATATCTTGGGAACGGATTGAGATAGAAAGGTGCGGTTGGTGGCATTCTACCCCATTTTGAATTTCACCCAATGTTTTTTCGCTTCCGACCTGAATCACCTAGTATAGACAGTGAAAATGATGCATTTGACCCGATATTCTACTCACATCTCCGGATGGTGTTTTTGGTAAGCTGCCGAGTTTCGGGGCTTTTTTCTTCAGCAGCGATGATGCTGATGATACCTTGTCTTTATCAGTCGATTTGAGTTTGCTGTTTGCATCTTCAAGTTCCTTCTGAAGTCGCGCAGCTGCCTAAAATATAACAAATCGTGTTTCGTAGTACGTTTACGTACTATTCTGGTAGTTACTTGCTGGAAAGTATTGAGGTGTGATTACATTATTGAGTTGTTTACCTACCTATTTATCTTCAACTTTCGCTTCCAAATCCACCACAGTAAGTAAAGCGGAAGCCTTAAAATTACTTTTTGGGGGTGAACTTTATTCTCAAAACCCTAACTTCCAAAATATTGGCCTTCCTATAAACAAATGTGGCGCATGGTGTTTGTCTGTGTATTCGCGAATCCTAACTTAACTTACACAATTTTCACCCGATTCCGCTGAAATTTTGTGTTTTAATGTCATGGAGCCAGAAAAATTTGTATGTCCTTCTATGTATAAAGCGGTTTAGGTTCTACGCCCTGGATGGTGCTTTATCACACCACTAACCAACTCTATACAAGTGCAAACGTGCTATAAAAATAGATTCCTCATGATTTTTTAATCTAATTTTGATGGAATTTGGCAGCCAGTTTGGGACTAGCCCGTGCAGTTTTCTTACATTGCAATTATTTTGCGTTTTGTAAAAATGAAAACGTTTATGTAGGTGTGAGAAATTTTACTTCATAGCAGCTAAGATAAATCCTACAATAATAACGATAACGACGACGATGCAATGATTACGTGTTCAGTAAGATTTTCTACACATTTTGACTGTATGTAGTTTCATCATAAGAGATTATTAGTATAGGATGATCGACAATCTGATCGCTGTTGAAAATATGTCATAATAACCTAATTCTTCTTCGATATGGATTCAGTTTCAAGTTAGTTTTGGCTATATATTACCATCTAAAATTTATGATCAAGTAAGTAAAACTGAAAATTAAATCTATTGTGTAATTTATTGTGGCGACCACAAGAATACCTCATTGGCTACACTCAAATCGTGTTCCAACTGCTTTATCCTCTCTACTTTGTCCAGTCCCACCTGACCTCCAGCCACCTGCAATGACCAGAAATTATATTAATTAGAATGAAGAATAGGGACAAAGAGAATAAATAAAAGTACATTATTGTTCGTACAACTTCTTAATCTTGTACAAAAATATTTGGAGTTAATTATAAATGTTAGCTTCCTAATTATTGCCAGTCTTACCTCTCTGCACTTCCTTTCTGCTTCCAATTTTTCTGCATCGAGCGTTTCTGCCTTCCTTTCCGCTTTCCTCAGTTTGAAAGAGAGAATCCTGCAGTTTTTCGTCTGCTGCTCTAGCTCTTTCTTCAGTGATGTGTACTCATCTGCTCGGTCCTCTCTAGTAGTCAATAAAAGTCCATAAGTTGAATGAAAACAATGAAATTTTTAAAAGTTATTCCTATCAAAACAATGACCTAGATACTCGTAAGTATTGTGTTTCATGACGATTGATTGGCTGTATAATTTATATTACACAGGTAAGAGAATTCAAGACAGTCACAGACATAATTTTTATTAATGGACTTCAATTGATACAGTTTCAACAGTATTGGGCAACCGTCGTGCTGCGTAATGAGGCTGAAACCACTTTAAGGGTAGGTAGAAGGTAATTTTTCGGGGTCAAAATCGGTGTTAAAATAATTTTTTTAATCGATCTATGAATGTGCCATTCAGTAATACATCGAGATAAGAAAGAGTATGTTCCTACCCCTACTATTATAAATATGCGTAACTAGTAATACATCCTGTTGTAGTGCACGCCAATAATTATTCTGAATAATCATATTGTATTTTGAATTTTGTAGGAAACGTCACCTGAATTTATCTTGCATTTCGTCCATCTCCTCTTCCATATCCCTGATCTCCCGTTTCATTTCTTCATTTGCTTCGGCCAAACGATCGCACATATTTTCCGATTTGTTAAGTTTCTCTCTCAGAATCTGAAATGATAAGTAGATAGGTATCTGATTGGGAAATGGCTAAATTTCTCTCATAAATTAAGATGTAAGAAATAAATCAAGATTTTTGCACTCAAATAAAATGTGGCATGTAGACCATCAGCAAGTTATCAGGCAATATCTATGGGAGGTCTGGCAATATTGATGTGAGTGGAGGAATATCCTTGAATGAAGATAAAATTAATAGGTAGGTACTATTGAGGTATGCTATTTGAAATATTCAAATCTAACTTGAAGAGGAAGTCTTCAGGGAGGGGTGGGATGAATCCGGGGTTTTATGCCTTAATACCTCCACACATGAGTCCAAATTTGAACCTGTACTAGGGAAATATCTTTAAATCAGTAAAACCTGATTGATAGACTGCGGTTGCGGTTTTCGGGAAGGAAGTTAGGTCCAAGGTTTCCTAATATCAAGTCACCATGCGTGCCTGAAGAGTTTGAAAATCTCGATATCTATATTAGTCGAAATTGTGGGAGTTTTAGGAGAGGGATTTTCTTATGAGTATTTTTCAATTTAAACGAAAAGCCACTTGGAATTTGAGAGGTTGTTGGACAAAGGGATTTTGCCCAATTTCTGCTGTCTGGAAAACGGAACGATACCAATTGATCACCGAACTATCCGGTGCAGCGAACGGGTTAACCAGCTAGTTCTTATTATAAAGCTGTATACCTGGACTTCCCGTTGTACACCCGAAGCTCTGATCGCTCCCAGATCCACTTCAAGCTCTCGAACTTTCTGCGACAGACTTTTCTTTTCATCTCGAAGGTCCTCGTTGTTAGTTTTCAACTCATTCACCATCTGTTGCAGCTTCAGGACCTGTAACCCGTCATTTTGTTTAGACTGTTACATAACGAAGGTATACCATAGTACCTTTCCGGGTTGGTATGCTCCTCAATTTACATCTAGTGATAAACTAGGAATGGAGAGCATTCCTTCTGCATGCCTGTCTCCACCCCCACCCCGTCTGCTGGTGCACATGGTGTATATCTCCGTGTTGGGTAAGAAAATAGGATCGGGCGGGATTTATAGGTGGTCCTCGAGTTTCAAGGAGACCTTGAGATGGTTTTCAAGGATTCCTCAAGCCGAATCCGTATTCCGAATTTAGAGGAGAACATCACTATTCTCCTTGAAACTCGAGGACCGTCTATAAATCCCGCCCTTACTATCACTATCGCCCTTACTATCGTGTAAATTTCTTAAATCTGACGAATATCTATTAGAAAAGGGTAGGAGTACCTAGTAATACTTGGTTCGGTATCAAGGAGGCGTTTGGTTTCAAAACCGGATAACTCCAAAATGTTAAAAATTGGGTTTTTCACATTTTTCACAAGTTTGACCAATGAATTTAGACAGAAATTTTCTGTCTCTAGTTCAGTTAGTTCACTCCTTGAAAGGAGGTAATTCTTTAGCGTTGAGTAGTGCTGTTGAACTATCGTTCCGTGATACTATTCATTGATATCCGTTGTTCAGTGAACTAAGGGATTTACGGTCCTCTAGTTTCAAGGCATCCTTGAAGATCACCTCAAGGTCTCCTTGAAACTCGAGGACCTTCTCCTTCTTCTCGAGGACCCGCCCTAAGTCCCTCAGCACTCCGCTAACCGCTGCCAGATCGCGAAGTTAGGGTTGGACTAAGGAACACCATCGTTCAGTCAAGTAAGCAAATAACTAATCATCAGTGGGCAGCGGGTAAATATAAGTCACTGGTCCAAGTGAACTACGATTTAGTGAAGTGAACTATGTTGAGGAGCAGTTCATTTGGCGGAGTTAGTTCTAAAGGAGTAGTTCAGAGAGGAACTAGAGGGGAACTGCATGCAAATTAGTAGGTTACATGTTCTTGCTGTTATCGTGTAATACATAAATATCTACAATACCTCTGATGCAGAAGTTCTTGTGCTCGTCGTCGTTTCCGAAGCTAGTCTTCGAAGCATGAAATCACTCTTTTCCCTTTCTGCTCGTTCGCACCGATGTTTCATGGCATCTAGTTCTTTCTTCAAATTGTCTATCTCATCCTATGAAATAATGTAAGTGTCGAAACAGAATTAAGTAAATACATGATGCTTACCTAATTGATTTTAAAATTTTAGCGTTTTCCACAGAAACTATCAAAAATCCATCGAGAACTGACATCATGATCTCTATAGGATTAAAAATGTAAGGATACACTTATTCATTCCTGAAGTGAGAATGTGATATAGGTGCGTTATTGATTATTGTACAGTGGTTTGCACGGTGGTACCGTCAAACAACACTGTGGATATCTCATTAAAGCTTGTGGGTATATCTTTCAATTATTATCCATTAATATTGGTGGTTTTTTGAACTCCACCTAATTAATATATGTACAAGATATTTTGATCTATGATACTCTATGATGTATTTCACCTGTAGTTCCTTCTCATGATTCACTAAGGTGGTTTCGGTCGTGGCTGTTGCAACACTCCCTTCTTCATCACTATCTAATTCATCAGTCTTTTTACTAACGCCAACTTTCGTTCTGGAAAAAGTCTTTACGGTCACTTTTGGCGATGATTTCACCTGTAAATGACGAGGAATATCCTTACTGATCAAATTATATTTTATTGGGGAAATGATAATCTTGAAACTATCCTTTTGAACTTAGTTCAATCAATCCTTCAAACAATACATAATTGCGAGAAGAAGTCTACGAAAAAGATGTAGAAAAGATGTGTCTGGCCCTTTACAAAGTCGCTCTTTTATAAAATTAAAACAGTGGCGGTTTGGTGGGTCACTGGTGGGCAGGCACGGGCAACCAAAGAATAGTTCCACCAGGGGGGTTCCTGTTTAGTCAAAACTTTTGTCAGTTTGAATAGGTACCTACAAAACGAGAGAGCTTGGTACTTTGTGATCGAGTAATCCCATTTGTACCCTCATTTGTTAAATTTACTTATGGTCCGA
>JAEMON010000002.1:10041601-10058572 GCA_030264115.1 Lygus lineolaris | reverse complement strand
TTTGCGACCTCGAAAGCCCTGGGGAGAACTTTTGGTGGGCAATAAACCACGACATTTTCGGACTTCTTTCAGTTTTTCTCTTGCTACGTCTTAACAACGGATCCTAGAGAAATATTCACCCTATACATAATGGAAGAGCATTATATTTTGCGTCTATTGCTATACTACATTCTATTACTTTATTAACAGTTTCTACATTTCTACAAAAATAAATGTGTGTTTTTCAAAAACTATAAAATAACGAAGATACATTTGTCAAAAATGGTCACATGAAATACATTATAATTTTTCACATTGTGCATATCTGTATTTTCTATTGAGGTCTGCTTCAAAAATTAATCTTTCAGTCATTAATTTTGTATTTAAATAATGAATGTTGTGTTTCATACTATCATCAGGTAAATAATTATGACCATATAACCACATTATAGTTGGTGGGGGTCGTGTGCATAAACATTTTAAGTAATCCCTATCATTTATGAGTAATCCTTGTTGGATTACATGGCTCGGTGTATTTTACGTTTGCGCATGCGCAGTCTATAATACTGATCCGAATGCTTCTAAGTTAGGGCCTTACCCCGAACTACAATCAAAATTTCAGATGTTTTGGACCAATGGTTTGAGTAGTTTGTTCTCAGAAATGCGTACTACGCACATCCACAAGCTCCCATGCACATTCAAGTTGAAGCGTCTCCTGGAGGAGTTAAAATTTCGATTTTTTCCGACGAATTCTTGTTTACGGTGTTCAAAAATGTAGAACTCGGTGGTTTTTACATCAATTTAGTGAAAGTTGGTCAAATAAACCAAAAGATAAGGCCTCGGCCGACTTTACTAAGAACGATCTTAAAAACGACGAAGAGAATCGGGCGGAGCGCCAAGTCTATACGCATGATATCGACCGCTCAAGTGAGCAGCTGACATTTATGAATGTTTAAGCTTAGCAGTAATCGGGAATGCAGCAGTTCGGTTGCACCTATCGATTCATGGTTGAATTCAATGCTCTCAGTAGAAGACATATTGAGACATCATGATAATAATATAATGTTAATGCTACAGAACCCGAAAGGCGGTCTATTTTAATTTAGTATTTTTTATCTATTGTAGACGTCCACTCGTGAAGATGTTCCTTGATGGATATAATAGCCTTGATCTCGCCCTCTGGGAAGTGCCTATCCTCTCAGGGTGCAGTTTTTTCCATCAGTAATTAAATTACCAGATATTAATTTAAATTTACCTTTTGTGTTTTTGAAAGACTTTCTTGTCATAAATCACCTTGGTATTCTTCAGATTTTTTACAAAGCAAAACGCATCGAGGCGTTTCTATGAAATAAGGTTTAAATGTACGTAATCGCTAAACATCAATTATTGCATCAAGTTGGTGCAAAGGATTTGTGAATATTTATAAAATTGACGAGTGAGTTTTCAAGACTGAGTTTACACCCACTGGTATAGTGTACGGATGAACGGATAAGCAAAGGATCTTTCTTACTTGTAGAAGGAAGTCACTTTCAGGCTTCTTTTGAGGTTCCTCTCTGGAGACTGAACGCGCTCTGTAGCTCGGAACGGGGGCGGGAGGTGGTGGTTCGGGGGTGGACTTTGGCACGATCTTCGGAGGTGGCGGAGCGGGCGAGCTGTCATAGTTCGGCGAAGACATGACCATCGAGGGCGTCGTTCTTCGCCTGAATGTGTACTGCGTCTTCCTTGCTTCATCTGAAACCATCGACTACCGTGAGTACACCGTTCATAGGGAAATAATATGTGCATCAAAATTGCAAGAGTGCGTCGGAACAAAATTATACCTACATGCAGTCAATGTAAAAAGTGTTGGAACACAACCCTTGGAGAGGTTTGGGAGAATAGCTCGACATATCATCTTAAAAACTACGTTTTCACACTCATTTTGTTTAGTTAGTTCCTATAATGAACCTCCAGATCAAATTTCCTAGCTAGTTCATCCTCGCTTCTAGATGTGAGCCACAACTGTCATAGGATAGAAGACTGAGACATGGTAAAGTGGTAAATGAGTCATCAGTGGCAAATCATCTCTTACATTTCGCAAATGAATTGTGAACTTCAGGAATATCACCTCAAACAGCTATGTACCCTCTTATACACTTTACTGAAGGTCTTCTACGCTCTTCTTAGGATATAGCTAAATGTACAGACACAAGATTCACGAACGTTGAAAACTATAAAAACCACCATCGATCTCAGGACTGATGGAGATTAAACAACTTCAAGCCACTTATTGTTAGTTTGGAGATATTACCTAAATTAATAGGATATTTTATTTCATACGTATCATTATTCGTATAGATACCTACCACCGAGTCATGCCACTGTCACCGTGTAGGCAATCTTCAAATTACAGTAGTAATTCAATCTCTCGTTATTCCGTTTATTTTGGAATGAGAAGGAAACATGAGAATGAATATTCGCCAGTTCAAGAGCGGAATGGAACTGCTCGAAATGGAAAATGGATTTTTAGCACATCTAGCTCTAACCTTTGATGACGTTTAGATACTGATGTGTTTTTCTATTAGCTATCTACTTGGATATATCCTATAGTTCAATGTCAAGGGTAGATACATTATTGACCACTACTTCGAAAGATCATGGGTTTGATTGATGATTTGTTTTGGAAGTGGTTTTTGATGGACTATTGATAAATTTTACCCTCAGGGGAACTTTTCTTTCCTCACCCCTTACATTTGGCTCTTTCCTCTTTAAAACTTCATTATTCCGTGGAACAGACAACAATCTTTTTTCTCTATAATGTTACAAACATGGATGGGAAGATGAAGATGCAACTCCAGTCTGTAGGTACTTGTTTGTTTTGATATCATCGGTAGAAAACTAATAACTACGCTACGAACAAATTCCAACTCATGATGGTTACCGTCGGGTGCAAGTTCTTGTCTGTTCTCTTCGGAGGGTCGTCTTCTACGAGGAAGCGTGATGCTCACCGTGACGTTTTCAGTTTCCTCCTTCTCCTCTGCCAAATTCGGAGAGGACGTCCATGAGGACGAAGAGCTACTAAACCTGAAATTAAGTCATTGTTGTACAAAATTTCGTTACATCACTTAACTACCTACTTCATTAATTGTTAACTATTTTTTCTCAAATTATCAGACGAAGTCGCACCGTCTTTTAGACGAATCTGTAGATTAGGCCTCTTTACTCACTTCACCCCCTCCCATACACAGATTGGCCATTTCAATTCTCAGGTGTCTGTATTATGTAGGTATGTAACAGTTCACGACGTCAAGTTGAGAACGACGTGAATTGAAAAGTTCCAAGTAGGCAGGTATCATGTCGTATGTGCCACTTCATACCGTATAATTATATCTGCCCTTAGAAACGGTCTAAAATATCCAAAACCTTTCTAAAATGCTAATATTATTGGAAAAAGAGGATTGATTCGAAGGCTAGCAATTTTGTTGCATTATTTATCACATTCTAATTATTTGGTCAAAAATCACCTATTTTTGTGGTTTTGTGCAAACACATGCGGTATCCCATTGGAAATAATTGACCTATCCTAATAAATCGTCAGTAGATCGGTAGGCACATCACCAAAAATATTCCGGTCTGGTAATAAAGGTTTAGTATACAACGGATGTAAAACTAATTCTTAAAGCTATTAACTGAATGAAGATCGATGTGAAATCGAACTAACCTGGGAAGCTTACTTACGGTTAGAAATATTACAGAACACTTACTTTCCGAAGTCTTCATTTTTGCTGCTGCTGGAAGTACCAAGGGAACTGAGGTTGGTGCTACTTGTCCAATTTCTTGACCCCAGCGAACTTTCTTTTTCTGATTCATTTCTTCCTCTTTATGAAAAGAGAACAAGAACGTTAGGCCAGGGTGTGTGATTCGTTAGATAGAATGTGACTCACCAGAAGATTTGCTTTCTATTATAATCCTTTCGTCTGTACCTCACATTACAGGTGGGCTAAATCCCCATTCAGACTTTATTTGCAAGCGATTGCACTTCGCCTTACTTACATGTACCTATGTCAAGATATTATCATTGTTTTCGTACGAAAAAAAATGATTGTGAACGCCTCAAAATCGAGGATGATTTTTTTTCTTCGGCCTCAGAGAAATAATACGTAAACAATTGTAAACTGATTTTCATCATTTTTTTAAAAGAGTCCCTCAAAATTGTTGATGGTTTGTTTTGACCACTAGAGAACAGTGGTCTATCCGGGAAAATGATAAATCACGGCTGGGTATAAATTGCAATTTGCTTGTCCGAACGAGAAAATCCCCCTAACAACAACTTATGAAGGTATAACAAACCGATCGTGCTCATTATTTGTGGATCCCCCTATTATATCAACATATTTCAATGATCTTATGTACAACCATGCATTGGACGAGAAAGAAGTTCCACACCCACTTGATTCCTAATAATTCAAGTAACATACAACCATGTTTTTGAGCGTGATCTTTTTTCGCATGGACAAGATTGCTTACGATCCTTGGCCGTGTTGGACGACTCGCATAAAGACAAATCAATCTGGGTGACTGCCAAAAAAATCGGACGCAAATTGAATGACGCAAACTATCCCACTCGACCGGTCAACGCTTACGCTTTCTGTTAATACCTACAGTCTTCACAAACTTCCTCTTTTATGAATCATTCTCCTCCTCTATAGAATATCTTATTATTATTATTTTTTTTTTTTGTAGTTCCGTCAACCATAATGTATCTCGATAGAAATGTATATATGTCATAAATTATGAATACACTGCAGTCTATTCATACCTTAGTGCTAAATTGGAAAGGGCTGGCGTGGAAACCGTTAACTCATCCTTTCTGAGCTGAGCATCATTGTCCTTACTCCGGTTACCGTGCTCTTTGTAGTCCCTGTTGACAAATTAATAATGATACCAAGTTTTAATCTGGCAGTATGAATTATTAAAACTCGTATATTATAATATATAATAGAAATTATATTATTAATAAATTATACTCATAAACTTGATTAAAAGAAACTACCTGTGAAATACGAGGTACCTAATTCGATTTCTACGGAAACGATAAATACCTAATTTCAATTCCTGATAGATTTTTGGATGGCGGACGATAGGAGGATGGATCAAAAAAAGTTCCATTCAAGCACCATGAGTTGATTTCAAAGCGAATTTTCAAAGAATAATTTTAACCGATTTGGTGGGTGATTCGTATAGGCAATTTCACGCATGAAGAAAAAATTCAAAAATTTGCATAATTTAAATTTTGAAGCCATTGCAATAGCTTCATTTTCTTTGAAAATTCGCTAACAGGGGAACAAAGAAGGACTACTTAGGTATGTCGATTACTTTCACCCCTTTATATTGCTGAGTCTCCAGCTTTTTCCTATACATTTCTTACTGTTCCAATTCCATTTCTACCCAGATGCCTGTAAATATTACGTGATACTAGGTAGCACCTATAGAGAAAGAAATAAAATACCCAGGTACTCTATTGATTTACTTAGGTACTAATTACTCAGTGTTACTAATCAGCTTACTAATTTATTGATTCTGGATCAAGTAATAATCTAGAAGTTTATTTCAGCCCATTAGCATCAACAGTGACATACATAGCTGTTCTGTAGACATGAACATTAGCTAATTTCAGCAAGATTTAAAAAAAATATTAACAATCCTAATCCAAACAAGACGCCGAAAAAAGTCAAGATTTAATCAATTGGTTTAAAGTATAAAAGTTGGTATAAAAGTTCTTCGTTGTCTTACAGTAATAAACCATTTGAAACAACTTCGGTATGCTCTTACCTAAAACATCTTTTACACCTCGTGGGCCATCGTACCTGAGGATGGAACCCCAGGGGACACAACGGGTCACCTTTCGAGGTAGGTTTTACGTGTTGCATCTCGCATTAATGTGGCCTGAAAATTAATCAACAAATTATAAACGTACAAGAAAATGGTCCTCCACCCCTGGTCCTGGTACCTCTGTAATCAAATGCATCATAGAATAGAATCTTCCCGAACCTAATATTGACCCAGTTAGTAAATTTGTCAAGCTTTTCCATGCTTTAGAGACTTCGAAACCTAATTCCTAGGTATAGTGACGGATGTATTTAACCGGGTGTCATTTACTATGGTAAATTTACGAGGGGTTCGGTCGCGAAGGACCTCCGATCCGGAGTATATTGCACGAAGGGAACACCGGAGTTTTGCCTGGAGTAGCGTATTTAATCGTTTTGCAATAAATGTCAAAGAAACACAAACATACAGACAGAAACACATTTGCTATTATACTACTTATATTATTGTACATATATAAATAATATATGAAATTAGTAGATTAGGAGTCTAATAGTTTTCGAAGTGAAATCATGTTCATTTCATGTTGCTTTCAATAGTCCTTTTACAGGTTATTCCTAGTTTCCAGTAAACTGGAGTAACGGATAAGAGATTTTGAATGTGTTTAGCAGGAAGAAAACCATAGAACTACTCCTCTCAGGTCTGTTTCAAGGTCATATTGGAATATTTTTCTACACAGAATAACCTTCTACAGAGACATCTGGAGAGTAGGTACCTACAATCTTGAATCTGCATGATGTTTGACATTTTGAAAGGTTCGTGCCACATTTGTGGGCTAACGGCTTTCAATACTGTAAATTACTAATTTATTGAGGCTATGGTTGAACGTTGAAGATTCGTTCAGGCTCATAGGAATTTAGTGACACTATAGCAATCCAATGTGGTCCGTCGATTCTAGGAGAACGAAGAGTACCTAGATACCTTCACCTTACTATCTTCATACTTTGAGTGATCGTATATCCTCCTATAGCATACAACTTAGCCGGAAACTTTGCCATCGTTAAAAAAATCCCATGATTTCATACTTTGAGTGATCGTATATCCTCCTATAGCATACAACTTAGCCGGAAACTTTGCCATCGTTAAAAAAAAATCCCATCGTAATTGAAGTAACAACAAACAAACAGACAGGAGCACACTTCACAATCATATTTACATGAACAGACATTTGTGTCTAGTAGAGAGCTTGACGTTGTCATTTGAATAGAATAGATTTGTGTGAATGACTAAGGTAACATAGCTTGATCAATAAACCTGTTCATGATTATATGTATTATGAGATATTGCATTCTGAAACTAAAGTTAAAGTGCATGTCGACGACGAAACCAAACCTCACGTGGGGGCATAAATATATTTTCGTACACCTGGTATATTAATACCTTCAAGCTTTCGTGATGTGGTCGTATAGGATACGCCCATCATTGCTTGCTTCTGTAGGTTTAATCAAGCTAGTGTGTCATTTATAAAATGGTTGATTGCGTCCTGACGAGAAAAAATTACTCAGAAAAGACATTGTTGTAGACAGCTGATCTTATTCAATAAACTCCGAACTACCTTCTTACGTTGTGATCACGAAAATTGATGTAAACGCGATCATTTTTAGAATATCCACATTATTTAAAATTCAATGTTAGCCAGTAAATCACCATTTGATAGACAAGATGGTGCGAATGATTAAATTAGAATCCAAAAATCACATTTATATGCACCTTTGCAAACGCAAAACGAGGGCAAATCCACCAACTTAGTTTATTCAAGAGAGAACCCCTCATCTTCATTGCAAATTTGGATCCTACGTGAAAGAAAACTTGTGAAAATGATCTGGAACTCTTTTTTTTTTTTTTTTTTTTTTTTTTAGTGCATATTAACATGGTGCGCAAATACGCGCTACTAAATGTTCTCAAACCGCGAAAAAACAATGTCTTGAGAATGATACTATACTAACAATACTACCAAGTATGATACATCATTTAGGGTATGTTTTACGCTGAATCGCTTGGTGAGCTGTAATTTTCAATATACTCGTACGTATTATCGGATTTTCAATGCGTGATGCAGAATTCTATAGGGGTTTCGGTGTTTATTATCGGATTTCTAGAGACTACCTATATATTTTGACCCTATGCTCTTGTGTATAAAAATCATAGAGGAATCACTCTTCTCAACATCTCATATATATACAAATCCTGTCTAATGTCCTGTTTTGCACGGCTTCTACGTTGGGAGTTACTAGCGAGGATTCCTGCAAAGAAAAATCGACTATTGATCAGATTTTTTCGTTGAGACAGGTGTTGGAAAAGAGCGAGAGTTCCATGTGGCGTTCCATCACTTCTTCATAGACATTAGTCAGCCAACTTGACGCCAGCTTGGCTTGAACTTGTCTTCAACTGTGTACTGCCAGGAGGGAGTTTGTTGGAATACCAAATATTATACTGAGCAGGATGGTAGAGCTGAAAATGTGTCGCACAGTCTGCAGTGTCAGTCTGAAGAGTTTGAAACTAATGTTGGACCTAAGTTTGGTGATACCATTCACAAAAAGCTTTGCAGAATGAAAATCGGTCCACCCGTTCCAGAGAAAAACGGAAATTAATTTTGCCCCCGATGGTGCAGTCATCTATTGAAAAAATTGCTCACTAAAATGAGGGACATTTCGCCAAGGTGATTCCCTAGCTTGCTGTTTAACATACCCCTAGAGAAAGTAGCGCATCCATCGATCCATAAAGCTTTTGCGGCCCATGCGGATGATAAGAAATGTGATGACCAGAGCCGTTAGGGATATGGAAAGAACTTTGAGCACACTAATGTTGGAAACAGCAATAAGGGGCCAACCGGTCAACCAAAATAAAACAAAATATATGGGTTTCTCCAGAAATGCGAACAAAATTCGAAACCCGGGCATTCTTGTTGGACCTTACCGGTTTGAAAGGGTGAAAACCTCCACCTATCTTGCCTCTAATGTACACGGAGCCAATGATTGCCCAACGGAGATCAAAGCTAGGATTCTTTCTGACAACCGGTGCTATTACAATTTACCAAGGGTACTGCTTCCCCCTGTACTTACCTACTGGTCAGAATCATGGGTGATGACAAAGCAGTCCGAGAGTGTGCTCAGGGTATTCTAAAGAAAGATCCTTCGTAGATCTCTCGGCCCACTGTTTGAGATCGGGCAATGCGGAGACACCGCAACAATGAAGAATCGTACCAGCTGTACGATGACTTTGACGTTGTAAAGTTCGTGAAGTTGGGGTGGTTAAGATGGACTAAACATGTTCTTCGAATGGATGTTGATAATCCCTCTGAACAGCTGTTGAACTGAATACCAAACGGTACAAGGAGGAGAGAAGACGAAGGCAGAGGTTGAATGAAAACTTAGAAGAGGACACTGCACGACTTGGGTGCTATGAATACATGACAACGGCTCAATACCGTACAAGCTGGAAAAATGTCTTATAGGAGGCCAAGGTTGTCCCAGGTACATATGAAGTGAAAAATAAAGATATCACGATTGGCGATAACAAAGGAGCTAATTAGGCGAGAAATTTAATCTCGAATTCAGACTAAGCAGTTGGAAGATGGCCAAGAATTATTGCACAACCACCTGCATGTTTGCTCTTTGTATAATCGTGAGCTAGGTTCTTCAACTTTTTGGCAGCCTCGTCCTCACAAACCGGGATGCATTCTCATTCTGTGTCATTATAGTACATATTCCAATACAATAGTAATAATAATACAATTATTGATGATGATTATTGTTATTTCAATTAATATAGGTAGTTTAATAAAAAATAAATAAATAAATAAAATAAACAAAACATAATACATTTCCCATAGTCAGAGTCGACCAATGTTTTTCCCTGAGCCCGAACCAAACGGCCTGTAGATGGGGAACAGAATGAATGGTGGAATTCTACCAACGACAGTGGGGTACTCAAGTAGGTACATTAATTTCTTAGGGCAGCACTAAATCGTCTCTTGCATAGGTTCTGAACTGGTCTGTGAATGACACCAAAACGAAGATGGCTGATTCACCATGGCATCGTTCACCATGACAAAAAGAGGACATGAGAGTCCATCTAGACACCACATTGTGAAGCTCCTGTTGACACGTTCCATGATTAGTCAAGCTCACAAATGGAGTGAAGTATTTAAAATCTCTAAATCTCTATTTAAAGTCACAGTTCAGAATGTATTGGCATATTTGGAATCCCCAGAAATGTTCTGATGAAATATTTCCACTGCCACATCCATATTAATAATATAGACTCTAAGAGTATGGAGTAGGTATGGGAATTAAATCATGAATCTGTTTTAAATGTATCCAACAGCCGGAACAAGCGATTGTACAATAAATTAGGACCACGGCCCAGATAGCAGGTCGCATTATTGCAGAAAATTATTTTCAGGAAACCTGTCTCAGTTATTGCTTCCGAGTCTACCAAGGTAGCGGAAGCATTGCTTTTCACTTTGAGGAGGTGACCTCCAAAATCAACATTTCAACTCGCTTTTACGTTTTAGATCTTCCTTCTTCCTAAACAATTTTGGTTTCGTGTCTGTCTGTAGGTCTGCCTGTCTGAGTGTCCGGGAATCCTTGCAACAAGCACAACTTCCACAATTTCCATCCGATTTTGATGAATTTTTCAGGGATTTCTCGGGTTAGGCCCTAGATGGTCTCCTATTAAATTCATTACCAGCCTCTGCGCATCCGTAAACGTGAAATCCTCGAAACATCTATTTCTCGCGATCTGATGATCCGGGGAAGCTATATGTACCACACCCAACTTGGCAGACTTGTTCCCCCGTAGTAATTTTTGGGGATAAACTAGTAACATATATAATATAGATAATAGTGTTTTTTCTTGAAGTCAAAACCACTCCTCAAACGAATCAGACTTCTCAACTGAGATGATAGGGAATGGGGAATTTTTTTACTCCCCCCCAAGTTGGTGTTTTACGTTTCAAGATACGTGAATCCAAAAATCGAATTTAAAAAAATCCTATAGTCCTCGGAGGATTGTACTCAAAACGACGTGTTTACTTCGCACTTAACATAATTCAATGTAAAGTGTTTATTTACGAATTTACGATCTCCGACATGTACCTTTAAAACTCGTTTATTTGGATTTCATCGAACCTACTTCGAGGTAGGTATTTCCGAGACATAATTCGAATCGTGATTGTAGACGTGGCAGACCGTGAACTACGTGCTTCCATCTCATTTTAATTGGTGATGACGTTAAATCGATTTCGTCCTTTTAACGTCTGACAGTTGTTGACCAATGCAATTAATCTCTTCAGGGTTCATCCTAATAGGTTGAAATTACTAGTTCGAGCTCGATCACAGTCCGACGTACCTATTATAGGTTTTGAATGGATCTAACTTTAAGAGATGTAGGTATATTATACCCATAATTAGTTCAAATAATATTTCAACCACTATCATGATACAGTGGTTAATACAGTTGGTTAATAAACTCAACTACCATTTCAAATTCAGGGAAATAGTAATGTGTTGTGCTATTGTATAATAGTCACGTCGAATATAAAATAATGTATACATAAATAGCTAGTTATACATAACACCAATATATCAATAAGATCATAAGCTACATAGATAGAAACTTTCATCGCACTCACACAAAATCTTTTAATTTAGTGATTGGAAGAAATTTGATTATGTTGGATGGAGCCTAGGGCGTCGCAGAATTTAATTCCTGTGTAATTCATACTGTGATTTTGCGTCGAAGTCAATCTTCATTGGTTCACTTCTGGCAAATTTCTCGCGTTGTATTCGTGATCTGCGTTATACCTTCTGATATGGCCATGAATTATACCAGGCTTTCCAAAATGTTCGGGCTCTAGTTTTCGCAGGAGAAAATCAGTTTTATAGAGGTTGCCTTGACTGAAGATACCTATTATGTGTGCATATGGGTGAGTATGAAATCCTCCAAAAACCGATTTCTCACTACCTATCTCATTGTCAAATTTCGCTGAAATTTGGAGGGTAGTCGGGGACGCTCCGGGTATATCATCTTTTTTTTTGGTCAAATACAAAACAAGAATTTTTTTGTCACTTCAGGCAACCCACAAGGTGAGCACATCGCTTTGTTTTGAAGGTATTTTTGTAAGTATCGAAATTATCAAATTGTACGACTTGACAGGTGTGCCCTGTGAAGAATCACAAAGTGAAAACTGAGGATACAGGCCCATGGTAAATATTACGTTAGTTAGTTATAATCCCGAAATTTATCTTAGAACTTCTCAAATTGTATGTTGAGGGGATCCTGGAGGTATACTGTGGGATACCCGTCAAGTAAGATCAATCAATCTCGTATTAATGTCGCTCTACTCCACATTATATTTGTTGCTCGATCTTGATGTATAGGTAGGTCGTGGAACTCGGGTTGTCAAGTCATTCCATAAAGTGCTCTCAATTCCCGATACAGATCGGTCAGCCGCCGTCACGCGGAGGTTTTCTAATATCCCAAATAGCCCGTCCGAAGAGACCGCCAAGGAAAAGGGGGCGTCCCACAACGCACAAGTTGATGAATGTTGAAGTAGGCAAATTGGGTATGATAACGCCATCGATTCCCGATCGGTCAATATTGGGTAGGCGGGGGTCAACCTAGGCACCGGCAACATGCCGTAAGTAAATATCAGGAAATTGCGAGTTAGCGAAATTTGAAGGTTCTGTAATACAACGTCGAACAACATTCGTAAAAGCATTCGTGGTCTTGTTGATTTGGGAACTGTTGAAGAGGTTACCCCTATAGACATACACGGCTCTTCTCTATTTATTCAATTACTAAACCTTACTGAATTGACTTATGGGATGGGTCAAACCCGTTGAATATCTCCAACCTGGATGACCAGACCGCCATCATAGGCGTGTCATTTGTGTTCCCAATTACCTATACCATGATACTTCCAAAACCTTGTTATGTCCATATTGACAACTAAGACTGAACCACTCCAAATCGTGTCTCAACAAATTAACTGTTGGTCATTATAGATAAGTTTATTCCAATATTTTACCAAACCATTGTTCGAAAACTCTTCATACACACAGGTATGCAAGTAATAATTTTGTAACATCCTGCTTCTTTTGTTGCGTCGATAAAGTGAAAAAGAGAGGATATTTATACGAAGAAACATACCTACTATAATATACATTTTTTTAAATCCATCAAAAGTTACATAATGCAACATAATACAACACAATTATTATGTGCTGAAAAAGAAATTATTATGTCCCTTAAATTATGATGAAGACTTGGAAAGTATCCGATCAGTGTCCAACGAGAATTTTTTGCTATCATTTGAATCCTTCTAAAACGTAGAATATAGGTAGGTAAATGTAACCTGATGACGCTCTTGAATGGTCAGGTCGATTCTCTGATTTACTTGTGCGTTCTATAGATTTTCATAGTCAAATTCAGTAATACCTTTTATTAAATTGTTAAGCCCCTCAACCTGGTGCAAAAGCAACCAGTAATTTATTATTTATCTTTATTTTTCTGCACGAATAGATCAAGAGATTATTGAGTCCCGATCTCAAGTATTTAACATCTTTTTAAATTTGCTAACTTAAAATTTACTTTTTTTTTTTTTTTACTTCTGAATTTACGGCTTCTCATTTTCGGGGACTAAGTTCCAAAAGAGCAAGTGACCAGAGACGACCGATCCCCAGAGCCATCCCAATAACCGTAGGTCGCGGTTTCTCGTTGATGTCCGAGAAAAAACAAAACTATTTCGGACCTAATTAAATCTGGATACAAAAGAAGAGGGATTGAAAGCATTTCACCAGCCCGTCCGACTGCAGGAGGTAGCGGTTTCTATTATTGGCATCACTTTACCCCTTCAGGGATCCCCAGATTGATTCCAACCTATGGGGACCCCCAGATAAACATTTCACAGGTCTTTTAAAAAACCAACTCCAACTTCAAATCAAAATCATAAGAACCCTCCAGTAACCTTCGAGGGAGGAGAGCGAAATCTGGCAACTCGGGCAGGAAATAGATCGGGAGATTCGGGGCACGAGGCAACCTTCACATTTTTCGTGGGCGGTATTTCTCGTTTAGTTACGAGTGCAGTATTTTTGTGCATTTACGGTTTCACTCAGCTTGAAATAATCCTTCCTGGGAGGCTGGGGGGAGGGCATACAGTGGCGAATACAAGCACTTCCCAGTGTTTAAATTTAGAACTATGCCGTGCTCGTGCGTTATTCTTGTCACACGGTTCCGATCAGCGGAAACTGCAAGGGAAGACTTATGTTACTTACTTTTGGTGGTCATCAGCGGGTGTCCAGATACACAATCAGTTCCCGTTTCACCATTTTCAATTATATCACGAATCCGTTATTGAGAAATATATATGGGAAGATTCAAGTCCACTTAGATCACAGCCACGCGCGGGTCCTTGTCAATTCTGCGGTGAAACTCAGCAGATCCGTGCTGCACGACAAAACGACGGAAAAATAACTATTTCGGACCCTCGGAGGGCACCTTGTTAGTCACATCAGCTTCTTCTTTTAGGGACGATTTACTAGAGAAAATGAAGAGAATGCTGGGAACGGGGTGTTCCTACGGAGACTAAAGGTTTGGTGGCCGGGCGCCAAGTGAAGTTTGAAAAAAACCCCGCGAGAGGACTCCACTCGAGCGGACTATCCGAGTAAGCGCAAAACGTTTGAAGGGTTTCCGTCTTCCGAGCGAAGGACTTTGCTAAGTTTAATCTTAGTAGATAAGTACCTACATGCCTTCTGGCATGGCGGAAAAGTTATGTAACGGATTTACGAAATACTTATTAGATTTTCTCGCCTAAATATTGCCACTACGAAGGTTTTTGAGATAGGCCATGGACAACTGTTATTTTTAGGTAGGTGCCTACCTAACTATATTACCTACTCTCATTATGAGAGAATTATGCTAATTCCCGGAGCAGCGGGTTGTCCTGACAGATATTCTTCACTTATTCATTTAACATTATTTAGGTATTATCTGTTTTACATGATTTAGGTTAGGTATTAAGTAGGTACCTCTCTTATAGGAGGCGTTTGACATTTCCATGATGGGGTATGAGTATGATGCCTACGACGGTTTGACTTTGCAGTTGATAGATAGATAGTATGAACCTATACCTTTTTCCCGTCTAATTAAACTTTCTTTCCAACAAATTAGACTTCTTTAATTTCAATTTAAACTCTATTAGTTGCAGTGTGAACTATTTTTAGTAAATGGTATGTTCCCACTTAGCGGTGGTGTAGATGATATTCGAATAATTCAGCTAAAATGGGCTCTGCGGACAAATCGTTTAGTATTTCAATTTTGCAAATTCTGCAAATTTCAAGTTTGCGCTTGCGCAGTAGCTATTACTTATCCAAGCTCTTTACAATGGATAGATACATATTTGATTATTACCAGGTATGACTTCACAACAGTTCAACCAGCTCTTCTGAAAATTTGAAGAAATAATATATATATGACCTTCAAACTTTAGTCATCTGATCCCTTCGGCCATGAGTTCATTCTAGCTCAGGTACCTATTGTATTTAATTTATCAATATATACTGGAGTATCACTTTTATCCTTTGAAAAATCTTTTGATAAGTAATTATGCTAATCATACCAAAAATGCAGTATTTTTGGTATGATAGCAACTATAGTAGGTACGTAGGTAGGTACCTAATGAATATTTACTTACGTATAGTGTTTCTATAGCTGCTAAGATTGGATGTAAGCGTAGTTTATCACTTACCATCAATCCAGTTGTCCATCTGGCATCTGGTGTTATATAAATACAACAATTTTGAAAAATAGGTAGGTTCTCTATGCACCGTTACTCCAGAGGTTAGTGAAAAGGTTAGAAAAATAAAATAAAAACAGGACCGTCGTAGAAACATTTCAAAATCTTTATTAGATATACCTACTAACAAAAAACGGATTACCTAGCAGACCTAATAAATTCATAATATCTTGAATTTTTATTGTTTCTAGCGTCACTTTCATATTCTATTCATTACAATTTTAATTAAGAGAGGCGTACACAATTTTTAGGAATGAAGTTTATATAAAATAAAAACAAAGTCAGTAGTTTCAACGAACTCATAATTTTAATATTATAATAAGGAACTTATACAAAATAAACAGACGGTTACCAAAGCAACAAGTTCTGTGTAGTCATACTTGCAGATCGTTCTTTCAAATTTACTTCTCGAGAGTAAGTAATAACCAGAGGTAGGGGAACCCAATTTCAACGCGATCCGCTGAAATTTCACAATTCATTGGGATCATCACGGAAGCGCTTTCCTGGGAGCATTTTATACCTCAGTGGAGTTTACATCACATTCGTACTTCCACTACCACCGTCAACTTCATCTGTTGAACCTCATGAACCCAAGAATCCAGAGTTTTGTTCTAGGCCATAATACTGGATTTCATAGCAAAAAATGCTTCTTTGGATAGCTTATTGAAAAATGCATCCTTCGTGCGTGATGTATCCTTCAGAGTGGCACCGTTTCGACGGTATCTGTCTAGTTACACCCGAGGCAGCGCTCTAGTTACGTTCGACTGCGGCTCTTTTCCGATAGTTGAGCAAATGAAATGCGCCGTGCTGACGATTTTGTTCAAATCGATCCCAGTCTGGATGCCCATTCCATGGAGCATGTAGACGAGGTCCTCGGTAGCCACGTTGCCTGAGGCCCCTTTAGCGTAAGGACAGCCTCCCAGACCACCGACTGATGAGTCGAACACTCGCACCCCCATCTGAAAAAAAAAACAAGTATAACAATTAGACATCATTAAATGTAAACGCTTGCATACAAGTCTGCAACACATTGGGACATTTTCATGTCTTTCTACCCCTCCTTCTTTCCTTCCAACTTCCTTCTAGCCTTCTTTCCTTCCTCTCGTGAATTCCCATTAATTCTTTCAATGTAGAGAAAACAAAATTAAACTTGCATACGAGTCTGCAACACATTGGGACATTTTATGTCAATATTAACAGTTTCCCATACAACCAAATTTGTTTGAATGCATTATTATTTCAATGAGCTCCATAATCGACTCAGCTGATCTGGGAGCTCGATTTTCAATCAGTTGATCTAAGAGCTCCATTTTCGACTCAGCTGATCT
>JAEMON010000002.1:10017434-10036138 GCA_030264115.1 Lygus lineolaris | reverse complement strand
TCGCTAAAACCTAAAATTTCAAATGTAGTACTGCAAAGTAGGTACCTAATCATTTTTCTATTTTTACGTTGTAGGTTTCGTAGAATTCAGCAGTTGGGGGCTCTCGGAGTTTAACAAAGACAAGGATGGTCAGGTTGGAAAGTGGCTACGCTGGTCATTCGGGTTTTCCTTAGCCAACCCTGGTGGCGTCAGTGACGTTTTTAGTGAATGGATATTGGGCAAACCGCAGGACGATGCACCCACTTACGTATATGCTGACTATTTGAACAGTAATTATGTGTCAGATATAGCTATAATTCTTCCTCAATTGTGGGCTTCCAAAACTTATGAAGCTAATCGCACAACAGATGCATATGAGTCCTTACGAGGACGTAAGTAAACTGTCCCACTACTATACCTATCAAGAAGAACAAAATCCGGCTCAGTTTCCATGAAGTTTTAGTACGAACGATCAAGAAAACCAGCTAATGAGGTTGGCGTTTGAGGCCATGTCAGAGACTTCTATGGTTTGGTCGCGACATTGGGGAAGAAACTGTTTAAAAAGGATGTTTTTACCACATAATATTTGAGCACGTTCCCCCCCAAATAACACTCAGGTTTTTTTTTAAACTCACCGGCACCATTTCTCTTTCTACAGCTACCAAAACAGCCCATCACCAGCTGTTTTCCTAATATGTAGCGCATGGATGAGTTATTAATTTGTTCTGTATTGAAGGGCATATTTAAAATAATGGGTTTATAAAATGTTGGCTTAGTGAAAGTGATAAATCGCTTTAGAATAATACTGTATGTAATACTAATGATAATGTAAGACTAATACTAATAATGTAATACTAATGTAAATGTAAGTAGTTAGGCGCTACGATACTAATACTAATTCCCATTCTCACTTGCACTCAAATACTGACAAAGTCTAATAATGACCGGCAGAATGACCTTGAAGAACTGGAATGTTATGTAAGTTTACCAAGAGGCGAAAAAACTGGGAAGAGTGAGCAGAAAAACAACACTGGGATAAGAATGTCCCCCAGGGATATGTCTTGTGTCTACTTTTATTATAGGCTCGGCCGTCTTCTCGGCCTTAAATTTTAGCTTTCGCATTTATTAGACAAAGTTCATTAAATATTACCTAAGTAATATAATAACGATCTATTTCTCTGTATTTGACCAACCTGCAAACGAATATCCCAGAAGGGGGAAAAATCTATTGGGGTTGTAGTTGGCAATGATGGCCAGTGAATCAGTCTGCAACCTTGCTGCGCTTTTCATGGTCGTGTTTCTGACTAATGAGTGATCGATGGTTAGAGACCCGAATGCAAAACCATCCAATATTAGTTCGAAAAACGCGTCAAACCGGTGACATGAACAATGGTTACGGACGTAGAGTAGGTCCATATTGAGTCGAAATCGAACCTGCCGAGATTATAACCATTGTCAATTGGAGATAATAAACTGTTGAGGATTCATGATATCACTTATCAGTGATAAGTTATCACCGCCTAGGAATGTGCAGAAGTTGTCTCGGTTACTCTGCGGCAGAACTTAACACGCACATTCGCAAAGCGTACAACGCGTACCTACAATAGGCGATTGAAGCGAAATTTTTACCCGTCGCAGAATGCGTGCGATTTCTAACTAATCGCATTATGTTATTTTACGTATTATCGCATATTATATTATATGCTACCTTTTTACAACTAACTTTTCTTGTACACTATTTAGGTACTGCTGTAAAAGCCTAAGGTCAATAAATTTCGTTTATTGGAAAGGAAAACATGACGGAGGGGAAATTAGGTTGAATTTTCGCGAATTCATTGTGAGTAAATTTTACATTGTCAAAAATCCATTGTCAAATCTATCGTCAGTAATTTGGTGCCAACTTACCTAGGTATTTCGTACACAAAACCAAAGACAAGTCAAAAAAATATTCAAATAGGTAAACCCGTCTGCACAAAACCTGAACAAAATAAAATGTCATACAAATTTTTTTTTTTTTTTTTTCCAATTTTTTCAATGAGGTTTTCCTAATGATTCCAGCTGCTCAGGTGTGTCCATCTTTACGGGTGAAACCGGGCTCATCCGCCGTGGAAAAAAAACAGTATATGAAAATGGCTCAGCTCCGCCTTATATAGACAATAATAGACTCCTTCCACAATTCAGTTTAACGTTTATTGAGTTGTAGCCTTGTTCTACGAAAGATGGGAAGGAAATGATATGTAGTATGAGCAGAAGCCGTCTTTTTTGTCGACCATGTTTGACTACTACCCCAGTTGAATCAGATCAGGTGAATACTCTTACACATGCCCTTTGCACCTATTTGACAACTTTTGGACAAGTGTCCACATGACTTTCTCCTTTACTAAATAATATAATGTTGGACTACTCACAGCGGATTCGAGCCCCTTCACGTTCGGCACAAGAGCTACGTAGTTTACATCGGGAACCTTCTGGAGACTTCGCATCACCTCCTTGTTGTCACCCATTTGTGGCACCCATTTTGCCGAAACAAAGCTGAAATCCGAAGAAATTAGTGAGAAATGACGTTAAACTGCACAGTTTGACACCAATGTTAATCATACTCTCGCGCGCTCGGCTCGTTTACATCCAATAGGTACATGACGCAGTTGTCACTATTATGACCAAATAGGATGAAATGATTGGCCTAAAGCTTTCGAATGAGGGTACTTATAAAACTGAAAAGGTGATGGTAATCATAGCGTTCACTAAACGACTCATGACGGAGGAGGCTTGTCATTATCGCATCTACAATTATACTTCAAAATCATTTTCGTCTCATGCAAATTATGATTAATTTATTGTTCTATCTCAACGTCTTTTAGTGATGGCGGCATTTATTAGCAAGTCATTGAAGAAGTTCCATGTTAGCATGTATTAGCCTCTTTTAGCTTGCAAAAACATTTGAAAGAACATCACCATTACATCACGTCTGAAGAGGTTGATTACATATTCTCAAGTTGCTCGTATAATGATGTAGGTAATGGTGTATGAATAGGTACCTCTTCGATTAACCTCCCCACAGAAATAACAAGAGATTGAACCGATTAGATTGAAAGCATGAAGCTTTTACTTGTAAAAAGGTGCCTTTACCATATTACCTAGGTACTGTTTGTTTTTCGTTTTTTTTCGCCACACTTTTCTTGTTTATTGCTAATACTAAATTTCTGAATACCCAGGTATTATACCCTCAGATGTATACCTCATGTATGGATGGATTTTTTTTACCACTACTCAACTCAGTAGGCGTGCTCAAATATTATGTGACCACTCTGACCCATGGCCTCTGGGCCTATTTGACAGCTTTTGGAGAAAACTTCCCATTTACTACATAAAAGTTGGATTACTCACACCAGACTCGTGTCCAACCTGTCATTTATTTCGAAATAGTAATGATCAGAAAGAAAAATAACGAAATTCAATGTTACGCAAGTGTAGCTGAGATCCAGATAGGATATCAGTAACGCAGTGACAACCAAATAAATTACCTACCCGTAAACCTATGTAATGATAGCTTCATCGAAACTATAACGGCAAGTAGGAGAATAATAATTGAGAACAACAATAATTGTATTAATAATTCATTATGTTCTCAGATATAAATACCAACATCCCTATCTAGTCTTAAAAAAATCAATGCCGTCGAGAAAAAATTCAATGAGTCTGTTATCTATCTGAGCTAGATAAAATAATAGAATGACGCACGCGTCATACCCGAAACAGTGTTGTTTAGGTTGTCATTCGTGTTAATGTTGTTTACTTAGTTTCTAATTATCAATGAAGAAGTGAATGAATGAATTGACAGGAGTCATGCTTAATAATCTGACGCTGTGTTGTCGTATAAATGAGCCTGTCAAAGTATCAGTAAATAAGTACATAATGCTACGTTGTAAACAGTAAATAATCGATAAAAATGCTCAATGGCGAGTGGTTGGTTGCTATATACGCTAATACGGAATGGTTGGGTAGCATTACTTGCTTGCATCATTGCATTATTATAGCATACCTAGTGATATAATCTGATGTATGAAGAATATTTTTTCATGACAGATCGTGGGTTCTGAATACAGATAATATTTCACTCGTCAATGTGCAGAATGATGTTGATCGTGATCTGACAGTGTCAGTGTAATCGACTTTGCGGATAGAAATGGATTTTTTTTTTTTTTTTTTTTTCACCTTTGAACAACAAATGTTTTACTTCTTTTTCAACAAGATTTCAACTCTATTATGAAATTCATTTTATCTAGTAAACAATCCTTTCCGTCAAGTCGACGCTATTCGCGGCAATCGCATTCTTCCAATAGGTACCTACTTGAGCATCAAAATAATTTAAACCGATTTGAACAGATTCAATTTTTTTTCTGAATGTTTATCTGCATCATTCGGTTTTCAAAATCCTCATTCATCAAGAAATTCGCACTCCCAAGAGACAATTTCGTAGTGGTGAACCATCTGTAATTCATATAACAAAACCTAGCGTTGTTTCAGTAATACCAGGTCAATGTTTCTATTTTCAATGTTTCTAAAGCCACTCACTTGAAGGGGGGTTTGAGGACAATATTGATTTACCAAAAATTATCGAAATCCATACAACGGGAAATATTTTAGTCGTTCGTTCAGGTAGGGGCAAATATACGTCAATGATGAGATGTTGCAATTGATTGGACCTTGTAGACATTAAGAATTGCCTAACTCCTTCCAAGAATAGCACCAGTTCATTGACAAACGTACCATTGAACAATAAGCGAAGCGGAACCACTAGGTAGGTACCGCTCGAACGCCCATAAAAATGCTATTGTAAAACCGGGGTGGACAACCGCTAAGGACAAGACCGAGGCGATCGTTCCGTATTCTGGACAACAATGATCGAAAATGAGAACAGTTGGAATACAAATGAAAGAGTTTTGAATAGGATATTGTTTTAAGGTTGGTAATCTGTCAAATAGGTATCAGAAACGGTATCTGGACATGTTAATTGATTATAAAGAGCACAAAACACAATGAAAGGATCAAAGGGTAGCGGATGGCGTAGGCAGTTTGCAGCATCGATATGAAACAAGTTCTTTACTGAGGTTTTCCATTTCCGTAAATAGCAGCTGAGTTGAGAAGCGACTGAAATCGTGTGTTCGAATTCCAAATCCCTGCGCTCTACAACGGCTCAAAAAAGGGGTTTTCCGGACAAAAATGTCGGCCACTCTCGTCTTATAAGGAATTTTGGACTGACTCCCAATTACACCAAGAACAGGTAGGTAATTAGATGCGATATTTTGAAGAAAAAAAATCGAAAATTTTTTACCATTGGAACCGCCCGAAAATTGTGTTTGAAAGAAAAGTTAAAGACCAGAGGCTTCTGCGTCGAATGAGACCAACGCCAGCTCACCAACCAACATAGTGGCCATGCTTTTTGGTGATTTTTCAAAACTTTTTTTGTCTTCCATTTTTTGGAATTTTTCCGGGTTCTCGACTAAAAAAAGTAGGAAAAAATCCTGTGTTTGTGAGCTGGTGATGGTAAAATTCGACGCAGAAGTCTCAGGTCTTCAACTTTTCTTTCATACAAAAATAATTTAGGCGATCCCGAAGGTCAAAGATGAGAAATTTTGACATTTTGTCGAGATATAGCTAATCAGCTATCCTATTAAAAGAACATAATTATGTTTATTCGGAATCAGCGCTAAATATTCTATTGGAATGGAGGGAACGATATTTGTGTCAGAAAAAAACCCTATTTCGAGCCACTGCTAAGACAGTGAGGCTGAAGAGCCCCACGACCATGACCTGTCACGTTTCACGTCTGAGACGAAAGCAGTATAGGTATTGATTATTTATTATATAGGTATTCAAAATAGTTTATTGTAAATATTACACTCAAAATTGAGATAGTTGATAAGGCATTGACCGGTTAGATTAATTTGTTCTTGCCAGTACCGACTTTTAATACCTATACAAACCATAGCCAAAACGACAATCCAACCTCTACTCAATGTCATTCTTAACTTCCCTGATAAAAAATTATGTTATTGCCTTCATGTTTCAATAAATTCGTGGCGATTGGCGAAACTACTATGATTGATATTTTCAGAGAATTCCTAAAAAATATTATGAAGATATCATCCTTTCTTCATATCCCTCCCCTTGTAAATGTAGT
This sequence comes from Lygus lineolaris, assembly GCA_030264115.1. Taxonomy (NCBI): domain Eukaryota; kingdom Metazoa; phylum Arthropoda; class Insecta; order Hemiptera; family Miridae; genus Lygus; species Lygus lineolaris. The sequence continues at coordinate 10,029,975 of JAEMON010000002.1, read as the reverse complement.
TGCCTTGTCTAATGCAAAGTCTGTTTCCCAAGAAGTGACATCAGAGGAGAGATAAAAAAAACCTTTTCAACTTTACAACACCTTGATAAGAACCTGATTGTTTGAATTGAAATGAGACGATGAAAAATTTCACGAGGCACAAACGTTTACCTAGTAGGTAGTTGGTTGGAGAATACCAGGAATCCTCGAGGTTTTATAATCCTTCTATTGTCGCAGAAGCAATTTAAATAATATTTCACATAGCTCTACATTAATGGGCGTGATTTATGGGGTCTCTCTCTTCTAAAAAAAAAAGCCTCGTGTCATGGAATGACGCCGAATTGTTGTCACACAATGAACATTGTCAATTTCTCCAGATGTCATGATGAGTCGAAATGCCGTCAACAAAACGGAATCGGCAGCAGTGAGAAAACAAATTCCAATTTCACGCATCCGCAGTCGCTATAATTGCTTATCCAATCGCGTTTAATGAATGGCAAACTCACTACCCTCAAATTGATCGGAATCTGTTCTTCAGGAACGGGAAAATTGATGTTTCAGGGAATTCATTCCTTCATAAGCACGCATGCTACCATTGGACGGCGATGAAATTCATAGGGGCTAAACTGCACAATCCCTACAAATTTTATCAAAATTGAACCATAATTTCTGTTAGTTTCGCCAGGAACAAGGGATTGACAGAGAGCTTTAAACCGTGGAAAACAAGTGGAAATTTCGATTTTAGAATAGAAGAATTGAAAAAGGAGAAATTAGAATGATAATAAGAAGACGCCTGGCGCTCGGATGGTGGGAATTAGAAATCACGTGACGAGCGACTGACCCTCTCACTGCAACCGAAGATACGTCACTCGGATTGAGGACTGAGCAGTGCACATCGTATGTTCCACTATCAGCCCAAAGTATTCAATTTGAGGCGTCGAAAGCACAGAAACTTCTGTATTTACTTACCGGCTCGACGCTGCTGTTTACCGTACAGTAAACCTAAATAAAAGTATACCTACCACTGGTCGAATTTTTAAATATATATCCATATTAATATTTCTGGTGAAAAAGTTAAACATTTTACGCAGCATAACTATCGAATCCGACGTTGGTGCAAATGTCAAGTGGCAGGGAAGGGACATTATTTCCTTTTTCAACTGATTTCAAGTCGAGTTCCACACTCCAACGGAACTGTTCACGGCTATTTGAAGGTTGGTAGGTAAGTAATTTCGAATTCTATACAAGACAGGTAGGTGATCTTTGCGATGGAAGCAACAAATTTTTTGTGAAATCCACGAAAATGTAGGGTTTTTTTTAACGTGGGTTATGGTAGGTAGGATATTATAAGTATTTTAAAACAAATCAAGAGGAGCAGCACATTCATTTCAAGTGTCTTCTTATCCCGTTCTGACGATCACCTGATCACCCTTATAAGACCATTACTGACTTTTCATAGAGTGTAGATTAAAGAATATACATTATGTGAATATTTGAGCATTTAGTAGGGAAGAAAAAGGGCATAAATATTAACACCACTATAGTCTCGAGCAATCATTTAAGTACCTAGTTGTATCAAACAAAATACCATTTGAAGTATTTATTTACGTAGACTAAACCACAATGTGACGGTATATAAAGCCAGAAATGCCGAATCTATACAACATACTCGTACTTATATAAAAACGTCTGCCAAGTTGGGTGGGCATTACAGCTTCCTCACTTTTGTAAAATGTACGAATCTCGTATCAATCAGTTAGTCAAAGTTTCACCGAAATTGGTATGATAGTATCGCAGTTATGCATATGAAAACCAATTTCAAGTTTGCGCAGTAACTACTACTGATCCCATTGTGACGCAATTTGTGGGCAATCGTCATTGAGTCAATTAGGTACCCTCCGAATTTGAGAAAAATCGGTCTGCGTTAGGAACTCAAAAACCGTTGTTTCAGGAGACTCACGCTACCATTGGTCCGAAGGTGAACAATTTTAGGTACTATCTAAGACCTAATCCGCACAATCCCTAAAAATTTCATCAAAATCGGACCATAATTTCTTATAGTAGTTATAAGGATAATTATAAGGATAATTTCTCATAGTAGTATCAACCAAAATTGATCCGAAAGCTCTGAAACGTAGAAGGCTAATGACAATTTCGGAGGACTATAATGGTGTTTACCTGGTTGTTTCGACGTCCTTAACCCCGGCATCCACCAGGCGATTGATCAGATCCACCTTGATATTCGTCGGCACGTTTTTAGGTTCATTTTGAAGTCCGTCTCTCGGTCCTACTTCTACCACTTTGACGAAGTTCGGCCAATTCCTGATGCACGAGTCTTGCTGAAAAAAAAGAAAGAAAAAAAGGACGTTGTCATGAGAATCGATGATTTCACACGATTAAATATTTTTGTTGAGTACCTACCCAAACTAAAAACGTTTTATGTTGACTATTCGCATATATTTTCTAGGGATCCAGAAAAAAATTTAATTCATGAAATGGAACCCAATAAACTATTTTAATGCTTAATTTATGGTATTGATCTTCATACACCTACTCGTATACAATCCGATAAGTATTATTTACAAAAATCCTAACGCACTAATCAAGTTATGGTTGGTTCTGAAAAAGAAACGTGACAATTGTAAGTAGATGCTAGCCTATTAAGTAACTAAATAAACACCCCCCCACCAGGATATAAAGAGATTATGTATGTTTCTGCAAGGCCAAGTGTTTTGATTCTAAATTACGAAGTAAGTTGTTAGTATGAGGAACGCTCAATCAAACACTCCAACAAAATACCCGGTCGACCTTGAGAGTGTTTACTAACAAAGAGAGGCTTCACTAGAGGTTTGTTCCAACTGAAGTCTGTAATTCAAATAATATTCAGTTGTATATTCGAGTAGTCTCGTCGTTTCCCGAGGTCAAGTAAGTTCTTCTTCGGCTTGATTTGAAGATTTTCGAATATTCATCGAACTACGCTGTTAGTTGGAACAAACCTGAGAGATAGCAGAAGATTTATCTGTATTCAACTCGCCTTTCCTCCTCTGCAGGGCTGAGAATATTCGATATTGTGTGCAACTTGTTCTGACAGTTGGAACAGGATTCCAGTTCTTATCAGTAGAGTAATGTGGACACAATTCAGTTGAAGTAGACAGAATATTCACAAGAACGTGCGCAGAGGGTTCGGATTATAATATTATCCCCGCAACTTCAGACTGATTTTTGGTTGGATATGAAATATGAAAAAAACCTTCGTCCATGGCAACTATCGATGGTGAAAAAACGTCGACCATCGATGCTTAGAGCTAGGGGATTTATGTATTTTCAAACGTAAAATTATGCACAAACATTTGACCAAATTATGCGCCTATTAAGGGCCAAGAAAAGGCTGTTGTGCGCCTTTTATGCCGGAAAATTTCCAAAACTATGCGAAATTATGCAAGCAAAATAAACCAATACATTTCTGTCGCATTACAATTTTCAAAAAAAAGGTATTAAAATGTTCGATTTATTCCATATAGGTAGGTACTTATGATAATAATGGGAAACTTGCATATGGTTATTTTTTCATTTGAAAGATCTTCGTGAGGGCTTCCCAAAAAGGTGCTGTATGAGGGGTGTCCGACGATTGAAAATGGGTCTTCTTATGTGAACCTTACTGACGTCACCTGAACGGGACCCCCTTTTGCGGAACCTAAATGATGTCACGCGCTCCCTTTCAACCCATTTGCTGGGCAAACCAGCCGTGATTTCAAGCTGAAAATTGGCACCAGGGGGTTTAGAACGGTGCTGAATCAGATTTTGAGGTTCAAAATGCAAAAGCCCTACACATGCAAGTTCTCCATTAGTTGGTGATAGAAAACATGGAAGAAAAACTGCCTGTGCTCATTTCTACGTTCGCAGGCTCTTTCCGGCCCCACTGTATGTTTCGAGGTTTTTTGTGAGATGAAGATGCCACTAAATTACAATTCCGAAAACAGGAGTCAGTATGAGGGAGAGAATTCCTCCAGAGATAATGAAGAAAGCCATCCAGCGAGTACCTATACAAGTTTCTTATTTTTTGTTAAAAATGCATTAAGACTGCTCTGTTACATAAGTCAAGTACATAAGTCTAGTTTTCAATTACACATTGTTGTCATCTATTGTTCCAAACTTGGCGAGTTGTGATTTTCTATGATTTGAGGGATGTTTAGATGATTCCTCTAGTTGTGAGTTGTGGGTGTAACACATTTCCCAATACAGTGTACAACTATCAGTATAGCAATATGCAACTGTGCCTAAAATTAAATTCAAAAAATCCAATCGTAAAAATGTGTACTTTTCCGTTGAGTCTACTCTGTTGAGTCAACTCCTGTTTACCCTAAATATATGAAATGGTCTTTCAGAAGTCACAAAACAGCTAGAACAGCAAAACTTGAGATTAAAAACTACATAAGGTCTTCGTAAGATCATATCTTGGGAAGAGAACTTCCCATTCGATTCTGCGTCCTTGGTTCTTCTAACCTCGCCGAAGAGTCCCGAACAACCTTTCAATGACGGAACTAGTCCATTATGGAGATTCTCGGTAGTTCAGCACATTACGATCCTCTAATAATTACCTACAGCTAATGACACTGGCCGAAAGGTGCCTACCGAAGCAACGATGGAAAACCAATCAACATTACCAAAAAATGATTCGAATACATGGAACAACTACCTACCCAGAAAAATGGGAACATCGAAATCACATGGATGTCTTCAGTGGAAACGTTTTCCAACTAACCAAATCATTATTCGATAGCCAAAAAATATATCAGGAGGCAAAACACACATGGTGATTATTTTGGTAAGATGAACAAGAAACTGACGTCATAGGCATAAGCGCACCTATATAGAAGTACCTACCCATCCAATTCATTACCTATATTATGATGCGTGATTGAAATCTCGATTCTGAAAGCTTCCTGGTCAGTGGTGAATTTCTAATGGCAATATATGAGTAAGGTTTTAGGCTAGGTATTACAAAATTCAATAAGGTAGTAGTACATAACCAGAGACTTTACAAATAAAATATGAAGGATACGCTCTACAATATCATAAAACACATCAATTGTTAAACTAGGGTAGTAAGCGCCGAGAGCCACTGAAACATATTGAATCTTTCACCAATGAATAAGAAAGTGTAAGTGTAAGTGTAAGTGTGTGTAAGTGTAATTCAATCAATGCAAAATTATTTATTGATAGTAGTTTATAGTAACTTAGGTACTAGTAATTTATATAACTTAACATTTACGATACTAATTGAGGCTCTACATTTTCTGCTATACAAGCTGTAATTTGCGTAACAGTGCCATGAAAGCAGTGTCATGACGCGCTGCCATGATGGATGTGTACGAGTCCTAAAGATTTTTACTCTCCACTCTGCACTCTTAACATCCACATTCTGCACTTCTCACACGAATTTCTGCTCCCAAAGAACGGTTTCATTTTGAAGATAGAGGAAGAGGCTGCTGTTAGATAAGGGCACTTCCATTCTTTCCCTATAAATGGCTGATTTCCTTGATGGAATCTATAGACAACGATTCATCCTTAGTTGTCATTAGGTGGGCATTCGTACTCTCGAACTGACGAAATTTCGAACCGAACTCGAACTGCTTATTCCAAAATATTCGAACTTTCCATAAAAGTTGGCGAACTATTCGCGATAATGGTGTTTTGATGTGAAGCTCTTCCATCTTGGTTCAACAAGCTCAAAAAGATGGACAATATTTAGACTGATGCCTGTCTGCATGATCAGGTTTTTAGGTTGGACAGAGGAGAGTACTTGATAGGATTTGCCACTAGTTTGTAAGGTTTACCCTGTCGTGAGTCGGTATAGTATATAAGTTCATTAGCTTGGGTGCTTCAAATCATGACTACATCGGTAGATATAGTTACTGTACTCATGAGTTGGAATAACGAACTGCTAACATAAGAACTGCTCAATGTTTACCTAGCTATATATTATTCTTCTCCTAACAATTTTTCCTATGACTTGTTCCACACCTTTCACTAATCCTAATAAATCTCAGCCTCATTTCATCGGGTGGCCTAAAGCCTTCCGAAGCAATGAAGAAGTGACGTCACAAAGCTGGATTTGAGCAGCTTTGCCATTTTTTAGAGAAGTACATAATTGATATTATTGTGAATTGTTGATAATTTTGTGCTTAGTAAGTAACGACTTTGTTGTAAAGCGTTTGGCAAGTATTTGAGTAATAAATTCTTTAAAAAAAATAAATCTTATCGTGAATAAGAAGGAGCTAAGTCCCACTTTTGCACAACTGTTATTTTTATGGATGATTTCAAAACCAGAGTGGTACAACGAGTATAACTCCAGAAATAGGTAACGACGTGAACCTAAATACAAAAACCTGAATCAAGTATGTTCTGAAAAACACATTGTGTATTTGTACTCTATTTTTTTATTTGCCGTTTATTACCATTTACAATAATTTATTGCGAATAGATCTGTTTACCTTCGAGACAGTAATGTCAGCCTTCAGGGTGGGCAAGACGTTGGCAGCTGTCTTGTACAAAACGTCTAGCATTTTCAAGGAAGAGCTCAGGAAACGGGTAAACCGAGATATTGCTATCCGCAGATAACAGCGAGAGAGACTGAATATATCAGCGAAATTGAGAGCGTTCGATCGGCACTGACTCGCTGGAGTCCTAAACCGTATCGCGCGTTTCGAAGGAGTGACTGAGACTGGCGGTTGAGACTGAGAGCAACGGGAAGAGGAGCTCTCCCACCTCGGCGAATTCCAAACCACCTCCTACAGGTAGCAGGATTTTTCTGCGGTGATTAGCCTTCCTTGTTCTCCCGGGGAGATGGAATTTTTCAACGCAGAATGCAGGTAACTGATTCAGATTCTTAAAAACTGGTCCCCAAAACTCGTGTTAGCGAATTTTCGAAGAAAATTCAGCTATTGCAATGACTTCAAAATTGTGGTAATGCAAAATTTCAAAACATTTCTCCATGGAAATCCGTTTCAGACCATCCTAAAACGCTATTTATCTCGAAAAATCAGTTTTTTAACAGTCAAAATGAATTAGGAGTGTTACCATTCGATTCAGTGTGGAAAAGTACGTGGAAAACAATATTTAACTCCTCATGTCATGGTGAGATCGTCAACACCCTAAAACACAAATTTCGTCGAAAAACCAACGTTTTGTCATTCAAACACACTTTTTGATATTTGTATGTCTTTGCTATGGCACACAAACTCGAAAGGCGTTACAAGAAACCGTTATAAAAACGCTGAAGATTTTTACACAACGGTTTATTATTTTCTGTATAGATAGCCCATCTACAAAGATCCTATATTGACATAAAATACCCACCTACCGCGAGGTTCACAATCATCTCTTGGCGACAATGAGTACCTTCTTACCTAGGTACCTAGGCCTTCTTGTAATTATTAGGTATTATCGGAGAGTTGTATCATTCATTCTCGATGAAATTCAGTAACTAAGGAAGCTTCTGAAAGTGAACAACAAACTTGGTTCGGTGGAATCGAAAGAAATTGCATTTGAACAGCTGATATTTGAACGGAGATTTTGCTTACTCGGGAAGATTGCGATTCACACTCGTGTTTCCGCTCTTCTTTTTCGTTCAGCCCTTACAGTCCTTACAGGGAGCGAACGGTTGGTCCTAAAACGCTTCGCAAGGTCTCATTCAACGCTAAAAATTTTGTTCTATTTTAAATCGATGGAAAAATATACCTTCCTATTTGAAATTTTCGAGCTAGGGCGTTTTGAAAATTTCATCCCCTATTTTCTACCCCTTAGAGAAGGCTGTCGGTAACGAAAAGCTTCGCGGCACAACTAGACCCCGAATGGGGCCGGTATACCAAATTTCATTAATTTTGGACCATGGTAACTAAGTGGTAACTACCATGGTAATTAATGTGCGGCGTACGGCGGACGGACGGATTTTTTTTTTTATATTCGATTTTTAGATTCTACGTATCTTGAAACGTAAAACCTCAATTTTTGAGGGGGGGTTAAAATTTTTTTTGTGCTCGGTTCCAAAGGTTCATTATTTAAAATAATAAACCAAAAGCGTAAGAAAAATTTTCTGATGATTTTCGCTTACAACCTGTCGTTGTTAAGGAAAAGTAACTCCCTCATTTTCCATGCCACGAAAATCGTTCAACACTCGTTTGAAAGCCCTGAATTGACTAAAAATGTGTATCTATTCACCACACCAGTAACTATCCCAATAACTGAGATTTAAGGGTATTCATAAATGTATATGAACAATTTAGTGATCAACTTCGCATTCGTGTTGCTATAAAGTTGAAACAAACGTTAGAAAAAAGCGTTAGAAACATGGAACATGCATGTTTATCAATCACAATCATGTTGATGACTTAAATTACCATTTACGATCATATTTTATTAAACAATGTCATATTGTTTATCACATTATTATATAATGTCATGCGCATAGATCAGCTTTCTGTATGATTTAGTATTATGAGGGGCGAGTGCCATGTTCAACGAATTGAGAGCTTTCCAACAAGTGGTGAACGATTTTTGTACGATCACAAATGGCGAACGTATATTTCCCTAGAAATGGTTGGTTTTAAGTGAAAATCATTACAAAATCCCGCGCTACTTTCTTTCCACTGTTTCGTTACGTTTTTGGGCAGTTAGGTCATGGCTAAAGCATGTTCCACGTAAAAAGCATGTTAATTTAATAGTTATACAAACTATATCACCTATTTCATTTACCCTAAACCTGTATTAGCTATAACTTGTACAGAACATAAGTAATTAACCTTCCTACGGTTTACGCATTTAGTTGTAAAATATTTTGTCTTTCTTTCTTTCTTTTTAATGGCGAAGCTCAAACATTACGAAAGGCATGTCGTCGTTCGGCTCGTATTTACGCTACCCAGAATATTTCCACAGAGGGGGGTGCTGGCGAAGTACATAAAAATGTCTGAGTTGCGGACTTGTGCGCAAGCAGTATATTCTTTCAACATCGTCTAACATTATATAGATATTGGATTTTCTTTGTTTTTTAAATAATCTTCCCGTCTATTTTTTCCCCCTCAATTAGTGCATGAAAGTTAAAAATACTACACCGTTGGAAAGCTGCTTTCAATATCATATTTTTATCATTATGAAGCCTAGCTATCAGAGTCGACCTAAGCAGGAGTCGAGGCTACCTCTCCTTCAAGACCTGTGTGTCGTGCTGGTAATTGCATACCCAACACCAGCCCGTTGTCATGTGCATGATGTGCAAAAGTCCCATAAAAAGAACGACAAGGTTTGTTCCAATAAGCGGCGGTTAAGGTCGAATATTTCTTCGGCGTAGAACCTTCCGCGCACACTCTTATCAAAACATTTCGAACTGAACTTGAACCCCCTTGTTGGAACAAACCTTGAGGCTTGAATGGGGAGCTCGATCGAGTAATTTTCTAAAGAAATACTAAGATTAAGATAGCAAATTAAGATAGAAGATTAATAAGAAATACTTTTAAAAAAGTTCCATTCATGCAGCATGAGTTGGTGAGCGAATTTTCAAAGAATAATTTTAACCGATTTTGTGGATGATTCTTATAGGAAATTTCACGGTGATTCAGAATATACCATTATGTTCCTATGTTTAGGATGGTATTTCACACCAACAACCTCAAAAAACACGTTTTTTAGCGATTTTTGAAACTAAATTTTCAAAATTTGACATCCTTACTTTTCGCCAGGTTCCGTTATTAGCCACACAAATATTATTGCTTAATTCCCCAGTCTTTTTGTATTTTATGGCACAAATCCACTAGATAACCGCAGATTGAGGAAATATCAAGATAGGAGGACCAAAACAAAGTGGAAACACGTTAAATCCTTAAGAATGAGAGGTGGATTGCTTAACAGGTGGCTTAAGGCTTAAGGAACAGGTGGTTTCGACCCACATGCGACGGCACGATCACTTCGAACTGAACTGTGAGGTTTCAATATGGTTACACTGTGACTTCTTTTGTGCCAATGCCTTCTGTATACTAGTTCTGTATTAGTATGCCTTCTGTTAGGTTAACTAGCAAGAGTACTTATCAGATAAGAGTATGATATCAGGGACATCTGGGTAATAATAAACGAACCTGAAGGAGGCGGCCAATAACTGGGGGGTGGCCAATAACTGGTGCCTTTACCCTATTATAATTTAAGATACCTACCTATTTGAAATAATTACTGAAATAATTAACTAAAAATTTAGAAAACCCGTGAAAAACGGTGTGGTGTGGTATTATCAAATAATCTTTCGCTTATGATACTATATCGGTATCGATACCAGGAATTTTATACGATAATCGATATCGAAACTTCTGTAGTATCGGATATCCCTATACAGGGTGGTCTCAAACGTAACGGACTTAGTTTGAGGTCTTATGGGAAATTTCACGCTTATCACGGATATACCACATATAAAGGGTCCCTAAATAAATCTCGACCCCTTTTTTAGACGTTTTTTGAGTGTTTTTGTTAAAAAAACACGGAAATTCAACAGATCAAAATTTCTAAAATTCACCAAAAATCGTGGGTACAATCCTAAGAGCTGGCGTTGGTCTCATTCGACGCAGAATTTAATTAACTACAACTTTTATTTCGAGGTGTATTTTGATTTTGTAGATGATTTCGGTGTTTTTTGTCCACAAAAACTCAAAAAACGTAGAAAAAAAGTGGTCACGATTTATTCAGGGCCCTTAATATGTGGTATATTCACAATCAGCGTGACATTTCCCATAAGACCTCAAACTACGTCCGTTACGTTTAGGACCACCCTGTATATTCCCAAAGTTAATATTATTTTATCTGCATATTTTAATTGGAACAAACCTTCTTTAGAAAAAATGTTAATGAGGGTAAACCATTATCCTGAGGAGCCTAGAAGGTAGGCACGAGTAGGTTGATATAGGTCTGTTCTTAGATACTTATACCTGCCCCTCCCTCTAGGAATTAGACCTCTGCCTTATATTGTAACTATATTCCCGATTAACTGTTCATCGACTCGCCCAACTACAAACTATGAGATCGAGGTAGGAAATAGGTTCATCGAAAATGTGACCTACCTTGAGAAACCTATGCAGACGAGGACCGTTGCAAGATATGGTTCTCAACCATGATGATTGGAGAACTCTAGTCACGACCATGATCACCACCTAGAACTATCTTGAAGCGGTGACATAACAAGAATGCTAAACATTTTATTTCATATACTCCAGTCTTCATATTCATAGGGGTTATCACTGTTATCTGGTGTCGTGATAGTGACGTCGGCTTTCAGCCACTCCGTGGGGCGTAAGGAGGTGCTGCAGCGTAGCGGCTCATTCGTCAACCTATCGATGAGTTGAGAGTTCTCCCCATACGATACAAAACGCTGCCTAATCACCATATCATTTACTCGTATGTACTTGGTAGGCACATACATTAATACCTGCACAAACTCGTCGGAAGGTACCTACATTAACTATTATAATTTATATGGAAATTACAGAAATATTGGTACTCTAATTTATTATAGGAACTAGAGTTCTTCCGAAGTATTTCAAACGCAAAGTTCCAATCATGCAGCAAGAGTTGAGCAGATTTTCGAAGAATCGTTTAACCGGTTTTCAGCCTCGATGTAGGTATAACTGGATCGCTACACATGAACGCCCATAGTATAGGACCAGTGCTTCTAATGCTATTCATTTGCGAGTTTTATCTTCATTTCATTGCCAGTATACATTAAATTCGTGTGTGCGATGTGAAAAAAATGGTCAAGGGTATTTTAGTAATGAAATTTTTCTTCATGGAAATCCGTTGTAGACCATTCTTAAACAATTCTTGAAATTTAACACTTTTTCTTTGAATTTTTGTAGTAGTCCAAATTTTGAAAATTTAAAGTCAAAAAGTTCCATTCATGCAGCATGAGTTGATGATCAAATTTCCAAGAATACAATTTTAAGCGATTTGGTGGGTGATTCTTATAGGAAATTTCACGTTGATTCCAAATATAAACCAAATTTTCTTATGTTTAAGGTGAAATGTCCCGCGTTTAGTTCCAAAAGCTGCCACCACATCGCGCTTCAAAATGAACGAAAATTAATTTCCGTTTTTCTCTTGAATGGGTGGTAATTTACACCAAAAACACGCTTTTAGCGATTTTTGACTCAAAAGTCCCAAAATTGGACCCCTTGGAGTACTGTAAAAATTCTGGCCAACGAACCCATTCTGTCTCTCGATATAATTGACATTTTAAATTTGTTTTGGTTTTTTTGAGTCTCAACTCCAGGGTCAGATATCATCTTCTCAGTCTCAGGTGCCAAAAATACCAAAAAACATCACAGTCACAAACAAAAAATTAGCCTTGACTAATTTTGTTGAAAATACCAAAACAATGTCTTCAAAATCCAGCCTCAAAATTTGAAGGAATCAGGAAGAGTAGAATGAGGATAATATCGTCGCTTAAGAAGCAACACGCCCTATGAACCAAATCCCAATTTTTTTAGGAGGAGGAAAAAACTGAATTCAGTTTTTGTTCATCTGTCCCTTTTTT
>JAEMON010000002.1:9982826-9996066 GCA_030264115.1 Lygus lineolaris | reverse complement strand
GCGACATCCTGTATACACAACTAATTGACTCTTCGTTGATTCTTCCTGTTGATCAAAAACACACCAACAATCAACTTTTTGCAACCCCACATCCGACAAACTCTAAACAAAACATGTGACCAGGGACTGGAGTTACCACTACAATATATTTATATGCATATATAATTATATCTATGAAAAGTATTAAACTTCAGGAATTGTTTTAGAATGGTCAAAAACGGATTTCCATGGAAAACATATCTAAAAACGTCTGCCAAGTTGGGTGTGTCACATAGCTTCCTCGTATCTATAACATGGTTGTATATATATAACATACATATATATATTAAAACAATCATCAAAGGGTTTTTAATACCTGCACAATCCCTGGAAATTCCATCGAAATCGGATGAAAAATTTCGGAAGTTATGAGAGCTTCACGTTTGCGCATGCGCAGTGGTCACCACTGATCCGATCTTGATGAAACTCATAGGGCATTATCGAATCTCCGATTCTCAGCTTTCATTCAAATTTGAGCGAAATCGGACCATTAGGTCGCGAGAAATTGATGTTTCAAAGGTTTCATGTTTACGCATGCGCAGAGGCTACCGCTGGTCGGATGGTGATGAATTTCATAGGGGACCATCTAGGGCCTAACCCGCGTAATCCCTGAAAATTTCATCAAAATCGAATGAAAATTGTGGAAGTTATGCCTGTTGCAAGGATTCCCGGACAGACAGACAGACCGACAGACACGAAACCAAAATTGTTCAGGAAGGTCTAAAACGTAAAACGCGAGTCGAAATTTTGATTTTGGAGGCAACAAATTTTTCACTTTTCAAAAGTGAAAACAATGCTTCCGCTATCTTGGTAGACTCGGAAGCAAAATTTGCATTACTATAATTTTTAAGCCATTGAAATAGCTTAATTTTCTTCGAAAATTCGCTAAAACCACGATTTTGTTCCAAACCGTTCAGTTCTTCTGTTGTTAGGTACTTACTACAAACCGAGCAATTCCAAACAATGCTCCGCTCCAACTGCGGTTCCCCTTGATCCCTGAACCCGCCGTCGATGTGTCATATCCAGTCATTTCCGCGACTCTCAAGGTCAAGAGCGCTCCCGCTCGGAAATTTTCGCGATTTCTCTTTCTATCGAAACAATCGCGTCTCGTTCTTGATAATGAGTGTTCGTCGGAGTGAATGGTGCTTTGTGGGCCGTTCGACATTCCTGGTCGGTCAGCCATTGTAAATGGATGCTAAAGACTGGTCGATTACAAAGTAAAATTCGACATTCAAATTACTATGAAGACTCTGTTCAAGGATATGTGCAGCAGGTTCACAGTAGGTGCACATGAAATAAAGGTCTGCAATAAGAAGCTATAGGAATCGATTCTTTGGGAAATTTCTCTTAGAAAGTGTTCCCCTGAACCTCGGAAACCCTCCTATCTGTAGGATTAGAAAAAATAAAAGTTCCATTCAAGCAGCATGAGTTGATGAGCGAATTGTCAAAGAATGATTTTAACCGATTTGGTGGATGATTCTTACTGACAATTTCACGCTGATTCCGATTATACCTACCGTATGTTCCTATGTTTAAGATGGTAATGTACACTAAAAACCTCAAAAACACCTTTTTTTAAAGCGATTTTTGACTCTAAATTTTCAAAATTTGACTCCTTGGAATACTCCAAAAATTCTGGCCTACGAACACATCTTTTCTTTTGGTATGATGGACATTTTAAAATTTTATTGGATTTTTTATCTCGATTCCAGGATCAGTTATTGTCTGGAGTGACATATTATTATATATATGAAAAATTTGGAATCTTCAGGAATTGTTTTAGAATGGTCCGAAAGGAATTTCAATGGAAAAAATTTATGATATTTTGCATTACTAAAATGTTGAAGCCATCGCAATAGCTTCATTTCCTTCAAAAATTCTCTAAAATGAATGAAAGTTCACTTTCTGATTCTATACGTCTGTGTTACAAAAGTGAAGAAGCCATACTGCCTACACCCAACTTGGAAGAAGTTTTTGTATCGCCGTTAAGGTGAATTTTGTTTCAATGGAGGGAAGCTTCCAAAACATTCCTTGCTAGCACGGGTGAATTGGAGTGTAGTACGTAATATTATCATCCTTCCTATCATTAGATATAAATTTTGAATTCGTGGATATTGTTGTTGATCTTCATCGTTCTCTAGTTTGTCTGCAACAACACCCATCTGATCATTCTCCTTATATTTGAATCGTTCGTTTCGAAACTATTGACAATTTTCTTGAATCGACATCGTTCTTCTTCCCTACAATGCTGAAGGCAACTGGTTGCGCAGTCCACGGGTTATCGTTGTTATTTATTCCTTGGACGAAGGTCTAAAATGTCTGGGCTATCTCTTCCTATTTTAGCCAACTCAGCTTATCATCCGAATAAACCACTGAACCTTATTTTCCTCCACATTAGAACTTCTTCGATCTCATATCGAGTATGGTAATCAGTGGAATTACTCACATTTACTATGGATAGTGAAATATGATAGATATCTGTCAATCTATTGGACTCGACTAAATGAAACGGCGTCATTTTGCCACCATTTTGGCACTGAACTACGTTGAAAGGCACCATTCTCTCTTCTTCGTAGTTGGAAACTTATTAGCCAGTTCTACAAAATCACTTTTACTTACGCTGCATGATAGTAATCCTGCTCCTAACTCCTAACTTCCATCTTTTACGTACTGGAAAATAATATTCAAGTCGGTAGGTATTAGGTAACATGTTCCTTTAATGGATGGAAGAGGGATAATCGGATATATTCGTCAAATCCTTACCCAAATAAGTCAAGTAGTTATTAAAATTTATTATATGGCGATACAAACGTACATCATAATAAATAAATAAATACACTTTTCGCTGGATTTGATGTTGCTCACTGATAAATTTATTCTGTTATCTGCATCGTTACGTGCTGTTATGGTTCTACCGACCAGTGATAGCGGAGGTAAATAAATTTGCGTGGATGTCATCCTGAATTTTTAAAATACGGAGAAATCTACGCTTTGTGGGAGAAAGAAAAGTTAAGCTAGTCTGTCAAAGAGGGGATGATATATTATTTAAATGATCTTGAAGTTCACAATGTCAATGTCTCCTAAGAATTAGAACATTACCATCTTCATCGCTTTGAAATTTCAGTTTGCAAAGTTTATAATCTTGAAAAAGGCTATGAAGTATCAATAAATTGCATGAGTTGATGGGCGAATTTTCAAAGAATCATTTTAACCGACTCGGTGGGTGATTCTTATAGGGAATTTCGCGCTGATTCCGAATATACCATTTGTGTGTACCTATGTTGAAGATGGTAAGTTACACAAAAAACTCAACAAAACGGGTTTTTTGCTATTTTTCACTCTAAATTTTCAAGATTTGAACCCTTGGAGTACTCCGAAAATGCTGGCCAACGAACTCATCCTTTCTTGTGATATCATTGACATTTTGACATTTTTTCTGATTTTTAGCTCGATTCCTCGGTCAGATATCGTATGAAGTGACACATATATTAATATATATAGGTATACTTGTATAAATTTATAAATATATACCTATATATACATAAATAAATAAAGTGTTAAATTTCAGGAATCGTTTTAGAATGGTCTGAAACGGATTGCCAAAATATCCAAAATTTGCATTATTTAAATTTTGAAGCCATTGAAATAGCTTCAGTTTCTTCGAAAATTCGCTAAAAAACGCGTTCAGAGTCTACCCGAAGTCGTATTGTTTGATATCCGATATTTCAAAGACGTTATTTTGATAGAAAGACCGAGTTATATCGTACCTACTTGTTTATTTATATAACATTAACGGGACACACTTGTCCCTTTTTAACAACAGAAAAATAAAGAAAACATTCAGCCACAATGAGAAAAAAAACCGGTACAAATGATAAGGTATTGTTTGAAATAAATAAATATCAAAGCGAGACAAGATAAAAAACGCTGCAAATTATTACACAACGGTTTATTATTTTCTGTATAGATCGCCCATCTACAAAGACTGACCCAAAAACAGTGAGAATTAGAAACCAAATGTGGAGAAACTTTGAAATCTCCCCCTTGATGGGAAAAACAATAGATTATGGGTAGGTATGTCTAGCGGCTTTGGGAGCCGCTCGGCTGATCTGGGAGCTCCATTTTCGACTCAGCTGATCTGAGAGCTCCATTTTCGACACAGCTGATCTGCGAGCTCAATTTCCGATGCAGAGAGTAGTACCTCAAACGAATGACGAAAAGGAAAAAACACAAACTCGAAACATCAACACTGCCATCAATCGTCATGGGGCACCACAAAATATCCAAATAAACCTTGTACTTATAGGTATATATTCGCAATGGCAATACAGTTCTTTTATTTTTTCATACTTAGTACTTTTTTGTGGGTACAGTCGAACCGTGTAAATCCGTGCACGTAGTGTTTAGTGCCTTCGACAACTACCTCGTCGGTTACTTACATTGGTAATGGGATTCCGGACTGGACCTAAGTTGAAAATTTCTACGAAATTTCATGTTCTCTTCCGTCTCAATTTCCAAGAACCTTCAGACAAAGTTCATGGCGGAGGAGAGTTTCGTCGAGAAATTCTACGGAAACGAACCTACGCCTGTGAACGAGTGTGTTAATCCGGGTACTGTTCGGTGCGGTAGGGATCTATTTCACACTCAAACCTTCAGTTTTGGGAATTTCCAGCTTGTTAGATGCGGCCCAAAGGCGTTTTTGCCCAGTATTTTGTAGTCGGAGGTGTGCGGATTTTCGTGGGAAAAATGAAGCACCTGTTGCTATGGGTCCAAAGTTTTAGGTAGGTACGCCGCTAACTTGTGAAATTGTTCCATGGACATCCGTTCTGAGAGTAAAAGGGAATCCTATAGTGACCATATTTATCTCAGTATTGCTTGGACCATCCGGGGGAGTCCTCGCCCGGGAAAATTTTGAAAATTTAACCCTTTAAAAGTGCGTTTTTATGGCAGTCATCTATTAACACAATGGGTTAAGAGCTTCGTATCATACTTACTAGATATATATTTTGTAATATTTGTTAAGAATGTGATTCTTTGGAATTACATACCTGCAACAACATCAACAGGCCGAATAAGAAAGAAGTTCATTTCATACACATTAAGAATAATTATGTATTTTTTGCACGAACAAACTGAATAGGTTTACTAACAACCGGTTAATTTGAAATGAAAAATGGGAAAAAATGAAAAACTTGAAAAGTTAAAGGAGTAGTCTCTTTACATAATTTTCTCCTTACATTTTTCACTTCGACTCTTTTTAATCCAATCGTACTTCTGCGTTGAGGAAAGCGCTCTCAGCAAGGAGTAGTTTTTTCTTATTTTTTTAAACTTACATTTCAATACACGACAAAGATTTATTTATTTGAACGATTAGTAGTGCTTTGACAGAATCCAGTGTCATTGAAGACTTTTCTGTTCTTTTCTCTTCTTTTCAAAAGTTGTTATTCAACGAGAAAGCTCGCTCGACTGAAGCATTTGTTCCAGGTAATAAAAAAGAGCGAATTCTACCAGTCTTGAAATTAGGAACGCTTATTTCGTTTTTCTGCATGTCCTGAAGCAGTGTCCGCGCACCTTTGTTCAGTTGCTAGTTTTGTTATTTCCATTCAGCCCGGACGACACCAGAAAGCTGCGTGTTCAATACACTAAGCTCATTGAATAAATCATCAAGCGAGAGAGGTGGGATGCTATCTCGAAACAAATAATGATGCACTCTTATTACGGCATAATATTCTGTACAGTATAAAGAAATACCACGGTAGATACTCATTACCTATTTATTTAAGAAATAAAGTTAACAAACTTTTCACAATGATTTGGTTTAAAAAAAATCTCTATTGGTAAAAATCGGGATATTACTTTTGTAAGTCAGGATCCCGGGACACAGGCCTTAAAATCGGGACTGTCCCGATAATGTCGGGACATATGGTCACCGTGTATATGTGCCACTATGTACTAGCTTTGCAACGGTCTAAAATAACCAAAATAGTATCGAAATATCGATAAACATCAAACTAAATGTTAAGTGCCAGAAATTGCGGTCCATTTTCAGTCAAATTTTAAATTAAGGAGGAAAATACTTTGCCGAATGGAAATGGCACATGGCTTCCTGGTGTCCAAGAATATTTGAAATCAAATTATTGTGAGAGTTCAAAATTCTTGATCGTGTTGATGTTTGTCAGTTTTGACAAAATATCGACATAATCGTGAACGAAATTTACGTTATCGCATGCGTAGATCATAATCGTTGATTCAATCATGATGAAATTCACATGGGAACATGAACCCACCCGCATAATGCCTGAAAATTTGAACAAAATCGGATGAAAACTCTGGAAGATATGGCTAACAAGGAAAGGCGGTCAGACACCATGGACAGATAGACATGGCACCAAATTTGTTCAGGAAGCTCTGAAACGTAAAATGCGAGTGGAAATTTGAATGTTGGAGGACAAATTTTTTTCTCAATTTTCAAAGTGAAAACAAAGCTTCTACTACCTTCGGACGCAAAATGGTATTTTTATGGATTTGATGGAAACTATCGAGTAATAACCGAATGTTGTTTCTTGTCATAAGTAAATAATTTACCTCTGCGCTGTTGGCTACCGTTTTACGAGTAGGTACCTCGAGCAATGCTCTTTTCGTTATTCACAATATTCCTTATTCTTATCAATGACAAAATAATTTCTTCTTATCGGGAATGAATGGTAGCCCGGTTGGCTGAATAATTCTGAATTTCATGGAAGCATGCATTGTAGCACAATATAAGGTGTCGGCCTACATTTAAAATTATCATATGATGGTTTATGCTACAATTTTATGAATGCTATACAATTAACAAAGAAACTTGACTTGACACTAGAGTAATGGGACACTTGAATGAATTTGGTGGACCTCTAATTGGGAAACATCAAGTAGAAATCATGGTCCTTGATGCGATTATGAGATTGGTGGGCTGATAAGCTGTCGCTATATTCTACTGTTGATAGTGTACTTAGCTTAGGGATTTTGGTGAGCCAAAACGTTGAGCATGACGTGTTTGGCATGGCCTGTACTGAAATACGTGGGTCGGATTTCCAAGAAAGCAGATGGTTGATAATAGTAGATGTTGTTCAGTCGACTCTGATTCAGAGCTCCACCGGACGTCGCATCCTCTCCGACAATTTTTTCATTAATCTTTTTTGTTCCGGCCAACCGACGCAAGACGCATGTTTTTCGCACCGTTGTCCGCTATGTATAGGTACATATGTGTAAAGTTCATGTTTGTCTAACTGGGTAGGTACCTATCTCGTATTCCTTTTTCGGGATTTGAAAAAAATGAACGTCCGCAACTCTTACGACTTTTGAAATTACTATAGCTTCAATGATAGCTGAGATGTTACGTACCTTATTGTTACACCAACTATGAAGATGGACCCAACGAACTAACAATCTGGCCATCAATAACGATATTTCTGAATGATCTTATTGTTTAAATATCCGAATTATCGTAGGTATATAAAAAACGTCTGCCAAGTTGGGTGGGCAGTATAGCTTCCTCACTTTTGTAACATGGAAGTATAGAATCGGTTAGTGAACATTTCAAAGAAATTGGGTAGTTTTGGAGTTAGGCATGCCTACGACAGTGATTTTCAAGTTTGCGCATTCCCAGTAGCCATCACTTATCCAATTGTGGCGAAATTCATAGGAGTCAGATCTCAACTTCCCTCCAAAATTAAGCGAAATCCGTCCATTAGGCACTGAGGAATTGTAGTTTCAGGAAATTTAAGTTAGCGCATGCGCACATGCCACAGATGGTCCGATGGCTATTAAATTTATAGGGAACTGAGTAGGGGCTACCTCAGACAATCTCTGAAAATGTCACCGGAATTGGTCGAGTAGTTCAGGAGTTATGGCTATTAAACTCATTTAAAAATTGCGCATGCGCAGTAGGTATTAGTGATAAAATCGTGTTGAAATTCGAAGGTAATTGTCAACAGCCAACTACCAACCTAACTAGAGCGAAATCGGACCATTAGGAACATAGAAATCGTAGTTTCAGGAAATTCACGTGTGCGCATGCGCACACGCTACTGGTTGGCCGATGGCGATGGGATTCATAGGGGACCCTCTAGGGTCTAACTCGCGTAATCCCTGAAAATTTCACCAAAATTGGTCGAGTAGTTTCGGAGTTACTCCCATGACAACAAATTTCAAGTTTGCGCTTGCGCAGTAGCTATTACTGATCCAATCGTGACGAAATTCATAGGTTATTGTCTTGGAGTCAGTCCACAAATACTCTGCAAATTTGAGCGAAATAGGTCAATTAGGAACTGAGATACAGGGGTTTCAGGAAATTCACGTTTGCGCATGCGCTCACGCCACTAGTGGTCCGATGATGATGAAATTGATAAGGGGCCGGGTCGGGACTAACCCGGACAATCCCTGAAAATTTCATTAAATTCGGATCACATCTTCATATAGTTTTGCCTGGGACAAGGAACTGACCACAGACAGACAGACACGGAACCAAAATTGTTCAGAAACCTCTGAAACGTAAAAAGCAAGTGGAAATTTTGATTTTGGAGGACACATTTTTTTTCTATTTCTTGCACGAATACATAGCTTCCTGCCTTCGGTAGTGAGGAACAAAATAATCTCTGTCTCCTGGCTATCGGTCAAGCTCTTTTGTCAAACCAAGGTAGATGGTGAAGATATAGAACTTGGTCAAACCAAGATCGAGGATGGAGTTGGAAGCTTGTTAAACCAACCTCGAAGCTGCATTTATTTAGGAAGTTGGAACTGGCACCTCATCAACACAAATGGTCGAGTCTGCAGTTGCAGCATTTTTAAATCTGAGTCGGACCTGCCGTTGAAACCTTGTCAAACTAGGGTCAATCTGCTGTTGGAACCTCGTCAAATCAAGTGGCATCCCCAACTTTCGTAATGGATTTCGGTTTTACACATTTTTGATTGACCACCTGGCTGATGACACAGACAACATGTCAAAGCGCTGTCGGGATGTGTTTTTACTAAGCAGGGAACCGGGATGAGGTGATGTTGCTCATTACGAAACTCCCGAGTCGACGGAGACAGCTGAGTCAACTAGTTGGTAGAGGGACCACCTCTTAAAGGGACTCTGCCGTCACATTTTGGCCGTATTGATGTTATTCTTTCACTCCAGCTCTGACGGTATTTTATTTGGTAACTTGAAAACATTCGTTGTCGGTAGGTTCCTGCGTAGAGCCTAAACTGCTGCCTGCGTACCTATAATTAATAATGTCGTATGATGTTATATTATTTTTATTATAGATAGAAGAACATCATAATACAATAAAGTTTTGTTCATTGCGTACTGCGATAGTTTACCTACATGTAGGTTGGGTTTTTTCTCTCTTTAGCTTAAAAACTGTCTAGTTGTTGACGAAACTGAAGATTGACAGACACTCAAGACTCTCCTTACAACATAATTTGTCGAGTAAATACATCCTAACATTAACATTAAATTTCATGAATTCAGGAAACTGATGTTCGTGTGAAGCTTTCAGTTTTACGCGCGTGTTTCTTACTAAAATGTATAAGGCACTGTCAACACAACACTTTGAACTTATAATGTTCGCTGCCTCACTATACCTTATGTTGGTGCAAGAATTCGAACAAGTTGTTTTTCAAATGTTCACAAGATAGATTCATTTGGCGATGATCATAATGATCTATGTTTTGAAGTTGAATATTGAGCCTGCAGATCGACTGTCTTGAAAATTGAGCTCCTACATCAGCTCAATTTAATCAAAGGGACTAGGTAGTTTTCTAGAATTCCCCACCACAGGATTTTTGCTTCCTTACAACCGAAGGTGGAAAGCTACTACGTATTCGTGCAAGGAATCGAAAACAAGTTTTGTTCTTCAAAGTGAAACATATCCACCTGGTTTCAGAGCTTTTTGTATGTCTGCCGGTCTGTATGTATTCATACTTGTCCCAGTCAAAACTGACGATATTTTGAGGGATTGTCCGGTTGATGCCCTGAACGGTCTAATTTTATTACCGTTTGTCCAAAGGTAGCTTGTGCGCATGCGCAAACGTGAATGTCCTGAAACTCCGTTTCACAGTTCCCAATGGACCAATTTTGCTTAATTCGGAGAGTATTCGGACGAGACACCAGGACGATTACCTTTGAATTCGCCTCTATTGAATCAGCTATTAATAGTTACTGCGCATGCGCAAACTTCAAGTTCGTTGTCACAGGCATAATTACGTAACTACCTACTCGACCAATTTAGGTGAATTTTTGAATTACGCGGGTTAGACCCAAAACGGTCTTCTGGGGTAGCTTGTGCACATGAGCAAACGTGAATCTCCTTAAACTACGATTTCTCAGTTCCTGATGGACCGATTTCACTCAAATTCGGAGGGTAGTTGGAGGCTGACTACTGTCACGATTGGGCCAGTAATACCTCCTGCGTATGCGAAAACTTGAAATTCGTTGTCTTAGGGATGACTCCGGAAAGATTCTTCCAAATTCGCTGAGATTTTCACTGACTGGTTCTATACGTGGATGTTACAAGACTGAGGAAGCTATACTGCCCACCCAGCTTTTCATTTTGATAAATGAATGACCTAATTATTTCTTTTTACTGGTCTCCCTGCCATAATATTCCCCATATTAGAACTCTCAAAACCTCTCCATCATAATTGGGTTTTAAAACAAAATACTTGGGATTGTGTTCCTGAATTGCTTGTTACGTAGAGTATTTGATTTTAGTAATGATTTAATCAATGATGAATATTCTTAATTTACATGGGTGGGTGGAGTAGGTAGGTATCTGGACGTACTTTACGAACACTACTAGAATTTTAGCACAGTGTTGACTATTAGAACCCACGAAATAATAGCTTAAAATATGTTTGCAGTTAATAAATAAATATTTGAATACATTTGGAAAATATGGACGAACGGAGCGATTTCATTCAATATAGTTCCTTGATATCTGAGAATAAGTAATTCACAAACATTATCTCTGAAATATGTACTGAGAAGAATTCATTTGAAACTGGCATAGATAAGTGTAGAACATCCAGTGGAATACAGTAGAGTTATATAGCATCTAGTACGAATATGTAGAATTTTATGTCGAGTGAATCATGGAAGTTGGTTCTTTGTCACGAAATGGTAGGTCGGTGGTGTGTGCTCGAGTTATCTACGTGTAAACATTTTGAATACCTGGCAAACATGTGCGTTGTCGTCACCATTCTCAAATAATGAGGACTGTATTCACCAAGGTTGTGAAGGAGTCAGCGGGGCCAACTGCTCAGTACCTAATTGCACGAGACGTGGGCCGAACGTTAATCACAAGGTAGGCGATTTCCAGTGGTTTCACCCTGTTTAAAGGATTCTGTTATTTTCTATTCGTATAGTCGAGAGAGCATTTTGTTTATATATTATGCATTTTCGGAATACCTCTTGCGTACATCACCTACCAGTAACTCTAATGAGTGGATTTGTAAATTCGTACTTTGTTGCATTCGTATGGAGGATAGGGTAGAGAAATGCTACCAGTATTATCCTTTAATTACTCATGCAATCCGAATCAAACCGAAATACAAACGCATGAGTTAAGATTAAAAAGCTTGAATATTCGAGTATAGAATGTTTCAAATGGAAATCATCTTCAATTTGTTATTAAAGATTCCATTGTTAAAAAATTCCAAATTTGGCCGAGAATGACCATTTTTGAGTCTTCACTGGTAAGGTGTATGAAGATCATCCAATTTTTGGTTTATTATTTTCGAAAATGAACCTTTAGAATCGAGCACGAAAACAATTATTTTCAAATCCCCCCCCCCCCCCCCCCCCGCCCCCTCTCAAAATTTGATGTTTTACGTTTCAAGATAGGTAGAATCCAAAAATCCAAAGAAAAAAAATCCGTCCATACGCCGTAAACGGCACTTTCCTTAGTTACCATGAACCGAAATTATTGAAATTTGGTCCTACAGGCCCCATTCGGGGTCTAGTTGTGCCGCGAAGCTTGGCGTTACCGTCAGTCTTCTCTAAGGGGTAGAAAACAGGCGATGACATTTTCCACACGCCCTGGCTTGAGAACTTCAAATAGGAAGATAATAATTCGAAATTCTTCTGTTCGAAATCGATGGGGAAAATATTATTTTCCCCATCGATTCCGAATATACAACATGATTTTTAGCGTCGAATGAGACCTCGCGGAGCATTGTAGGACCAGTCGTTCGCTCCCAGTAAGGGTTGAACGGAAAAAAGAGCTGAAACACGAGTGTGAATAGCAAATCTTCCCGAGTGGGCCAAATCCCCGTTCAAAGATCAGCTGATGAAATGCATTGCTTGAAGACTAGGTTGTGACGGCGATTGGAGTGAAACAACGAGTTGGTGGGTCGACTTCTGCTTGCTGTTGTTTGTAATAAATAATTTATGAAAGTCTTGTTCTAAGGCTGATGAAATGCAACTTTTTTCGATTTCACCAAACCAAGTATCTTGTTTACTTTGAGAAGCTTCCTTAGTTAGTTTCGTTATGAATGAATTTGACAACTCTCGGTTTAATAATAATTAGAAGAAGGTACCTACTCCACGAAAAGGAATGTAGTTATTTACTATACCAATAGGATGTAGATGGGTTATCTATACAGAAAATAATAAACCGTTGTGTAATAATTTGTATCGTTTTTCGTCTTAGGCCACACTATGAAGCATGTGGGAACTTTCAAGTGCCACACTCTCAAGTGTCTTGAAACCGACTAGTTGATCCGCGAGGGATGAGTCCTTGATGTATTTTCGTTCCGTGTTCAGAGTGAAGCCAACCAGCACTTTCTTCTCTGGCGCCGTTTCCTTCCTTTATCAATCCCCTCCATTTTCTTTTTTCTACTTCATTTTGATTTCATTGCATTTGCTTTTCTCCTCTAACTCTCCATTTCTTTATCTGCGGTAGTTGGTGAGTGTTTACCGGAGTAAAGTTCGTTGATATCTGACAGTTAAGAAAGGAGATCGGTCTAATCTACCTGTAAGATTTGCGGTCTTAGTCATCCAGAATTTATTCCTTCGAGATTTTAAATTTAAATCATTCGTCAAAGATATTAATTATATTTTATACTTTTAGGATGCAACTCTTTCGTCCTCTGACGTTCACTCCATTTTCTATCCGTTTTAGACTGCCACCTAGGTTTGACACAACAGTGAATGCCTCAGATGTAGGGGAAACTA
>JAEMON010000002.1:9968326-9979762 GCA_030264115.1 Lygus lineolaris | reverse complement strand
TGTTCATTTTCTTCAAACATTTACTTTCCTACATGGGAATAGTGAAAAAAATTTAAATGAAAGCGGAAATGGTTTATTTCAAAGTGAAAAAGGTTTAAATGAAAGCGAAAAAGGTTTAATTCAAAGTGAAAAACGTTTAACTGAAAGGGAAAATACTATACATCGAGATTTTTCATGTCTTTGATCTCACATGAAAGGTTTTTCAACTGCAACTGTATCACTGTTCTTGATTTCTATTAGAATGGGTGGTATTTGGCTTCATGAAATGTAATAGGTACCTACCTAGTTTTATTTATAGAATTTTCACATGCGGAGACGCTACCATCGGGTCTCCTTGAAATGTTAGGAAGCGACCTGTGACCCAAACCTCACAATCCTTCAAAACGTCATCATAACGGGTCAAACCGAATAACTCATTGTTAGTGTTATTGCTAGTCCCATCATGTTTTCGTTTTCGCGTTGCAGGAAATTGTCAATAGATCCGCCGATAACAATTCTCGAACGAAATTGTCCCTGTGGTGTAAGTTGATTCTTCCTCGATTAGTGCTCAAATCATGAATAATATTAGGAAAGTAAACAGTTGGAGTCTGAACGAGTTGATTATTTTTGGATCATGTTTCTGAGGTTCTCACCTAGTTTCTTCAGCCTAACTTTCGTAGTTGAACGTGGCGGCTTCTCCAACTTGTCATTGCTTGCAACAGGTAGGTTTAGTATGTTCTAATCGATATTTTTGAGGCTGGATGTGGACCCTCTGGATTAAATAAAACGTAACTACCTATTTGAAGCAATGACTATTTGGAGAAGCCCCAACGTTTAACTACGAAAATTAAGGCTGAAGACAGAGAGGCTGAGAACCACAGAAACATGTTCCAAAAATAAACAACTCATTCATAGACTCCAACAATTTACCTACTTTAAAATAAGGAGAACGGTACTAAAATACCACCACACAGATGAAATTCTGTCGAATCAGCTTTAAATTTTACTTAAATTATATTATATCCGTTTCCGTAGTTCGAGGGCAGTCCGAACGTTAGAGTTATATTAGAAACGAAGCTACTACAAAGCTTGGAAAGGTTCATCATTATTATTGATAGTTTTATTTCCTACATTCATTGCGTCAATATCATGGTGTTGACATTTTTATGAAAAAATTATGTTTACAAATAAATTGAACTAGGAGGTAACACCTGGCTAAGTAATTTTCATCACCTCCAACCCTGCTTTCCTGCGGTCTCCGGATTGTTGAGATTACCAACATCGCCATGTCCGCGGCGTTTACGAGGCGGTTATGCCTGTTTTATGGCCCCCGCGCTCATAAAATTGGCATATTGAATGATGCGATTGTTTTTATGATGTTCCACTCCGGCGATCCCGTTGAGCAATCGGTAGTTTCCAGCGGGAAACGTGTGCTCGTGATCGGCATCGAATTGGGTTTCCTTAGCCAAATTATTCTTCGTTTGAGACGGTATTTGTGTGACGGTCACCTTTCACTGCCTGGTCCGGAATGCGTTGAGCAGCGAAACTTTTGTACGAGCGAGAAACTGGTTGATGAGCCAAGTTTCGCCTCACCACATTCGACAGGTTAGTTGTAATCGCGCTTGATTTGCCTTATTAAACATTTTTTCATTCCGAATCGGTATGGGTACTTAATAATTACTTAAGTTCATGGTAACTAGGCAAAGTGGCGGTGACAAAATTGCTCAAGTAGGAGCGTTTGGTAGCACAATGGCGTTTGTTGGTCTCATTCAATTCTTATAATTAGAAACTATTTTAAAATAGGAAAGAAACACACCCTTCATTTTCAATGTTTTTGAGCTAGGTCGATTTTAAATGTTCACCCCTATTCTTCTACTTCTGTGACAACCAACTCTAACTCCAACCCTCGATGAACCATGGCTCCAAATGAGACCTAGGTACATAAAATATACAGCTACCAAATTTTATTAATGTTGGCCCATGGTAACTAAGCAAAGTAAGGCGGGTGATGATTTTTTAGAATAATTTTAAGCCATCAATTTCAGGAGTTGAGGGGCTGAGGATTGGAAGGGGGGGTTAGTTCTCAGCCAGATGTTGGCCGATTTTGATGCCGTTTGCGGCATTCTTCTTTTTACTCAATTCACTATTCGAATCAGCTACGTATCACTTCAATTTCGTAATTATGAATATTTCTAGTATTTTTTTAAAATTTGAATTTGAATAAAGGCACCATCCCACTAGATAATGATAATGATAAAGTTAGAAGAATGCTGACACCACTACAAAATCTCTGTTGGAAATTGGCTGAGAAAAATGTGAAAAACTGTGCAACGCTGCGGTTACGGCGATCCATTTTTTAAACTTGTTGATCCTAAGCACTAATAATGTTATAATAAAAACATTTAAACTCTTCGGTAGGCGAGAAATTAGGCATTTTTGAGGACATTTTGGGCTTACTCCCTTGGCCCCTTGAATATGTTTTTTGTTGTTACCCGATTACAAAGTTTTCTTATTTAGAATAACAGGTACCTTATCCAAAACACCCTCACGTTCTGAGGTAAGAGTAGGAAACTCTGAGAGGTTTCTCCAGTAGCATCCGTGTCCTTGTGGTTCGTAGTAGTTGGTAGTCGGCATCGTGAGTGAACCTCATTTGGCAGATTCCTGTTGATTTGACCGTGAGTAATAGTCGTAAATCCCCAGAGCTGGAACTCTCGGCGGCCCCCTCCAGGGCCCAGGAACCGAGGTGACGTCAGTCACGGTGGCGCCAGTTCTGTGGGGATCAGTAGACGGTGACCTCTGGAGTTGGAGTCCCTCGACAGATAACACCTGCTCCCCACCACCTCCTCCTGCTCTGATTCATTCCTCCCGGCCTCTTCCTTCGGGGTTTCTTTCAACATTCTCTTCTTCACCAGTATCAATGGATGTTTTCACTCGGCTCTGTCGCTATTATCAACTCTGCTCGTGGCGTGCGCCCCTTCAATTTATCTCATACTTCAATAAATATAATGTATATTATTTCACTACATATTCACTTCATGCATGTACATTCATATTGATTCATGCATGTCTGTATCTGATACTGTAAACGTAGTCGTAGTGAACCTATTAGAAGAATTGTATAGTTTTGGCCATCAATGTGTGATACTGTGAGATACATGCCTCTGACTACTATGATACGTATTTCTGTTGTTCTATTTTGTGATAACCCGATTCCCAGGTTATTAGTGTGAATTGGTTTGTATGCTCCTAGGAAGGGGACTAAGCTGACCGAAAACGCTAGTCCGGACTAAAAACTAACAAAACTTGTGTAATTAGGCCTAACTGGTCCGGGCCCACCATGGCGGATGTGTTGTCGGAGCCTAGCTCTATCCCATTACCTGACACCTCTGTTTTATGCGGTTGTTATTACATTTTCCTTTCAGACCTTGACTTGAGTTTTGTGTTCGCAACAAATAAAAAACAAGATTTGTTTTGAATTTGTTCACTATTGTAAATTAATTTTTGTTTTTCCTTGTTTCAGGTATGTTCCCACAGTCTTTGCTTCTCACATAAGATCGTCGTGGAGGGCAGGTTTGTGGCACATGAGTAATGAATTTATAGTTCTGCAAATACGAAAAGAGAGATACCTATAGGTTCTTACATAAACATCTAGTGCGTACCTTTTCTTCTATTCTTTCTGCCTGTTCATTCTGTCTGTATGGAACAAAAAACGCCTACTTATACCTGGTTTGCTCGTTTTTCAACCAAATCTATGTAGGTCCAGATTGCTGAATACGACTGCCCTATGAGTATTTCTCCGGACGTGAGAGGTAGATATTGGATTTGTGGATTTCCTAAACTAATTTTAGTGAACTACGGTTTCTCAATTCCTAATGGACCGATTTCACTCGAATTCGGAGAGGGAGACTTAGTAGTTGGGGGCTGGGCCCATGTCCAAGAACCCTATGAGTCCCATGTCCCTAGGCCGATATCAGTGATAGCAGCTACTGCGCATGAGCAACCTTATGCGATCTATTGCCCAGGCAAAACTCCAAAAGGGTTAGACCCTAGACGGTCACCTATGAATATCATCACCGTCGAACCAATGGTAGTTTGAACCAACGTGATATCCCTGCAAATACGGTTTCTCCGTTCCTAATGGAGCGATTTTGCTCAAAGTCTGAGGGTAGTTGGGGGCTGACTCCAAGACGATTGCATATGAATTTCTCCACAATTTGATCAGTAGTAGCATGTGCAAGCGCAAACTTGAAATTTCTTGTCACAGGCATAACACCGGAATTTCGGTGAAATATTCCCTAACTGATTCTACACGTTCACATTTACAAAACTGAAGAAGCTCAGTTCGTCCACCCAACTTGGCAGACGTTTTCTATTCGGCCTATCTCACTCTTTTTCCCTCCTCGATCGTCCAATTTTCTCTTGATTCTTCGGTAGGTATTTATTTACCTATGTACCTTCCTTTTTGTCAATAAAAATACCTATTTATTTATTATTTAGGTGGGTATCTGGTGTTCTTTTTTTCTGTTCCGTATCAGGTATCGGACATTTTTTTTCTGTACCGACCATGCTCAATAGTCCCATGCATGGCGGAAATGGATGTTCTACAACTGTAATAAGTAGGTACAAAGGTGACAAATAGGCTGAACAAAATTTGACTTCAAGAAACCCCCTAGAAAAACCCCCTATACCTAGAAATGGGAATTTCCCGGTTGGTCCTTATTATAATCTGTAAAAAAAATTTCTTTTACTTTACTTCTTCTGAAAACCGCCTCATACTCAGTTGTGACCTCCGGTTTCAATTCCAAATCGGTAAAATGCAATCTTATTAGTTTGAAAAGTTGTCCTGGTTCTATCTATAGGTAGTTATTTACATGTTTAATATTCATAAAGCCAAGTGACCCAATCCGTTTGTTTCATTGTTACGTTGTACTAGATACCTATTCTCGGGAACACAATCATATTATTGTGTGTATGCCACAAATACATTACCTCATGGACAGTAAAAATTCACTTCAAAATGTAGGTATTTTTGAAAAATGCGAATACAGAAATCCGATCCTAGAGTGTCTTTTGAAAGCATTGAGAAGCCACAATAGATGGTACTGGTGAAGAGACAGAAGAATGACTGATACCCAGTTGGCACACTATTTTTTGCTCTGGGAAGAGTGGAATCTGCAGTAAACTTTGTCCGGGTGTTGCATCTGCCTCGATTTTCCGCACACTGCCCGTCCCACGGTATCCCTTTTTCACGCTTGAAGAACGATCTTCCCTGAATCTCTTTTTCCAACAGACAGAATATTCATGACAATCATTCGCTCTTCCTGCAAGCTTTATAAATGTTTTTGTTTTTAGTTGTTTATTCATTTATTTAGAATTGTGGTACATTGGGCAACGTTCGTGTGTATGTTGCAACGAGCTTAGAAGTTTCGTCTTCCCAGCTGCCTGTTGGTATAAACCTACAAACAGTTATGTATGCATTAAAATTGGTTGTTTTTCATCAAAAATTTGCTCCTTATATTTAATTAAGGAAAAAACACTCTTTAGTCTTATTTAACCCTTCTGTCTAATTCAAAGAAAGGACACCGTTTAGTATACAGAAGTTCAATCCATACAGAACATTCGACTACTAGTCATTATTATGTGTTGGATTGTTCATGATAACTTGGTAGGTAACCCATTTTAATCAGGAAGGAGTCCAAATACTTGTGCGCATGGGATTTTTGACCAGTAGGAGCCTTATTTTTGGAAGTCATTAATTTATTTATTGCAATATTGAATAGGTAACCTTGCAGTTTCAGTACTGAATATCCTTAAGAGGGCAAGATGCGGTTCAAATTAAATAATTATTTATTTATTTAATTATTGAATAATTAAAATACGAATGCTTATAGGTACAAATCAAATAAATACCTACTCGTGACTCATAGTTATACCTATCAAAAATAGTGTTTCATTCTACCATGCACCCAGCAAATTTAAATGGATTTGCATGGCAGGAACCTATGGAAGTAGGTAGCTCTTCACGAAAAGAGAAGAAGATACCTAATTAATAAACTTTCAGACGTGTTTCAAGGGGGTCTAGATTGGCAACAGATTGAAAAGTAGTACCATCCCTACAAAATATGGACGAATCCCTATCTTTATGGGTCCTACCGGGCGAGAGGCTGGGGGCCTTCCGGACTTGTTTGTTATGTCGTTGTCGGGGCTCAAAGGGGTTGGATGAGGATGATGGATGAATTATATTATGAATCGATGAGGATACAGCGCTAGGACGTTCGTTCGTCCTCGTCCCATTATTCGCTCGATTATAATTCGTAACCCCCCCAGCGATCCACCATCCTGTTGATTGACTCAATTGAACGGGGATTCCACACTTTGAATGTTATACTTTATTAAAGCCAAATGAGTTTTTAGGAGAGATGTCAAACAGCAGTAGTAACCTAATTTATATTTACATAAAATGGCTACTGGTCAATGAAATTGTGAGAGGACCGCTGGACCGATCTTCGTGACGTAGGCTCAAGTGGTAGAGCCTGTTCCCAAGATAGGTGCTAAATTGATAGCATCCTGCTGAGTTGGCTCCTTCATGGTAGTATCTTCGAAACTTGACTCCATGGTAGTACTGCATGTAGATGTAGAGATGATCCGGCAAGAACTAACCTCCGCACCAAATTAGCTGGAAAATCATCAAAAACCTGAAAATTTCATGATTTTAATCACTGCCCAAAAATAAGAGCATGTATGGATTCAAACTTGAAGACCTAAGATTTCTTTATCGAATGTCCTTAGTCATGATTTTTTGGTGATTTCATGATTTTTTGGTGATTTTTCAAAGTTTTCCGGTTTTTGAGTCTTTCAGTTGTGAACACATAGATGTCGACAAATAAGAAAAACTAAAAAAAACATTCAAAAATCATGACTACGCTTGGTGAGCTAGTCTCATTAGACGCATAACTATCAGGTCCTAAACTTTTCTGGTGTACTAAAACAAGTTTGAGCGATTCTAATGGTAAAAGAAATGCTTGCATACGAGTCTGCAACACATTGGGACATTTTATGTCAATATTAATAATGTTCTCGGTTTCCCATACGACCAAATTTGTTTGGATGCAGTATTATTTCAATGAGCTCCATATTCGACTCAGCTGATCTGGGAGCTCCATTTTCGACTCAGCTGATCTGGGAGCTCCATTTTCGACTCAGCTGATCTGGGAGCTCCATTTTCGACTCAGCTGATCTGGGAGCTCCATTTTCGACTTAGCTGAGAGAGTAGTACCTCAAAACATTGCGGTCGCAACTCATTGATTTCTACCTAGCCTTCACTTTTCGAGTTAATAATAATCTAAAGTGCCGGAGCGTGAGCAATTTTTCGTGACGATTTTTTAGTTTATGTGCCAAAGCAAAGACATAAAATGTCAAAAACCGTGAGTTTTCTATCTGATGATTTTGCAGCTTTTAGCTATTCCGGGTTCAAGAACGAGGGTTATATCTTGAGTCAGCCCGATAGTGCCTTTTCGATAGTTGTAGCGTCGTTGTGAGAAGATTATAATGTGCAAATGAATTCAATTCCGTGTAGTGGACGTAGAATGCCCCGGCATCAGCAGCATTCCTTGGGGCATTTGTCCCGAAAGGCCCTACGTATTGTAATAATTATTATATCAAGTTAATTAAAATGGGAAATTTGGCCTGTTGAAAAAGAAAAGAAAGAATCGATTCAATGAACGAAGGGGGAACTTGCATGGATATAGTAATTTTGCATTTCGGACCTCAAAATCTGATTCGGCGCCCTTCAAAACCACCTGGTGCCAATTTCCAGCTCGTTTAAGGGCCCGCCCTGGCAGGCGGGGGTCGGTGACGTCGGTTACATAGGTTCAAATTACAAGACCCATTTCCTTTCCATTTTCCTCTCCCAAGATCTTTTAAATTACAAAACAAAAAATAACCATGCAAGTTCCCCATTTTCTAAGAACATCCAAAATGAGAGATTTTTGGCAATAAATTGTTCTGTACGTGTATGTGAAGAAATTTGATAAGATCAGCTGGTGATCAGTGTAGGTATCGATGTACTTTTCTTGTCACTTTACAACTTATAACAGATAAAGGAAAGTAAAAATTGTGTCAAAATCACATGGTTCCAATATTACAACAACTATTAAATTGTTGGAATATTTGAGTAAAAAATTAGCCAAGGTCTCCTAGGCTACGTTTTGCATCATCACCGGAATCCTATTGCACGTTCCCTGTTTCTGACATATAAAACAGCCTCATACAACTTAGGTTCAATCAACTGAACTTTCTGTCTTGTTGATTGACCTCAATTCGTTGCGTGGTGAGATATTCTCATTTGCAATTCTTATTTTTTCGAATTCTTTCCTTCCAAGTCGTTGACGAGAGTTTTTACTGTTCTTAATTTTCCCCAACCAACTATGTAGAAACCTGTTGTGCTTCATGGTCATGTGCATAGTTCATATACCTCCCTTGTACTTTGGACTGCCGGTTTATCTTTTGGCGTAATTGTACTTACTCTCACTAACGGAAGAATGTTTTATAAAATTCATCAATACTTGAACCGATCAACACAAATCAAGTCATTCTCTCAATCGGTTCTCCACTTTGATACCTACTTCAGTATAGATGCTGAACCTTGAAATTTCCGCGGTAGGTAGTGACATTTTGTAGATTCCGTACTTGTTGATGACTTTCAAATTTACCTCAAAATAACATGAAAAATAGATTTACCTAATATTTTAAATTGGAAAAAAACCAGTGATATAGATAGGAAACATTAACCATTGTGTAATAATTTGTTCATTTGAGTATCCCACGTTTCTGAATAGAGTTTTGGGTTTTCAGTAAGAACAACAACAACGTGTTTTTCTTTTTTGTACCTCCAAGATGATAATGTAATTTTAAAAAAATGACCTCGGACCGCCAATGCCTCGCTATAAAAAACCCGATCCAGGCTCTTTCAAAACGTTCTTCGCAATGATTAACAGACTAGTTATCGCCTCCAGTCGACTAACCTTTGAGAAACGAGGACAGAAGGTGGTGATCAGATCAGGGGATCGGGAGTATCCGATCTATCCCTGATGTTCACGTCTTTCGCCGCCCTTTCAGTATTTGCAGTATGCGAATCTCTTATGAGTCACCTTCATCAATCATGGGGACCGAATCAGGCCGGGTCAGCGATCTGCTCGTTAATTTCTTCTGTTTCATGTAATAATTAGGTGAGGATTGCTACATCTCACTGAATCCCTGAAGGTCCTACGGAAACTCCCTGACAGGTATACTTGGAGAAAATTGTGAAACTAATGTACTAATAAAATCTTGTTCGAACGGGTTGATGTTGTAGTCGATTTTTGCCAACTACTCTGAAAAAGACGTCAAAGTCACATCTGATCGACATGCTTCATGCAGAAAATTGTCGATCTTTATAGTCATAAGCCCTGAATCACAATATCCTATTATTCATATAGCTTCTATATTTTAGTGATCAAATGTTGCATTATATTTGTAAAATGTACCTATCTCGAAAACCTCGGTAGATTTTTTCCAAACTTGGGCTAGAACATTCGTTTCGTATTTTTAGGGTGTAGGCTAGCCTTAGTTATTGGTAGAGACCGGATTTTTATGGGGCGTAAATTTCCCTCTATACCATAGGAAATGCAGTGAAAACCAATGAAATATTCTAAAAAATGGAGCAAAAAAGGTGTTGCTTGAAATTCAATACGTGAAAAAACCACTTGATAATATAAGAAATAATTTTTGAATGAAATTGGAGTAGTAAAATTACAGTTTCTACGAATTGCACACTCAGGACCATACATAGGGGGATTTAAAAGTACAATTTTGAACGTTAAAACAGGTAAAAAGACTTGAAATAAGTACACATTTCATCAACCCTTGGATAGGGAAACAATTATAATCCATGCAGAAATGGAACTTTTTTAAATGAAATGTGTACCTACCAATTTTAAGTCCTTTTTACCTGTTTTAACTTCCAAAATGTTTCTTTTAAATGCCCCCTATGTATGGTCCCGAGTGTGCACAATTTGAGAAACCTGAAGAACTGATTAGGTTCAGTTTTAGATACCTAATGATGAACACCACACACATGATATCATCAATGCAAGGTACCAAGAGCACCTAACCCAAAGGAGAGAGATCCTTTTGAAATCTTAAGTTGATAAGCAACAAAATTGAAAATAATACAGGCTGAGGAAGTCGCTGATGTCGTGACGAAACGTACCTGAATAATGAAAAGGAAAATAAACCAGTGACTCCAAAAATGAAGAGTATCTCTGGATACGCAGCGTCACTTATTTCTCAAAAATGCATAAATATGCATCTATAGATCGAATATGCAGTATAAAATTAGAACCACAGCGTCTACTGAAGTCAACTCGAACAATGATACAATTTTTTGGACGCCTCAGATGAAGCAAGATGAATTTACAATATTGCATAAAAATTGCCCCCCCCCCCCTCTTCCTAGGCCCCTAGTTAAATTTATTCAAAATTAGGCCATAAGTAAGTCTGATTATAATTGACCAGAAAAGTCACGGAACCAAAATTGGCCAGAAAGTTTTTAAACGCAAAAGGCTAGTCAACATTGTGGTTTTGGAGGACAATTTGTTGGTTTATTTCTTGCACGAATACACATAGCTTCCTACTGTCGTCGGTAGTGAGGAAGCAAAAACCGAGTTTTGCCTGTGGATAGCATCTTCGTACGAACTGTGGAAGCAAGAAAAGAACCCGTGGAGGGGAAGGGACTAACTAAAACGGGTGTGCCTGTTGTGAGGGCATCGTTTACCTAATTAGCACCCCGACGGATATTGGGCCGTCTGAACGTCTGGGGATCTTCACCAAACACTTCTTCAACAGTCGTCCCTCTTCCCCTCCCTTCGCGAGACACTGGAAGTCTCCGAACGAAAGGACGGCGCCGACCCGGCGCCTTGTCAGCCCTCTGTCACCCCCCCCTTTGGGGAGCCCAACACCAATCTCTTGCATTTTCAATATAGAAAGGATAGCCCCCCCTTGGACAGCTTAGCGACGGTGAAACTCTGTCTTGGATCTACGGGCTACTATACGGGCTGTGGGGCTACGAGGTCTACGGGTGGCTTCAGCCAGTCGCCGAACTTGGGCTCCCCGCGGGGAGTTCAGATGATAAATAAATCTGCAGATATCGATAGTTCGAGGCGGGCATAAATGGAGCGGTGATTTTCCTCGCCAGCATCGATTATCACAATATTATAGCATCTCCAAACCTAATTGGAAATTTTCCAGACCGAATAGGACATTTTCCATACCTAATTAGACATTTTTCAAATCGAATTGGAATTCTTCCAAACCAAATTGGACGTTTTCCAAATCGAATAGAACATTGTCCAAGCCAAATTGGACACTTAAACATCCGGTGCAAGGCTTCACACTACTTTCCTCACCCGTAAAAACCTG
>JAEMON010000002.1:9954206-9967326 GCA_030264115.1 Lygus lineolaris | reverse complement strand
AATGATACAACTCTCCGATAATAATAATTACAAGAAGGTTTTCGCTAAGAGATGATTGTGAACCTCGCGGTAAAAATAATAAACCGTTGTGTAATAATTTGCAACGTTTTGTGAAGATGAGGGGTACCTATTGGAACTTGTTTCTACTTGTTAGAAGAGTAAATCCTGTGAATTTCATCAAAATCGTTAGAGCAGTTTGGGAGAAAAGCTAAAAAAATGGGTTAAAAACGACGTTTTTTCACCTATGTGGAATAATTTCTCCCCCTTATAAATGAACTGGAGGGCTGAAATTGTTAGGGTCTCATCCTCAGGCATGTAGTAACTAATCCTCGAAATCGGAAATTTTGTATCATTTTGGTAGGGGCCGCAATCGTATTCATACACATACCCACACTTTTTCAAAACGTGGAGAAAATTGACCAGATGTCGACTTGGACCAGTTACAGGTGGTGTTTCAGAAGTTGGGTCTTCTGCTGATTGCAATACTTTCCATTCACCTTCAGGTGGGCTGAGGAAAGTAAAAATGGAGTTTTACTTTGGTCATCCATGAAAACTACAGCATTGGGCAATCTGGTCCGACTGGAGCACTTCACCAATTTTGAACAAGGGTATTATTCTAACTGGAGGTGATTAAGGGCTGTTAAGCCAAAATATTTCAAAAGATCAGCCGAAGCACTTATTGGCAAAACGCTGTATTTCAAAAAAGTGGTACCTATTTAAATACCTCCAAATTGGACTTATCGGAAAAGTTTGGTGCTTTTTAAACTTTCCAGTTGATGCTCTACAACGTTTAGGGAGGGAATAGCCATTGTGTAGGTCCGCTTTGGTGTGTAATATACCTTCAAAAGGCGTAATGGACGTTTTACAAAATTTGGAAAGATTAGGTGGTTTTTGACCGCCCGTGAAAATTGCCTCATTGAACCAATTTCGGACTTTTTGGACGACGCAGAATTTGATGTTCTTAGTAACTTCATTTTCCTTTCCAAAAGTGTCATTTTTATAAAATAGTGTCGGACAGAGTCAAACACCATGTTGCGCATAATGTATTGTTGAATTCTGTTCGCAAAACTACCCATGACTTTGCTCCACATCACTCCTTATAGAATATTGTGGATTTCCTCGTGAATCAGCAAGAATATTTGCACTAATGCTTAAAAAAAAGCGATAAGTCAGTAATGGTCTACTAGAATTAGCTACATCTTCAGTTCTACAGCTCTACATCTCAATTCCCTCAGTTTCAACTAGAAATGTGGAGTCGGCAATTACTAAGAAAGGCACCATCTATTGTGATGATTTCCTGCGTTAGTTTGCATTAAAACGAGAACGGTTCGTCCTCAAGGCTGCGAAGATTCGTTGTGGGTCTCGACCACAGACACAGACTAACCGAGACAACTTATTCGTTGGGTCTCGACTCCCATTCGAATGAGTTTCTCAGAACTGATGAGGGATAATTTGACTGAAAGCAGCAGAGCAGCAGTCCTGGTAGCTCGAACCGAGACGGTTCCAGGAACTCCTCCCCACTGCAATCCTTTGCCTCGATCATCTTGTATTACTCGGACCTCGGATGCCCATTCATACCAACTCTCGCGCCTCCTTATTACCGGACCCACGCTATTGCTCTGACTGAATAAAGAGCTGAATTATTCCGAACTGAAACCAGTAGCTGGCCTCTTGCTTGCTCATGGCGATGATTGAATGACATCTGGTAGGCACAAAAGGCCCATCAAGAGCTCCTAAAACTGAATAAAGGGCCAAATACTTTTTTTCGCTCATTCGAAAGGTTTGAGAGGCCGCTCCATAGTGTCGGCCAGTAAAGTGACGGTGAAAATTTCGGTCCTCGTCTCCTTCCGTTGTAGGTATTACCCCCAATTCGTTTTGTAATTCCCCTATTCTCTCAACTCCAGTTGTCAATTGGACCTAAATCCCAAAAACGCTTTGACACCGAGTTGATCTCTCTTCTTGTATTTGTAATAATGTGGTACTTGCATGGCTATTTTTTTATTTTGTAATTTGAAAGATCTTAATGAGGGCTTTCCAAAAAGGTGCTGTATGAGGGGCATCCGATGATTGAAAGTTACCGAAAATGGGTCTTGTAATTTGAACCTAACTGACGTCACCGACCCCCCGCCTGCCTGGGCGGACCCTCCTTTTGCGGAACCTTAGATGTCACGCGCTCCCTTTCAACCCATTTTCTGGGCAAACCAGATGTAATATCAAGCTGAACATTGGGACCATGGGGTTTTGAAGGGTGCTGGATCAGATTCTGAGGTTCAAAATGGAGAATTCCCCTTTTTTGTGTTCGTTAATGTCAGGATAAGGATTATATGAAAGAAAATTTTTAAAAAGGGCTGAGTTCTATGTCCCATACTGTTACGCAAGAGCTAGCGTTTATGATCTGTAAAAATCAATCGCTGTGGGACGGTGCAACGCACGGGTAACCGGCTAGTTATAATAAAATGCAACACAAAACGCACATGTTATACATCACATGAGAATGCATAGAGTTGTCAGTAGCTGTAGTGTTCTAGTCACGAGGTGTGTGGTTATGCCGTTTTAAAAAGTCCTTGAAAACGAATCAAATTAAGTTCCGTGCCGTATAGGGCCTGTGTCTATTGCGAGTCAAAGTGAAATACTCAGGTGAAGAGTTATTTTTGATAACATTTCCAAGAACTTGACCCTTCATGGCCCCCACTAGTACTAATCCACAATTCTAGAAAAATTGCCACATACTACGGTAAAACCGTTTAGAAGCAGGTATATAGCTACTAGGAAACATACTTAGTTTTGAGCTTTTGAGGTCACAGTTTTTTCAAGTCCAAATCGAGCTAAAACGATCGCTAGCTAACCTGTTGGTGGTTTCCGGTTGACTTAGAGGTGAAATATGGGGAGAAGGAAGAAGAAAAACAATTGAAACTCCCCATCCAGAATTCCACACCCGTGCTCAACAGTTCGACCCACGCTCTGCTCTAACTTGGTCCACTCTGTTTCTACGTATACCTTCTCGAGTTCTCGTCTTTATCCTCATTCCACTCCTACATACCGGCACCTTATTTCAGACAATATTAGCTACGTAGGAACCTATTTGTTCATTTCAACGTCAATAAATTGACCTATCTCGCCCGAATCGGGAGGGTAGTTGAGGGCTGTCTCTAAGATGATTGCCTATGCATGTTAATGTATTGGATCAGTAGAAGCCACGTCACATGTGGAAAAAACTCCTTGTGGTGAACGATTTTTGTGGTGGAAAATGAGAAAGTTATTTTCCCCTAGCAACTATTGGTTATACGAGAAAAGCATCAGAAGAGCAAGCGCTACTTTGGTGTCGCTTCAAAGTCTTGTTTTCAAGCTTCGTTTCCAAGTCTCGTTTTTTCCAGGTTGGTCGTTGCTTGGGAAATGGTACTTCGTCGTTTTTCATCCCACAAAATTCGCTGACCATTCGTTCGAAAGCTCTCGATTTATCCAACCATATTATGTTAACTACTGCGAAGTTCGTGGCCAACAAGCTGAGTTATGAGCATGGTTATTTGAATAATTGTGTACACTCAGGTGATCATTCTCAATAATTAATATTGTGAACATGATTGCAACCGCTGGTTAATTTCTGAAGTATAAATAGGAATTACGTTCGTAAATTGCTCCTCGTTCTATACGAAGTATAGAAGAGATTGATCCCGGGGAGTCCAGGGAGGCTTGCCGAGTTAATACAATTATAATATAAATATATATAGAGGGTTGCGTGGCACATATATATACTTATATATATACATATATATATATGCGTATAATTATATATACGTGTCAACGCGCCCATACGTAACAATAGTTAAGGACAACTAGGTAGGTTTTTTTTAACGAAGACCTACGACGATCGTAAAACCTTCCACGAAGAGTTCAAATTGGTTGGTGTTTGGCGCACTAGATTCTTGAAAAAACGTTGTAGCAAGACCGATCGATTTTTCT
This sequence comes from Lygus lineolaris, assembly GCA_030264115.1. Lineage (NCBI taxonomy): Eukaryota > Metazoa > Arthropoda > Insecta > Hemiptera > Miridae > Lygus > Lygus lineolaris. The sequence continues at coordinate 9,963,366 of JAEMON010000002.1, read as the reverse complement.
TCCCTTAGTGCCACACAGCTCTTTCTTTTGCGATTTTTTTTCTTGGCTCTAGCAGCCATACTCAGTTAGCCCATCGTAAATAAATTTTTGCTAGGTCCGATGCCGTGTGAGAGGAGTATTATTAAATACAAATGTATTATTAGTTTCATAGTTGCTAGAATTTCAATAACGTAGAGTTGTTTGTTTGAGTTAATCTTGGGTCTAAGTTATGGAGACCTTGGTCACGTTTAAATATTGGTCATGTTTAATACTTATTACTTAAATGGACGAATACTGTTAGTTTGAATACTTTTGAATACTCGTTCTTTTCCAGTAGTTTGCCATTTGAATTTTCTTCGTGAGATTTGTTTGATAGGCGTAACATATTATCCTCTGATTTAGAGCCGTAAATATGGGAAATCATGTAGAAGTTGAAAGTAATGACAAATGACAAACGGATTCTATGTTTATCTCGAAAGTAGACAAGGTCCCTTTTTCTAGCCGACTATTTGAATCGCTGCCAGACTCTGAGGCAGGAATTTTGCGTTTATCACCGAAAGTCGTGTCGACTTTGATTGTACATTCTTCTTGAAGCACCGTGTGTTTACAAGAACAGAAACTTCTGCGAACCGAAATTTCAATTGGTTCACGTCAAAATCGATCAGTGCCTCTGATGGGACTATTTTCCTCTCAAAAATTTCTCAATTCCGATATGAGTCGATGTGGCGGCCATTTGGAAATTGTTAGTGCATGAATCTGCAGGGTGGTGCCAAATCATCTGTACTTACTAAGTAACTTTGGTCTCACCGACGTGAAATTTCACGCTGGTCACCCTTTAAATAACTTCGGGAGTCCAAGAGTACCTAGACATTAGGAGCAAACATTTTTTAAAGAAAGTTTGTCAAAATCTTCACGTAGGTCCACCAACAAAAGACCAAAGACAAGGGCCAGGACCAAAGGGGGGTTTGGGCGTAGGTCCGATTACAATGAGAGTTTTATTCAAAATAATCGTTTGATTTTAGCGAATGTTTCAAGAAAGTGAAGATCGCAATGGCTCAAAAATTTTTGGAATGCAAATTTTGGAAGAAAATTGCAATGGAAATCCGTTTCATACTATTCTAAAACGATTCGTGAAGTTCAACACTCGTTCATATTATATACCAACTAGCTGACCCGGCAAACGTTGTTTTGCCATATAAATGATCTCTAGCCGGTTACTTCTAGACGGCCGGATTTCTAGACGGTTGGTTGTCCAGATCCCAAACGCTCGCTTCGCTCGCGTGACAGTGGGACAGAGCCCTTATTAAAAAATAAGGGTTGATCGTAGAAGGGTGAAAATTGAGGATTGTATGTATTTTTGTATGTTGTATCATAAAAAAATAGAAATTAAAAATTTTGCCTAAAAAATAAAAATAAAAAATTTAGGGGTGGACTACCCCTAACATTTAGGGGGATGAAAAATAGATGTTGGCCGATTCTCATAGATACCGGATAAGCACAAAAAATTTCATCAACATCGGTCAAGCCGTTTCGGAGGAGTATGGCGACTAAAACTGTGACACGAGAATTTTATATATTAGATATATTTCTAAATAAATGTGTCATGCCAGACGATATCTGACTCTAGGATCGATCTAAATTGAGTCAAAATGTCGATAACGTCGAAAGAAAGGATTCATTCGTTGGCCAGAATGTTTGGAGTATACTCTAAGGGGTCAAATTTTGAACATTCAGGGTCAAAAATTGGTTTGAAAAATGTGTTTTTATTGGTAAATTACCATCTTGAACATAGGAACATAATAATTCGGTATATTCGGAATCAGCCTAAAATTTCCTACAAGAATCACCCACAAAATCGATCGAGACGATTCTTTGAAAAAATTGCTCATCAACTCTTGTTACATGACTGAAACTCTTACTTCAAGAGATGAATTATTTACGAATTTCACCCACGTTTGAAAATTAGTTGAATATCGAATCAGTATAATTGGAGAGCTGCGGTTGGTCTCATTCGACTCAAAATTGTATTGTCTATCTATATTTCGAGTTCAGTATTATCTTGCCGTTTTCGTACAAATACACCCAAAACAATTTTTTGTGTGAAAACCCTTGTCTACTCTGAGAATGTTGTAGGTCTATGTCTATTGGTTCGGTACATTCGTGATTTTTAGGACACTTACGATGCCTAGTTGATAAGAGGTCCAATGGGGTCTGCGCATGATTTTTGTTTACAATTTTTATTGAAAGGGAATTGATTCAAAATGCCCATAGTGGGGTTATTTCATAATTATGTGGTCTCCCTATTTTTTTATCGAAGAAGAAAAATGTGAACGTTTGAAAAAATGCGCGCGGAAATGGAGCGCGCTGATTGGTCGAAGCGCATCCATGCGGAGAATGTCGGAACCATCGGAACGGTGTTTGAGAGGGCCAGCAAGGGGTGTGACGTACGTACCTCTGGAGGTACCTACGTCACACCCCACCGCGAAATTCAAAACATTCCATTTTAACATGACGATTTCTGCTACCACATGGAGTTTTTTATCCTGATAAATAAAGTTTACTAGTCATGGGAACTCGAATAACATAATTAATGGGGTTTTTCCAATTTTTATTTCTCATGCGCAGACCCCATGCTGCAAGTTAAATAAATTTAAAAAAAAATGGCGCTTAAATCATCCCCAGGAAATTATAATAATCCCGGAATAATTGCTTCGGTCACCTAACCTCATCTCGACAAATCTTTTCACCGCCACAACCTTGTCAACTGTGGAGAGCTTTTGTCGATTTGTTTCTTTCTTACAGAACACCAAGTTAAAAACTCAACTGTTGTTACAACAGTTGTTTAGCTTACAGTACGTACCACCTCTCCTGATGTGAGCGTGTATTAGAATTTTTAGGAATTAACCGCGTTTCAACCGAAGACCTCTGATTCCCCTGCGAAAGAATCGGAGAAGGGAGAAGACCGACCCACTCGTTTTCGGCCAAGCCCAGGAGAGACCGATCCACGGCCCTCAGGGCCCAGAGCTCACTTCAAGCGGGACTGCGGAGAGCGGGACTTTCTCTAAAACCCGCTCTTACGTAAAGTCACGTGGTTCACCATCGGCCCGCAAGGACGTTCCTGCGATACCGTTCCATCGCCGTGTTTGAAAGCGACTAGAGGCGATCCGCGGACAATCTCGGCACTCAACTTAACGACTCTCAAGAGTCCATAAACAACGAGAAACCTTCGAGATGTTATTGGCTACCACTAGGTTTGTGACTGAGAAGCCAACTTACTAAGTGAAGTATCGACGTATAGGAGATGATCTCTTCCCGAGAGTTCCATTGCCATAAAATGTAGGTAAGCCTTGTTCTCCTTTCTTGTTCAATCTCAGCACTTGCCTCTATGTCCCGAACATAGACGAGGAACACATACTAATTTGTGTAGGTGCTAACCAAACGAAAACAAGATTCAGAAATATAATCACTGCTATTCTTATAGTCAGCAGATCAGGGCCTCACGCACTGTCATGACAATCGCTTCGAAACTTTATCCAGGAAATTTAGAGTGCCCTTCGAGTACCTATATTCAAAATTCGAGTCAAAAGACCCAAAATTGCGACAACCAGCAGACAAAAAAAAAATGTAGCCAGAGATCAAAGAGGAGCCTCACTTAGGTTTGGCGATAATTTATTATGAGTATCTTCTCCTCAGTGGTTTGCCCCGACTTTTGTTGAAGCTCAAAAACAAGAAGTCAACTCCAGGCATCAAACCTCTGGGTCTGGGCCTGTGTCCAACCGTTAAACCCACACATAACTATTAGCTACTCCCTGAGTCGAAGAAACAACGACCAGTGGCGTCGCACAGTGGCTCAAAAAGGGGGTTCTGGACAAATATTATGATCTCTTCCAGACTTACAGAAAATTTTGCGCTGACTCCGATCACGTCATTCATGTTCCTATACCTAGAATAGCTAATTAGCTGCGATATCTTAAGAAAAACGTTGAAAATTCACGTTGTTGACCACTCGAACCGCACAAAAATGTTTCTCTTTAAAGGAAAATTGAAGACATGAGACGTCTGCGTCGAATGAGACTTACGCCAGCTCACCAACACAGTAGCCATGATGTTTGGTCATTTTTCAAATGTTCCATTTTCTCGAATTTTTCAGTCGTGACTACGCAGCTGATTAGCTATTAATACACTAGAACCATACGGTATAGGAACTATAAAGGTAGGTATATAATCGGAATCAGAGCGGAATTTCCATTAAGACTGGAGGAAGCCATATCTTTGTCCGGAAAGTCTTTTGAGCCACTGTGAAACGTGTTGAAAAGGGGTTGTATAGCTAAACGGTAGGCTTTTCCAAGTAGGTAACCAAAGTTGAATCAATATCAGACTGGAACAGGGCAAACGACAATTCTTCGTCATTTTATGTTAATTTCTGCGGCAAAGCTTGAAAATTTGGTAGAGGCGGCTAAGATTTTGTTGAACTCCATAGTAAATGAGTATGAACTGAGACTCCAGTTTCGCAAGTATTCTTGTTTTCACTCGAAATGTAATAATATATAAAATATTAAGCCAGTAATGACATCTTCATGTTTAAATCGTTCTTGACTACTGATCCATCACATTGACTTCTTTCCAAAACTTTGGGAACAACCAATCTTCCTCAAAATATCAACTTTTCTTCAGAACAACCAGCTAAAAAGGAAAATAGTTTCAAGCTAAAGAACAGCCAGGAACAAGATGAAATCAAGATGAAGATACAAATATCAAGATGAGTTAGTCGTATACAATCTTATAATCAGAATCTCATACAAACTTGCTTACGCTGTTGTTTTAGCTTGTTTACATGCATGTTTTTTTGCTAACTTCTAAGATGGTTGTTTGTTATGGTAGGTTAGTTTGTTTGTTAAAGGCAGGTTAGTGTGATGGATCAGGAGTGGACTAGAATTTGTACCAGAAGGCGAAATAAATAATATTACCTTTAATGGTTTGAGAGGAAGGGAACTTGTGAAACTTATATCCCAACTCCTTGCGACGGTAAATTGGTTATAATGAGTATTGGCTGATTATATTGTTTGGATTGTAAAACTAGCTTTTCGTCGGCGTTCAAATACACCTATTTATGTCTTCAGATTCAAAATCGAGTTGAAGTGACATTATGATGTAGGTTGGTACAATGTACTTGGGTAATGTGAGTTACTAAATTCGAGACAGATCTATTCAGCACCAATGAAGAGGATGTTCACATAGCAGGTGATTGTTGGGGTCGAAGAAGCGGGCTTCTTGGCGAGCGTCCAGGTGCAATGGGGGCATTCCTGCCCGGTGCCTAATCTTACCACGGGGACGGACATACGTCGTTGTTCCCTCACTCAGGGTACGTTAACCCTGACTAGTTATCACTTATCATATCACTCACAGATATCCTATCCTATATAGTATTGGTAGGTGAGGGTGAGGATGTGATACGGATATCCTCAGTTTTTCATTTCTTCACTGCCTAGCGCTTTCGCAAATCTGCATCTTCAGGGCATCAATTTATAGGTAATTGTGCATGTACTTGTAATCAGTACATTTGTCTTTCAGTTTTTGGTTGCTGCTTAAAATATCAGGTCCCTCCTCGGCCATTCTGGGTATTTTTGTGAGTCCATGTTTATCTATAAGTTTATAATTCCTCCTTTTCCCTATCCTTGCTTCGTACATGTGATTCGAATGCGTAATATCTTGGCAGCCTTTTTAAATTGTTGCTTGGTTTGTTGGGGATAAGTCTTGGTTCCATCAGTTGTGGGCTAGAGTGATGTTGTAGAAGGCATCACTACCACAAGATGTTAAAGATATAAAAAGAGTGTAAGAGTGTTGTATCACTTATAATATCACTCACAGAGATATCCTTTGCGGTATTATAATATAGACCGCAGAACACTAGAAGAATGAGGAAAAAACGTTACCTACAGCTCAATTCAATCACGCATAAGTTGATACTTTCAAATAGGTAAAGTATAATAGTCATAGGCAAGGGGGGTTTAGGGGTAAGAGCTTCTCAACACAGTAGGAATAGCTAAAATACTTACCACCACAGAATAATATCATTTTGTTACTTTAAAACGGCAATATTGCAAATTCAAGTTTGTCCAAGTTTAAATTTTCATGAAATATCATTTTTGAAAAATAATAAACCAAAAAAATCTATATGGAGAAGTATTTTGAATAAGATCAAATTATTGACTAACATTTGTATATCAGTATTAGGACCTTCATCATGACATGTAACGACCAACATAAATATCAAGCTAGTTAGTAATTTTGGACACCTTTTCCAAGGATTGTTCAGTTGATCTTGAATCGTTCAGAAGTTCATTATTATTTAAGGTCGAAGACAACGACAGAATTTCTCTTCCGTTCTCATCGGGGATTTCTCGCGAGCAGCCGAGCGTCCCAGCAGAAAGTAAGTTTGGCCGAACTAAACGTTCACATAACATCTTAGTGTTACGATGGTCATATAGCACCTATTTAGAAAGCTCTCACTCATATCTTTCTGATGGGATTGCTACATACATCTGGGGCGAGCCTTCACACCATTTTCCTCACCCGTAAAAACCCAAAAATGGCTTTTTTTGCAGGTTTTAAAGTTTATTGCGGTCCTTTCCTTGAGATGATGGGTATTGGAAATTGTTTTTACTTGATAGAAGAGTAAATCCTGCGAATATCTTCAAAGTCCTTAGAGATTTTTTCCTTCTCAAAAATGTGCAAAAACCATGTTTTGTTCTCTTCTCATGAGATTGTTCACTTTTAATTTTCATTTTTGGAAGTTAGCTACGCGCTCTGTATTGCCTATCCTGACCAGCCGCACAGAGGTGTTAAACACCGATGAACCTGGCCGAAAATCGATGAAAAATTCCCCAAGCCTTGGAGTCCTTTTTCAAAGGTGATCTAGTCTGAAAGATGGTCACCCTCATCATCAATATAATTTTTGGGGCAATATATTTTTTTTTGATTCCTCACTACCTAAGGTGGGAAGCTAGGTATGTATTCATGCAAGAAATTAAAAAAAATTATTGTACTCCAAAATCGAAATATCTACTCGTACTTACTTTTCACGTTTCAGAGCTTTCTGAACAACCTTGGTACCGTGTCTGTCTGTCGTTATCTCGATCTGTGGTCAATTCCTTGTCCCAGGCAAAACTACATGAAGTTATGGTCCGAATTTTATGAAACTTCCAGGAATTGTGCGGGTTAGCCCCGTGACGGTCCCTTATGAATTGCATCGCCATCGGACTATTAGTGGCTTGAGCGCATGCTCAAACGTGAATTTCGTGAAACCCCCCTGTATCTCAGTTCCTAATTGACTTATTTCGCTCAAATTTGGCGGGTAGTTGGGAGCTGACCCCAAGAGAATCACCTATGAATTTCGTCACGTTCGAATCGGTAGTAGCTACTGCGCAAGTGCAAACTTGAAATTTGTAACTAACTCCTCTATAAATATTAAAAATTAATAGTTAGGTGTCATCTTTATAAATGCTAAGTTATATTTTCCTTTGACAACTGTCGTATCTTATTTCTGTATTTTATATATTGGGTACGCCCGTTTAAATGAAAATGAATAAATAAATAAATTTGTTGTCATAGGTTGTTATTTATTGTTATTTTTTGTTGTCATAAGTTCTCGCCTAATTTTGGTGAAATTTTCAGGGATTAAGGGAGTAATGACCTAGAGGGTCTCCTATAAATCATCGCCATCGGACCACTAAAAGCGTGTGCGCATGCGCAAACGTGAATTTCCTGAAACTACGATTTCTCAGTTCCTAACGGACCTAGTTCGCTCAAATTCGGTGTGTAGTTGAGAGCTGACAATTACTTTCTAATTTAGACTCTAATGTATCAGTAATACCCACCGCGCATATGCAATTTTGGAATGCGTTTCATTTCCATAACTCCGGAAATACTCGATTGATTTCGGTGAAATTTTCGGAGATTGTACGGGGTAGCCCCTGGACAGTCTTCTATTAATTTTATAGTCATCCGACCACTAGTAGCATGTGAGCATGCAGAAACGTTAATTTCCTGAAACTACGAAATATCAGTTCCTAATGGACCGATTTCGATCAAAATCGGAGGTAGTTGGGGGCTGACTCAAAACCTATGAACTTCATCGCGGTTGGATCTGCAATAGCTACTGCGCAAGCGCAAACAATAAATTTGTTGTCATTGGGATAACTCCGGAACTATTCTACCTGGAATGTTCACGAACTGAACTTACTAAAGTGAGGAAGCTATACTGCCCACCCAACTTGGCAGACGTTTTTTCGTAGTTGAGGACTTTTTGATTATAATTTTTTTTTGTAAATACGCCTAAATAAGACTTGAATTTATTATTGAAGCATGTTTCATGATTTTTGTATTAGGTAGGTACTATTAATCATCAGCCATTTTACTAGCTTCAGGTTTTTGACACCTAACCTTCTCCCCACTATTTCTTTAAATAATTCTTGTAGGTGGAAGCCGCAGGTATATTTCAAATTTTTGTCATAGTTATTGTTAAAATTGTTACAGTTCAAGCTGTATTATTGGCATGTTTCTGGTGAAATTGTTCTTGTTCCTACTTTCTTTATTTAATAATTATGTAAATTCAATGATGTGTACATCGAAATTTTCATAAAGTAAGCTGTTTGTAAATTGGGCTTGCCCGTGAATAAATAAATAAATAAATATCGATATCAACATAGATGTCGGATGCCAATAATAAGATCGATGTAAGAAAACATCGAAGAATAAATCGAGTGAGGAATAAGGAGTGGAGGCACATGACCTCGATCAGAACCCGCCTCTCCGGGCGAAACTCCCTGGAGGTCGCACACACGCCGCTCCGAGTACCGCAGCCTCAAGCCTCAGCCTCTGACTCATTGGCGCTTCGGAGGGAAACGCATCTTAACGGTATCGCAGCCTCCCGAGGTCGATCTCGGGGCGCACTTGGCGTCGCCCTCCGCCGCGCGACCTGTCCTCTGCCAAACGCGCCGCTCATCGTCGCGTGAAACTGAAGACCCGCGTCATTGCCAAAATATTTCCACTTCGCGAAAAGAAGCGGTTGAGCAAGCTTCGGGCTTTTGACGTCAATGCCCACTATAGTTCGATGTCCATTTGCCATCTGGCATCATTTTAGAGTATTTCGAGCAATTTTAGAAAAAGTGGGGGGGGGGGG
>JAEMON010000002.1:9900382-9912723 GCA_030264115.1 Lygus lineolaris | reverse complement strand
AATTTCCTTAAGGTGTCGACTATGGGTGCAATTACCTTAATTATTTATTGAAACACTTGTTCAATTTCATGATGAAATATGGAAACCCATCAGTAGCACAAATTAAGCAGTAGACCTAATAAGAAAGAAAGAAGAAAAGAAAAGAAGAAGAAAAAAATAAGATGAAAAAGTGAGATATACTTGAAGGGCTGTCTTCTCAGTGGTTTCTGTAGCTAGTTCTCACCCGTTGTACAGCCAACCTAATGAACATTTTGAGCTTAAAAACTAGAACTAAGGGGGTTTCAAGGTTGCTGAATCCGAATTTGAAGTCGAAAATGAAAAATTACGACACGCTGGAATTCCCCATTGTTCGGTCCTACCCATTCTCGCTGGTAATCCTAAATCTTGAACCTGAAAGGGTTTCGATTGTAGACGTAAATTCATTTTTTCCACTCACTGAAATACTGTTGAGAGTGACTGGTTTGAGTGAAGAATCGACCGGCTCATATTGGCCTCGGGCCAACCGTGCAGATATAAGCGCCCAGTGTATTATGAGGCCCGTCATAAACTTGCTGAGAAGAGAGAGGTGCGCAGGAATCCGGCATAAATTCTCCTTCTTAGCTGTTACTCTCCTCCCAAGTTCGTAGGGTTGAGCGTTTATTATAAGGCCTTTCACAGCTTCGTCCCTCGGAAACGAATTTCAATATAATATAGATTTTGATGTGGGTGTAGATCTTCTATTTTGTAGTCGACAGACTACGCTAAGCGAGGTTAGAAATATATAGGTGTCACAAAAGTTGCGTTACGAATTTGTTCTAGGTTCTACCGTACATAAATGTGAGGTGTAAAAAGTATAAATATGTCCAAAATCCGTTACGAAATGTTACGATAAGTGAGGTTAAAAGTATAAAGGTGTCACAAAGATGTCTTATGTTTCTTCATTTTCGTCTTAAAAATACAATTTGTACTTTGTAATGTTGAAGTTTCGATTTGTGTGTCGACTTTCCACGTCTCTCGCGCAGAGTGCGAGGTCTTTGGATTTTTATTGATTAGGTTTGAATTATCTCAGGTAAAAGTTAGTAAGATTGAGAAACAAATGAAGACGTTTATTGTGTGGCCACCTTCCAACTTCAAAGTACTTTCTGTACCTATCACTGTTCCCTTGAACCTTTTCAACCAGCTGCACAACCTACGTTTACAACCCCGATAAATAGACTGGTCCAAATGTGACGAAATTCATTCGAAAATTCATGACCTACCCTCGAACTAGGTCGGTACCTACCATAAAGATTTGAGCGAATGTGGCGACATTGGCTATTTTCACGTTTGTACCATTGATCCGAATGCGACGAAATTCATGGGGAACCAACAAGGGCCTTACCCCGAACTATCATCAAAATTACAGCGATTTTGGATCATTGGTTCATGCAGTTTTGGTGGTTCGCAGAAATGCGTTAGTACTCACATACACGCCCATCTATTCAAGTACCTGAACGAAATAAAATTTTCAATTTTTTCAACGGATTTGTATTCAGGATGTTCAAAAATAGGGAAGTCGACTGTTGTTACACCATTATAATGAAGTTAGTCTAATGAAGGCTATAACGAATACTAGCGAAGGGCCTGGGCCGACTCCCCGACAGTGGAGCCTAGAGAACTTCATTGAAATCGGTTTAGCCGTTTGAAGGTACCTATTCAATTGGCTTTTCCAGTTGCATTTTCGACCTCAAATTCGTATTCATCGCTCTTGTTCACCCTCTGCCAATTTTCCGCTCGAAATTCCTTGTTGTTTCGTCACAAAATGGGCGAAAATGTTCAGCATGTTACGGTGCCAAGGTTTGGTGACCTAGGTATTTCTCATTCTACTTCCGATCTACGGATATCCCCCATGTTGCAACTTTTTGAAATGTTCTCACTGAGATTTTTCTGTTGGATTCATTTTGAAAATTTCAGGGGAGGAATAATACAGGGTAATGATAATAAAGATAGATAGATCATAAATGATGATATACTTCCCTCTGGAGGTATACCATAACGGTCTGTCGGATCACACCAGGCAAACTTTGCTCTCACATTGGTGACTGTCACCGCCCTATTCCGGTAGCCCAGTTTTCGGCTGGGGAACCCTTTCACTGGCCCCAGCTGGGTTCCTTCGAAACCCCCTTTCCATTCCTTCGGGTTCTGTCATCGAAATTGTTGGTCATTCGTAGCCGTGCTCATCACGCATTCCTCTCCCTCCACAGTAATAACAGACATGGGACCCTGAACAAACCGACCTTCGCAAGGATGTCGAGTCACGCTTGATGGGTTCGTATTTTCGATTGTGGATTCCCATGTAGTCCTTCGTGCGTCGTACGATCTCTCTTTCCCATACGCCTTGAATTCCCTCTTACATGTTTGTTAACTACTCGCTGAAAAAGCATTCATGATTTTGGCAGGATTTTGGACTTATTCATTGTTGTTCAGTTGACTCTTATTCAAGAATGCAAATTAAGAATACAGCAGTGAATGTTGACAAATTGTCTAAAATATTCTTATCAACAAAGCTGCTTCATCTGGGCAGCGCACGGAAGACCTGATAGCTCACCGTGATTTTCTCTGTCCTTCTCTGTTAAGTTGATCCCAAACTTCTCTACTGAACATCCCGTATTCGTCCTTCCTTGATAATAGACAGTTTTTGTTCTTCCCATTTCCGAAACGGCGATCCAATACGCATAGCTGATAAGGGAAAACGGACCAAGGGGCATTCTCCAGCATTCTCTTTCCCGCCAACGAAAAGTTCTTCACGTATACGTGGAAAAGCAGCTCTTCACAAAAAAAAAAAAAAAATCCAATTTTCATAGAATATCTCCTATCTTCTTTTCCAATGACAGTAGAATACGAAGAGATGCAGTTTCAACTAGGTTTGTCACTACTCGTTCAGTTCTCTTATACCTCTAGTTGTCTCAAACAGCAATGCGTAAAGATGAAGTTCAGAAAGCTTTGAAAGGTAAAATACATTACAACCGTAAACTTTTACCGCTCACACGGAAAAAAATCATGGCGTGAATATGTTTATCCATATTAGTTTATAACTTAGCGTAATAAATCAGCTTTCCTTGACACTTACATGACTCAGGGATCATGAGGTGTTGTGATAAAATGAGAGCATTCCAAAAAGTGGCGAACGATTTTCCTGCTATGAAAACTACGGGAGTTACACTTCGCTAGTAACTCATTGGTTGTACGTGAAAATCAATACAAAAACAAAAAACCGTTGCATTTTTATAGTAGGAATTTTCGTACTCACGTATGCCAGCGTATAGACATATCCATGTCAAATGTGGTTTTTGAGGTTTTTGGTGTAAATTACCGTCTTAAGCATAGGAACTATGGTATATTTGGAAACAGCGTGAAATTTCCTACGAGAATCACCCACCAAATCGGTTAAAAGGATTCTTTGAAAATTCGCTCATCAACTCATCCTGCATGAATGGAACCTTTCTCGGTTAAATCGACCAAAGTTGCCTCCGAAAATCCCTCGACGCCGTTCTCCGTCTCGTTCCTGAAACCCGAGGTCACTTCTCCTTAGAAACGGCTCCACAATTACTTAGGAGCTCCAGCGGGCTAATTAATTACTTCATACCCGTTTACTCTGTCGGCTCCTTCCATAACGTTGAATCAAACGTTTGATAAATGAGGGTTCCCATTTTAATTATCTCGTTTCACTCCTTCTCTCTTTAATTATGGTTTATTGAACGAGTACCTATGTATGAGAAGTACATGTACTTGAGTATTAAGTGTATATAAACGTTCCTTTCTCTGAAACGAGGAGTGAATTGAAGGTTTCTTTACGAGTTGGATCTTACTAATGGAAACACCATCATTGTCTGTCAACGAAGAAATTATGCTGCTTCCGAATCTGCCAAGATGTTCATTCAATTTTCAACCTAACAATTTTCGTCCGATTCCGATGAAATTTTCAGCGATTGTGCGTTAGCGGGTTGGACCCCTTTTATTTTATCATCGACGTCGCGTCGCACAGTGCGTCGATATCAAGACAAAAATGATGAAAAAATACCAATTTGTTCTGGTTGGTGTAATTTTCCCAGAACTACTCCCTCTTAGGTGCTGATAAAGGTTTTAGATGTTTCTGGCCCATACGTGTCTTGTTTACCTCGCCGTGTGCAAAGATTGTTTGACTAAATGTGAACGATGAGGCTCGAGCTCCCGTTAACGATACTAGTCCTCATTTACTTCCTATTGAAATCTGAGTGTGTCCATATCGATTCCAACTGAAAAATGGCTGATACTACTGTCGATAAGTAATATTAAAAAGCGTTTATTCGTTTCATTATTAGACTTTGTCTAGGTCTCGTAAATATACTCATATTTGGCGTAGAATTAAGTAGGAAAAATTCGCCACTATTCTTCAACTTCGGTAGAGAATTTCTGAAATACATCCAAAACCCTGTCTGAGATTATTTTTTCTCTGCGTTCTGCGATACTTAAAGAAAATATTTTAATTGAGATTAGCTGCTAGTACTACGCGAGATTTCGACACGAATATAATATTATTGTAGCGGAAGGTCAACAAATCATAAATAACTATTTAGGGTTAATCCGGGAACTATAAACCTTCATTATACATTACATTTTGGAATAGCCTCATAATTACATTGTCTACGACTTTCTTAGTTTAACAAAATCGAATAATATTGTCAAGTTTGAACACTTTCAGGATGGTAAACGGTATTTTCGTGTTTATCAAATTTTAAAATTTCATCTTTTTATTTTTCCGGACTTATTGCTTTTTCTGGTAATCAATCGACGCAGAATTCAACTGTCTAAAACGTTTCACCTGAACAACAATTATTTTGAAAGTTATTTGAAGCCATTAAAGCATAAAATACGTTTAAAAAAGTGTTTTTTGAGGATGTTTACGTTAAGGATATGTTTTAGGTATAGGAACAAGGGGTATATTCGTTATCAGCTTGAAAATTCCTACAGGAATCCGTAAACATCAGAGTTTTGTCCACCCCGGCCCTTCACGCGATGCACTGTGCTCCGGTCTACACACCCATAATACACAAACGTAAAATTCGCTCTAAACATGAATTCCTCTCTACCCAATGATCATATTCTGCTCATAGGTACCTATATAGATAAGAGGCAAGTTGGAACTGACCTGCAGATGACCCCCTACCTACTTATTCCATCGCAATCGTGATTTCATCAGTGGTTGCGTGCCTAAAATCTTTGTCACAATTCTTTTCATTCAATTTAAATGAAATCCTCAGTTTATGAGGGGTCAACCACTAGATGGTCCCCTATGAATTTTGTCGTCATCAGATAGTTAGTATTACTGTGCCGAATCGTATAAAATACTTGCCACTACTTCAAATTTGCGCATACTCGTAGTTCCTACATTTTCACTAGGTTTTGATATTTTTAGATATTGAGGGGTTAGCCCCGAGGTCGTCCCCTATGAATTCCATCGTTGTTGGCTTACTGTTAGCCAATGCACATGCGCAAAGCTTACTTCTTTTAATCCCGATGCAACCTACGGTAACAGGTGCTGCAACAGTGGAAATCCACAAAAATATCGAGTCCTCGTGATCACACTGGTTCTTGTAAGAAAGTGACTAGTACAAGTCACCATTGCAGTTTGGATTGCCTCACAGTAGGTATTCATGTCTTCATTTGAATGATCAAAGTGCACAATCTTATTAAGTTTACGAGGAAACAAAGTGCCACACCCACTTGACAGAGGTTGTTATTATTATATTAAGTGCCTACCCTATTGGAACTTGGAATTCAGCAGTAAGCTTCAAATGATGACGAGTTGGGGTTCGAAGTGATTCATTACACATCAACTAGTAATCAAAAAAGTACGAAATCTTGATTTTGGATTCTAATACAGCTAAGCAGGCCACCCCTTCAAAATTCAAGTTTCTGCAGTTTGCGAGTTTCTGCATTTGGTAAATAAACGGCGCATACGGTTTCTTCACCTTCAAGACCGAGCGCTTTTGCGGGTTTTGCCTATCCACACGCTTTTTCGTATGAGAGGAATAGGTATTCAACCGAAGATACGATGCTTGATGATTTCTCTACCTTGTTCGAGTAATACCTATTATTTCTGGTTCTCTTCTTGGGCCGATGGATCTAGACTACCCAGCTTTAAGCATATCTGCTGGAATCTAGTTAACAAGTTACTTCAATCTCTCCTTTCCCTTTTTATCGTATAACATTCCATAGTACATTTGGTTTGGTTGATGGCTCCGGATCCGAAAAAAAAAATCACAATCTGAGACTACTAAGGAGTGTCGTGGATATTGCCTTAGGTACATTAATTTTCACCATTACCTACTCTGAGTAACTTTTTGCTTCCTCACTACCGAAGGTAGGAAGTCATGTATTTTTTAAACCTAGGTAGGGTTCGGATTTTTTTCATTTTTTACTTATTTTTTCTCTCGCTACATCATGTGGTTCCAAAATCGTTCCAAGCCAAATGAGAAGCGAGAAGCCAAATGAGTATAAAAGAACTGTTCTTGGGCCAAAGGTGAGGAAGAAGAAGATGTTCAAAAAGGATGAACATTTATTTTTCATACAATACAATTAATCGATATTGTAGGATGTTCCAAAAGGTATTGATTTTATCGAGTCGATGTGGGTTAATACATATTTCGTATTAACCCACATTCCCTGTAGATAGGGAAATAAATTCCCTTAATATGGAGCACCATGACTTGTATTATATTGTTGTATGTATGATTCCTATGTACCTATTGCGCGAATGTGAATAATTATACAAGAATCCTCACCTGATAACCACGACGTTGTATAGGTGGGCAAATGTCAGCCTGTTCAGAGTTTTTGCAAACGAGTCGAACCAAGACCTATCTGGTTGTAAGTCCCGCGCAAATAGGTGACTGCTGTTTATGTACAATATTGGAAACATAATTTTTGGAGATAGATTAACTAAACATCAGAAGCACTAATCATACTTCATAACTAATTTCACTGTTAAATAAGGAAGTCACAAGTAGGAATAATCAAAAGTGAAGGGTAACCATTTGTGATGATTGTGAACCATTTGGAAGTGAGAAGGGCTACAAATGTGACCATTTTCCCTACATTCGTGTCACTAATTTTGTGACATTTTCTGGTATTGCTAAAGCGTGATCCATTTTGTAGAAGGACAAATGTCAGCCTGTTCAGAGGTTTTACAAACGAGTTGAATAAGGACCTATCTGGTTGAAAATCCCGTGCAAGTAGGTGACTGCTGCTTACGTACAACCTCGATTCTCCATAGGTCCATACATGCAACTAATTTCAATGTTAAATAAGGATGTCACAAGTAGGAATAATCAAAGGTTAAGGGTAATCATTTGATCCAATGGAAGTGACAAGGCCTGTAAATTGTTGCCAATCACGTTGGTGGAGGTTGAACGGAGGACCTCTGAAGATTCACCGACCCTTTGAGGCCCTGCTCTGGCGCCTTCCAGTCTGGGACTCCCCTCCTCTCCAGTTTGTATCGGTTCCGAGAAAAGCAGGTGTGGTACCCGTACGTCGTAGCTCCGAACCCGCTACCCACTCGTCCAGCAACAGGTGGCTCGTGCTCCTGAGGACCCTCCTCTGACCCTCTACTAGTACCTACTATAGTAAAAGTCTTCCACTGCGCCTCACTTTGTTTTTCCTGTTGAGCAACTCAAGTTTGGAGTAACTTCAACACTACATGAGAATCACGTTTTTTTTTCAAACCGCTGCAAAGGGCTCAATTTTGAAGTTAGAGCTTTCATGAATTATATGAAGAGCGCGGCTCAATCACCGAAAAACGTTATATTGACTAACCTGGGAAGCTGATCGCCTTCTCGTGTAGTACTCAGCTGTGTTATAATTTTTCGTGGTACCCAACAAATCTCCCATGCCCGGCCAATTTCGAGCAGTGTTGCTGTCTCCGGTGAGTTATTATCTGATTGCTACATTAATAAAGAACATTTTATTTTTGTTTCATTTCTGTAGCTCAATTATTCGATTTTATAATAGTCAAAATGTAATAAGTAGCTACTTGATGGGTTAACTTTGAACAGGTCTTTTTTTTTTGTCATGAAGTATGATGGGGTGACATTGAACACATTTTCGTCTGTTTTTTTAAACAGTTTACACTTCAAAATTCTAGGAATTTACCGGCGTACGGTAGGTGCTCGTAGTTAACGCAACTTCAGCGAAGAAGCCCGTGCGGAGGAAAATGAAGGTTTTTTTGGTCATAACCTCGGGGATATCACTGAAAATGAAGGGGTTTAGATCCTAAACGTCGAGAATACTCGAGATTACTTTTTAAAAAATCAATCGGGCTTTTTAATGGGTTAACTATCGTTTTGGGACGAGAAAACCCATCTGTTCAAAGTTACCCCACTAGATGGGTTAAGATTAATGGAAAAAAAAAAAATTGACCCCAGCCCACCGCTATTGAAAATAGGAAATTCGTTCAAGCGGCATTTGAAAGCTGAGATGTTTAGCTGTCTTTTGGTGCAAGAATCTTGAAAAAAGCTCCAAAATTACAAGATAATATACACTTACAAATATACCAAACCTGCACTAAAGTTACCCCACTTTACGGTATAGTTCTTTTAGTGTGACGTAGGAAAGGGTTTCTCAAGAGCCTTCGGAATGCCACCTGTTATTGAAACAGCTGCAATTTTATTCCAAGTTTTCTGCACACCTTATTTTTTCTTTTTTTTCCAACAGTGTTATTTTATTCCAAATAACGATACAAAGGCAGACAAAAATTGATTTTCTTCAAACTAAAAGGCCTACCAAGATATGGCACAATCAAGTTATCTATGAGCAAGGAAAGGGAAAAGGAGGAAGCTATATGGGTGATTCTGCGAAAAACGAGCACATCGAGCTCAAGCTTGTAAAATTCTGAAAAAATTCATAGATGCTCCCCATTATATCCCTTGTGTGTCTGGATAGACAGCAGCACATGAACATCACTCTAATCAATTACCTATATTAATTATAATAAAATTTGGTTAAGTGAAGTAATGAAATTGGTGGTGAAGTAATGAGCATGAGTGATCTGGTTGCAGCAGATTGTTGATATACCTTTATTAATAACGAAGGTATATTAATTAAGGTATGCTGGATTAATATACCTTTATAACACCTGTAAATTTCCATCTGTATGATTTAAAAGATCGGCTCATGAAATCATAATCATTATACAATTACTTATATACATTTTCTTTACATGTTCTTTTTTATATCATTAATCTTACTGCTAATGGTAATAAAGCTCGAGGCTTAAAGTAGAAGAATCCATTTCATGAGAGGGAGAAGGAATTTTTAAGTATATAGATACTTAAAGCTAAATGTGTGACTATCGACCCACAAAAGACCCAGGATGGCCGAGGAGGGACTTGATACAATAAAGCAGCAACCAAAAATAAAGGACAAATGTACCTACCCACTACACAAGTACATGCACTCTTACCTATAAATTGATGCCCTGACGATGCCGCAATGCGAAAACGCTAGGAAAATGAAGAAATGAAAACTGAGGACAGCCGTATTTAATATCCTCACCCTCAACCTAACCTATCGGTAAACGGTTGTGTTCTCCGATATAGAATACAAGGTACCTACTAACTAGGTAGTATCTTACTTCTAACGTATCTTAATCTGTATCAACATATCCTTATTAAGAAGAAAAATAACGAACCAACGAAGAGATTCGATTTTTATCTATTCATCCTTCGGTAAGTAAAAGTTAGCAACAAGTATACGAGCACGCGACTTCGGCAACAGGTTGACGTGACTGAAAATCATACTCGTGTCCCATAATGGCCCCCTCGCCGAGTGGCCGTTTACATTGTTTACAGATCGAGCCGTCCGCTGTATTTACATGAATGATATACCTATTCAACCGCTGAGATAGTTCCTGTTAGGGAAGGGCTCACTGAGTACCGGTTCCATTTGCATTTACTATGAGTTTTCATGACTGAGACCAAGTGCAATGCGCATTACCAACGTAAAACAAACACGATATTAACAGAGACGGTTATTGTCGTATATGATTTTTGTAGTACCTAGAACGGCTAAGTATATCTCGGGATCATCCCAAAATTAATTACAGGCCATACTGGCACGTCCCGATTGATTCGTTATGCGAGATGAGAGACTGGCACAAGCCTGATCAAAGACTCTAATTGCGTGTTTCTTCCTTTTTGATAATTTATTATTATTGTAAATAGTTGAGGGAGATGCGTGGAGAGCTCAGGGAAGGGTTCAACCCTTACCATTCCTTTCTCAAATCCGAGGGAGTAAGGGGTACATTCGGCAAGGTATACATCAATTGAATGTGGAGGTAGTTAATAGATATATATGAAAGGACCTTTATAAAAGGACCTACAGTCAGGCTCACCAGACCCTTGTCTCACGGGCTGTAGGACGAATGCGCCTATTTCCCAGAACTAAGAACCCGTTTGCGCCAACAGCAAAAGAAACGTACGTTTGCGCCAACAGGAAATGAAAGAATGGTGGGCGAATGCGCCAAACCGAAATTTCACTTCTGCTAAACTTTTATTTTTATGCCAATATAAAACAGTACAAACTGATAATAATAATCTCATAACGGTATCAGCTGGTTCCTGAACACTTCTCAATTTGACGTAAGTTTCAGCTAGAAACTTGGCCTGATACCAACACGTCAATCAGCTCGTGAATAGATGGGTGAGGTGCATGGAAAACATCTTTGAAATGCCTGTGGTAAGATTCCGGTAGCAATTTTCAGTTTTGTTGAGGAACGAAAACATGCATGTAGAGTGCAAAGCTGTGCAAAATGTCTTCAACTTCAAAAAAACAGCTACTGGGGTGATATCATGAGTGGCTCACTTTGGCGCAAAGGGCACTATGCATTGTCGTAATAGGGTATTCTCTATTTTCAATATTTTGAGGATTGGCGCAAAAGGGGTTCACCGGTCTCATGTAGGTGTCCGTAAAATCCATTTCTAAATATCCGAGACTTCTCTATAAAGTCATATAATAATATT
The DNA here is from genome assembly GCA_030264115.1 of Lygus lineolaris. NCBI lineage: Eukaryota > Metazoa > Arthropoda > Insecta > Hemiptera > Miridae > Lygus > Lygus lineolaris. Next base: position 9,901,708 of record JAEMON010000002.1, on the reverse strand, counting down.
AATAGAGACATGTAATATAGATTCATAAAATACAAAATTATTTGTTTGGTCGCATAAGTCGAGCTTTTTATTCAGGCACCATTCCCCTTCGCCATCCTGATGGTAGCTTTAATCCTAGATGTACCTACCTCTAGGTACTTATTGTGACTATAATAGGTACTTATAACTTAACGTAGAGTTTTAGGTTTCCACCTACCTACTCGTATATTGAATAAACCATGTAGGTATATTTATTAATTTTATTTTCATCATAGTTGTATATTTATTTTCTTATGGATTCTTGCCGCTGTTGTAGGTACTAGTGGGTCAAAAAAACAAGATCTCACTGTTCTGTGTCAAGATCACCCAGAATTTGCTGTATAATATTAGTTATTGGTGATTTTTGCTAAATGTCATTACACACTGTCCTGTCAGACTGGAGTACTGAGTTAGGTACTGTCATGACAGTCGGCACTGGCACCAAAAATCTATACAGCAAATTCAGAGGATCTAACGGAATCCACCTTCAAAATTTGAGAGTAAAAAAAAAAGATGTACCTATCTACCTATGTGTACTTATCTGCGAATACAGAAGGTATATTAATTGTATTTTTCTTTATTCTAGGTAAGTATCCTGGCAGGATGAGCGTATTATACGATCCCTTTGGTCTCGTCGTAAAACATTGATGTTGCAGCAGGTAATTATGATTCATATCAAACGAGCTTGACCTTACAATAACAACAAATAATATTTGATGATTGTTGGAGATGGTCTTTTGATCTCCAGGCGCTGTTTTTGAATTATACGAGGTTTTTGGAACCAATTAGAAACCCATGAGGCGTCTATGAGTCATTACATTGCTTGTAACCTGCTAATTGTTCGTAACGTTTGACTAGGAGAACCATTATCCTCCAAAACTATCCATGAAAAATACATTCAAAATCCCATGTGGAAAACTAAGTCGGAAGTGTTATGATTTGTTTAGAGTACACGATATCTACGGATGTCGGAGGACCTGTGTAAATTACTATGTTGCGTTGTGAAGCTTTACAAAATCAAATGTGAGAATGTTAGGAACTCTTATTCCGAAACATGAATATTGATGATGATTCGCATATCATTCGGGAATTGAAACCAGTTAACGCGGGGCGTCTGTGAGCGAGGCGTCCTCGACACAGATCCAACATCTCTCGATATAATTTTCATTAAATGCCCAACAGAGGCGCCAAAGTGCGGGAGCACCTCGTTATTCCAGAGGTCCACAGCTTTGGTGACACCTGGGAAACGTCTTGAAGAATCACACTTGAAACATAACCTATAAATGGATAAGTAGGTACCTACTGTTG
>JAEMON010000002.1:9882627-9899728 GCA_030264115.1 Lygus lineolaris | reverse complement strand
GCCCTTCGTATATTTCCGCAGACGGGCGACGCCCTTACGACACACCTGAATCCCCCACTGTTGAATCAACTTAGTAATACAATTAGTAGACTCGAGTGGTGTCCGATACGTGGTGAAGATAAGACTTCTGGATAACGACGGACTTATGGCACATGGGATTGAGTTTAAATTAAAATACATATTTACCATAACATTATTAATTTTATTGTTACTTATAATTTTCTTGGTATAATGAAAACGTGATCTATTTCGTGATAAGGGGAACATGATGATGGGTACACGTACTAAGTCAGCCATTTGCCTGTTTGCGTTCGGAAACTTCCCTTTTTACAAGAAAATTAAACAACTGCAGTACTCCTGTACTCCTGGATGCTGAACTTAATTGTGTCGCTGATTTTTATTCAGTTCAGTTCAATTATGTTTTAGCGTGGAACACACTTTTACTGGGACCTCAATGCAAAAAAACGAGACCAAAAACCGAGACCAATTTGTGTCACAGAAGTAGCTGGTGTTTTCTGAACATTTTCACTGACAACCAACCCGTTTATATTATAGAGGAATGTAACTCCTGCAATTTTCATCGCACAAGAATCGTTCACCATTCGTTGGAAAGCTCTCTATTCGTGAGGAATTTATCCAGTTACGGGCCAAGTTATAAATGATTAGTAAACAACCTTATGAAATTACGAAGGGCCCCTAGCAGCGTTGGAGTATAACAGGTATAAGTACCTGTGCGGATGGTTGATTGTCTTCTACGGGACTGCGTTTGAGCTACATTTGAGTAAAATTGTAGAAAGACAGTATAATTCCGACGATATCCCGAGATTTGCATGATAATTATTCATGCGCAGTTGCGTTTGGACCGCGTCCCTTCGTTGTGTACGAGTATAATGTAGGTAAAAGATTGCCCACGTCCTTAAAGTTTAGCCGTTAGGCTCCAGGTGGAAACAAAGGGGGTCCGGGGGCCACTGCGAAGCATCGAGTTTTTTAATGTTTTTTAACCGTTTTGATATGTATCCTGTTCTATTATTTAGTTCCACGTTTGTTGAATGACGAATGACTTTGATATGAGTGCAATTGATTGGAAGCCTTTCAATTCGTTTTTTCAATTTCATTTTTTTTAATTCTGATTAACCGAAATCTGTTATCAGCTGAGCCTAAATGCGAACTTAAGGGACCTCCCGCCAGGACTCAGGATTTCGCACGTTTCTGGCCAAATTGGATAATAAATACGCTCCAAGTTTGGAAAATTCCTCCCAGCAGTTAGAGTATATCACATTTCTTACTACCTCTCAAATAGCTATTTTGTGCTAACTCGATAAAACTTGTCTGAATTCGATCACCAACATTCAATTAGGAGCGAATATCCTAAAGATATACAGTTTCATCAGCATAATTTATGAGGGAAAATTGAACGAGTGGCCGATTCCCCGAAATTAGATAAATCAACTAAGACAAATCGAGTGAAATGACATCATCTGAAATGGAGGTGTTATTGACTGGTCGCTGATGAATGATCTCAGAACTACCGGTCGATTCTGTTCTGGGAAAAGTTGGAACCTGTTGCCCGCTCAGAGGTAAATATTTGCCGGTGTAGGATCAAGCCAGTGTTTTGTAAACAATAAACTGAGTTTCTGAGAACTGAATCCGCGTTCGAAAGAATTCTGTCGTCAAATGAGAACTAAAGAGGTAGTATCCCCCGAAATCGTCTATGATATTTCTCAAGTAATCAACTCATGCCAGACTCTCTACTCCTGAGTTCCTCCATTGTCCGTGTCCGATTTCTCCCGGTATATTTAGTAATGTTTATGCTCAGCTCTAGCTTCTTCTTACATGACAGTTGGCTATACATTGTTGAATGTAGGGTATTGGTAATTAAATTCGAAAAGGTATAGTAAAACTTCAAAAGTAATATTTAAGGCTTGCCATACCACAAGGTGAAGTAAAACCAAGTAAACAGCGATTTCTGGCTGGATTTTCATCCGGCTGCTGCTCCCGGCGCGGCGTCGCGGACTTCATGGGAAAGAGGATCAGAATTTGTTCTGATGATTTTATTCTTGGCTACTCATTTTCTGCATTTATAGTTTCTTCTCTAATAATGATAAATTTATTATTACGCATTTACTTATTTGCAGTTTGTACCTACTATTTGTGAAATCTCTCTCTCTCTTTTATTTGAAAGGTGCGAGGTGGCTCCCTCTGGCAGCACTCATGAGGAGCTTGAGACTCGCACCGAGTGCAATGAAACACGAATTAACATTCGGATGACGCATACAGCTATTGTATGATAAACAGGCTTCCACAACGATTGTAATTGTGATCATGCCGTATTAGCGTCCCGAGAGGCCTCCTAGCTTGTTGATGAGCATTGCTGAATGGACTTGGATCAATCCAACTTCATTCGGTCACAAATTCCCCCTAGTGTAATCCTCGAAAGTTCGAAGAAAATGGTCCAAAAAACTTCGTTTTCGGCACTTATTCTACCCTTCTGTTTTTGTAGTGCTTCCAAAAATCACTAAAATTTGCTATTGGTAATTTGCTATTATGTGTCTCTCGTGCAATGAGTGCCTATCGGAAATTTCCGAGTTAAGGTCCACCTGGTTTCATACGATTCGACTGTAATTTACCTATCTCTATGAAAGCAATAAAAAACTGTATCTTCTATTGACAGTCGAGCTACGGAGTTTCTAAAAATGTCAACCCCAGTTTTTCTAGAGATGAAAAACATCTGTCATGAGCCACTAAGTACATTATAAGTTGTTTCAATCTACCAGTATTGCTTCAGAACAATTTCGAAAGCTTAGGCAGGTGATTTTGAATTTATGCGGGCGAGCGCTTTCGGGCTGCTCTTTACCCTTCCTCGATCCCCAAAGAAGCAATTAATTCTTCGTTATTCGTTCTTAAAAACAGCATAGCAACTAGCACAATCCATAAAAACTACAGTCACATTTTTTTCTTAAATCTGGAGCTAGGCTTCACACTACTTTCCTCACCCTTAGAAACATGCCTCATCCTCATACATGTAGAAACTAACGCTCGAAATCGGAATTAATTTGTTCATTATCTCTTAACATACGTACATTATTATTATTTTTTTTATTTTTTACAAAGTTCACCTTGATCACTACTGGTGGTGGAGGCGGCACGCCTTAAAAATAAATAAATAGATACACTTTCCGTTTGAAGGGGAGAAAAGGAGGAGTAAAAAGGACCCCGGGAAATGGAGGAAATTGGGGCGAGGTAAGCCCAAGAAGGTGAGAAATGAGTAGGAATTACCTATGCAATGGTTTTCAATCATTGTTTGGACGATGTAAACGATGGAGTATTGCTATGGTTTTCATGCTGTTTTTGAGAACAATTGGTTCGTTAGGGCCTGAGGAAGAGTACAGAGCTGCCGAAAGCGCTCGCCCTTACAAAATAAAAGCCTCAGCATAATTTTTTTGCTTTCCAAACAGACCTGACCAAGGGAACCCAGGGGAACCACTGTGCCAAGTTAATAAGATAACCTGTTGTTTATAATAGGTACAACTTTTTGTCGACATTAATGTAAATATGTCACTCACCACTGTCAGTCAGTGTGGATGGTCCAAGCAGCAATGCCACAGAGGCAGTTTCCAGAACCCTACAGGCTACCCCCACTCACCATCACTTCCAATCTGAGTGCGAGAACGATCCATTTGAAAGATCCTGGAAATCTTATCACTGACGCGATAAGTTTAGTTGACAGTTTACGTGTCATTATTTGAAGCATTTCTACATATTCTGACCGGAATTTCCCAACGCCCTGTACTATGCGGGTTCTGCTACGCTCCGCAAGCACTTTGTGCTATCGTCCATTTGATGCTGGTATGTCATAAAATGATTATGAAATACAGTCGTTAAGCATTCATATTGTACCAGGAAATGGCCCCGTTCAGTTATATGAGTATTAATAGTTAATTGTTATTATTCCAATTGCATATTGTTGCTTATTTCTTGCTATCATTTCAATTCAGGAATCATTGCTCTAAAGCCCATTCATTATTTCGAGCCCGATTATTTCACCTACTCCTCGCCCCTTGAAACTCTAGGACCTATCTCCTTGTCACCCATGAAAGAGGGAAAAGAACACCGCTGAGGTCGAAAAGTTATACAGGCGACCGTTAGTTTGTAATACGTGGAAGTAACAAAATGAGAACTACAAGTTGCCCACATTACGTATCAAGGCATTTTCAGCTGTTAGTATAACTGCATTAGTTGTTGGTAAATTCCTCCTTTCTCAAAGTTTAAACTTCGGTTCATCAATAATTTGATCGTTAGTATCAGTTGAGTGGGTAGGTATTTCAACTTGATTTCCTTCAATCCCTCTTCAAAAATACTGTGAAGAGACGATGAGTGGGTCTTATAATTTGCAATAAAGTCCCTCACTATAAAAAATAATAATAGCATTATGATGTGTGAGAGAGGATTCAGCACCATTGATGGTACCTATGCAGTTTGTTCAGATGAAACCCATGCCCAGAGATGCCCATTATGGGACCATTTATTATTGAGGAGTTGGTAAGAGCATTCAGAGCGTCAGAACTATTAAATAGTTCTATTAAATAAATAAATCAATAAATAATTTTATTTGGATAGAAAAATACCTACTTGATTCGATAGTAAAATAAAAATAAAAAATAGAAGAATGCGTTTGTAAAGAATAGGTGTACCGTAGAATTATAGTTATGGTTTTTTCTTCACAATTTTTAATTTTCATGTTCATTTAATGTTTTATAAATTATAATATTTACATTTATTTATTTTTTATATAGGTAAGTATGTACATACCTAGTAGGTACTTCTTGATATTTTAGTGATTCATACCTATTTTATGAGCAATAATAAAATTGATAAACACTTTGTATGAATTGGAAAATTGAACTGAACTTTTATTGTTTTTAACAACTAACTAAGCCATGCGTTGGCAACAAATATCTATGAGATCGTAGTGTCTCTCACAATATCACGTAAAAGCTCTAGATGATCCCATACCTACTTCCTATTCTCTACGTCTCCAGTACAGCACAATTGCATATAGTGATTACAGTAGACAGGTACCTAATTAGTCATCCTAGACTGCTCCTTCACTAGGTAACTCATTTTCTGCTAGCAAGTCCACAGTGTGTATGGTTGCACACATTTTTGTTACTGGTGGGAATGAACCCCAATTGATGTGGTTTTTGCGGGAAGGGGATATACTAGTATATCATTTAATGTGCTAGTACTAGTCAATTTAATTCCATCTTTGTTGTTCTCACGCATCCATTTTTTCCACACTGGAGTTGTTTATAATCCATTTCAATGAAGAGATTTTGTTTTAATTGCATTACCTGCACCCGCTGGTACAAATGTACTTAAATGATTTTTTTACGAGAATAATATTTGATTTGGCTCCATGAATATAAATACTTACTTACTCTCCTTATGAAATCATCTTCTATTTTACCGAGCTTAAAATGATCCTTATCGCACTTTCATTTCCATTGTCCTGGTGATCGCCTCTTTATGGGCCTTGAACGATCCGAAACACCCATTGGTTTAGAATTGACCGAGAAAATCGAGAGGGAGTTGCTAATGCATTATGCAGCCCTCTACCCGGAAACAAACCTCCCGTCAAAGCCAACACGCTTCATTTGCACTCAGCAACGACGTCGTTTTTTCCTAGAGTGAAAAGTGATCGAATCCCTCGAACATCGCTTAAATTGCCATTTATAGTTCGTCCTTTCATATTTGTTTTCATTTCTTTGAATTCTCAAAACTACGGAAATTGATCGACCGGTTTGTTGAACAGGAATGTGAGTTTTGACACTGCCACCACCAATAGGATGTAACTTTGGGAAGAAGGGTGGTATCTTGAGGTTTGTTCCCACCGCACGTTTCGGGTTTAAATTGTTCGGAGGTCAGGAATCGAATTAACGCGGTTGGAACAGCGCGGGACCGCTGATTTGAGGAACTCAAAAATACGGTTGGAACGCGGTTTTGTGACATGAATGTGCGTAGTAAATAAATTCATTAAAATAAATTCATAATAACATTATAAATAAATAACTCAACCCCAATTAAATATTAATGGTGATTTTTCACTGGAAATTATCACATTTTTGGCTCTTATCCCAAGAAAACTGAGTCAAATCAGAAAACGGGCTGTACCTCGTGAATCAGCGTTGGAAAAAGATGAAATTTCATGTGCCACACTTGTGATTTACCCAAGTTAGTTTTTCAGTGAAATTGCAGGATTGCGCATCTTTGCGTGCTCACTAGACCTGTCGCGCGCTGCCGAAAAAATCGATTAAAAGGTCAAATGTTCATGAAATTTTAGGTAGAATTCAAATCTGAAATAAAAAGAGGGGGTTCTCATTTGAAAAAACCAAGTTGTTGTCCATTGCGCACGTTTGCGCCATTGCGGAATACGCAATCATTGAATTTTCGAAAACTACGCAAAAAACTATTTACAATAGCGTTGGAATGGATTTTTTTCCCCTCAAAATCAGAGAAAATAAAGGGGGTGAGCCCAATAGGTGGACCACCCTGTAAATATAAACACTTTTTGGCGGTTGCATTGGACGGTAACCCGAATTTTCGAGGGTCTGATGATTAGGCAGCTAATAAGAAGAATAGTACGTACCTTTAGGAACATGGGGTGTATCAGGAATCGGAACAAAAATTTCAATAAATATGGAGTGAAGCTCTATTTTTCCTATCGACCCCACTGTGCGACGTTAAGTCAGGGAGAGTTCAGCGATTGAGGTAAAGATAAAGCATTTACCAGTCGAATTTAGTTCTTTCCCAGTGAAATTTAGATTTTTCCTAACAAAAATGAAGGTTTTCCCAACCAAATTCAGTTTTTTTTTTCCAGTCCAATTCAAGATGTCAATCAGCCTTTATGATAGTATCTACTTTGAATTTGACTCGGAAAACACTAAATTTGTGTTTAAAAAAACTAAATTTGACTGGGAAATTATGTATACAACTGTGGGAAACGCGAGCCACGTGATTTTCATTGATGCCTCCGCGTTTTCCCGCTTCTTGTACAACCCTCCTGTTACCCGCTAACGCTCCCGTAGCCTTTCCCCGAGCCTCTCGATCGATCCCGGCTTACCTCCCGCCTCCCCTGGTCCACTTTATCCCTCCGCTGGCCCACCTTTCCCCTCCGCTGTCCCACCCTTCTCCCCCATCTCTGACCCACCTTCACTCCGCCTCCAGTCCACATTCCCCTGCTCCTGTGGGACTCAACCTGCTCCCTTCCGCGTCCAACCTCCTCTTCCCTGAATCAGAGCCCCATCGCTTCCTTCTACGCCCCTTCGGACCCTCAACGAATTTTCGAGAAAACAAAACATCTGGTGCGAGGCTTCACACTACTTTCCTCACACGTAAAAACCTGAAAAATGGTTATTTTTGCGGATATTTTTGTGGAGATGAGGAGTATTGGAACTTGGAACTTGTTTCTACTTGTTAGAAGAGTAGATCCTGTGAATTTCATCAAAATCGTTGGAGCAGTTTGGGAGAAAAGCTAAAAAAATGGGTTAAAAACAACGTTTTTTACGACGTAATTTTATAAAATTTATAGAAATTTTCATTATTGTCCTATGCGGGAAAGTGACGTTGAAAAGGGTGTCTTCTGTCATTGGCCAAACCCGTCCAAGATTCCAACCAAACAAAACTAAAAACAATAACTCTCATAAAACAACACTGTTCGAGCTCCTGATTAGTGAGAATCAAATTAACTTAATTAAATAATTGGTTGAATTGAATAATTATTATTTATTATTAATTCATTATTTAAATTAATTAGTTTTTCACTGCTCCTGAATCAATCTCAACTCATTCTTTTTTCGGTTGTTCTGTTTGTGTGACGTATAATAGGGTTTCTCAAGGGCCCTCGGAATGCCGCCTGTCATTGAAACCGCTGACATTTTATTCCAACATTTCTCCACACCAGAACGATAAACTATTTTTTCTTCATATTAACAGTGTTATTGTATTCCAAATAACAAAATTTGATTCACTCGTACACGATAATTCCCTATGAGTATGAGATGCATGGTCAGTTTCCAATGGGGAATTCCGGTGTGACGTAATTTCCCATTTTCAACTTCAAATTCGGATTCAGCACCCTTGAAACCCACGAAGTTATATTTTTCAGCTCAAAGTGTTCATTAGGTTGGCTGTAAAACGGGTGAGAAGATCTTGCGTGACGTCATCTGTTCTGATGGGTGACGTCATCTATATCTTTTTTACGGCTCTCGTTTTCGCTCACTTTCAATCATCGGATACCCCTCGTATAGCATATTTTTGGAAAGCTCTCAATGAAATCTTCCAGTTGAACGAATATAATAGAATAGCCGGAATCGTCCATTCCTTACGTTGTTACTTCACCGTGAGTCACGTTGTAGAGTATTCCAATACTTCGATAAGATATGGGACGCAATAGACAAATAGTTGTAATAATATCATTCTGTACTAAGAATCCGTCATAAGTTCAATAAATCCATTCGATAAATCTAATAGACTTCCTAGAACCAAAAAGACGTTTAATGTCAGTCTCTGGGTCGAGTGTGGGTCACGTACCTCAGCTGTCAGCTTCGTAGGTACTTGACTGAGTTTTTGGATAATAGATATCTCTCTCTATTTCATCCTTTTGAGTGGCTTTTCAAAAAACAAAAACCCGAAGGAACTCATGTTTTGACACTTGAAGGATCCTCATATTTTGGTTTATTTTTTCAATAATGAACCTTTGGAATTGAGCAAGAAAAAAAATTTTCTTTTTACCCCTTCGAAATCGTATAATATATATTTTTTCGATTTTCACCCTGGATTTTACTTTTATTATATCCTGGGTTTTTTTTAAAGACTCAGATTTTTTTTGTTTTTTGGACTTAAGTCCCCATGTTAGGCTTCACGTGATTAGATCAGAGGTGAAGAGCGATAAAGCTGGTCGGATAAGCACATACAAACTTTTCAAGAATAGCATCGATGCCCGTCCGGGACGTGAACCAGGGACCTTGCGATCTTTCATCCCAATGGGGATGTAAAGATCACACGCCCCAGCCAGCTCGGACACTCCGGAAATATTGAGTTAGTACGATACATTGTATTGGGAGAAGCCTGTTAAATTACTTCCACTCTCAACCCCACAGTGGATTGTAGCTAGTTTTTTTTCTACAACAGAACAGTACGTTAGTAACCTGCGCAAACAATTAATCTATAGGTTTTCCATGTCAAATTCAGAATTTTCATAAACGAATTCACAATTTGTCAAACTGAATTAAGAATATTCCGAACCAATTTCAGAATTTTCCGTTTCAAATTCGTATTTGTTTAACATTATTGCATATAATAAAAACTGAAAATTTGAAATGAAAAAATCTGAATTTGAAATGGAAAATTTTGAAATTTATTTTGAAAATTCTGAATTTGGTGTAAAAATTTCTGAATTTGATTTGAAAAATTCTGAATTTGGTTTGAAAATTTCTGAATTTGATTTAGAAGATTCTGAATTTCATTTGGAAAATATTGAATTTGATTTGGAAAATTCTGAATTTCATTTGGAAAATTCTGTATTTGGTTTGGAAAATTCTGAATTACGTGTGGAAAATTCTGAATTTGATTTAGAAAATATTGAATTTGATTTGGAAAATTCTGAATTTCATTTGGAAAATTCTGAATTTGATTTAGAAAATATTGAATTTGATTTGGAAAATTCTGAATTTGATTCAGGAAACCTATATTATGGACAAATTTTAAACTGTTGTGCAATAATTCGTAGGGTTTCACCCTTGCTAGTACCCAGCAGTGATTCCGGTCTCGTGAGAACGTTCGTGCTGTCACTGTTCTGCAACAACTCATCGGGTCCTTGGCGGGAAGCACAATTAGAAAATGATTGCCAGTAATGAGAGGTGATCTCCATTCAAGTCGAGCTTCCTGCTCGCCAGTCTGCCCTCGTTCCTCGGCACGTGTTCCCCGGTCGCTCGCGAGCCGCACTACACATTTGATTCACCGCGTCCTCATATCCCGTCGCGGACCCGCTTAACTACCCTCTTCCTACGGCCACTCAGTGATCCGAAAATGACAAAACAAAAACGTGTTCGAAACTTTGAAATTTTCTGAACACGGGAAAAATATTGAACAAATTGTTGTATTGTTTTTGAATTATTAGGAAAAAATCTTGAAGAATAGCGTTGAGCCGATTTTTTTAATCATCATAATAATTGGAATAAAAATTGGTGATTTGTTAGTGAGCAACCACATTGTTAGTAACAGAATTATCAGGGCTTTGAAAAAAATGGATAATGGCTATATTCACTTTTCAAGCACAAGCTTTACCCCACAATATCAATTAAAACATTTTGATTGGACAAGAAAAAGAAGAAAAGATAAGAAATTTAACCATCTTTCAACAGTGTATATTCATTTTCAATTTACACTGCAAGTTAAGAGAGTTATTATCATTTTAATGGAAACAAGTAAAAACAAGAACAAGAATCATCATAGAAAACCTAGGAATTGAAAAAAAAGTCTACCAAGTTGGGTGGGAGTATAGGTTCCTCACTTTTGTAATATGGACGTTTGGAATCAGTTGGTGAACATTTTGGCGCAATTTTTCGAGTAATTCCGGAGCTAAGCCTATGACAACAAAGTTCAAGTTTGCGCATGCGCAGTAGCTACTGGTGGTCCGGTAGATATGAAGTTAATTGGGGACAACTAGAGGCTACTCTGTACAATCCCTGAAAATGTCACAGAAATTGGTCGGGTAGTGGTCGGATTTATGGCTATGCGCGATCCTATCGTGACGAAATTCATAGGTTACCGTCTTGGAGTCTGCCCCCAACTACCCTCTTGATTTGAGCGAAATCGGTCCATTAGGAACTGAGAAACTGGGAGTTTCAGGAAATACACGTTTTCGCCTAGTGGTATGAAATAAAACTGGACCGTCACGGGGCTAACCTGCACAATCCCTGAAAATATCATCACATTCGGGCCATAACTTCATTTGGTCTTGTCTGGGACAAGTAATTGACCACAGACAGACGAACACGAAACCAAAATTGTTGAGAAAGCTCTGAAGCGTCAAAATCAAAAGTGGACATTTTGATTTTGGAGGACAACCTTTTTTTTCATGACGAATACCTATGGTAAGTAGTGACCTGATGGTAGTATACTACCTTTGGTAGTGAAGGAACAAAATCACGAAAACATGTGTATAAAAAAAAACTCCCGGAGACACTTTTTGATGGAAATTAACTGGAAAATCGATTTCTTGAGTTTTTACAGTCGAGCCTGATACACCCTGTACTAAATACTGTAAACTAAATTAATACTAAATAATATTGAAGTGTATAGGTACGAGTTTCTCGTACCTACCGGGAAAACAGGTTGTAATCGATGAAATTGGTTCTCCTTTTAAATACATCATAACGTAACCTTGTTACCATTATTCGTATCTGCAAATCCCTTATCTCTACTTTCATTGTTCCCAGGTAACAGCAGCAGTAAGGAACAGCTACTCAACTCATTTCAAGAGCCGTTGAGGATCCTCGATGATAACAATGGTGAGTCAACCATTATTTTTTAGTTCTTCGCTAACACCTAATCGGTTATCTTGGAAAAAACATCTTCAGTTTTATTTTATTCATCGCCAAGATATATTATCGTCTATGGTCGTAGGCAAGGGAATTTTGCAGTTAGGCTCTCAGTGTTAGTTGGGGTACTGTTCGGATTATGGTCCAACATTACGTAAGTTTTTTTTTTCACCGTCTGGGCTCTATTTCACATTTACTAAGTAAACGTTTTAAGTGATAACTATTATCTTTCATTTTGATCGTTTTCAAATAACACGAGTTTTTTAGAGTGAATAAAAAATATTGATTCCTACGAAAAATGCTTGATGATTTGCTTATTGAGTATTCAGACGATTATGAACCGAGGCAGAATCATCCACGCATGGATTATCATTAGTTGGAAACACGAACTTGAAAAGCCCATAGAGGTATGGGACTGTCTTGCGTTCGTGTTTCTAACTATTGATAAATCGTTATTCAGAAACTCGAACTTGAATAGCCTAAATAATAGTGATTGGATCAAAATATTGTTTTGATCGAAATGATTTTACGTTCATCTAGCGATCAACCAATCATTAGTCAGCAATACGAACCATAAACTAGATAGGTCGGGGGTTTGGGTGCTGATTGAACAATTTTTTATATTTATTCCGTATTCATTACTTTTTTAATGATTTTGTTTATTTTTGCTGATATTGTTATGTTTTTTATAGGGAGATGTCTGTTGTTTAGATAAACAAGTTCAAGAAAACGGACTGGATGGATATAAGATGGTTAAGGAGAACGACTCATCGAACAGATACCTCCACAAGAAATTCAAGAAAATTGCTACGTTGGAAGACACCTCTCCAAAAAAAGAGAAAGGAGTTCTGTATGCGATTCCATCGGAGGAAAGTGATGAGGCGAAGCCCACCTCTGATGGGAGGTATGTCTGTCCTTACTGCAAGCTCTCGTGGTCCAAGCCTTCAGTCCTGCAAAAGCACATCCGAGCTCACACCAACGAGCGACCCTTCCCATGCCTTCCTTGTGGGTTTGCCTTCAAGACCAAAAGCAACCTTTATAAACACTGTAGATCGAGAGCGCATACCCTTAAAATCGACGGGCAAAGCTCAGAAGATGACGATGGGGGTTCTCCGTCCTCTGAGTTGTCGAACAAGCCGTACAAACCCAAATTTCATCTCCCGGAGACGAGCGTGTCCTCGGCATCCACCTGCTCCTCACCTTTCAGTTCTTCCCCCAGCCCTGATCTCCTCAATGCTCATATCAATAAGCTCATCACGGAGAACCAAGCGATGATCTTCGACACTGATTGGGCTTCTACCATCAAGAGAGAAGAAACTCCGTCCCCTCCAAGGAACGGAGATGTCGCCCTCATGCTGGCTCAGTACCAGCCAGTGCCGATGTCCCACGAACCCGAAGATCTGTCTTCCACATCGACGACTTCTGAACCTCTGAACCTGACAGTTAAGGAACCCAGGAAAAGAGGTATATCGGAAGCCAGCTCCTGCATACTATCCCCTCCCAAAGAATCCATCATGAAAGACCTTCTCATACGGCATAAGGAGATTCCTGATCTCACTAGAATAACTGAAGAAGTCCTGTATCCCTGTCCTCATTGTAAAGTAGTCTTTCGTACCTCGGATAACCTCAACACCCATTTATTTTCGTGTAAACCTAAGTCTTCCCCAGGCCCTCTGCTAGGCAAAACACCTCTTATTGATACCTTCGTAAAAGATAATATTAAGAAAAGAAAAGTAGACTTCAGTAAATTTGAATGTGCCAAAAGTTCTTTGAAGTTGTTCGGTGGTGAAGTGAAAATTCTTGACACCACTGACAATCGGACACTAAGATTAGATTTGAATAAGGAGTGCGCGAAAAAAGACGCTCAAGTTTTAACGTTTGCCAAAACAGGACTAAATGCAGTTGGTGGCACAATGGTGCAATCCGAAACGAAGGAATCCAAAAATGCTTACCCTGAGAAACTAGTGCTCCCAAGCGTTGCGACTCCAACACTCAAAGTTCCTGGGATTAGTACTCCAGTGCAGGTTCCCCAGCTTAGGTTCCCTCCTTCACTTAATCCTCTGACGAGCATCACAGCGTTCAACCCTTTGACTCTTCCACATCCAGCCTCCCTGTCCAAACTGAGTCCATTAAAAGCCTCTCCAACGCCCTACAACGGCGGCGTGGGCACCATCCTTCACGCTGGCAAAGCGATACCCTTCGTCCCTGGTATGCCTGGACCCAACACGCTTCTCGCCTCACCACCTCCTCTCGTCCCTTACCAGGAGCAAAGCGTCATCATCAGGTCGCCTCTTCCACCGCTTCCGAAGGAGTCCGTCAAGCCATTGCCTTCACCCGTCATACATGAGCCACCAACACCACCAGCCGTGGTCGCTAAAACTGAGGAGCTGAAGGAGGTTATCGTAAGTTGAATTGACCTTTTTTTTTGCCTTCTCCATGGCCGGCTTCAGAGAATAAGCCTATTTAGGTAGGTACCTACCTTCTCTGAAGCCAGCCATGCCTTCAGTCATTTAGGTGAAGGTTGCTGAAGAATAGTCCATATTGTGGTCAAAGAAAGCACTGACTGTACCTAAGCGGTGATCAGGTCCATATTTACTTCATCTGGTTTTTTAGTAGTGTGACGTTTACTCTAAACATCGAGGAACGTTTCCCTTTTGATCAAGTCAATCAGAGTCGGCTTCTACACTAGAATTGAAGACGCTGGAGTCTAGGGCACTAAGTACGCTAGATAAGTCTTAGTTAAGTCTTAACTAGAAAACGTTATAGTTACTTCTTCGTCAAATAAGTGTTCTCAAAACTACTGAAATCCTGGGAGGTGTGAGTGAGACGCAAGTTAAGTTCCTTGCTGAAATATTTTATTTCAAACGTTGTACCATCTGGGTAGGCACTCAGTTCAAATTGAAAATTACTGCTGATACTTCGGTATAGTATGTACCTAGCGACCCGTTATATTTTAAATGGTTAATACCTGCTTTTTCCAATAATTAATTTGGTTTGACGATTTCAGAAAAGGAGCAGCGAGGGTCAGGAGAGGAAGTTCCTGAGACCGAGTTCCCTACCTCTAAAGCCTGGAACATACACCCCCAAGAAACAGTTGAACACTCCGCTACACTCGACGTCGCTCATCTCCCCTGAAACCCCTCGCCCCAGGAAGTCCTACGGCCAGCTCTACCTCAACGGCCACGCTTACACCTACCTGGGCCTCAAGTGCTCCACCAGGATGTTCTTCTGTACGCTCAACAAGCCCCAACCCATCTACGTTCCTCTGGCGCCTGATCAGTACAAAGTATCCATGTACTCTAACTGGACGGTAATTCATTTATTCGGCATTATGGAATACTATTAATTTCTTCCTATTTCCATGATAATGAGTTACGATGTTGAATCGATTTCATCGGTTAGGTCACCATCAGTGACAAACAAGACTTGAAGATACAGTAAAGACAACACAGCTTATAGGCATAATAGTCGCTTGCGTGAAAGGGAACTTGAATCCCGTTGGCCATGAAAAGTGAAGGGGCCGGCAAAAATAACCAATAAGGTGGCAGTCTGCAGACAGTGAAAGAGACCCACAACGTAGGGAGAGTAACATCTCTCGCCTCTATTCCCCCCTTTATTAATTTGAGTAAAAATTGTGGTAGGTGAGTCGGTGTTCGATGTCTACACTCTATTTCTATTTTAATTTATTATTATCTATTAGTTATATTTTTTTGTGCATTCCAAAAGAATTTCGGAATGACCACAAGTTAATAATCAAGAGTGATAAATCTCTTCCAAATTCTCTTTGGAGGATTTGGGAATTCCGTGCTCACCTGATGAGTTGAGTTCTCAAGTGTTAACCATTGGAAAATCCTAATGTTGAAATAATTTGAACATGATTTTATTATCCAAATGTTCAATTTGTCTTTGTTTATTGGTACAGCCTACCTGATTCATTAATGTTGATTATTACATGTTGCACACCCTTGAGTCTTCCAAAGAACAATAAACTCAAAGATAGATGTCAGGTTATTTGAGTGATAACCCTCACATCACTCAATACAAGATCTCACATTGCATGATATCTTAAAACCCTTCTACCATTTGCAAACCTCTTCGAATTATGCTAGATCCAGAGAAATGTTCTGTCTTGTCTCCTTGTACATACCTCTATTGATGATTTCCTAACTACAGTTTTCTCCTGTTCCGGATGGCCAACCCTAGACATATTTTGTGATGATAATGTGAAATGCTACTAGTAGCCATTCCCTCCTCCAAATGAATTTCTTCCTGTTCAGATATGTTCGGACGCGAGTCCAACTCCTCCTGGCATCGACACGAGGAAAGCTATGTCCAGCTACGACTCGAGGAATAGAAACAGCAGCTACACGTCTGCGAACCGCAGCAAGCAAGATATCATCACTCACTCCTCCTACAAATCAGCGCCGACCGAATCCGAAAAAAGTCCTCTCTCGGCAAATTCCACTTTGGTAATTTCCTTTTGTTGTTTTTTTATTTTTTTTTTTTATTTTTTTATTTATTTTTTTAGTTTCCTATGTAAACAATTTTAGTAGTACGTAGTTGGACCAAATATGAAATATGCATAGGTAGATACGTACCTAAATAAATGTTTTTCTTTGTTCAGAAAATCGACGAAAGTGACGTCTCTGCCGACAACATGCAGGTTTGCGAAGGTGGATTTGAGTCAAACGAAGAATACACTTACGTCAGAGGACGAGGTAAGTTGCTCACTATGTACTCTTGCCTAACAACATTTCGCCTAATTAAGCCCCTGCTCAATAGATATTCTACAGTAGGCAGCCACTATTCAGCCAAAAGAAAATAATTTTTACAGTTGTTAGATGCCTGTAATACGCAACACATTGTAACAGTGACCTGATACATATTCTACAATGTTTTGTACTCATTCAACAAATGGCAGCATGAATAATACGAACATGGCACAAGCATAGCTCGTTTTAGAAACTCAATATTGTAGAATTATTGCCAGTTTTTAGGAGCACAATCCTAAATATTACGATCCATGTGAAACCCGGCGCAGCGATACTGCCAAAAACTAATATAAAATTAATATAAAAGTTCCTACTTACCCCATGTTTTCAGTTCCAACTCTCTATTGGCTTCTTGTAATTTAGAGAATGCAGAGTTAAGTGCCTGTAGTAATATCGATTTTTAGTTAGAACATCGCAATCCTGAGTCAATTGGAGAGATGGGCTCCACTTTTTGAACCTGCAAAATTTTTCAATCCAACTGTTATGTTCCAATCTTGAACGATCAAGTTTTAACGATTATTTTGTATTACGAAAAAACATCGCAAGGTTAAATGATGAAGTAGGTACTAATCTACAGGTGAAAAATTGTGACTTAAAATAGAAGTAGGTAGGTAGGGGAGAGTGGGGACGGTTCGGACTATTTTTCAAATTGCTGTACTAAACCCCCTAAAAGTTAAAAAAAAAAACTTTTTTGTGTGTTGATTCGGGTGGATGTAAACTCACTTGATT
>JAEMON010000002.1:9835648-9858385 GCA_030264115.1 Lygus lineolaris | reverse complement strand
GAGAGAGGGGTAAAGCCGTGCCAATGATAGGATAATGGTTCCTAGACGGAACGTCATCAAAATGATTTTTTGCTTCCTCACTACTGAAGGTAGAAAGCAAGAAATAAAAGGAATTCGTGCAAGAAGAAAAAATGGTTGTCCTCCAAAATTATAATTTCCACAATGCTTTTTACGTTACAGAATTTTCTGAACAATTTTGGTTCAATTATTTTCTGTCTCAGTTAAAAGTATAAGAAAAACTGTCCGGTCTTGATGGAAATAATGTTCAGGGATCGTGCGAGTTAGCCCCTAGACGGTCTCCTATCATGTCATCGCCGTCGGACAACGAGTAGCGAGTAAACAAAATTTTTTTTCCTGAAAGATAATGACTTGAAAGAAACAAGAATGAAGTCGTAAGGCAAAAATTGCGTACCTGTAATTTTAGAAAATTTATTGAAATATCTATTACCTATTGTAATTTGGCGGGAAAGTGACGTTGAAAAGGGTGTCGTCTTTCGTTGGCCAATTCCGACCAAGATGCCAACCGAACAAAACGAAACACTAAGACCATCACCATCACTAGGTATTTGGGCTCCTGATTAGTGACAATTGAATTTACATGATTAATAAATTAATTGAATTAATTAATGTTCAATTGCCTAATTATTGAAATTATTCCTATTTTCACTGTTCTCAATACAATCTCAGTGCATTCTTTTTCGGTTGAGTTCTTTTAGTGTGACGTAGGAAAGGGTTTCTCAAGAGCCTTCGGAATCCCGCCTGTTATTCAAACAGCTGAGATTTTATTCCAAGTTTTCTCCACACCAGAACGATAAACTATTTTTTCTTTGTATTGGCAGTGTTAGTTTATTCCAAACAACAATACAAAGGAAGAAAAAATGTGATTTTCTCATGCACGATAAGTAATTCCCCATTCCCTGAAAGTACGATTTCTCAGTTCCTAATGTATCTATTTCGCTTCGGAGGGGAGTTGAGGGGTGAATCCAAGACGATTGCACGGATTTCTGGAATTTTAGGGTCAGTAGGTAACTACTGCGCAAGCGAAAACTTGGAAATTGTTTGCATAGGAACTACTCGACCAATTTAGGTGAAATTTTCGGGGATGGTGACGGTCCCCGATTAATTCCATTGCTGCACGACCACGAGTGCTTAGTGTACCCACTCCAATGGGAAGTGGGTAGGTAGGTACCTACTTACGGAAAATACCCATCCTCGGACACTAACATCACTGGTAAAGTAACCCCGTACCTAAAATTTGTTTGGATTTTTCGTATACGAAAGGGAGAAAGAGTAGAATCCTGTTCTATGCCCAATATTCTTTCTTCCTTTCGTATACGAAAAATACTTAAGTAGTCCAATCGTAAATTTTTGGTGACCCGTGACGTGAGTATACTTACCAATCAATCTACATCGATGACCCCCCTTCTGTAATTGATATTCGGAATCAATTCATCGAGGTACCCTAGTCGGTAGGGTTAGGGTTCTTTCGGCTAAGAACTCATGTACGAAGTTGCTACTATGCATCGGAAAACCTACGTCCCAAAAAGGCAAACTCAAAAGACGTGTTTTAACACAGGACACTTACCTCCACAAATGTACATCATGGGAGCTTTAATAACGGGTTGTTCTTTGTTGCCATCCATGTTCGATCTATCTAATTCTATAATAAGGTAACTGATATCAGCAGTAAATTAACAGAATGAACAGTAAACAGCTTAGCAGAGACGTAAAAATAATACCAGGGCTCGAAAAAAGTCATCCAAACAATGCGTGTGAGAATGAGATCACGGATCACGCTAAGCAATACAGGTTATGGAGATTGGAGAAAGATTATACATAGAGAAGGGATTTTGTGGATACTTGAATCAGTTACCAAAATCATTTGCAGCATGCATGGAAGTTGGAATAAAATGGAAGCGCCCTCACCCCAGTGGTTTTGTGTCCTAAAGCCTCTCGCTCCGCTGGTTTAGCCTACCGTTCCGTCGCGGAGGCAGCGACTCTTTCTGTCCAGCCTGGTATCATGATTATCATCAGTCCGTATATTAAAACCTGCAAATTATCACACAACGGTTTATTATTTTCTGTTTAGAGCACCCATCTACAAAGATCCTATTGACATAAAATACCCACCTACCATGAGGTTCACAATCATCTCTTGGTGACAATGAGTAGGTACCTTATTGTAATTATTATTACGGAGAAGTATATCATTCATTCTTAATGAAATTCAGTAAGTATCTAAGGAAGCTTCTGAAAGTAAACCACAAACTTGGTTCGGTGGAATTGAAAGAAAGTTGCATTTGAACAGCTAATATTTGGATGGAGATTTTTCCTACTGGGGAAGAATTGCGATTCACACTCGTGTTTCTGCCAAATTCTAAATTTTGAATTGATAACAAAATGTGAAATTATTGAAAATTAAAATTTCGATACTGTTGCTGTGCAGAATAGAAAAATAGAAATAATGCCGAAAACAGAGTCGAAATTGATCGATTATTGGCTGAGAAAAGTTGGAGAAATGTTTCACACCACTGGCGGAACCCCCTTAACAACCCATACAGTCGGGGCCCATGGGGCGGATAGGAAGGATGAATCCATCCTCCTCGACATAACGTACAGCGACTATTCACACGTGTCCATATTAAAATAGGTAATGTGTTTTACGTACATTTTTAAGAACCCAAATAGGCTAAAAACGCCATTTTAAACAACCAACTTAAAAACTTTTCGGGGGAGGGCCCCTGTTTGTGTTTCCTGCCTGTGGAAACTGGGCCGCCTGCAGCGGGATTGCCTACCATGAGTGGCACTAGGCGCCGCTAGAATTTTGGACACAGCTGAGTGGGCTGGTTTGTGACAAGGGAGGGCGCTTCCATTTATTTCCAACTATCCAACTTCCTTGGTTGGAGGCAAGTAAGGAAGTAATTTAGAATTACCTAATTCCAACCATTTCATTCCAACTTCCTAGGTTGCAAGAGTGTGGTTGTGGAGTTCCCTCTTCTTCTTCTTCTTCTTCTTCTTCTTCTCTCTTCAGTGTCCTGGATGTATAAAGCTCATTCCTCAGTTGTAAGGAGAGACTAAACAATCGGTCTTCAATGGCCATTGGTGTAACTAGGCCTCAGGAGGCCCGAGGCGGATTTGATTTCAGCCCCCCCCCCCCACCACACAACCTGTGAAATTTTAATAAGAAAATACGAACTTTGGTGATAATAAGTAATATAGTTATAAGATAATATAAAAGTAATAAATTAAGTGTAATGGGATAAGCTTTCGTTCACGACAACACGCCGCCTCTCATTTCAACCTTTTCAATATACATATGGGGACCCCTAGAGGTTGGTTTCCCGCAGTGCCTCCTGGGCCCCCTTGGCCCGAGCCCTACCATGGCATGCAGCAGTACCTTTATAAAATAAACAAAATCACGCAAAATGATTCTTAAGTAAGGGGGAAGGCAACTTAGCAATCAAATTTAAGCTACCGCGAAAACCAGGATTTTATTGTGAACACGAGCAGCTTCACATTAGTAAATAAAAGCAACAGCCCCCTTCCCCTTTGCTACGCCACAGTCGACCGCCGAGGTGGTTAAACAGTGAGACATTGCGGAATCCTTCATATTCCGCTGTGTCAATAAGGCTCGAACCCTCTCGAAGTACCTTTTTCTTCTTAACGATTTCCGTCCACAACAGTCTGTTCCAGTTCCAACTATTCGAATTGGACTGTTCGAATATTCTGTCTATTCCAACTGGTTTGTATCCAACTTACTCTACTGATAATCCTGGTATAATCTGGAATCCTCTTCCAACTGCCAGAGCAAGTTGCACTCACTCACGACAGTCTCATCACTGCTGACGAGGAGGGGTGAGTTGAGTATATGGACCTAGAAGGTTGAATACTAGAAAACCTTGTGCTACTCCTTAGCTTTGCTTCGACTAAAAAGCGCAGTTCGAAGCTATTCGAAAAACTTTAATCCGAAGATCGCGCTCACCTTGGGAAACGACCTTGAGGATATATGAATAAAGGTAGGTATATAGGTATGTAAAGCATACTTTTAGGTACGTACCTACCAACTAGGTTTGTTCCGAATGAAATCTGCGATTCAAATAATATTCAGTTTGGTAATATAAGGTTTGATCCAACTGAAATCCGAATTGAAATAATATTCAGTTTACCTACCATTACTTATCCGAAGTCTAAGTCATTTCACAAGGTCAAAGTTGAGTGTATCTTACCTACGTTCCTACCTTCGAATCGCGCTTTCAGTTGGAACAAATCGGAGGGATGCAGAAGATTTTCCTGAATTCAACTCACCCTTTCTCTGCACCCTCTGCGCACATTCTTGTGAATATTCTAATATTCTGTCTGTTCCAACTAGTTTGTGTGCTACATACGCATACTGATACTGCTGATAAAACTGGAAACCTATTCCAACTGCCAGAGCAAGTTGCACTCGACTTGAATATTCTCACCCCTGCGGAGGAGGAGCGGTGAAGTAAATCGGTACGTAACACTGAGCCTCTGGACGCGACTTACATGAATTTTTTCGAGTGCAACCTAGCAGGGGGAGCCTAAACTAGAGAATAGGCTGGTACTCATGCACTTCTCACCCCGATCTTATCTCTCTACGAAGAAAGGCGAGTGAAATTCGAACATGACGGCCAATTAGCCGTCCGCGCGAGCGGATGAAGGGTAATTCGACAGGAACATGTTCTACGGAAATGTTGCAACTGATGAGGTCTGAGCACAGCTATCTGGCTGTTCTGAACCTTCGTCTGCTTCCTCTGAGTAGGTAGGAGAATTTCTCGAGACTTGCCCGGAGATCAGAAGGGGGTTAGAAAGTTATTTTAAAGACTTGCGGATTGAAGAACAACTTGTCGAACCGGCGAAAGTAATATCGAGGAAACCCAACTCTTACGAGGGCCTTGTAATTCAAGATGATCCTTTATCGATGAAGCAAGAGACGTACTTAGGTACTAAAAATACCTGGCTGATCACTCATTAACATTAATTGTAGGTATTTATAATCTTAGTTTACTTCTTCATTGCATGAAATTTCTACGATAGTAGAAATATGATTCCTATATAGGTAAAATGCTTGTTTTATTGGTTACAAATTACTTTTCTTGGCGTGTGTCTAGTAATATAATACAAATTGTATGGCGGAATTGATAACGATCTATTAATTAGGTATTTTTCTGGTCATTTTCCTAGTTATATCCTCTTGATTTTGAATTCAACGATTTGTTCTTTAATATTTGTCTCATCATTCTTCGTCTTAACCATTGTCTTTTTCAATTTTGCTTCCGACTCTATTTTCCTTTAGTTTGTGTTATTTATTACTTAGCTGTTTCCTTCTAACCTCGTGGTGGGGATGACGAATTTTAATTTCTATTGAGTGAAGGGAGGAGGGTGTCCGTACTTACTTCATCTCAAAATAATATGTGCGAGTAGCTATGGCCGCCCTACCCAAGGACCATCCGTCCGATTGTTCAAATCCCCGCAGGTACATGATTATGTATGACTCCAATTCAACACCAACGATAAAGCGTTTTGAAAATTACGTATCTACTGCAGGATCCAGGGAAGCGTCCTTGGGCCTTTTTCCATACCTTCTGTACAGGTACGCATGATCATCCGAGGAGTAATAACAGCCTACTTTGCAGATGACACTGCTATACCTACAAGAGCTGGCACATTCGATGAAGCCTGAGATGTAATTCGAAGCCATCTTCTACGAAGTAGATGAAATCGCCGAATGGTTTAGCAAGTGGAGGTTAAAGAAAGGATCAACAATATGATGGTTGCCGATGGTGCCGAGGTGCTTAATCAATGGTTGGTGGGTGAATGATAACGTTACATCGCACGTACTTACCTTTACGTAAAACATTCGTTGTCTGGACTGAGGATGAGACTAACCTCGAAACCGGTCTCCTGTATCTTGAATATTAAATAATACATGATCTGTGTGAACACAGCAGAGGGTCATACACATCATTCGCCCTAATATCCAAAGAAATCAACAGTTCGAAATCGGCAGTAGATAGTTCCATTCACGTCGACGGCAACACTTCTACGACCATCTACAACAGATGAACAACGAGGTAATATTGATTGTCTCGAAGGAGATTTACCTAGGGTTACCTGGGGCATGGAAGGAGCACGTCACATCTATATATAATAGGTAGGTATAGGTGCCTACGTAATAAAGAAGGTCAGATAACGGATCCGCCAACTTCGATAACGGATTCGCCAGCTTCTGCTCAATAAGCTCAATAGAAAGATAGCTTAATCTTACAATCAGCCGCCCGATATACGGATCTACTCATGGGGCGCAGCACAGCATCATCGCACATCAAGAAGATACAAGTGAGTGCATTGGTTCTTGGGAAACTGCGGGAAACCCACAATGAGTTGGTTATTCCAATGGTATCCACTTTGATGAAGGACACATAAATATTATGATGATCCCACCAGAACCTCCGCGCCTTCGTACCCTAAAAAACCGAGGCCCTTTAGATTCCATATCCTGATGCTTGAATGAACCAATTTTCATGAACTGAATGTTCATTACACAGATTTTCTGCGTAATTTCCTTTTTAAATGCATCTAACTGTTCATGCATCTGATGCATCTGCATGTTCCAAAAGACAGGTATTCATACTGTATATATTCTGACTATAGTGACCAACTGAATTTTATTTTTTGTCAACAATAAAGTTTCCTTGTTAGAAAAGAGCAATTGGGAAAAAAAACCTCCCTACCTGTGTATAAAGTTTTCGAGATAAAACGTTTTAAAAAGTTCAACCCCCTATTTTACGCCACTTGGAGACGGTATTTACAACTTTAGAGTAATCTATTCTTACAAGGAGATGAAATTGAACAGACAGAAACAGAACGAAAGAGCGGCGGGAATCTTGAAATTTATGCAAAACCCGCAAGACGGCTTGGTCTTGAAGGAGGGGAAGACCTTTGCGCCTCAAAGAAGACCTACAGCATACCTCAAATTACGAGTAGTTGGTATAGATCAGACGCTCTCCGTTCATTGATAATCCTTTTTTGCCTCGAGCATCTTCTTCTTTTCTGTATTTTAGTTGTCGACGCAATTCTGCTATGCCAGTACTTATGCTTTTGTGGAATAGTATATATCTTGCTTTCGAAAGGAAATGAGTATGTTTGGGTTGAGTGGAATGCGGATTAGAAATGCATACCATCACAGTCTGACACAATACTGGTATACTCATAGGATGTTTCCTCCACAAGAGGTTTGTTCCAACTGAAAATGGGAACGTTGCACAATGCACGATTATGTACAAATAGATAAGGGTCCGTTTCAAGATCAAAGTGTGCGGCTTGAACAGAAACGAACAGATAAGAAATTCTGTTCGAATTGCAGGTGGCAGAAGGTTTCCCTGTGATCATTTTTACACAGGTTCACACATCCTCCTTCGCTTGGGTGAAAATGTGCGTTTATGCTCAAACTGCACAGTCAGTTATAACAGAATTCAACTTCTTATCAGTTTATCACAAAAGCACTCAAATCCGGATGGAACAGACAAGTTTTGAGCATTTACGAACATTGTATGCAGAGGGTTTTGCGCAGCCAATATGTGCGTTTATATGCGTTTATGATCAAACTGCAACGTCAGTTGGAACAGAACTTATGTCTTCATCGTTCGCCTCTGAGGTGGTCTTGTACGGATGGTTCCTACACCTGCAGATCTACGCGAATATGGGTTACTCGCTGCCGGTTGAACATTTAGGTGTACACACTGAACATTTGTGAAGTTTAATTCTGAAAGGTTATCGATACAGGAATTCATGATGATGTTTTTCATTCCTACACTTTCATGGTTGTGCCAGGTATAATTATTATTTCAGTTTATTAGTTTATGCGTTACCTACTATTTTTCTAAACTAAAAAACATGATGGTATACCAGTAGAAGTCAATCACAGTTTTGATTTCACTTCAACTAGGTATATGCGCCACGGAATTTAGGTCAATTAACGCTCGGAATTCGGTCAATCCCCTTCATAGTTTGTGAGGGAGAATTTATTTTTCAAAAGAAGTGAAATGAGGTCCGCTGAATAGAAGGGGTCTGAGAGTATCGGATGATTCAGCTGATGGAACGGTTAACGAATAGAATGAAGAGGATGGCGTGAAAGTAAAAACCAGTCGCCGTAAGAAGGTTGTGTGACATGATCTACATAGGAGCGACCTCTCAGTCTTCCCCTCCGAGACATCAAGGTGTCCTCCCAATGAGTTTTCTAACTACAGGACCTTCAAGACTCGAGGCACAAACACGATTCAAATTGGCCAAGAATAATAAGTTTCATGATATTTTCCAAACTTGTCCCTTCTGAGGGCCGTACAGGAAAGCTTCTCCCACCAGCGGCAGACGGCCAAACAGGATCTACCTGCAGGGAAATTTCACTCGGCGAGGTTGGCAGCTCTCGCTCACTTCCTTCTCTTCGGCCCTTAGCTTATGGTCCGGTCGTGCGCCAGTCGAACGGAAGATATGATTGTAGGGAGTTTCTTCTGTGTAGGTACTTTTGCAATTTGACTTCAAACACGACCGAGTTTCAGTGATCCCAAATTGGATACAGACAACTTTCTACTCCAGTCACAGCAAAGGTAAGGCGTTTTAATCTACTTAGGTACTTTGCATATTTCTATTTGGTATAAAAACCTACCTTAATTTGAACGATTTAGAAAAAAACCAAATGTAGGATCTTAAGACTTGGAGTTTTTTCGTACAGTCGATCGCGCGGGTCACTGACAACTAATAATTTATTGATATTGAAAGCTGCAACAGCTTGAACTTTTCTGTAAGAGAAATTGAGCCGCGATGGAAATTTTAAACTCTGTTATTTTAAAGATCGCAATCATGTACTCGAGATACGTACACACACTCTTCACACCCATCGGTACAACCTGTCCGAAACTTATAAAATATTTGTTTTGATTCAGCAAAACCCATTATTCTGGCTGTTCAGGATTTTTTTTCCAGGCTAATCGCAGTACTTTCTCTTTACTCTTCGGGTCAAGTAAGGAAAGTAGGTAGGTACGTACTTACCTAATAAAATACACTTATGCTGGGCCGTGGCGGGCCTCACAAAATTGAAGCGCATAGCCATTTATACGTATATCTGGTAGCTCAAACAACAATGGAACTACTGGAACGTAAATTGAATAGGTACTTAATGTCTTTGAAATCTAGACCTTTTTTTGCTCCCTGTTCGAGGGCTCTCATCATTAACACCTGGGAAGATAATGAATGTAGCCTTTCGTTTCAAGACAAAAAGTCATAAACAATTACAATAAAGATTTGAGAAGGATTTATTGCTGATGTTACCAGCAGGCCGCATCTAGGATAGATTATAGGCAGATAGGTAGTGCGTCAAACGACCTATTGTACACTTATTAAAGACAGGCAATAAAAAAAAAAAATAATAATAATAATAAAATAAAAAAAAATAAAAATAAAAATAAATGTTGTAGTTGTCATACTGACAATTTATTGGTGTAGAATTCTCAATAAATTGAGCTAGAAATAACCTTTGTCAACGAGCCTGAAGAAAAAATGCTCAGCCCTTCCTTAAAATTTGCATTTTTACATGTTAATGTAGCTACGTAGGAGGTACCTCCAATGCCTAAGTAGAATGCAAATATCAAATTGAAAAACAAAGTAGAAGTGAATACTGAGCCATTCATACGTGAGCTAAGCGATCCAGGCGGGTTATCTATGCTAAAAATAATACCTAAGCCTTTTTTCTTAAACAAGACCTTAAATCAATTTATTTCGGTGGAAATTTCCGGAGAGAAGGGGAAGGAAAGGACATGAGTTGCGAGAGGCTGCCCTACAGGTTTGCGAACTCGTGGCGTCCGGTTCTTGAGACTCATGAGTGACATGTACGACTGGGGAAAGTAGAGAGTTCTATTAAGGTTTGATAAGACCTGTTGTTGAAGGAGCTTTACAAATCATCTGATTGCAACCACAAAACAAATTTTTACGAGTGTTAGCAGGGTCGGGCTGTGGCCCAGGGAGAACACCGGGAAACCAACCTTCAGAGGGCCCAAGATATTATGTACCTATATCTAATCTACTTAAAATAATCCTTCCAGAAAATGTATTAATCTTTCATGGAAAGAAATATTACATCATATTCAAAATAATACATTCATTACTCTTATCTATTATATTTACCTGAGGGTGGATAAAAATGATAAGCAGCATTTTAAATTAACTGTATAATGTATTATGTAACGAGAGGCATCACAATGATTCCGATACGGCAAATATGATTCCTCATCATTCTAAATATATAGAAAATTTTGCCCTAATTCCCAATATACTTACCTCACGTTCCTAAACCTAAAATAACTAATTAGCTGAGAACTCATCAAAGAATCTTTAAAATGCGCGTTGTTAAACATTGGAACCGCCCAAAATTGTTTTTGTATCAAAGTAAAGTTGGAGAACTGAGAATTCTGCTTCAAATAAGACCAACGCCAGCTCACAGAAATCGTAGGTAGCCATGATTTTTGGTGAATTTCCAAGTTTTCCGTTCTCTTGACTTTTTTTGTCAGTTACACGAAATAAGTAAGTATACGGACAAATTTTAAAATCACCAAAAAGCATGTGTTGGTGAGCTGAAGTTGGTCTCATTCGACCCAAAATGCTCTGTTCTTCAACTTTTCCTTCATAATTGTGGGCTGCTCCAGTGGTTAAAAACGTACATTTTCTAGGTTCTTGATTCTTGGTGATTTTGCAGCTAAGATATTTTAGGTGTAGGTAGGTTTGTACATCGATATATTTTATGTTACTAGTAGTATATGTATGGGAGGGGGAGTACTCTCTAAATAATAAGTGTACATTCCTACGGCATTTTCGGGAGAAACTCCTGATTCCTCAAATGCACGACCCACTTAATTCTCCGTAGCCTATAGCGAGATGGACAAGTGAAAATTTGATGTACCTTTAACCATTTTAATACTGATTGTGAGTGAATAATTCATCCTTATAGATAGACCATAGGGATCAAAGGTTGGATAATATTGCGAAAGTATTAGGAGATATTGGTAAACATAAAGAGTGACAATGAAGGCTGTTTTAATAAACGAAACCTTTGCTAATTCTTAATTATCGCTTCTGTATTTCAGCAATAGAGTAATATTTATGCCGTCAATCACTAAATAAAGTAAAATAAAGTATTATGTAAATAAATTGAAATCAAGTTCAATTACACTAATAAATGGTCGCCTCTCCCGTACAGGCTCCTTCTTATAAAATACACCAGTATTTTCGCGGCGATAATGATTTTGTCAGGTTGCTCTTCATACGTTCTTGAGTCTGCTTATCACGAGCTCCGATTTTTGGATTTCTAGTTTCAAAGCATCGGCTTTCTTTTGAGCAGATTCTTTCTCAATTCCGCTTGAACTTTTAACCTTCTCCAGCTGTTCCTCTGTAGACAAATACAGCGTTTTTATCGTTTACTACTTACGTGCATTGCTTAGGTAGGTACTAAATGATATACACAAAATGTCCTGTGAAATGAACGAACGCCCATGTGGTATGACTCGTTGAGCGAAATTTAAAAAACTGATACCTAACATTTTCTAGATTTTTTGCAATTTACTTCTTGATTTTGGTTTATTATTTTCAATAACGAACCTTTGGAATCGAGCACGAATTTTTTTTAATCCCACCTCAAAATTTGATGTTTTATGTTTCAAGAATCAAGAAGTTTCAAGAAGTACGTAGAATCCAAAAATCGAATTAAAAAAAAATCCGTCCGTACGCCGTACTCGGCACTTTCCTTAGTTACCATGGACCGACATTATTGAAATTTGGTATACCGGCCCCAATTGGAGTCTAGTTGTACCTCGAAGCTTGGCGTTACCGTCAGCCTTCTCTAAGGGGTAGAAAATAGAAGATGAAATGTTCAAAACGCCCTAGCTCGAAATCTTCAAATAGGAAGGTATGTTCCTCCCATCGATTTGGAATAGAACACAATTTTTGGCGTCGAATGAGATCTCGCGGAGCATTATTTAGGACCAACCGTTCGCTCCCTGTTAGGACTTAAGCGTTGAGCGAGAAAAAGAACAGAAACACGAATGTGAATCGCAAATCTGAACAGAACAAATCCCGTTCAAAGATCCGCTGATGACATGCAACTTTTTTCTATTTCACCAAACCAAGTATCTTGTTTAATTTGAGAAGGTTCCTTAGTTACTTAATTTCGTTATGAAGGAATGTGACAACTCTCCGATAACAATAATTACATGTAGGTAGGTACCTAATCATTGTCCCCAAGAAATGATTGTGAACCTCGTGATATATTGAAGGTAGGTAATTATTTACTATACCAATAGGATCTTTCTAGATGGGTTATCTATACAGAAAATAATCCCTTGTGACATAATAATCCTTATGACCTTTGTGTAATAATTTGCAACGTCTTAGCGAGTGTTGACCAACAAAATCGGAAATATTTTGTGTTAACCGTTCCCAAGGTCTTCTTTCTGGTAGGTATCATAAATTATGGTCTTCAATTTCTGTTTACCTACTAGTTTTAGCGAATTTTCGAAGAAAATGTAGCTATTGCAATGGCGTCAAGAATTTTTTAATGCAAATTTTTGAAAATTTTCTCCATGAAAATCCGTTACAGACTATTCTAAGAAGATTCCTGAAATTCAACACTTTTTCATAAGTATAATATATACAGGTATATATTTATTTATATATTTATATATGTGTTATTCCAGACGATATCTGACCGAGGAATCGAGATAAAAATCCAAAACAAATTTAAAATGTCGATAATATAAAAAGAAAGGATGAGTTCGTTGGCCAGAATTTTTAGAGTACTACAAGGGGTCAACTTTTGAAAATGTAGAGTCAAAAATCGCTTTAAAAAACTTAAAAGTTTTTTTGGTGTGAATAACCATCCTAACATAGGAACATTTATGGTATATTCGGAATCAGCGTGAAATTTTCTATAGGAATCACCCACCAAATCGGTTAAAATCATTCTTTGAAAATTCGCTTATCAATTCATGCTGCTTGAATGGAACTTTTTATCTATGGTCTTCTACTGTATACATGGATTTTAGTTTTCTCGTATTGAAAAAAAGTTCACAATGTTGTTGATCTATCTAATATATAAAATTCTCGTGTCACAGTTTTCGTTGCTATACTCCTCCGAAACGGCTTGACCGATTTTGATGAAATTTTTTGTGCTTATCCGGTATCTATGAGAATCGGCCAACATCTATTTTTCATCCCCCTAAATGTTAGGGGTAGTCCACCCCTAAAATTTTTTTTATTTTTTAGACAAAATTTTTAATTTCTGTTTTTTTATGATACAACATACAAAAATACATACAATCCTCAATTTTCACCCTTCTACGATCAACCATTATTTTTTGATAAGGGATCTGTCCCACTGTCACGCGAGCGAAGCGAGCGTTTGGGATCTGGACAACCAACCGTCTAGAAATCCGGCCGTCTAGAAGTAACCGGCTAGAGATCATTTATATATATGGCAAAACAACGTTTGCCGGGTCGGCTAGTATTTTTCTAAATTTACATGATATCGACACGATCGAGAAATGTTTCCTCGTTTTTTTACGTTTGCAAGACCCCAACTTCTCCTAAGTTTAGTGTAATCAGGCCATGATTAAACCGTAAGAAATCGGTGTTTGCATTCTCGTTTGTGCTTGAGTACGCTACCATAGCATTGGTCCGAATGCTAAGGACCTGATAATTTCATGGAAATTGGATGAAAGCTGTAGATGTTACGCGTGTAGCAGGGAGTGAATTTGTTCAAGAATAAGTTCTACTAGGTGAAATGCGAGTAGAAGTTTTTATGTTTAAATAAGAGAAAGCTCACAGGGGTGATAACTGATAACAAAGGGCTTCTGTTACTTTTGGTAGACTCGGAATCCATATAGTTCAATATCATATTCATTTACTCACGGTACTGTCTTTTGAGTTCTGCGTCATTCTCCTCAAGCCTCTTCATTATGGAATCCTTATGTTGATTCCACTTCTCATTGAGCTCCTTATCCTCATTTTTCGTCGGGCTGCTCATGACTGTGGCAACGGCGGCTCCGAGGCACAACAAAATCATGAAGGTCTTCATATCGACTCGGAATCAATTGAACTGCTTCTCATCGAGTTCTATAGTAATCGTTTTATACCTACTCTGAATATGAAAGGTGATTTTTCATTGAATATTCATCCAGCATGAATCAGTTTCTCCCTGTTTCTCTAGGTCATGGTTATTTCGTGACACGACCGTTTCTAATGTAGATCAATTTTTTAAATAGTCTACACGTTTATCCGATAAAGGATAGTAGTTTCTAAGGTGCCATTTCGCGGCAATGGAGGTGGATTTGACAAGGTAGTTTCACAATAAACCATAACTAAATGGGCCCAGCAGTTTGATTCGCTTCCAAGCACACTAATAGAAGAAAGTACTCTCTTGACAACTGAATGATGACTATGTTTCCTCATGATTTCCATATCTAATCTATAAATGTATCCAATGTAAATAAAATAATTCGTTGTTGTCTGACTTCACGCCCAAACTGATGGACAGACTCCAAGGACGATGGAGGACGATGATCAGCGAATTCCTGGAAGTAACGTAGGCCATGGTAGAGTACCCCAGACCTCCTCTTTAATCTTTATCGAGGCCAATCCTAGCGATGGCTCACTGTTTACAAAGTCCCGTAGGTAGAGATGCCTCCTTGTAGTAGGGGGCACATAAATTTTGCCGGCCCGGGCAACTGGTTACATAACTGATGAGTGGCCCATCCCAATTGGTCGTCTTCAAGAAGATTTAGTTCCCACCAATAAAGTGTATGTACGTAAGCACAGTAGTATCGTCGCAGGGTTAAAACAAATCCAACAGTGAAAGGGAAAAACGGCATTTTTCAAACCAGTTTTATGAAACATCACAGATCACTATAACCAGCCGTGAAAAATGTAGGAAAAACTTTCGCAAGAACTCAGCATTCAACGGTGTAGTAATTTTTCTTTTTACTGTATTGGGGGAAATGTTTATTTTTACTGTACTGAGGGAAAACAAATATTGCGTTTAACTGCCAAAAAAGGTGTTTTTAAAAATTTATTTATTTTTAAATAGGTAATTTATTGTCATAGGGCGTCATACGACTTGACTCGACCTCACCATCCTGAAAGGAATTAGGTATGGTTTTCCTTATACCTACCTAGGTAATTTTTCTTACCGAATCGAATGTTTGCACTCCTGATTCATTTTGACTGATACAAAATTGTACCCTACCTACGTTACAACATATCCAACCCATTTTAACTATAGGATGTGCTTATTCAATTTTCTTAAAAAAATATTATTCGATTTTCTCAAACGTTATTCATACAAGCACCTTGACGAAAAATGGGTCGGAGGTGAGCTGGTAGGTGGGTATGCTCAAAAAAGCTCTATTCTTCTAACTAAAATATTTTTTTTAATAGTCAATATGAATAAGCAGTGTCACCATTCAATTCAGCGTGAATAATTACGTAAAAAAGTTCCACTTATGCAGCATGAGTTGGTGAGCGAATTTTCAAAGAATAATTTTAACCGATTTGGTGGGTGATTCTTAAAGGAAATTTCACGCTGATTCCGAATATACCATATGTTCCTATGTTTAAGATGGTAATTCACACCGAAAACCTCAAAAAACACGTTTCTTAGCGATTTTTCACTGAAAAAAAAAAAAAAAAAAAATCATTACTGTAGTAAAGCTAAGGTCCATGCGAAGCATTAGGTGGTTTGACAGTAGCGGCAGATTTTTTGCCCGTGCAAGTCAGTGGAATAACAGCTAACAATGAGAACTTAATGAAACTTTTTCTGGTTGCTGATGGTAGTTAGGTACCTACCTCCTCGTAAAAAACTACAACCTACTCTTTCGGCGTGTCAATCGTTTTTAGTTTTTAGGAGGCTTATTTCTCCATCTCGTTTGCTCATCATCTGCTATTAATTCTGCTATTGATTTAAAAAAAGAAACAAACATGAAACATGAATCTAAAAAAGATCTTCACTCTGTCGCAGTCCAT
Source organism: Lygus lineolaris (assembly GCA_030264115.1). Taxonomy (NCBI): domain Eukaryota; kingdom Metazoa; phylum Arthropoda; class Insecta; order Hemiptera; family Miridae; genus Lygus; species Lygus lineolaris. The sequence continues at coordinate 9,842,302 of JAEMON010000002.1, read as the reverse complement.
TTTGTTTTTGTTTTTTTGTTTTTTTTATTATTTTTTTTTATTGAGGTAGAGGGACTGTTGGGTTCTGGGTCTCAGCTCCCCCCCGCTGCGACCTTTAAGATCTATTGTGGCTGCATTAGCCTATGGGAAAGGGCTTATTAAAAACCTTCTCCCCCCACTTTCTAACAAAGCGGAGAAGATCAGTGTACTCCACCTTGGAAATATCATCTGGGGTTAGAATATCGTTTCCAAGGGTATTATATCTTAATCGACCAAGTGCATCACAAGTGCACATGATGTGTTCTGCATCCTCTGTTTCTGTTTCACAGAACCTGCAGATGTCAGTTGTTAGTTTGCCTATTTTCTTTAAATGATATCGAAGTGGGCAGTGGCCCGTTAATCTTAATAGGCCTACAGGTACTCTGACGTCTTTCTTAGGAAGTGAAATTAAGTCGCAGTCCATACTCTGCATGTACCCCCCTCCCCCTGATCTCGTGTAGTGAGGTTGACTTTTTTTGTTTGCCATTTTTTTATAACCCGTTGGATTTTATTATAAAGAGCTTTATTGATAGTGACCAAATAATACTATAAAACAAATAGGACATTGCGGATATTATTTTGAATTAGACTCAATTTTATTACCTATACCACCAATCAGTGAGATTTATTCAAACTATAATTATGTAACATTGTTACTTAATGGTAATTTCAGTTCTTGTAGTTTTCTAGTTGGTTGATCTGATACTTTAACTTCTGAATTTCCACTTTAAGTTGTTCGATTTCGCTCTGAGCAAGTTCCTTGTCTTCTCCAGAGAGAGATCCGAGATTCTTCAATTGTTCTTCTGCAAAAAATAACAGAAGAACACATTCAAGACTATAATGAAAAAATATTAACCATCACAATCGTAAATAAGTTTAATCTCGAGACTTGAAGTTACCAAACTGTTGCATTCACCAACAGTTTGGTTCTTCATTGTCCTTTGGAGTCGGGAAACAGTGAAAACGCTTTGTGAATAATATAGTCAGCATTTTTGTCTTGAGTACGTGCCTGTTTTTCTTGTAATATTGTAGCTTTTACATTTTGAAATCGCTTTTTTACCTCATTTGGAATATAAAACAAGGGTTTATTATGTTTCTTCGTAGATCACCCTCTGAACAGTACACAGTTCTTCCATCATTAGTACCTACACCCAAACGCTTTCCTGTTATTGAAACAGTTTAACAGTGGTTTTCAAAACTGGTGATAATCTGATAGTCTAAATCCACATTACTGAAACTTAATAATAACACATTGCAATGATCTATACTACGATGTTATGGATACCAATGTCGAATCTATGTGCCACACCCACTTGATGTTTTCGATCTGGAGGAGGAGGACAAGACTTGTTGTTTTCTGTTTGACTCAGACTCAGACATTCCGATGGTGCCAGAGACACCAGGGGGTTGTGCCACTCGGATTTACGTGTTGGGTATCGTTGATCATAAATTTTGGAATGCTTTTCAGTTTCGGGACAATTCCCGATCCCAGCATGGTCTGGCGCCGTGGTGCCAGACTGGATCCACACGGATTTTATTTATTTCATGCTCGTAGATTTTGGAGTACTGTTCAGTGTCGGAGCAATTACCCTATTCTATTTCCCATCCAAAGTGGCGTTCCCTGAAATGCGTGCATTACTAAACAATTTGTATATTTTAATCTCATTTTGCACTCTTCTCCATTAATGTGTGAAACATTAATCTGGTTGGTAGTTTGGGGGATACCTTCATACTATATGACAAGGTTTTAAACTAGTAACATACAACATACCCAATCGTTGCTCGAGGTTAGATTGGTACTCCTTCAGTCTGTTCAAGATCCCTTGTTTGTGCTGAGCCCACTGCTTGTCCAGATCTTCATCCTGTCCAGCGGCAAGAACGGCGGCCACGCAGGCGGCTAGGCAAAGAACTGCTGTGAAGGTCTTCATGGTGATGGATGTGGGATGAATGCGGATCTGTTTTATATATTCTGTCGGAATCATCTCCCAGCACGTGAATAAAATCGACGTGAATTCCTCGAATAATGAGATTCAGGAACGTAGAGTAAATACTGGTGTCAATAAATTGAAAAACCAGAACCTTATTGAATATTTTAGACAACTCCATTGGTCTTTGCGTTTTATACAAGCCAGTGAATACAGTGTTTGCTTGTAGAGTATGAACAGGTGAATTAATATTGAAGAAGTGTGATGAACGGAGTATCAACCTCGATAAATGAGAAAATAATAATTCGTTCTCAGAAGGGTAAATTTAGTTAACGCTAGGATTTCCAGGTAAATACAAATGTACCTACTCAAATAGGGCCGAATAAGGAAAACAAGATGGCAGCCCAGGTTCGGGACAGTAAAGTCAGTCTCAAATACTTGTACATCGTCACGTTATTACATTATCACAATCCTCAATGATGCTCTTTTAACATTGTATGACATTGACATCTCTTATGACATTGTATACTACCTACTATCAATACCCACCAACTATTCTGTCCCGTGCGACGGTCGGAAAATCCATAACCATTGCATTAATATCCGCATTTTCGAGGTCTTTATACGCACTTAATCGATTCGGAAACTTCAACCAAGATTCTAAATGAAACTGATACGAGTTCCAGAGAGAGAGAGAGAAGTCGCCACGCGTTTTCAATTAGGTTAGGCAAGGTGCCTCTTTCGAAATAGGTTTCGTCTTCGTCTTCTTCTAGTTATTAATTCCCAAAATGTTTTTTGACATTTTCATGTCTTTGCTGTGGCACACAACCAAAATTATGTTATGTTACGTAACGTGACATTGTACAACAACCGTCCAGTTCTGACCATTTCCGCTTACAACCGATTCTGTATCGATACAAATGGTTCTAGTATGCAGCCTCCTTGAGAGTCCTTCTTGACAAATCGAGAGGTCCAGATCAGCTGAGTGGCTCCTAAAGCTAATTTCTCTCCCATTAGCCCTACAAAGTTGAAATTCAGTATGCAGCCTCCTTGAGACTTCTTCTTGACAAATCGAGACGTCCAGATCAGCTGAGTGGCTCCTAAAGCAAAGGAGAAAGTTGAAAGGGAAAGAAGGAGGGGGAGAAAGACATGAAAATGTCCCAATGCGTTGCAGACTTGTATGCAAGCGTTTTTTCCCTAATGATCCCACGATTCTGAGATTTGGTATGTGGGCCCTTGAGGGACTTCTGAACACAACTGAGTCGAAAATGGAGCTCTCAGATCAGCTGAGTTAAAAATGGAGCTCCCAGATCAGCTGTTTTAATGAAGATGTTACCTATATGGTACCAACTCGCGGATAGATTTCTTATAAAGTATTTTCACAAATCTTTCTTCATAAATATTATGAATCCTTCACAAGGTCGTAATCGGAAGAGGAAGTGGAAATGAATATATGTACGGGAAAAAAGGGAGAAGGTCGTATACCCGGGAACCTCGATAGAAAAGTGGACATTGATTACTATGAAGTTGGCGATCGATGGAGGCAACAAATTGAAGATCAGACGATGGAAGATGTAGATAAAGTTCTTTGGGAAAGGGGCACGTGTGGACCTATTAGTAGGTCCTCCACGTCATGTTAGCACCGTTCACTCCACCCTGCCCCGTGGCAAACCCTTTTTTAGTTCTTCTTCCGCCAAGCAATCTGCATTTTCTAGAAAATACCGAAGGTTCGTTATTATCAGTGTGAATGTAACTTTTTCCTTCTTTTCCATTTTCATGAATAAGAAAATACCTATGATAGATGATTAGTTAAGATAGTAAGATTAGTAGTAGGAAGTGGTAAGATTAGCATTTGACTTTCGCTTCCTCACTAACGAAGGTCGTCGTGGAGGACTCGAGAATTTAGTTTTACATAGATACTTTGAGTTAAATACCCTTAGAAGGTTTAATTAACACATTTTTATCAAGAATATGCGATATGATCGCTTTTAAATAGACAAGGAACTATATACGGTCAGTGACTTTTTTGTATGCAAATGAATTGATTGTTGAATTGTGTTGAATGTTATGTAGGAACTTTATATTGATTATTTCATATGACTTATTGCTCTACTTGATGCACCTCTGAGTGTCCATGTCAATGATATACATCATTATTATTTTGGGTCTGAATCTTTATCTCGAGGTTCTGAGGACGCTGGTCACTAAACCTCACTTCGTCCAAGAAAAGACCAGATGGTGATGGTGGTTTCATCAGCGAGTCTTTAGTAATCTTATAAGTCCTTGGAGGTCGAGGCTCACATTGGCAGAACTGTGTTTTTGAAGAGTTCGGGAATGTTGCATAACATACATCTTCCCTTTTGATATGAACTTACAATATTTATGTAAATACCAACTTCATTCGCGAGGTTATTGTGTAGAGATTAAATTGTTTTAGCTTGTTGTCAGTTGATGTTTCACGAAATTATTTTAAACTACTATTTATAGCTATTATTATTAACCAGAAATCAATCTTGTGCTAAATCATGATACTGCAAATAATAGGTACCTACGCTATGACTGAAGAAATTTACATTTCTCGTCCATCTGTCTATTCGTTGAATGTCTATATGTTGAATCTACCTACCTTGTTGACGATATATATTTTTGACTTGAATATTTATGTTCACCCACAGATTCTACTCTGGCTCAAAAGCCAAATAATACCACAGTAAAATGTTATTTCATGTTATCTTTGCAGGTTTTCTACCAATATTTCCTGGACGGTACCAGAGGGTTATTGAAACAAATACTTTCCTGATCACTGATCACTTGCTCTATTTCCATCCGAAAGCCTAGAAGGAATCTTGGAGGCGAGCCGTTCATGAATACGTTAGAATTCTTTGATAATGAGGTACTACGGCCAGGGAAGATCTCACAGAGCAATTATAGTGATTGTATTCCATACTAATTGCTCTAACCCCATTCCTTTAGCCATGGATTTCCGAATTCATTTCCCACTGGATGTAAAGTCAATTCATTCCATTATCGTATACTGTATGATTGTGCCTTTTAATGAGAGGGTATGGGATGAACGTCACGATTGTTTTTTAAGGCAAGACTTCCATGATCATGCAGCATCTAGTAACACTCCAAAACAAATCATGAAATAAATTAAGAAGAAATTGTCACAAAAGAACAGAGTTTGGAGTATTCCCACTGCCGTACACACGAGGACAACGATCGCACCAATCCTATTTGAGGCGAATTTATACGATGTTCAAGATTACAAGACTTGTATCGTTCCTTGTCTGTGCTCAAGTTGATACCAAGTTTAAGACAGCAAAGTCCCAAGTTTGGGGAGTTTGTACATAATCATTATTATGTACCTACTTGTCAGTAAAATTATCGCCAGTTTTAAACGATAGATTATGCAACCTGATCTGATAGGTACTTCGTTATGATTTATTAAAGACACGAACGTCTTTATGACTTCTTTATCTATTCAAACAAGAAATTCCATGAAGATGATAACAATAATGACTTAGTGCCTAATGGAGGGTAATTGGGCGAGCTATATTGAGCAATGTGGCTGATGGATCTCCCTTATCTCAAACAGACAAGGACTGTGGTCTGTGGAATGTCTGCGGCCACCCCTTCGGTTTCACTTTCCCTCGAAAACTGTTACTTGGGCTTCTTCAAATCTGCGTGAAGGTTCTGGGCGCTGTCTCTCCTTCCTATCTGAATTTTAGTCGGTAATCTCGGCCGAGACCTTATGTTTACGTTTTCGCACTTATTAGATGAACTTCACTGTATTTAGGTAAAAACTGCCGATTTTCGCATTTTCGCATTGAAGACATTTTTGCGCATGTGCGCATTCTCAAAACTTGCGCAGTGCGCACTAACTTTGTTATTTGAAATGGGAACCCCCATTTTTTATTGCAGATTCCGATTCTACGCAATTCCGATTTGACTTGATTAAACCGAGATTACAGCCTAAAACATGTTTTAATCAAGTGAAATGAAAATGGCTCAAATCATGAATCAAATTTTGAATTTCAAGGTTGGTAGCTCAAATCGTGGATCAAATTTTAAATTTCAAGGTTCAATCGCAACAAATTTCTCCCTTGCGAGGGAAAAACATTAAATCATGTTTAATGTTTTTCAGGAGAGAAAATGGCCTTGGAGCTCACTCAGCTGATCAGTGACAATAACCAAAAGCATCTTGGTACAACTAGACCCCAAATGGAGCCGATATAACGTGGTAACTAAGAAATCGGTCCGTGGTAACTAAGAAAAAAAACGTTGCATATTTGCGTGTCGGAATTCACAGAAAGACCCCCAGCCCTAAAACATTAAACATGTTAAAACTGATATATATCACCACGTGATTCAGCGTCGATGAAAGTTCATGTGCCACACTCTGGGTTCCCAAAAATTAGATTTTTGCGCAATTTCACGGTTGAGCGATTTTCAGCGCTTGCCGGTAGGGTTGCGCGCCGATTTAAAAAAATCGATTGAGGTGTCAAATGTTTATGAAATTTTGCGTAGAATCGGAATCTGCAATAAAAAATGGGGGTTCCCATTTCAAATAACAAAGTTAGTGCGCACTGCGCAAGTTTTGAGAATGTGCACATGCGCGAAAATTTCTTATTTGAGATCTACAGGAAAAATAAGGGGGTTACCATTAGGAATTTCCCTCTATCCCATTTATTAAGGAAGTTAAGGGGGT
>JAEMON010000002.1:9819589-9835573 GCA_030264115.1 Lygus lineolaris | reverse complement strand
GGGGGGGGGGGAGTCCCTTTGGACCCTCAGTTCCAATATCTTTAGCAATACATTCTTGCTGAAGCACGTGCTTATGAGCACCCTTAGTTACTCTGTTATAACAATTACTTACAAGTAGGCACTCATAGGAAATAATGACTGTAAACCTCGTGATATAATTGTGTACTTACTATATAATCATTGATCTTAATAACCGGAAATCTAATGGGCTGATTAGCCCATAAAAAAATAATACGCCTTTGTGCAATAATTTGCAACATCTTTTTTCCTAACACTTTTTTGGACGTCCCTCACTAGTGAGAGGTCCAAATCCGTTTCAGACCACCCTGAATCCAAATCCGTGAAAAAAAACCATAGATGAATGTCTGTGTGTGTATGTGTGAGTAAGGGTGTTGTGTATCTGACAAAATCTTGTGTGCGCTCCCCAGGGCTTTATTCTCAAGTGATTCGCGTGCTCTTTTTTCGTTGGCCTCAGAAAGATGTCTAGTTGTGCAATTCGTCACCGGATCTCCGAAATTTGCATTTGTAGTCGGGAAAGCAGTTGCAGTTGATGATTGGCAAAATCTTGTGTGCGCTCCCTAGAGCCTGATTCTCAATGGATTCACTAGATTTCTTTTAGCGAATTTACGAAGCAAATGGCTTCAATGCAATGGCTTCAAAATTGTTGTAATGCCAATTTTTGCAAATTTTTTTCGTGGAAATCCGTTTCAAACCATTCTAAAACGATTCCTGAAATTTAACATTTTTTTATATGTTTATTTTTTCTATTGTAAAGGGATATTTAATCCCGTGAAAATATTATAAATAAATAAATAAATAAATATATATTATCGTGAGCACATGGAACAAAAGACAAGTAACAAGGGAAAGAATAAGGTTAAATAGAAATAATAAGAGCTGGTTTGAAAGTTGATGTAAAACATGCTTTATTGAGCGATGCAGGCTCCTTTTATAGGCCAGGGAGACAATGGTCCCAGAGTGGGGAATGTCTCCCACTCTGGTTCTAATTAGGTGGAGCCTGATCCTGACAGGAGGTTCCAGGTCTCCACATATATATGTCACTCCAGACGATATCTGCCCGAGGGATTGAGATAAAAAATCCAAAAAATTCTAAAATGTCAATAATATCAAAAGTAAGCAGGATGAGTTCGTTGTCCAGAATTTTTAAACTACTCCAAGGGGTCAAATTTTGAAAATTTAGTTTCAAAAATCGCTAAAAAACGTGTTTTTTTTTTAGGTTTTTGGTGTGAAATACCATCTTAAACATAGGAACACATGATATATTCGGAATCAGCGTGAAATTTTCTATAAGAATCGCCCACCAAATCGGTTAAAATTCTTCTTTGCAAATTCGCTCACCAACTCATGCTGTATGAATGGAACTTTTAGTTCGGCTTCGGACTGTTTCTAGTTACAACATGACGTCGCTTGAATTTCGAAATGTGAATTTAGAGGGGGTGGAAAGGGGGGTTTTGATTCCGAAAAAACAATAATCTGGGACATGCGGAAGTATATAGGTATATTTGACCAAACTGAAAGCCTACCGATGAAGCTTCAAAAATCGAAACATCCAAATAGATGGTTCTTTGGGGAAAAAAATGTTGTTGACTTGGTAGTGACTACCCCACCCGAAAATAACCAGAAAATAATTAATCCCAATAGATTGTACAATATTCTGTAGAAATTTGAGAGGGTGGAGTCACCAGAAGAGATCTTTCATACTGAAATCTTCTCAGTTATTTATATCTCACGTTTTTGGCTGAAGCGCAGTGACGTTTGAATTCATGTGTATCTTGTGATCCAAACACGGATGCTACAACAGCGATCGAGAAAATATGATTTTGAATGAGAGTTTTTGTGTGGTTGTGAAACGAAGGAACTAGGAATCATTGACCAATAGGTACTATAGCTTATTGTCGGTAGTACATACCGTTGAAGTGTTTGACGAACGAATGCGATACACAGTCGCTTGGCTTTCTTCGAGGTGTCAGACGCGAAAGTACAAGCAACCTTTCACTTTGCGATTCTTCGCGTCCACGTGGGAAAAATGTTTTAGAGTAATCGCAGGCGTACTCTTCCTCGTCTAGGCAGTGGATAATGGTGTCGCCAGGAAACAGAGCGTTTAGCCACGACTCAACCTTATTTCCACACCTTTTTTGTCAATTGCTAATAGGCCCCACCATACCAACCAACTCACACTTTTTCTTTGACCATTTTTGAGGGTCACTTACGTTAGCTACCTACATGATAACATAGTTATTCAGCTAAGCCAATCTGTATGATTAGAAACTTGAAATGTAATTCAGAGGGAAATAATTTTCTAGGGTCGGACATCGGAACCTGTGGAGTGTTCCTTACCTCACGGTCACTCATCCCAGTAGCGTTACTACACTCCCACGATCTGACGAGAACGGGTCGATTGTCAAGTCTTACGGCTTCAAGGTTCCAACTGCAGTCTTGAAATAGGTTTAACATGCAGGGATAGGTAGAACGTTCGATTTTAGTAACTAATCATGTCTAGGGTTCAAATCCCAGGAGCACGGGGCTCATGGGATTTGGGCTTACTGACAGCCAGTAGTTGATAATCAGTGCACAACTCGAGAGGAAGGATAGTCACGAGTCAGGTAGAGCACAAAAATAAAAAATAACTCCCTCGTTCTATTTGTTTAAATCAAGCCACTGATGCAAATTTGTGTTTTAAAATAAAACACAACGTTTATTTCTACATCACCCATCTTCAAAGATCCTATTTGTGGTAGTCCCTACCGTAGTTAATCGTATCACGAGATTCACAATCAATATTTTCTTGTTTACCTACCTATATAAATGTAATTATTATTATCCGAGAGTTGTTTAGGTCCTTCATTACGAAAGTCAGTGGGTAACATGGGGAGCTTATAATATGAATAAACAAGAAACTCGATTCGGTGAGAACCAAAAAAAAAAAGTTTTGATCAGCTGACCTCTTGAATGATTGGGATTTGGCCTACTCGGGAAGATACGCGATTCACACTCATATTTCTGCTCTTTTTTCCGTTCAATCTTCAAGTCCATGCCGAGAGTGAACTGTTGGTGATACAGTGCTCCGCGAAAATAGGAAACTATTAAAAATTGATGGAAAAAATGAACCTTCCTATTTTGACTTTTTTCGATCTAGGTCGTTTCGAAAATTGCATCCTCTATACTTTTTACCCCCACATTAGAGAAGACTGGCGGTAACGCCAAGCTCCGCGTCACAACTAGACCCCCAAATCGGGCCGGCATTCCGAATTTAATTAATTTTTTTTGTCCATCGTACTAAGCAATGTGCCGTAAACGGTGGACGGATGGATTTTATTTTATTCCATTCTTGGATTCTACGTATCTTGAAACGTAAAACATCAAATTTTTAGGTGGGCGTTAAAAAAATTGTTCGTTTTTGATTCCAAATGTATTATTGAAAATAATAAACAGAACATTCATAGTCTACAAATATGCCTTATTGTCATTTTCCTCACCTTCTCATAATAAGTACTGTACATACTGCAAAAAAAACCTGAAGGAACGGGTTTTTCTTGCACCATGTAAATATACACATACTTACCTTAACACGTCACACAATAATACGACGTGAATTTGTTGAGTGTGCAGGAGATCCTGCCATCTCATATTCCGGCTTTCTCCCGAGTTTTTGAATGATCTCATTCGAGAGGATCTCCGCTTTGGGTGACTAAAGATAGTCGGTTCTCGGAGTCACTGCACTCCTAAATAAGCGTGAAGGTACAAGGGAGAAATCCCCCACAGAAGATGCACTGGGCCTCAAAGATAGAAATGAAAGGCGTCGCACGTACCAACCTACAGACGATGAGGTTCACTTTCAACTTGATGAATTCCATAATTCCATACTTATGGAATTCATATATTATGATAAGTGGAGAGTATATATAATATGTGAAGTATCTATGTAGGATAGGGGTAGGATTTATGAATCGTCCTTTGACTCTCGAAGTTTAGTCATTATTATATTATTATGATATTATTATTATTATATATAGAGCATTTGGTATAGTGATGAAGAGCGTTACCGCGTATTTTATATATGTCGTTATTGGAAAGTTGAGAGTATGAGATGAGATGATAACTACTCGTATTTTGCTTTTCGCGCGCGATATGCCTATAGTTAGGTAGATATTCTTTAATTTCGGATGTTTTGATGACGACTTCGTTGCAAGGGATACTTGGGTGTATCTGATCCATGGCTACGTTGAAACTACTTTTTCATGTACCTCGTTCGTTCGTTATCACATGCAAGGAGGTGGAACTGGGCTAAAAATTCGACATTGCACCCGAACAATTTGATTTTTCCTATTACCTAGTTACGGGCAATGATCAATTGCTCATTATAGTAGTTCAACTCAAGCATAAAAGGTTGACCTTCGGATCCGAGTTTGGTAATATCGATATTATTATTTTATCATCTATGAAAAGCCATGCTGTATTGCTGTTGTCCATTTTTCTGTATACAATACTATTTTTAGGTTTGGCCAGAATGTTTGCGGAGGTGTGGGGGTGATCGACCTTGTGAACCAATCAGCCTCGTGCGGAGAACGCTTCCACTATGGTGATAATTTGTTTTAATGCATGACAATAGGTAGGTAGGTTTATTCGCCCCAATTTGAAAACCAGTACTACGCGTGGGAATCAGGAATGCAAATGCAGGGTTCATTTTGCTAATGTTATGTAGGTTCCTGAAACGAGTAAACTGTGAAATAAGAGTTTATTCAAATAGAACTTTAAAAAGACTCATTTACACGCTGTAGAAAATTGAGATTACAATAACAAATTATACCTACCTATAAATATCACTTAAGGAACCCCGTCGTAGGAGTAATCTACCTTTCAAGGTCTAATAAAATGAAGTTTATACACTCAATTCATAACTCCTCCGAAAATACTGATATAACACATCGAGAATGCTGTATGGAAGTTCACTGTTTGAGTGTACCTCCAACTACAACTGTCTTGGACTGGTGTCCGTGAGGTACGTAGCTATCTGATTGTCGGCTATCGGCCCCCAAATGGAACAAGTCTATTATTTAATGATTATTTTATTGTGTTTACGTTTCCAAAAACATGGTGTCCGCGAACTTCATGTAAAACACTCGTACCTACAAACAAATATTACGAGGAAGGTAGGAACCTACAAAGAAAAATTTGGTTCTCTACGCAAAAATCCCCACTCCGAGGCATTTTGGTTGATTGATCTGGTGCATTTTGTTCAGAACTACGGTGACTATAAGCAGTATCACCATTCAATTCAGCGTGAATAATTACGTAAAAAAGTTCCATGCATGCAGCATGAGTTGGTGAGCGAATTTTCAAAGAATAATTTTAACCGATTGTGTGAGTGATTCTTATAGGAAATTTCACGCTGATTCCGAATATACCATATGTTCCTATGTTTAGGATGGTAATTCACACCAAAAACCCCCAAAAACACGTTTTTTAATGATATTTTTGACTCTAAATTTTCAAAATTTGACCCCTTGGAATACTCCAAAAATTCTGGCCAACGAACTCATCCTTTCTTTTGTTATTATTGACATTTTAAAATATTTTTGGATTTTTTATCTCGATCCATTGGGCAGATATCGTCTGATGTGACACACACACACATATACATATATATTGTTTAGTTGATTGGGAACAAAATACACAAATATAAAACTTACAACTCGTCTGAACGTTTCGCACTCGGCGTCATCGGCAGACACACACACACACAGCGAATTTTCGAAAAAAATGAAGCTATTGCAATGGCTTCAAAATTTTTGTATATATATAATATATATGTATAATGTATATATGATATATATGTATAATGTATATATATATATATAAATGTTAAATTTCAGTAATCTTTTTAGAATGGTCTGAAACGGATTTCCATGAAGAAAATTGTAAAAAATTTGCATTACAAAAATTTTGAAGCCAGCGCAATAGCTTCATTTTTTTCGAAAATTCGCTAACAAAATACGACTAATGAAAAAGCGTAAAAGCTTCGAGCGAAGTGAGTCGAACGACTGAGAAGTTGAACGATTATCGTTCCCACTCAATCCGAGGAAAACGCACCTTTACGAAGGAACAGTAGCTACCTTCTTCACCTATAAGCTTCTTCCTCTTGATATTCAGTTCTCATACCGAGTTTGAACATTAGTGATCCGGGACACTGCAAATGACCGCTATTGAATACCGTTGACCCCGTTAGAAGTACCGGTGCAGAATTACCGAGTCATCAAATTCTTTCGTCTTTCAAGTTCGGGATCGGCCCAAGTGGATAAGAAGTCTAGCGGGGACTACCCTTGCCACCTCCTCAGTTGACAGTATAATCTTGAAGGTCTTTGACTGGAGACAATGTTGGCAAAGTAATTTGGTACCTACTTACTTATACATAATTGGCAATGAATCGTGATCTTACTATAATCATTTGTTTAAGACGTAATCCTAGTGGCCGCTATACTTTATAACGTTATAAACTTGAAAATCTAACTACATATCCTTGCAACAACGGCAACATCGCATTGTAAGGATTTGTGCAAGTAGGTGCAAAACCTCAACATCACTATTTTGCCGCTTATGCGATGGTTGCCGTTATAGCGACACAATATTGTGTCCTTCTTCTTCATCCACAAGAAAAAAATCACTCACAATGTCGAATGGGTACCTAGGTACCCCAATCAACTGGAATACGATTGTTTTGTAAATACACATTATATTCTCACTCATGATGAAATCTGAACTCAACAGTAAAACCTCAACATGAAGTTGAATGCATCTGTGTGTCTACCTATTTCGTAACAAAACATGGTCGACGTATATGGATGACGTATGTTGGAAACGTCTTGATTTCTAAAAGACCTTGCAGAACAAATTTGGTTCTGTTTGTTAGGTCTATGGATCTTTGCAATACAATTAACTTCCAGTTTTCTTCCGACATCCAAATACTGACATTTCCAGGGGTCATGTGCGTTAGGCCATAGATGGCTCCCTATGTAAATTTCATTTTTATCGGATCAGTAGCACCCTCTGCGTAGGTGCAGCCGTACAACGCTTCGAACTTCAATACTTTTCACCAACTCTCAACACCCATTTCAGTGGTAAAACTTGATTTCTGCTAAAACTTGAAGGTTATTAGGAAACTGCCCTCTAGTCTAGATGATCCCTTCGAATTCCCCCGCAATCACAACAGTAATAGATAGCTATTGCAAATGCACAAACGTAGAATCATTTCATCAAGCAAAAGTCCCACAATTTTTGACGATTTTGATTCTGTAGTTGATTGTTCCTGATGAATTCCATCGTTATCGGCAAATTGTTGGCCACTGCTCGAATGCGGCTATGTGTATCCTACAAAAGCCGTTTTTCTACGACTTCGTAATCCAATCAATCATCGAATGTTGGGGCGATGTGGGGTGGCTTCTCCTGGGTAACATTTTTAATCGTTACGGCACCAAAAAGCCTGTGGTAGAACTTCACAAGACCATTATTTACTCCGTTGCCAATCCACCATTCAAATTGCACTGGGGCTCAAGAGGAGAATGATACAATACGAGTAGGAGTTTTCCGGACAAAAATGAGATCTCCTACACCCTTATAAGAAATTCTGCGCTGATAGGTACCGAATATACCATGTGTATATTATGCATTATGTTAGTATTTATGCTTAAAATCTAGCTGCATAATTGTCAAAACCTAGATAACTCACCTATTTACCATACATTCTATTCCCCATTTAAAGGGACGTCCCCTTAAATGCATGCGTTACTTGGAACGACCTTGAGTGTTTTTGTACAAGATAAAACTTGTAGACTATCAAATTCTGCTCTGAATGGGACCAACGCTAGTCACCAACGCAATATCCATCAATTATCATTTTTGTGATTTTTTATGTTACCTGTGTTCACTACTTTACCATGACGTTTTCAGTGAAACTTGGTAACTTTCAGGAAACTTTTAAAAACCACCAAAAATCATGGCTATGATGTAAGTGAGCTGGCGTTGGTCTCATTCGACGCAGAATTTGATATATAGTCGACAACTTTTCCTTTTTACCTACATAAATTATTGAATAATGGTCTTATGGTTCATTGTGGAAATTTTGGCGATTATGGAATTCTGTCGCGAGAGATAACCTCCACTGGATAACACTAATGTCCTCACGCAGAAGAGGAAGTAGGTTGAAACGCAGTAGAACGGTTCGACCATTTCCTTTTTTACCTGGAATGAGTACCCGTAGAGTTCAACAATTTATGGAAAAAAAGAGGCGTAATTCGACAGCAACCCACTAACAATAATGGGCCTAACCAACTTTAAATATGCACCAACTTATTCAGAACTTGAAACCCGTTTATAGGCTTTTCGAAGAATTTGAAAATGTTGGATCAATAGGTAAGTGCCCACCTAATTCAGAAGTGGTGTAGTGTGGTGGATTGCACTTAATGTAATAATGGAAAATCTCTTTACTCCTGATGAATCATCATTCGTCGTCCTTCTGTGCCTCCTTCCTAATGACCTTCCAAGTGTCACTAGTGTGTCGTGACTACACGTTACTGCCGTAATGGAACTATTTCCCGATGACTGACACGTTAATGAGTACCTAGCTTCTGGTTGGTAAGAAAACATTTCCGTATATTTGGAGACAGTTCCAGAGATGAATGCGTCGATGAGTGGAAAATCCAATACAGTAAGTCGCGCCTAATCTCATTGTATGTTTGTTTAGTGTCGTACACATATTATTATGGATGCATACCCCCCTAAAAATTTGATGTTTTAGTGCTTAGTTACCATGGACCAAAGTTAATGAAATTTGGCATACAAGGGTCTAGAAATTTGGCATTTGGGGTCTAGTTGTGCCCCGAAGCTTGGCGTTATCGTCAGTCCTCTCTAGGGGGAGACACTAGGGGATGACATTTTTAGAACGCCTTAGCTCGAAAACTTCAAATGGGAAGGTTCAGTTTGTCCATCCATTTCAAACGTATCACAGTTTTTGGCGTCGAACAAGATCTAGCGGAGATTTGTAGGACTAACCGTTCGCTCACAACAAGGACTTGAAGGTTGAAAAGTAAAAATTAACACGAGTGTAAATTGCAAATCTTCCCGAGTAGGCCAAATTCCTGTCAGCTGATCGAAGGCAACTTATTTCGTTTTCACCGAATCAAGTTTCTTGTTGTCTCTTATAAGCTTCTTTACTTAAATTAATTACGTTATGAAGGACCTAAAACTATCGGATGATAATAATTACAGGTAGAGGTACTTACTGATTGTATGAAAAAAAATTGTGAACCTCGTAGTATAATATAAATAATTTAAATACTTTAAATTATTAATATAATAGTATTGGTAGTATTAGTATTATAGTATTAGTATAAAATTATAATAATGTAATTTAAATTTAGGTACTTACTATAGAATCATTGACCTTAATAACCGGAAAGTACTAAGTAGGCCTAGTGGGGGGAAGTGGGCTAATACAATAAAGGGGACAGATAGATGGGATAGATAGACATTTTTGTCAATTTGTGACAGATTGACATTTGGTTCCTCATAAATCTCATCAAACTTCAGTCAGAACTTCGTCAGTTTATCATTCATTCACCAGTAACACTCATAATACGAGAATAGCCTGATTAAGACAAAATCGGTGGATGATAGTATAGTTTGATTTGTTGCGGTCTTCATAATATTTCTGTAAGTTATGTGCTGATTCCATTCTTTTGTGCGCGCACACGCAGTTTTACTGAAACTACTATTTTGTAACGACTAGTCCGATTCAGTTGAAAAATTAATATGAACATACACAGCTGGGATACAGTGTTATAGAAGGGTAGGTTGGTGCTTAGTGCCAGGTAGAAGCAAGGCACGGAGAAGATGCTCTAGCCGATGCTGAACCGTGCCTAATCGAGTATCATTCCGCAAGACGTGACTCTCTTGAAGAGGATTATTGACCTGTTCACCGTGAAACTCGCATTCCTTCACATCTTTGGTGAACCATTCTTTCCTTTGATGGTCCAATGTGGAAGCACAAAGTGGCTACTTGTCAGTTTGAGTAGTTCAGCTTACTCAGGGACCTGGGATTTTTGTTACAGAAATTACTCTTCACCAGTTTGTTGCAATTACCTACGGTCGTCAATAAGTAAAGTGTGGAAACCCTAAATACCTAGGCCAAACGATTCCAAGTATGTATATTAAGGAGCAACGATGGATTGTTTACATACCTAGGATTAATTTGCCAATCGCGATTTCCTCAGCATAACAAATTATTGTCAGAATGACCTCGAAATTAATTATTCTGTTCAATCTGTTACCTTTGATAGAGTGATTTGCAAACATGGTACTCCTGCTAGGACGATTTCAATGCCTTCATTTATATGCTCCTGAAGTCACAGTCATAGGTCTTTTGTTGTATTTTGAAGACCAAATGACTCTATTTCCGTTCCAACTTTATTGTGATCTGCGGCCCTCGCCTCGGTGGTAATCACGAATAGGTACCTACTATCATTGCAGGATCTTGGGTGGCTTCCAGTTACCCGCTACACTACCATTGTGATAATACAATACAAATGCTGGGCTTCATGTTTCCATCAGAATAATAGGAAATGGGTTGGATTATTTCCTGATACCGTTGATGCGACTGTGAGAGAACGTCATGCATACAGTCTATTCGGCTCTTTCTGTTGGCAATGAAATATTCCCGTCTATTAAGATTTCAGTGCAAAGTGTTGCTGAATTATTTCAGTTTCAACTAACTATTACACATTATATTTCCCAGCTTCAGTGGCTGAGTAAGTATATGTTTGAAAGAAATTTACTAAACACAGGAAGTTCCTCAACATGCATAAAAAAATGAAAATACCCTGAAGTTCTATAATCTTCCCAAACTTCTCATAATCTTGGGATGAGTTCACCATAATAGTTACTCACCAGAACGATATAGGAAGAATTTTCAGGTAATAAACTGGTATAACAAGTTATATGATGTATCATAAAACTGAACTACATTTTGGTCATACCACCACCCAAGTAAGGACATGAAAAATAATTATGGCGTAGTTACGTACCTACTCCACGCTCTTAAAACCCCATTTTTATTCATGTTGGAAAATATTCGATTCAGCCTTGTTCAGTTCCTAATAATAATAGTAAATTATCCCTTACTTTTTATGTGGTCATATCCTCATTGGTCTTTCATTGGACGCTGAAACAGCCCGCAATCTTCCGATTACCTCTTGTTGCTTTTGTAGCAGATTTGCCTATGGACTCAAAGCAAGAAGCAAAACTGCAAAACCCACTTGGATGTACGTCCTTCGTTTTTACAGGGACGAGAAATTATAATTTAGTATAAAATGGTGAATATATTCCCTACGTTTCGATATATTTCTATAACATAGATAAAAGATCAATCTAGGGTCAACCAACTGCCATTTGTAATGGTTAAATACTTACCTACTGATTTTGTATCACAATTTTTGTTTTATATTTTTTTAATCGGTGTTATCTTTGTAATCAAGTAGATATCTAACTACTTTTTATATTTTTAATTATATGAATATACATAGAGTTCGGCACTCCCCCGCCCAACATATCAAAAATGCCTGGATCAGCCTGTAGTTGTTATACCTTCCTTTGTAATTTGAAAGGACCGAATAATTTCCAAGCCTTTCACTTATCAGCCGGAGCTATAAGTTTGCGGTTATTCAGATTAGAAACCTCGCATTAGCGCTGGCGCCAGAGGAACTCCCCGGTAGATCACCCTGGCTCTGCACCGATCGGACTAAACGTCCGATCGGCAACTTCCATCATTAATATTGGCCACTCTCTGTTTTCTCTAGGCAGTGCTGGGGGCAGGGCGTAAGCCAGGGCAAGTGAAATGTTTCAAGCGGGCAGGAAGGTCTTGAAAGTTTTGCGAGTGCGACCTCCCCTCTTGGAGGTGAGAGTAGGCTTTCTTTTGTGTTTTTCTTGTAAACAACCGCTTTTACCCCGCTCTCCCTTGAACATGGATTTTGATTTGTCAGTATGGAGGTAGAATAAGCTTGAATGAACAGAATTGAATAGCAGTGTCTTAACCCCTGATAGGTCTTGAAACGACTACGACACTTCAATGTTGTATTCCTGCTATCATATTGGTCATACCATATGTTTCAACAATTTTATTTCAACCAAATATGAAAAGGTCAACAATCTAAATTAGTCGGGAACCTGTCAGAATTTAAAAAAAATGAAACTTAACACATCATTATCCAGCATAATTCGTTCATCGGTGTTGATAATTTTAGATACATGGGGTAGTTTGTCTTGTTTATATTTTAGGGCTGATACGGGGTGGTTCTCAAAAAAAATCTCAAACGTTGTGTATCTCTAGGGTTTCTCCAAACGTACTTGTTCTTCGGTTCCTCTGATCTCTGTCTGCACTAATTGAGAAAACCTTTTTTTTTTTTTTAGCAAGCTCTCAAACCTCAAATTCCCATATCCACGCTTCTATCCATCCCATTATCACTGTTCTATGTTGTGTAAATTCTATGTGTATATTTGAATTTGTGGTCAGCGAATGTGAGCTGAGTTCAATCTTGCATTTCAAACACTTCAATATAGCCCCAGGAAGTCTCATGAATTTTTTCCAAAGTGTTTGAAAAGGTTCACCATCCCGAAATCTAGACCCTAGAAATTGACCTTTTTTGGAGAATAACCCATACAAGCAAAGTAAAGCAAAGTGCCTGTTTGGAAGGTACTTATTTTAGATGTTATCTACTGAGTTTAATTTTGTATTTCTGTATTTTAAATTTTCAATAAGCCACGTTTTTTAAGGTTTTGTTCTTGACAGAAGTGACAGAACGATTTTGGAGTTCAAACATCGAGTTGTGAAGGTTTTGTACCTTTGAATATGGTTGTTTTGAATGGAAAGTCTTTTCCTATAAATTGTAAAAACTGTTGAAATCCAACTAAAGGTGTTAAGGACTAAAGAGCTAATTATTGGGCCTGATGGACACCGCTTAACACTATTTTGGGCGATCAAAAATTAATGTGCAACCGTAAATGGGCTAGATATTGAAAACTAATTAGGTAAATGTGACAATGTCGAGGCGTCAAACTCTTGAAACGAACGAAATTAAATCTTTTTACGATTTAAAAAATGCTGTACAGTTTTTCCGCTTTTTAAACATTTCCTCTAGAATATGTTTTGCTTGTATATTACCCTTCATTTGTCAAATTAGTGGCGAAAGGATTTTGTGTGGTAGGTAATCGAATGTCACTAATGAAAGGCAATCTGTAAACTCCCCCTATAACTAACTATCTCCCGATTTGGACAGTCGAAAAAGGTAGGTAGTACCAACATTAATGACAAGGTCAAAGACATTTTCAGAATGACAGGCGAATTCGGTGTAAATGCTTTTTGTCCACCAATCCTGTTCATCGCCTTGTATTGGACTCACAACGGCAAATCATCCGTTGGAAGAAAGCCCCTCCGAGAACGAATTAAGGTGAAAATCGTGAGGTGATTTTGGGTTGGGGCCAACGAGGACACCGTTGGCGGGGCGATATCAGGGTTGGCTTCACGTACGTGCCATTATAGTCGGAAGACGTGCATTGATTTTACCTCTACAGACAACCAACAACCTCAATGGTTTGTATTCAGGGACGAGGGCGGGCCTGGAAGCGAACGTGTTTGCTGAATGTACAGGTTTCCATAACAAATTGTATTGATAATTTATTGTATTTTATTATACTCGTATTCATTTTGGCGCGCCCGCGCATTCGGACTATTTTGGACGCATCCTAAGAAACCAAAATTAATCTTCAGTTCTCGTACAACCTTGAACTTTTAACGTAGAAACCAATGAAAATCTTGATCTCCTCAGTATACCGTTTTCGCTTACGTTGCCTGCATTTCCTGAACGTTTTATTATTCTGTGCGGTTTCCTGTCCCACAATACTCCAATAACAATGAAATTCTGTCAGTCATTCATTTCGTTCTTACGCAATTATGGTACATATTTATCTACGTAGAATTTGATGAGGTAAAGGTATTGTATTCAGAAAAACGTACGTCCTTTAACTGATGAGTATGGACGGAAGCCGAGTGATACATATCGCAAAATAGGATCATTCTTTAAATCTATTGAACCACGATAATAATTTACTAACAATCCTCGATATTACATTTCCAAATATCTAATAAACACTGTTCAGATACATAAAAATCATGGAATCATTATACATAGAGCCTTATCTAAGAACCATACCATGAATACCATGCTGTTTAAAATGCTTGCATTTCAGCGGGCCTCCCTTTTTATTGGGAATAGGAAGCTTGCTTCTAACCATACCTAACATTATAAATTAAGCATCCTATAACACGCTTAGGTAGTTAAGCATTATATTACTATGCACATCCTATAACACGCTTAGGTAGGTAAGCATTTACCATGCTGAGCCGATGCTTATCGAACGGTGGCGCCTCGCCGCATTGGCGTGCATCGGTTGCGCATTCACAGCACGCGTTTCGCGTGACAATCTCGAAACTGAACTGCACTCCAAAATCATGATCAACAATACCTAACATGTAGCATGTAGCAGGCGTCGGAAAAGTTTGTGGATATTTTTGAGGTCCTTAGAATATTAATCCATATTAGAAGAAGACGCCTCAAGACTCCTTGCGTACCAGGGTTTTTTAAGAAAATCATAATGAGCTGTTTTCATCACTACAAAATAATGGTATCCATTACGTGGAATCCCAAAGGAAATACTCAGAGGGCTGAAGAACACGAAAAATAGAGTAAGAGAAAAAATAATTTATCTGAGAGCACTGCCCTAAAGGGTGATTGTTTGTAATGGCCTGAGTAGAAAGTGGCTGATAGGGACCTACATTCACGAACAACGTGCCTTTGATAAAAGCTTTGCCCTTGGCCCAGTGAAAGGGGCCCTCGAGCATATTGACCTTGACCGTGAACTGATGCGACAAGGGCTCTTAACCTCCATCCCACTGAAAACACATGTAGCTCATCTGCCTGACCGTTCCATCTGCCTCGCCTCAAGAATATTGTAACCTACCTACATTCTTGAATTCTGTAAACGATGATCCTCAAACTACTGATATTCAATACTGAATTTCTTATTTATAGCACGGAGTGGCACAACTAGCTGCCATAAGATGAAGAATTGGTGAATAGCAATGGCAGTTCACTACTTATCCAGAAATATGTTGATTTGTTTCGTTTAAAAAATAGGTGATTTGGGGTCCAACGATGGTTTTTTTTCTTTTGATTTCACTCTTCTTTTTCAGTTTTTTTCTTCCTGATCTCTCAAAAGGGGAAGTGGAACTCCTTCTTCTAGGCCTAAGCATATTGCCTCTCTTCTGGAGTCCCGGAGAGCTGCTCACATCACTGAGAACTGGAAGACCACTTTGGTCTTCACGTTACCACCTTCGTGGGCTTTTCCCATTTTTTGCCAGTTTTAGGTCAGCTTTTTATCGTTAGCTTCAAATGTTCTACGGAGGCAACATTATCTGGACTCAGGTACCAAAGCGTCTCCCACTTAGGTAGTATTTTTTCCATACTTCGTGAAAATCTAAAAGGCCTGATATTTTTGTAGAGCCATAAGGTTTGATCTCCACAGAAAATCTTGGGAAATCCTTGGAAGTCCGTTTCTGAAATGGGTTTCCATCGCGAGTGATTTAGTTCGTGTCATGTTTATAGATTTTCTGACTTCAAATTAAGAATTTTCAAACCGAATTCAGAATTTCCCATTTCATATTCAATTTTTTCAGTATTTATGCTATTCAAGTTTTTTAAATTTGATTTTGGATGGAAAAATCTGAATTTGCTTTCGGGAATTCTGAATAATTTGGATAGGAAAATTCTGCACTTGGTTTGGGAAATTCTGAATTAGGTTAGGATAATTCTGAATTTGACTTGGAAAACCTATATTTTCTCAGGTTGAGAGACGACTACC
>JAEMON010000002.1:9779447-9807355 GCA_030264115.1 Lygus lineolaris | reverse complement strand
GAAAATAATAAACCGTTGCGTAATGATTTGCAGCGTTTTTTTGCAGATTTCTTCAAGGAACAACAATGTGTACCTGTACCTGGATAATATGTAACTGTAAGTAAAACAGTAGTAAAAGATAAATAAAGATACGTAAAAGGTAAATGATGTTTTAAAATTTTGTTTTCAAACGACTAGGTACCGACTTACGTAAGTATTAGTGCAAAGTAGATAGGTATCATAATTCTTGGTTCATAAATTTCATTTCTTCAAGGAACAACAATGTGTACCTGTACCCGGATAATATGTACCTGTAGGTAGTTTAAAACAGTAGTAAAAGATAAATAAAGATTCGTAAAAAAACGACCGAGGGCTTATCAGGTGGAGTGAAGGGACATAGGAAGACGGAAGGAACTAGTACGCACGCAGGGCGACAGATGGCGCGGAGATCGAGGGTCAGCCCGGAGTATACCCAGACTCTCCTGATAAAGGATTTCAAGTTGACCAGTTGCATATACCTATTGATAAACTGCGACGAACCCACTTTCATAACGAGATGTACATTGCCCTAACCATTTTTTCTTGTTTTGCGGACGGGATATTGGTGTCATTTTATTGGATGAATTTATTCGGTCGTACACGTCACACTGGTACGACAGAACTTCCTCCGTAAATACACGAATAAAGGGATGAGGAAAATTAAAATTTTGTTTGAAGGAGGCGTGGAAGCTCGTGCTCGTATTTGTGGACGTCGTTCTAGAAGCCCATATCTCTGGTGGCCAGCGTAGGTACTCCTCGCTTAATTTAATTGTCATGGACGTACTCACAGAATTTTTCGCACATGATTAGTATATGATTTGGGCGGACGGAACCGCTCAGGATCGTTTAGGTGTACTCGCGTCATAGTCTCATCAACAGCCCTATCCTTATCGGGTGTACTGCGGTATTGCATGGGTATACTCGCGCACCTATGTACTTTCACCTCCCTGGGTGTACCAACCCAAAGAAACCGGAGTTAATAATTTAAAAAAATAAAAACGTTGACTATTTCCAAGAAAATAATGAGTTACAAAGTTAAATCGATTTCGACGGTTAGGCCATCATCAGTAACAAAGAAGGACTGAAGGTACATCAGAAAGAGCACAGCTTATATAGTCACAAGAGAAAGGAAACTTTAATCCCATTGGTCGGGAAAAGTGAAGGGGCTGAGAGGAATACCCATCACGTGCAAGCAAAGTGAAAGGGTTGGAAGGGAATTTGAACCCCATTGGCTGAGAGAAGTGAAAAAGGGCTGGGAGGAATAACCAATGCCAATAAAGGGCAGACATAGTGAAAGGGGGCTCAAACAGTGGTGAGGGTAACATTACGAAAAGGAAAAAACCAAGCTATTCCAGGAATAAACCTATTAATGGTGAATTATGATTTGGAATTAACTCATTCATACATTCATGTACCAGACCTATATCACTTTTGAGTATTTCCAATTTTTCAAGTAGGTACATTCAACATGCCTCCCTTTGGACAAAAATGAAGAAACTCTACAAATTGTCTATTTGTCAGAACAAAACTGAAGTCAAGTATGGTTGGATTCACTCACATAAATTGCAAAAGCAGAATCACCCTCGCTATTCCTGAAATCTTTTCATGTTCTCTAATTCTTTCCCTAAATTTCCTACCAATTTGACCGCAATACGCAAGCCCACATGAACATTTCAATTTGTAAACCCCACTTTTGTCCTGAACTTTAATTTTATCCTTAACAGAACCCAATGATGTTTTAAGATTATTTTTATTTTTGAAACCCACTTTAAAATCTCTAGATAAATCACCTCGACCACTTGTTTCCAACAGAGATATTGAAATTCTTGGTGAGTTCTGTACGTGTTTTCTCGGGTAAGTTTTTATCTGAGAGCTTCTTTGGTTTGGTGCCAAGGTTTCGATCAAGCACCACGAAATGCGTGACTTTTACCTACAGGAAGAGTAACTCATATGAATTTTATGAAAATCTTTCTAGCCATTTTGGAGGAAATATCGTAAAAGTGATGAAAGGAAAGTGTTTCACAAATTTCCAAGTTCTATTTTACTTGGTACTCTCTAGGCATGCACAAAAGTGAATTTCCACCAACATCGATTTCTTTATAACGAAGAAGGTAGGTAGGTACCTCTTCTACTAGGGTTAGAAGAATATTATTTTCCAAAAAATGGTTGAACGAGAGAAGATCGACTTTCGGGTCGCGTCTCCGCTGTGTTGCGCAGATTCTGTTAGGTGACTCTTTTCCTAACCTGGTGTTACCCAAGTGTTACCTAACCTGCGAACCCGTATGACGCCGAAACCTCACGTGACAGGTTTGCCTGTGGGCTTTAATCGACGAACCAGAGTATTCAGTATACCTAATTACTTTATTGCTAAGATACGTAAACCCATCATAATTTTAATTAGGCATTAAATTTCTAATAATTGTTTTTGTAGTCGGGTTTGTTCATTACACCTATTAATTTTCACTGATATTATATTCCACAATGGTAACTATACCAGGTATAACTATACCAGGTACTCTTATTAATTTTCTATCTTACTGAGTTCGTAAACAGTTTCGATTATATAATTTTCGATAATGACCCTCTGTCTTACGAAACAACTTTTATCATTGTCTTCTCAATCTTTCCCCCTGAATATTGAAGAGTAATACAAAGTGTTAAGACGAAAACAGTCATGTCGATTTCAAGTATTTGATTTATTTTTATAATTATCCTCAAATGTTCAGGCTGAGGGCCAGTCAACAATTTGTGGAAACGAAATCTGTTGTGTTCGTTATAAATGTATGTTATACCAGTTGCGTTCACATTCCACATATAACATTTGCATTCTCGAATTTATGGGCATGGTTGATGGTTCTTCAAACTCGTTTGGTTCCTTTTGAATTGAGTCTTCGGATCAGTCATTCTCATTACATAGTGACTGTGCATCATGCGTAAACTGAAGAACCGTACGTAACTTATTAAACCAATTGTCCAAAGCTACTCAAATTTTGATCGCCGTTCGAATGTAGTAGGTCCCATATTATGGTCCCATATGAATCCCGTCACATTTGAACCGTGGCAGCTGCGCATGCGCCGACATGTGGAAACCATCAAACCGCGATAACTCAGGACTCCAAATTTGCTCAATTAATTCCTAGGCCGAGCCCTGTAATACATGGATTACCCTGATACAGGGTGTATCAGGCTAGACTCAACAAAGTTCAGGGATCGATTTTACGACTAATTTGCAACAAAAAGTGTCTCTTAGCAATTTTCTTCTAACCCCGTTAAAACCCTCTTTTTTTCAACTTTAAGATTTTTTTCGTGTTTTCGACCTTGCGGCACTAAAATGACCATAACTCCCTTAATTTGATAAGTTAATTAAAATCTGAGAACACCGTTGGAAAGACCGCCAAATTTCCTATCTCTCTGATGCCCAAACATGAATTTTTGAGCAGTTCCAACAGCTACAAAATGAGGTCAAAGTCAAAATTTTGAGACGTTTTCAAAATTTCACTTTTTTAAATCAGCTTCATGACCTTTTTAACGTAGTGTTCTCCAATCCCCATCTACGGGAAAAACTTCCTTAAGATCTCGGCTTTCCAACGCTATAATAAGTGTCGCTCTCTAGGTAATTTTTCATTTTGACTGATAAAACATTGATTTTTCGATAAAAATAGTGAATTTTTGGACATATCAGCAGACCCAACTCATATTTTAGTAATCTTTGTGTGTTGATTGAATTTTTCCAAATAATTATTGCTTAGATTTGCCTCAATTGCTCACCAGCTCAACAAAATATGGTTTTGATATGCTGGTATGTCCAATAATTCACTATTTTTATCGAAAAAGTTATTGTTTTATCAGTCAAAATGAATCGGGAGTGTCACTAGTCGATTCAGCGTGAAAAATTACCTAGAGAGCGACACTTCACTCCTCAAGTCATGGTCAGGTCGTCAACACCCTAAAACACTCGATTTCCTTGAAAAACCCACATTTTTTTTTTTTTTTTCATTCAAACGTAATTTTCTCCTCTAATTATCGCGATAAAATTAAGTTTGATTATACCGTTGGAAAGCTGAGATTTTAGGAAAGTTTTTCCTGTAGATGGGGATTGGAGAACACTACGTTAAAAAGGTCATAAAGCGGATTTAAAAAAGTGAAATTTTGGACACTTCTCAAAATTTTGACTTTGACCTCATTTTGAAGCTGTTGGAACTGCTCAAAAATTCATGATTTGGCATCAGAGAGATAGGAAATTTAGCGGTCTTTCCAACGATGTTCTCAGATTTTAATTAACTCATCAAATTAAGGAAGTTATGGTCATTTTAGTGCCGCCAGGTCGAAAACACGAAAAAAATCTTAAAATTAAAAAAGAGGGTTTTTAACGGGGTTAGAAAAAAATTGCTATGAGACACTTCTTGTTGCAAATCAGTCGTAAAATCGATTCCTGAACTTTGTCGAGTCTAGCCTGATACACCCTGTATTCCAGTTGCTCAATTTGATTTTTGGATTCTACGTAAGTTGGAACTTACCTACAACATCAAATTTTGGGGAGGAAGGCGTCAAAAAATTGCCTTGATCGATTCCAAATACAGCCAAATACAGAATTTCTATTGAAAATTAACCACCACTACAAACAAGTAAAGCACTATCAAGTAAAGCAACTTTTTCTCATCTCTGAAGAACAATCCGCGAATAGTTGAGGTTCAAGCAATCGATATAATATTATTATAACCAATAGTTCGAACTAGAAGTTCTATATCGATGGGTCGATCAAATAATACTAGTACCTACCTGATTGTTTACTTACCTTACTGGAGAATCCGTCGTAACGAGCAAGTGGCGAGAGCGCTTTCGATGTAAGGACATCATCATCAGGCCGTCAAGAGAGTATTACAGTAAAGTACCTATACCCGTTTTACAGCCAACCTAATGAACATTCCGAACTGGAACTAAGTGGTTTTCAAGGGTTCTGAATCACGACACTCCGGAATTCCCAATTACATTATTATCTCTATCGGTACTAACCCTTTTGATTTAATACCAAATGATACGAGTAGGTATAATGTTAGGATTTTTCGGGTCTATGATAAATAAACCGATTTGTTGCCTATTTATTTGTTGATGTCATATAAGACCTCTTACTGTAGAGGCTTTAAAGATTCTGAAAGCTTCAAAACCATAAAAATACATCGACAAAAATAGTACCGAATCGGACTTTCACTCTTTTAAGTGATGGTAAAGTCGAAATTAACACGGAGACGTCCAACGATTTCCGAGCTCTAAGATCGGAACTTATTGACAAAAAATGTCTGTTTACGACTTATGGTCACCCGAGTGACCGTGTGGCTCAACCAGCTGTCATGCAGCCTGATCAAGCATACAGTCATTATTTCAAACGATACTTGCAAATCAAAATCTAGTTGGAAATACCCTGATCAACGTCAACCAAAGACTGGATGCTCTAGAAAGAGGTCGCGGTCAACCACCAAAGAAATCATGATGATGCTAACCTACGAATCATGTACTGGAACGCCAATGGACACCTATCCCGACGACTTGAGCTCGAGGTGGCCCTCAATTTCAATAACATAGATGTCTGTCTGATTTCCGAGGCTACCAAGAAGTGACACTTTAAAATCAAAAGATACAAGTGCTACTATGCTCTCCAACTTTCAATAATGCGCGAGGAGGCAGTGAATTACGGATCAAAGAAACTCTGAAACGCCACGAATGCGTCGTAATTGGGGAACCAAAGTTTCAGTTTTTTTTTTTTGTTTTTTTTGCAATCAGTGTGCGAACGAAATCCTATGAAACTGCTGTTGCTGGTGTCTATATTCCATAAAGCATACCATTAAAGAAGAAGAATTCGCTCAAGTGTTTGGCCTACTGGGAAATCTCTTTATTATAGCTGGAGACCTCAACGCAAAACACACATACTGGGGAACACGTCTCTGCGCTCCGCATGGTACACAGCTCTTCAAATGTGTGCAATCAAATAACTGAACGCCTTTGTCAACTGGGAAACCATCATACTGGCCAACAGATACCACTGGGAAACCAGACTTGATTGACTTCTTTATCATGAAAAATATTTCGCCGAACTATGCGCTTGTGAGAGTGTTATGACTTAAGTTCGGATCATTGGCCCACACTGATCGTGACTCAGACTACTCATTGTGGAAAGCAACTAAAGCACCTGAAAAGGCCGATAGACAAATAATTATAAAATTTATGTTACTCAAAACAAAATCGCGAATCGCAATAAAAATTAAAAAAAATATATTTATTACTGCTCTTCTGTTGATAATGATAAGCTATCTGTCAGTTGAGTGAGATAGCTATCCTGTTCTGTGCTATCAGCTAGAAGTGTAATATCTATGAATGATCTATGAAGTTTCCACGTTCACGTGCAAAAGGAATCTTCCCTAAACTGCCTATTTCTGAAAACGCCTTCTTTAACATGAAGTAGGTGCCTAATAACTATGAGTATTTGGTTTCTTCCTAGTATGAATACCTAGCCATACATCCTTCCCTACGGTGGAGACACAGCCCCTAACGTACCTACTTTTTCTAATTACCATACTTGGATGATTTTGTAGGTGCAATACAGGTAGCAAGGTATGTACTTGACACCTTATTTAGTGTACTTATATACTAAGTTCTTTAGCTTGAGTGTTTCAATGGAACAGCAATTTACGTGCATTTTCAGGGGTTACCATTTAAGAATTACCCAAGCACAAAAATCTATTATTTTGAGGTTTTTGGCAAGGAAATATGTGATAATGAAATATGTACAAATCAGCACAAAATCTATGAGAATTGCCCATCTAAATAATTATTATCATCGCATCTATGGGATCAAAAATCAGTTATACCTACATACCTACCTAAAATATTAGGTTTGTGATTGATTGGCTAATCAAGTTATACCTTGCTACCTACATGACCTCATGTGACCTCATGTATAGGGAGGTTCCTACATAACATATAGGTGGTTGTTTTCAATCACATATACCTCCCTACGCATTAGGTACGAGTATTTTTTGTTTTTTACATCCTCATTAGACCCCTCAAAACCGCCCTTGGTTAAAGCAAACCGGTTCTCAGCAAATGGCGACATCCTTAAGGATCTCTAAATTCCAACAATAAATAAAGTCATAAAGACTCAAGCAATAGCCTACCACCGGAGGCTTCAAGTCATATCAATCCAGGCCGTCCAGTTACTCGACGTTGACGATCTACTCAGACGTCTGAAAAGACTAAACCTCCTGATCTGTGGTGACAGTGAGTGAAGGTTTCCGGAACAACCTGTTCAGTGAGTGTTATGATCTCAGAGTAGGTACCTTTGTGCGTAAAATTGTACTATCACTTGAGACGGTAAAGAGCTGTGTTAAGTATCACAGACTCATTCCCAATGTCAATTAATAATCTATGTCAAAAAATGTTGCTAATGAGTTGTATTACTTGGTGCGATAAAAACTGATATATAGACACAACATGTTTGGTGTTATTAAATAATATCCCAGATAAAATCCAGTTTCCAACTGCGAATCTATTAATATGCTATCTAGTGTCTCGCAGGAACTGAGTAGCTTGCGCAACAGCGCTGCATAACGCACTGATTCCACCAAATCAGTTTGGTCACTAGAGCACGGATTACTATCGGAAGAACAACAGTGACAGCTGACTGGGCCAACTTGGTACGTTCTGTCTCACGGAACTCGCTAAGTTTATGAGGAGCTACCAAACAGATTTTGGGAATTCCGTTTTTCTCGCGGTCAGTG
This sequence comes from Lygus lineolaris, assembly GCA_030264115.1. Lineage (NCBI taxonomy): Eukaryota > Metazoa > Arthropoda > Insecta > Hemiptera > Miridae > Lygus > Lygus lineolaris. The sequence goes on along the minus strand of JAEMON010000002.1, from coordinate 9,799,565 downwards.
GAGTGTGTCTTCCTTCGTAATTCAAAATGGAGCGCGAACTTGTATATTCGATGGTCCATTCCTGGACATATATGTATGTAATTATTATATTTTCTATGAGTTCAAATACCTATTTCAAAACGTGGCTAATTTGCGGATTCTAACATGACCAAAAATGTCACGAAACCTCTCAAGAAAGCCACTCGTATTTCGCAATGGTATTTACGTATGAGCCAAAGTACAATCTATTTGGTTGAGAACATACCTCAGTTAGTTTTCATCCCGCAAATATCGTTCACCAACGACGGGAAGCTGAGTTAAGCGCTAAATTATGAACTACAGACAACAACCTACTTTCCCGAGACCCAAGCCATTGCTGTAGATATAGAATAAGCATAGGAAGCATGTTCAACCAGGTTGAACATACTACAGGAAATCTGAACACCTTCCCAAGTGCAAAAGCATGTTCTATATTTCTCTGTATTCGTAGGAAGTATAAAGCGTTTGGTGATCGTAAATACCTATAAATTAATAACTGAGTCGTTGCCATGTTCGTATAACCCATGGTTTTGGTTTCTTAAAAATCTTAACAGCTCGCAATAATTGATCTTTTAGTCATAACTAAACCCTGTCAAAATCTCCCATCGCCTTCTCTCTGTTCCATAAAACAATAAATTTTGTATTTTTGTGGTGGTTTTTACGGTGTAGCAGCTAGGTGTACTTTTAATGGGAATAATTTGGAATGTCGGAGTTTTAATACCGACTCGAGTGTCAATCATAATTATTTAATTCGGAGGGCAGTTAGAGGCCGAGCTCAAAATGATTCCCAGTGATTTCATCGCGATCTACTCAGCTGTAGAAAATGGATGAAAATCGATATGAAGGTTCCATTTACATTTGGGGTTTTGTTGTGCATCGAATGTGGCTGACCATGTCAGTCATCTCAAAGAGGTAGTGCATCCGAGGGGACGAAATTCAACAAACAAAAGTCAAAGATGATAATTTATAATATTTATGAACATTTGAAATATCTCAGTCACCAAGTGAACGTATAGGAAGGTAATGCAGTTTATGGGGAACTGCTTCAATTCTACACCGACTTGGTATGGAAAATTCTGAGTTAAATAGTCCAAGTTTGAAGAAGTTCTCCCACAAACATCTTTATTGGGTACTACACTTTGGATCCACCCAAAAGCAACAAAAACGTGGATAAATTGTCACAAAAAAGATCCAGATTTTTTAAAATATACCTACATTTCAAATTAGTTTATATCGAATTTGGAACTTCACTCCGATGGGCTATTCTATAAAAAGATTTTGTACTGATTCCGAATATTTACCCAAAAAATGGCTGGTTAAAACCACTTGAACCCTATAATAGAACCCTCAGAAATAAGCTAATAGTGACACGTTGAAATTTGGCCGCTTTGAAGGCACCTGAATTGCCGGCTACATAGGGATATGACATTTGTTAAACTTCAGGATTTTGATTTGATAAAAACTACATAGCTCAAATTCGATAAAAACACCTAAGGTGAAGTGAATTAAACTAGATTAATAAGAGGGACGTATTGTTTTGTATAACGTAGGACCTTCAAAAATACAGAAGATTAGAATATGAAGGGCAAAGATAACAAACGCACTAGATGTAGAAAGAAGAAGAGTCAGGACGGCTTCTTGGGTGATAAGCTTAATACTCGTACCATCTTATACCAATGATTCAGTGCACTACACCGTTTTTAAACTCGTTTGTTGACAACATAATAAGCTACTCTGATAGTCGTGCTCACTCTATTGACAGCTGCCTAGTGCACAATAAAATCGACGTTATAACATAATATTCCCAAAGAAGTAAGTAATCATTACAGGGTCCAGCGTCACTCGTGCACGCTCTACTTATAGGTACTCAAGCCATTGTCCTCTTTCTTCCTATTATTTTTTCAACTTCCAAACTCAAACGCTACGTAACCGGCGTCACTTCCAACAACATACAATAGGTACAGCTTTCGGGTTCACCACACGTGCCTGTTTTCAATAAACCACAGCATCAGGGTGACTCAGGTACGGATAACTTTCCCCACTTTCATATAGCTTTTACACATTAACCTGTTGTGCAGAACCAGTTGTGGTCACCATTCTTTCTAACCTCTTTTGCAACTTCTCTTCCTGTACATACCGACATAATATACATGAAGATCGGTATCAGCCTGTGTTTCCTACCCGAATCGTTCACCTTTACCTATCTTCCTAACATTCAAACCTCGATAAGTCAAAAACTGTGTAGGTAAGAAAACATGTGTTCGGAGATTTCGAAAATGTATACTTTGATTTATTAGGATTGTCCCAATTTGCATGGACCCCCCCTACGCACTCTAGGTTTGTTCTAAGCTAGCGGTGGTGCAAGTTGTGATAGAATATTTTAGCTGCGCAGAACCTAGCACACTCTTTTGACCTCCAATATTTTCTGTTTCTTCCAACTGGTTGGGGGGCAACTTCACCTATTGATAAGAACTGGGATCCTGTTCCTGTTCCTATTCCTGTTCCTATTCCTATATGAGGACACTCCAACCGTATTGGACTTATGATTAGGTTCATTTTTGAGGAGGAAACATTAGAGTTACCAAGGTAAGAAGGTACCTTATTTCAGAGTCGAAACGAAGCAATAGAAAGTCATTTAGTTGAATGTCCTGAAATTAATTTCTCATGCCGATCATGTCTTGACCATTATACAGGTACATGGTAATATTTTGTAGTGAATTTTTCAAGAAAAAATATTTCACTATACAAAAATATTGGTAGCTAAGCTCCAATTGTTTGTTCTCCAAAGAATTATTATTTTAGTCCCTGAATCGAACCCTGAAGCTGGATATACCTAAAAATACATTTACGATACCTACATATACGTATACCTACATACTTCAAATACGATAAAGTTATGACATCCGTGTCTACCTAGCTTTTTCAACTCGAATTAGGTACGAATTGCAAAGAACAAACAGAAACTTTCCATTTAAAATTAGGTATTTTCCATTATTTTCATATTCAGAATATTTTCCATTAAATATAAATCATAATTTCAAATATTATATTAGAACTACGGAAAAGAAGAATCTACCTATTATAATTGGAGGGTTATTGGGAAAACGCTGCAAATTATTACACAACGGTTTATTATTTTCTGTATAGATCGCCCATCTACAAAGACCCTATTGACATAAAATACCCACCTACCGCGAGGTTCATAATCATCTCTTGGCGATAATGAGTAGGTACCTTCTTGTAATTATTATTATTGGAGAGTTGTATCGTTCATTCTTAACGAAATTCAGTAACTAAGGAAGCTTCTGAAAGTAAACAACAAACTTGGTTCGGCGGAATCGAAAGAAAGTTGCATTTGAACAGCTGATATTTGAACGGAGATTTTGCCTACTCGGGAAGAATTGCGATTCACACTCGTGTTTCTGCTCTTTTTTCGTTCAACCCTTCAGTCCTTACAGGGAGCGAACGGTTGGTCCTAAAACGCTCTGCAAGATCTCATTCGACGCTAAAAATTGTGTGCTATTTTAAATCGGTGGAAAAAATATACCTTCCTATTTGAAATTTTCGAGCTAGGGCGTTTTGAAAATGTCATCCCCTATTTTCTAAGCCTTAGAGAAGACTGACGGTAACGCCAAGCTTCGTGGCACAACTAGACCCCGAATGGGGCCGGTAGGTATATCAAATTTCATTAATTTTGGACCGTGGTAATGGTAGTGGTGGTTCGATTTTTGGATTCTACGTATCTTGAAACGTAAAACGTCAAATTTTAAGGGGGGGTTACATTTTTTTATTTATTTTTTTTTTCGTGCTCGATTCCAAAGATTCATTATTGAAAACAATAAACCAAAATATAATAATGGTTGGGAGACCAGCTGTAGAAGTTGCAAGTCGAAGTATTATTATCCATTATTATCGTTCTGAGTTGTTTTGGGAAGTTGACCTGGAAAAGCGGATGAAAGTGAGAAGTAGGTGTGCACAAACGTTTTTGGAGTCGAGGAAGATTGACGACGAAGTTCGACATTGAAAAACTACCTGAATTCAGCTGCGATAGGCGATAACCGGTGACTCAACCTTCACACAAAGAGCCTCTAATGTGTAACTGAAAGGGTCAATCGAGTTCTTTGTGCGAACGGGAAATGAAGTAGGAGTACAAGCGCAGTCGCAACAGTCAGGGAGAAGGAGAAGAATAGTCGGATAGTCAGTCGTGTTAGTGGTGGTGCCTCCTACCTGCCTCTGAGACATTGAACTTCGTAAGGAGTTGACAGCTGTGAGTATAAAATGGATTTTTACGAACTGCATGTTGTCAACCACTTGAAGGAACTATCTCTGTACCTGTGTATCCGCAATATTATTTGAGTCAATTCGAAAGTATTTTAAGGATGTATATGGTACTTGCATGTATGTGTGTATCATCAAACAAATTTGGTTCTTTAGCCGTCATTCTAACCTTTTTCTAGTTTACTGAGTCTGAAAACACAGTTTTTAATACCTACTATACCATAGTCGGCTGAATCGGGTGGCATTCTAGAACATTAATTTTTTCATGGAACTCGAAAGAGAGAAATTGTTTATCCCATTGAGACCTTTTAATGTTTTGAAACTTATATAATATTTAATAATACTACATTAATTATGAATTTGAGGGTCAGCAAAATTTATTGGATTTGAGCCTTCGCCTATCAGCAAGGGGTGGGAAAGAAAACATTAAATTGTGCAAAAATGTTAATGGTTGACAAGATTCATTTTAGAAGCAGACTTCAATATAAAATTTAGGAACAAAATGTGCAATATGAATGGGGATACAAGAATTTATTTTATCAAATCACCTTTTTGCCAATTTTAGTCCTATTTAAATGTATTTACCTATAGGTAGTTCGTGAAAAATTGTTTGGAATTATATATGGTACATTTAACAAAAATAATAAATTATGCATGAATAAAATGTTCTATATAGGTAATCTTAAAATAGCATTAATATTATGTTCTATGTAGTGACATTAAAATGGCATTGGTAAGATACACGATATGAAATCAGTAGATTGGAGGATACTTTAATTTTCTTATCAAACGTGGATAATAACTGTAGAGCATTCAATCTCCGACCTTTAGCTCATATATAGGATTGCCGTGCTACCAGTGATAAGCCAGTATCTCTTGAACAGCCCACCGCGATCCAACGAGCATCATCAGCTGAGCTATTCATTGACGATTCCAACGAGCTAACTCAACAAGCTTCATCATCAACATACCTTACAATCTTTCGAGGTTGGTGTCAGATTTACCTTCTAAATTTGATTCATACTCATAATAGTCGATAATTTTTATCGTTTTTTCTTTTGTTAAGAATTTTTATCGTCTAGATTCTTTTGATTTCTTGCAATTTACTTTAACAACGAGGTAACCCATAGATCTTGTTGCGGAGTTTTATCTATTCAGATCGATTTCTGCCTCACCATTGTCGTTGATTCAAATTTTAAATAAAACCAACAGTGATTACCTGCCAAAAACAACAATCTTTGTTTCCTTTTGTTAGAAATGAGTTTCCATAATTTTATCGTGAGTGATTCAGTTAACAAGAACGGCCCCATTTCAGCTGGTAACAAGAACGGCTATCAGGACACTTTGGTTCCATTTGAGGACTGATAGGTGATAATTTTTACGAATTGTTTACAAATTCAGTGGCCTTACCAGATTAAGTGGTCAGTTGTATAAATTGGCTTCCTTCCGCAGGTACTGAAACTCGAACATAATTATACAATAAGCAACAATACAAGTTAAGTGTGCTCCGTCAGTTTTGCGCATGAGCTCCGCCAACCGCAACTCCACCTGGACTACGGTTCATGGAGAATTACTATCTAAATAATATCAGTCCCCAACTCCAAATTTGATAGAAATTGGACCATTGTGTCACAAGAACTCGGTGTACAGAGAAATTTAGGTTTGAGCTTGAGCAGACGCTATACAGCCTACAGTGATTCATATATCTAGCCAGAAAATGTCATACAAATCCGACCATAAGTCATGGCCGGGAGAAAGAATTCATTCAGCCTGAAAATTCATTTCAAAACGAAATTCTTAGAAAACTATGCTGAATAGTTCATTTTAGCGTCCCATGTTTAAAATTGGGAAGTCAACGTAAAAGAGTCTACAAAAAAAAACTGCCAAAAAGGTCTTAATTGAGCCAAACAAAAAACTGTTGATATTTGCATTCAATACCATTGAATTTCCCTAGAAAAGGTACAAGAATGATACTGCAACACTCGGTCACTTTTTTTGTTGACCAGATCTTGCCATCGATCATCTGCTGGGCGCAATCTCCGGTTGCGAGGTGTCCCAAGGCTTTTGTTATGCCCAGTAGGCATTTAAAGATACCTCTATTAAACGAATGAAATGATAATGATATATTTTGTTCAAAGAATGAGGGGGAAAGTACTGCTGCTGCATGGTAAGAAGGAAAAAGTATTATGATCTTGGAGTGAACTCATTATTATATTAATATTCCACAGCTCAGGACTCCTACGTATTTATCCTTACATTAACACAATCTGTTCAATCTATTGATGAAGATGTCAAACAAGATCGTATCGTATCGTTCATTCATATTCAAAATCGTATCGGTAGGTACCATTATAGGAGGCTGCTTCATGCACGCCGTCAACCCACCTGTTTGGTCGTCCATCAAGGTAGACTTACTTCCAATAAACTATGTGACGGGGTTGATCAGGAGCTTGAATAATTGAAATTTTCAGCTCTGTCGAAACTAACACGGTAAGCTGACGAAGAGCATCCGTTTTGCATTCCGATCGTTCTCCATCCCGACGCAACGGTGTTTTTCCCCACTTACTCTTTAACTAAGTAGGACTGTACAGGTATCAGGTAGATTGTTGTAGGAGTCAGATGTACGTCACTTATCAAACGCGGTATTTTACTACCTAGTGGATTGACAGGATGATATAAGCAGAAGGTATACTATTTATGCATACAATCCCGGGAATAGACGAGGGCTCGAAAACTGAGGCGGCTAAATGACGGGGGCTAAGTGACAGTGACAGATGATAATTATTTTATTGGTTGGGGCTAGAACTTGGAGGCCATCTACCCGGGTGTCTCCTACGAAACTACGCCGTTTATAATAACATCCCTTAATCAAGAAGAGCATTCGAGCTGATCTGCCAATTGACAGTGATCAGCGTGATCTCAACTCCCACCTTCCACCGCACACTTTTTGCATTCACTGTACGAGTACAACCTCCCGTTTCATTCACAATCCCAAAATTTTACAGAAGACATAGGCACCTACTTAAAAACAAATTTTACAAGTTCCAACTATTAACAGAGTTTATAAGCGATTGCACGATAGCTAGTTGCACTTTTTCTGAATTTTCCCATTTTCTTTATTAGGAAGGTACCCCTTTTGACCTCACCAACCAAGGACCTGTATATCAATGACAATATTGATGTTCCATTATAATCTGCTGATGTTTCTAAATAATATGCTGATCCTAGAGTTCTTACTATACTTATACCAAGTGTAGTATCTGTGTGTGTCGATTTCTTTGTTTCCATCACGCTCGGACGGCATCACTGATTTAAGTAAAGTTTTTTTGCAAAATGATGGAAAAGTTATACCTGCGACTAAACCTAAATAAAAACGTCAGTAACTAAGGAAATCCATACGACCGAAATAATTTGAAAACAATATTATTTTACCAACTATATTATTGACATTTTCATGTCTTTTCTCTGGCACACAACCAAAATTATGACATCTCACGACACGTCACGACATGTTACGTAACCGAGTCGTTCTGTATCTATACAAATGGTTCTACAAAGTTGAAATTCAGTATGCAGCCTCCTTGAGAGTCCTTCTTTACAAATCGAGAGGTCCAGATCAGCTGAGTGGCTCCTAAAGCTAATTTCTCTCCCATTAGCCCTACGAAGTTGAAATTCAGTATGCAGCCACCTTGAGAGTCCTTCTTGACAAATCGAGAGGTCCAGATCAGCTGAGTGGCTCCTAAAGCAAAGGAGAAAGTTGAAAGGGAAAGAAGGAGGGGGAGAAAGACATGAAAATGTCCCAATGCGTTGCAGACTTGTATGCAAGCGTACTTGTATGTTTTTTTTTTTTCATTAAAAAAATTTAATTTAGGTAAATTGTTAAATTTAAATTAAATTAAATTTGAAAGTTTAAATGAAAAAAAAAAATACCCTTGACAATAGTAAATATTTTTAAGCTGGTATGTAATATAATTTGAAGAGTAATTGTATATATTTATTTACAAAAAATATTGAAAATCAAGAAATAAAATAGTTCACGGGCACATAACTCTGTATTTATATAAAAGCATGATACCTACACGTAATTTAAAAGTATTCGGAGTTGATTTTTTTTTTTTTTTTTTTTACTTCGTAATTTTTTATCACCTCAGACAATATTTGAAACTCAAAATGTTCCAGATTCTAACAGCAGTCATTACTGGCACATGAATCACCGTTTATTTTCCTTGCTTTCTTGAGGGCACTCCTCAATCTCCTGCTCACTAAGACATCTCTCGTGTAGTCGTCCGACACACTGTAAGGCGATGATTGGAAATCAGAAAAACGCTTGGCAACGTAACATTTGGTGGCAAACCACTCAAAACTGACCCGCACAGGCGTCGTGTGCCAACCTTTTCCCTCGCACAGGCGAATCCTACTGGTGTAACGTATGTCTTCCGGTTTGAATTCAGTTTCCAAAACTTCACTCAAAATATGGATTACTTTATGCAACAACTCTTCGTCGGTTTCTTCTTCACCGCCAGGGATATTACTCAAAATTATATTATTCCTCTTGATCATGCTTTCATTAAAGACTTCTATCATTTTATCGATTTGTTCTAGTTTTTCTTCAAATGCATTCATCTCGTTATCAAAATTTTTAATCCAGGTTTGAATATCACCCATCTCATGAAAGAAGTTATTGTGGACGTCTTTCGATGTTTTTCCGAATTTGTTCATTATATCTTCAACACACTTGCCTGAGTCATGCACCATCGAATCCATGGCTTGGAAATCCTCGTAGTCGCACTGATGATGGTTCTGAGAACACATTTAACCGGAAAAATTTTCACCGAAAGCCAATTCAAATATATATTATTTAGGTCAGGTATCTGCGACACACTCTTTTTCCACAGCAAACCACATTTGGTGGCAAATCACTGGTGCCTACATATTCACAAATGGAATGATGTCTTGCCAATAACAGGCCAGTAGGTACCTATTTTCCTCGATATGGATTGTCTAATTTATATATTTTCCTTATTTCCCATGATTCCCCTCGTGAACACTACTTACTTTCTGATTGACATCACAGGATGATTGTCAGTCAACAGCCCAGTCACTCTAACTCGATGAAAGATAGTACGTATAATGACACATACTTCCCTCGTTGGTTTTATAAACAATCTTCTATTTTTCGATTGAGTCATTCCAAACTACTGGTTACTTTTGGTTATGTAACACATTTAATCTCGCAGGTCCTGTCGAAAGACTGCAAGATCGAAATATAATTCCAATAATAAATCAGCTGGTACCCACTTTGAAAAAGATTCATTTTTTCGGTTTATTATTTTCAATAACAAGTGAACCTTTGGAAACGAGCAAGAGAATCCTCAAAGAAAAAACTTTAATTTAAAAAAAAGAAAATTCAGTTAAAGAAAAATTTAATTTTTTTTCAAAGCCCAAAAATTTGTTGTTTTACTTTTCAAAATAGTAGGGTGAATCCAGAAATAAAATTGAAAAAGAAAAAAAACAGACGGTAGACCTACGGTTCTACAGTCATATCATTTAATAATGATTAATTTTACGCCGATTCTGGCAATTCTGAATCGTAACAACGAACATTTTTCATCTTAACATCAAAAACATGCAAACACAACCACCTGGTTTCCGTAACACTCGAAGATGCGTTATTTTCTCCTTTTTTATGTCGCGGGAAAAAAATTAAACCGTCCTGTTAATCATTATTAAATGATAAAAATCCGTCCGTTAGCATCGCTTTGCTTAGGTCAAATTTGGGTCTAGTTGTCGAAAGGGTTGAAAATAGTGGTGAAATCTCTGCGACTGTTCTGCCTCGTAGAACAGTATAATATTGAGCCACACTAAAGGTTGACATTTTCCTACGAGGTGGGCATTTTTGCAACTCTCGAAACTGAAGGTGTCTCAAAAATTTAGCTCCCAGATCAGCTGAGTCGGAAAGAGAGCTCAAAGATTTGCTCAGTAAGTTGAAAATGGAGCTCAAGGATCAGTTGAGTGGAAATTTGAGCTCGCGAATCAGGTACCGGTCTAGTAGGTATTGTGACTACAGAAAAACATCAGTGATCGGCTGGCAGAAGGATCTTCTATGAGGAAGATAATAAACAGTTGTGTAATGATTTGCAGTGTTACTAATTCTGAACAACCTGGAAATGAGGTGTGCGTGGTTATTTTACCGTTTTTCAAATTATAGATCATTGTGATAGCTTTCCGAAGGGTATTTGTTAATAATGATGACGTAGCCGATTCCTTCCCTCCGCCTTGGGGGTACCCGCAGCGCCCAAATGTCTAATTCTGACGTCCTGCTCCTCTTTCCAGCTAGTTTCTGTCTTAACCAGACGGAATTTACAGTTGAAAATTGGCATATGGGGGAGCTGTGAACCCGAATTTGAGGTCAAAAATTCGAATTTCCACCCGTATACACACACACACCCTATTCTTATTGAAAAAGTCCCATTCATGCAGCATGAGTTGATGAGCGAATTTTCAAAGAGTCATTTTAACCGATTTGGTGGGTGATTCTTATAGGAAATTTCACGCTGATTCCGAATATACCATAATTATGTTCCTATGTCTAAGATCGTAATTTACACAAAAAACCTCAAAATCGCGTTTTTTGCGATTTTTTACTCTAAATTTTCAAAATTTGAACCCTTGGAGTACTCCTAACATTCTGGCCAACGAACTTAACCTTTCTTTTGATGATATTGACATTTTGAAATTTTTCAGATTTTTTCAGATATCGTCTGGAGTGACACATATAAAATATACATATATATTAAAAAAATGTTAACTTCCAGGAATCGTTTTAGAATGGTCGGATTTCCATGGAGAAAAATTTCCAAAATTTGCAAAGTTTACATTTTGAAGACATTGCAATAGCTTCATTTTCTTCAAAAATTCGCTAAAGTTAAGAGAACAAGTTCCGTTGTGGTTATTTTGAATATACTATTGAAGTTCTGTTAGACTTGAATCATTATCATAAAGTAGAAGTAGCGTAATAAAGTCCAAGAATAGCTTTTTTTAGCATTTTCGAGTACAAATAGCACACCCAATAAGAATAGTTCAAAGGTATATAGAGATAGGTCAAATTTTTACGAACGTTATTCTTTGCCTATACCTACTAAAATGCCCCACGAATTTTACGGTAGTGAGGAGATGGCCATTATTCGACCCTTATCAATTTCATTACAATCTATGTGAGGTTTGCATGCACTACAAACATGCCACTACAGTATACTACTGCTCCCAATGCTCATTTTACTCGTAGTTACGATTCTCCAGTGCCGTAGGTACAATGGCACGTGTAGTGATTCTCGTCTTGTTGTTGTGAGTTGTTGAGATTCAGCGAGAAAAACAATATTATCTTTTAAAAAAAACAATACCTACTCGATCCCTCAGACTTCTCATCAACCCAGTTGTTTATTTCCTTTTAAATCAATACCTACATTGCTGTATCATCGAAGTAATTTACGTGTATGTTGTATATTTATGTTCCAGATTGACGAAGTTGGAGCCGTCACCCCCACGCCGCCGAGTGTATTATGCACATAAGACATGAAACATGGTGCTCATTGATCGCACTGATTTCATTGTCAGCTACAGTCGGTTATTCAAACGGTAAAAAACTGAATAATGCTCCATGCAATTGATTTATTAATATTACATTGTGGATTGCGATTACTTTTTCTCCTTTTCACATTACTTTTTCTTTTCTAATGACTTGCCATTACTTTTTCGACAGTCCTAATGGCTTTGGTTTGTCGCATTTTTTATTCGATTCCGCGTGAACATTATTTTCGTATAAGTCAATTCCTACCCAAGAAAGTAAACAGCCTTGAAAATTCACGTTTTCTGGCATTTAAAACTTATTTTCTCCCCTTGGAAGCACTTACCAATTAAAAAGAGATTTAGAAGACATTTTCAGAAGATTTGACGAGTTGGTGACTTTTCCTTGTCAGTGGTACCCCAATTTATTTTTTAGAGTGTTCACATTTTGTTGCTTTGTGTGTGTTTGAGCGCATAAAAATCAATAATATTGTGAACTACAGCAAATGCTGATGACCCTACCTGTTTAAGACAAAATTTGAATAAATAGAGGAGGACATCTAGTTTTATGTGAAATAAGAGGTTTTTGAAGGAAAAACTTAAAAAATAAATAATATATTTATAAATAATATATAGGTACCTACTGCACTAATTTATTCAGTGCGGAATCCCTTGTTTCGGCATTCTACCCTGCATAGCATTTACTTACTTAAACATTTGGTAAATATATTTGAACTTTTGGCAAATATACTTACATTTTGGAAAATTGATTTCAATTCTGAGAAATTAAATCTGATCTTTGAGCAAATAGAATTAAACGATAGGTAAATGAGTTTCTTGGGGGAAAAAATGCAATCTGAATGCATTCAGTTTTTGCTTATGGATTTCAAATTTATTTACCTTTTCTGAAAGTTTGCCGATAGTTCACGTGCCCAAAGTTTTAATTACTGACTCACCGAAAGTTCAACTTGATGTCCCAGAAGAGACTTTGACTTTATGTTCTTTCAAACCTTATGCATTCTCCGCCCTCGTAGAATATGTAATAATTTGTTCTCGTTATATATCAGGTAACCCCGTCCGTCGTTCGGAATGGGCCAAGAACATCGGGACATGGGGTGAGTTTGCCCTCCTCGAAGGGGACGACCAGCCCCTCCTCGCACCCTCCAACTTCAGCCACACTTTACCACCTCTGCACACGACCGAAGAACTTGAAAATGATACCATCGAGCAGTTCAAGAAACTCAAGGTAACTACCTACGTAACTTCCCTGGAGTTGCACTCAAAAACCCAGGTGCCACGTGTAGATAAACGGATAAATAATGTTGCTCATTGCTATTTATGTATTGTTGTCGGGGTGCGGTTGAGAAGTATAAAGTAGGTAATACGAACCATTGAGTGTCCGAAACGTCAGTACTGTCGTAATACTCGTACAATAGAGCAGCACAATGAACAATGCATCCATAGTTGCATAGGTTTAATAGTCATTTATAAGTTCTTCAGGCCATAAGAAAATGGCACTGGATCTTCTCTAGAGAAAGGTTCGTAGCCTCGAAGGAACAACAAGGTTGGAAGTGGATCATTCATCACCAGAGGTGGGTTCCCCCTCTTACAATTTACATAGGTATCCAATGGGATCCCCCACAGAGGCAGCAGCACATTTGGTATATTTCCTGATTTTACTCCTATTTCGTAAACACAACGGCATCCTATGCCATTAAGTGCAAGGATTTAAACCAGGAAATATACCAAATGTGCTATTGCCTCTGTGAGGGGTCCCATTGGATACATATGTGAGTTGTAGGAGGTGGAACCCACCCCTGGTGATGATTGATCCACTTCCAACCTTGTTGTTCCTTCAAGGTTACGAACCTTCCTCTAGAGACGACCCAGCGCCCTCTTCTTTTGCCCTGAAGAACTTGTATGACTATTAAACCTATGCAACTATGGATATATTACAACAAAGCAGCCAAAAAATACGTGTTCCCCCTGCACCATCTAGCTCATTGTGGATCAATGTAGTTGCAGTTACCTAACATTGTTTCCACCCATTTTTCTCAGTTAATTTTAGTAAATTTGAGAGATTTTAAAGTGGATCTAGCTACTTTTTGGAGAGATTCGCTCTCCATGTCAAGCTGATATTCAAAGGCCCATATATGTCTCGAACATGACTGATGTACATTAATCTCAATCTCTAGTAACGTAATTACAATGCGACATTAAGATTCAAATAAAAATGTAATAATAATAAATATCATAATTGTATTAGTGTTAAGCTTGATAAATGATGAAGGAGAGAAAACTTGATGATGAAAATCTGATGTGTATCGTAGGTATTTGAGCACGCTTATAGTAATCTAACCGTATCTATGGTTAGTGTTTGAGGTAAGCAAGTATATAAAAGGGAAAGCGAGTAAAAGTACTGTAAGTAAATCACAAGATGCGTGGAACTCTTGTGATTATACGGTCTGTGGATTCAACTAATTGCCCCCTTTTGGTTGAGTTATTATTATTATCTTACTAGGATAGTCACGATGTTTTGCTACTCCTTGCTGCCTTCAACTGTCTAGAATCGTTTATTTGGGCCTGCGTCATAGTGATAAGTGAGTTTTTTTTAACTTCCAGTTTGTGGAGTTACGTATTTGTTTTTTGAGAAGAGGATTTGGATCAACAAGGCAATTTTTTATGTTTTTCACAAAAAAATTTCAAAAACCATCATCAGTTGTGTATAAGATAGTTTTCATTGCACAAACGAATTTTTACTCCCTGTATCATTGTTACCCTTCTAATAAAGTATGCACGAGTGATTTGTGAAATTTAAAATAGGTAGATAACGTATTCACAACTTTTAAAGAGTGTAAAATTTTTTTTGTGGTAAACATGAAAATTGCCTTGCATTAGGTGGATACCTTGGAAATGTTCACAAGTTTTCTCTGCGGTTTCAGTACGGCATAAATTTTTCAGCTTGGAAGTAATTTTCTGGCCTGTTTTTTGGTATGTTTTTGAAATTCGTGATTTAGGATTAATAAGTTGCTTAAAATTTGGTGGACCAAGTGTTCGGAAGTGGACGAATTTTAGGGTTTTTTAATCGTAATAATTGTTAGGTACCTAGTAATGTGTAAATCTATTTTATATTTATGTTGAATAAAATGAATTTTCAGAGCTGAAGAAGAGGGCGAAGCTTCCTCGAAATCGATCCTTGGGAAGAGTTTAAAACAGCTTATCTGTTCACTACCTCATGAAATAATGAAGTAATTTTTCACCAAAAACTTCTTCCCGAAATTGTCGATAACATTTGGAGGCTTATACGAGACTGAGAAATTATCTATATATATATTATAGGATTGGGGACCATCACCTTCCTGAACCTTATTGGGAGGTTTGGTATATATGTATAACCTCCCAATCTGAGTGACATCCTATGTTTATAGAAAGCCTACGTTAATTTTCATGAAATCGAACCTTCAGTAAGTCCTTGCCCAATGAAGTATCTTCACAGAAAAATAATCTCATTGTTATTTTCAGATGAACTACACCGATGTCTTGAAACATATCGACAGAGAGCTGGAATCACCCAGAGCGCGAGGAGGAAGACACCTCTACAGGCTAGCTGACAAGGCACTGAAACTCATGAACCTAAAACAAGTAGTCAATGAAGTCGAGAGCAGCGTTATGTCACAAGTCTCTTGTACTGCCTGCAAAGCCGGTGAGACAAAATACAAAATAAATAGATAGATTTATTACAAATCAGTTAAATGACTCAAATTAAGCGAATAAACATTTGGAGAAGCACTGGCGATCGCTATTACGACACATTTAACACATACAACACAAAATAAAATCCCTGATAATTCTGTTTTATCCTATAGCCTGACAGATTATTCCTGGAAGATTCCACTTCGCAAAAATTATGTTTTTGGTAGGTACCTACCTACCTACTATTTGTTGTCTACAAGTTTAATGATTTTCAATTGAAACTTACATAAATTACCTTCTATTCAAAAACACATTCGTTTTAATGAATAATTTGTTGTACAATTAACTGCTATGACTCCAACTGTCTACGATTTTACATAGTTCACTAATGATGTTTCAGGTGCTGGCCTTTTGCAACATTACATTCGAACTGGAAAAACGCAGGATGATATCATCAAGATTGTGAAAAAATTCTGCGTTAGCCTCCAACTCCAAACGCCTCGAGTGTGCGAAGGGATTACGGACATTTTCGGCGTTAGTATACAACTTTTCAACAAATATTGAATTGGCTGGATTAGTTAGTCATTACAGCCTTAGTGTTATACTCCATATATAGTAATTTATTCATAGAGCCTTTGGTGCATTTATACAGGGTGTCTCTTAAGTGGTGGATCACCCTTTCTATTTCCGTTGTTTCGAGGGGTAGAAAAAACTTCAAATGGTAACCCCCTTAATTTTTCACAAGGAATTCAACGATCACATTTTCGCGCGCAACGCGCGAGCGTAAATACGCGTAACGCGCATTAACTTTGTTTTTTCAAATGAGAACCCCTTTTTTTATTCCAGATTTGGATTCTACGCAAAATTTCATGAAAAAATTACCCCTCACTCAAAAATTTAACGTAACGTGCGTAATAACCCTCTAAATATGCCCTAAAAACAAGAAATTGAGTTTTTTAGGTCTAGTAAACTGACAAGTATGATACATGATTTGAATGTGTTTTTTCACGCTGAATAACGTGGTCATATTGATTTTTTTTTATTCAAGCCATGAAATGTCAAATTTTTATTAAAAACAAAAATACATTCTACATTGCTCAATTTTTTGACAAATCAAAAAATCAATATCACCACGTTATTCAGCGTGAAAAAACACATTCCAATCATGTATCATACTTGTCAGTTTACTACACCTAAAAAACTCAATTTCTTGTTTTTAGGGCATACTTGGAGGGTTATTACGCACGTTTTTAAGCACTCAAATTTACGAGTGAGGGGTAATTTTTTCATGAAATTTTGATTTGAATCCAAAAGTTACCATTTGAAGTTTTTTTCCAACCCCTCGAAACAACGGAAATAGAAAGGGTGATCCACCACTTAAGAGACACCCTGTATATGCGTTACTTTTGGTGTCTGCAAAGCCCCAGAGAACGAAGACGACCTAGTATTGGGTATTACTCCATCGCGGTCTCATATGACCGCGTCAGTATAAAATATGCTGTTATTCTGTTCGTGATTATTAAGTAGGCACCTCCCTAATTGAATACTACCTCCGTCATGAATCGTAGAATCGGTCGTGATCTCCTGAAATATCTCATCGTGATGTTAAGAGGATTTAAATTTTTTTTTTTTATAACAGGGCGAATTCGTGTACGTTCTCAGACGGGTCACACTCAGCCCGAATGAAATTTGTAGCTTCGTGATTGGAGACGCATGTGGAGACGACGACGTGCCATCTCACGAGTGGAGCGTGGTGTTCCCTCCAGTGCCTAAACCTCAGCCTAAGCCCACTCCAGCACCCAAAGTAAGGTTTCTATGAGTAAAGATTTGATCGATTATAGATTATGTCTGTGAATATTATCACCTCCGGGAGTTTTTATTTTCTCGTATATAAAAACTGAAAAGGGCTGAAGAAACAAGATTACCAAAACTCGATTTACTTGAACAACGGTAAAGGATTAGATTTTGATCAACATCTTCGCGAATCAACCGATATACTCAGAACAAGTCAACGTAGCACGGAGACATTTTCAATTTACTTTATAGCCCAAACGAGGGTAAGTGGAATATTTTGAATTTCTACGTTGTACAAAAATATTCCATCACAACCTTATTACTAAACATATAAGTAGGTATGTACCTATGTACGTTACCTACTTTTAAAAAAACCCTGGGGTTCATATATCTCTGAAGACATACGTGATGCTAATCGGTGAACTTTCACTAGCGTAGCGTAGCGAACCCGACACGGCGGAAAGTGTACCTGCCCTTCAAGACCTGCAAGTCGTGCGTTTTTTGCCTATCCCGTACCTCATTTGTATAAGTTTGGATTCCTACGTAGAGTATACATCCCGGGTAAACCCCTCCAGCTTAGAATGTTTAGAACTTACTAATAATAATAATAATAATAATAATATATCTTTATTCGTAATCTTTTAAAAGGGAAGATTGCGTCAAATTACACAATATAGATAAGTCAAATGCTAGCTATTATGTCAGTATACAATTGTGGGATAGGAGTTATTGTTCACTCAGTAATTAGAACTGTGGATGGTAGAAAGGTTTTGTAAAAAGAAGGTAGGTATAGGCGCTCTAAGGCTTTCGTTTTTGTTAATTTTGTTACGTATTTATCAAATTTATCAAATAAAAAAAGTATTATAGGACAAAAAAAGTCTGCCAAGTTGGGCGTGGCACATCGCTTCCTCGTATCCATATCATGATTATATATATACATACACATATAACATTTATTTATAAAACTCAAAGGGATTATTAGTACCTGCACAATCCCTGAAAATGCCATCGAAATCGGATGAAAGTTGTCGAAGTTATGAAAGCTTCACGTTTGCGCATGCGCAGTGGGCACCACTGATCCGATCTTGATGAAACTCATAGAGCATTATCGAATCTCCTCTCCGGTGCTCAACTTTCATCCAAATTTGAACGAAATCGGACCATTAGGTCGCGAGAAATTGATGTTTCAAGGGGTTCATGTTTACGCACGCGCAGAGGCTACCGTTGGTCGGATGGTGATGAATTTCAAAGGGGACCATCTAGGGCCTAACCCGCGTAATCCCTGAACATTTCATCAAAATCGGATGAAAAGTGTTGAAGTTATACGTGTTACAAGGATTTCAAGTTTTGCGCATGCGCAGTGGATACCGCTGATTCGATCTTGATGAAACTCTTAGGGTACCATTAAACCTTCGATCTTCAATTACCCTCCAAATTTGAGCGAAATCGGACCCTTAGGTCGCGAGAAATTGATGTTTCGACGATTTCATTTTGACGCATGCGCAGAGGCTACCGTTGGTCCGCTGGTAATGAATTTCATAGGAGACCATCTAGGGCCTAACCTGCGTAATCCCTGAAAATTTCGACAAAATCGGATGGAAATTGTGGAAGTTACTCATGCGTGTTTCAAGGATTCCCGGACAGACAGACAGACAGACAGACAGAACGACAGACACGAAACCAAAATTGTTCAGGAAGGTCTAAAACGTAAAACGCGAGTTGAAATTTTGATTTTTGAGACAAAAAATTTTTCACTTCTCAGAATTGAAAACAATGCTTCCGCTACCTTCGTAGACTCGGAAGCAAAAAAACTCTAGTTGATTTATCCTGAAACTCCGGATCATCCAACCCCCTTTCCCAAAACTCAGTCTAGAGGAGAGAACGTTTTGAGAGTCCATTATCCAGATTGTAATGGTTTTAAAATATTTCCCCATTATCCGAAAACTCTGGATTTACCATACCCGCCCTCCGAAACTCCACATCTGGCTCAGATTTGAAAAATGCATAATAGCCCATAGATAGAATAAATAAATGTAATAGAAAGACTAATAGTTAGAAATTGTAACTTAGAATAGAATTTACGTAGAATGTACTCGTAGTTGGACTACTTAGTCCAATCATATCGATTGTTGGATGACTCCCGTGACCGTGAAATAGCACAAATAGACGGACAGGTAGAGAAAAATTGTGATAGGTGTTAGTGCTAATCGACTTCCAATAGCGTGATACTGAAAAGAAACGCGAAATGTCATCATTCTGAACATGTACAGGCAGAAAGGATTACGACTTTATTAATGTCGATTATGACGACGTTTACAGGAGGGAGCAAGTACTTTCAAAGTCCTACACATCTCTGATACCCACTACGACCCCTACTACCAGGAAGGGACGAACGCTGAGTGCAACGAGCCTCTTTGCTGCCGTTTGACCAACGGACCCGCACCGAACGCCGCGGCCGCTGCTGGCCGTTGGGGCGACTACAGGAAATGCGACACTCCCAAGCGAACTGTGGACAACATGTTGGAGCACATCACTAGAACCCACCCAGTAATATTGCTTAATATTTAGTAGGGTATTAGTTCCGATTAGTCATAAATAATAATTGAAAAGGGCCGGGCATGACTCCCAAGCTCATGTTTTAGGTAGGTACGTAGGCATCCCTCAATGTGTAGATATGTAGGCATTTGCAGGTAGGGCTAGGGTGTTTCCGTGATGACTAACAGAATATATCCAAACCGTTTTAGCGAATTTTCGAAGAAAATGAAGCTATTG
>JAEMON010000002.1:9760907-9774038 GCA_030264115.1 Lygus lineolaris | reverse complement strand
ATAAACCAAAACTGCCACTTTGGTTTGGATGATCTCTTCTACTTTCTTTTAGCGAATTTTCGAAGAAAATGAAGCTATTGCAATAGCTTCAAAATTTTTTTAATGCCAATTTTTGACAATTTTCTTCATGGAAATCCGTTTCAGACCATTCTAAAACGATTCTTGAAAGTTAACACTTTTCTACATGTAATATATTTATATATTAAACATGTGTCATTCCAGACGATATCTGACCGAGGGATCGAGATAAAAATTCCAAAAAAATTTTAATATGTCAATAATATCAAAAGTAAGGGTGAGTTCGTTGGCCAGAATTTTTGGAGTACTCCAAGGGGTCAAATTTTGAAAATTTAGAGACAAAAATCGCTTAAAAAACGTGTTTTTTGAGGTTTTTTGGTGTAAATTACCATCTTAAACATAGGAACATATTGTATATACGAAAACAGCGTGAAATTTCCTATAAGAATCACCCACCGAATCGGTTAAAATCATTCTTTGAAAATTCGCATGAATGAAACTTTTTTTAGAACATTCTTAGTTTGGAAAATGCTCAATTTTCGAAAATTCTCTTTTCGACTTAGAAATGCTACAAGTTGGTGGGTACGAACGGGTAGTCGCAGTGATAAACGTCTAACGGTTATCTTAATGTTCAGTTCACCAAAACGTTCACCTTTAGATAAGTAGGTGTAATCATCATCATGATAATTCAATCGTGTTTAAACTCAGTTTGCATTTTGCTGTTCCGTCTGTTACAGTTGGTGGTCGATCACGAGACCTGGGTGATGAACCTACGCGAAGCCAACTTGTATGATTACCCCATTTGGTACAAAGAGTACAGCGCCCGTCAGCAGTACCAGCTGCCTTCCCTTGTGCCACAAGAATGGGACAATCTGCTGTACCGTCTCTCGGAAAATGACACGTTATTTGACACCTATTTCAAGTGAGTGTGTTGTAACAACTCTTATATCAGGGGCGTACATTGCTATTATAAACTCCTATAAACTATCTTTAACTGTTGATTTTCAAGGCTCAAAACTTGGATCAAAGTTGAAATTTTGAGGATTTCCCGGAATTCGTTTTTATCATGCAACCGTTTGTTTCTAAACAAATACCATTGAGCTGGGCACTGAACAGGAAAAACTTCTTTAGGAGCTTTCTAACGAGTATTAATTCTGAGTTTTAGCGCACAAGGTTTTTTTTTTAAGGTAATAAGTATTTAAGGGTGTTAACGGCCATGACTGGTGAAATATTGATTTTTGGAGAAAAATAGTTCATATAATATATATCCACCACCTCCCATTTTTCGATAAGCAACGTGGATAATTGAGGTAGCTAACTATACAGGGTGTACTAGTAACGACGAAACTTCAGGGATCGATTTTACAACTGATTTCCAACAAAAAGTGTCTCCTAGAGTTTTTTTGTTAACCCCCTATTTTCGTGAGTTTTTTCAATTTCAAGATTTTTTTCGTGTTTTCAACTTTAAGCCACTACAATGGCTATAACTCCCTTAATTTGTTATTAAAACTTGAAAATAAGGACACCGTTTGAAAGAGTATTAAATATTTCCTATAAGTTAAAGTCATTTTTAAATCACTGAAACTGTTCATTGAGCTGTTGTAGAGCCTAAACTTCATTTTTTGTCATATTTCACATTTCATCATGGATTTCATCAGTAGTTTTCAAGTAAACCTTTCGAATGAATTCCGTCTGCAAGAACGGAAAAAACACCGTTCTATCATCTTTCCACCGATTATTTTCAATTTGACTGAGGAAATTAGGGGAGCAAATCACGTTTGAATGAAAAAACGTGGGGTTTTTCGAGGAAATCGAGTGTTTTAGGGTGTTACACGTGATGATTTTAACTGGAGGAGTTAGTTATCGTTTTCCTAGTAACGTTTCCCGCTGAATCGAATGGTGACACTCCTGATCAATTTTGACAGATAGAAAATGGATTTTT
Source organism: Lygus lineolaris (assembly GCA_030264115.1). Classification (NCBI taxonomy): domain Eukaryota; kingdom Metazoa; phylum Arthropoda; class Insecta; order Hemiptera; family Miridae; genus Lygus; species Lygus lineolaris. The sequence continues at coordinate 9,772,078 of JAEMON010000002.1, read as the reverse complement.
CGAGAAAAAAACAGACGGTAGACCTACGGTTCTACAATCAGATCATTTAATAATGTTTAATTTTACGCCATTCAACTCCAAAGCGTAACAACGAACATTTCATCTTAACATCAAAAAATACAAACAAACACAACCACCTGGTTTCCCTAACACTCGAAGATGCGATATTTTCTCCGTAACGCTTTTTTATGTCGCAAAAAAATTAAAAACCTTCCTGTTAATCATTATTAAATTATAAAAAATTCCATTTTCGGACATACCTATCACCACATCAGCACCTGAATACCGCTGATAATAAATAATGTTGTGAACAATGGCCACAATGACAGGTAGTAAATCGCAGGTAGGTTGGCTGTTGTTGAGAAAATTCGGTAACACTCTTATCTAGCTTCGAATTCGGGACATCCTCGAAATTTGAAGTTTGGGCTAAGTTTCGAGTCTTGAAAATCAACTGATGGAGATAGAAAAATTTTATGTCAGAGCAATTTAAACGTTCTTTCTAATGGTATATTTATTTTCAATTTTACGCTATAAGTTAACGGAGTTATGGTAGTTTTAGTGAAGTAAGGTCGAAAATGGTCTTAAACGTGTAGAAAACTCACGAAAACAAGGGGTTAAAAAACACACTTTTCGTTGAAAATTATCTGCAGAATTGATTTCTGAATTTGTCTCAACTTATTTGTACATTCAGAGTGTTGGATCGTAAGTAGCGAAATGTTTCGCGAAATTAAACTTTCTTTCTAATGGTATATTTATTTTCAATTTTACGCCGTAAGTTAACGGAGTGATGGCGGTTTTAGTGACGTAAGGTCGAAAATGGTCACAAAAGTGAAGAAAAAAACAAACAAAAACAAGGGGTTAAAAAACTCTTTTCGTTGAAAATTATCGGTAGAATTGATTTCTGAATTTGTCTCAACTTATCTGTACATTCAGAGGGTTGGATCGTAAGTAGGTAGCGAAATGTTTCGCGAAATTAAACGTTCTTTCTAACGGTATATTTATTTTCAATTTTACGCCGTAAGTTAACGGAGTGATGGTGGTTTTAGTGACGTAAGGTCGAAAATGGCCATAAAAGTGAAAAAAACTCAAAAAAACTCTTTCGTTGAAAATTATCGGTAGAATCGATTTCTGACTTTGTTCCAACTTATATATCTACGCCACTGAACTATATGGTCGGTTATTGTACTTCTCAAGGCTGAATGTGGGTGTTGTGCAGGAGAATCTTCATTAGATTTCAGTCCAAATAATACTAGTCACTATTTCGTATTTTGTGGATATTCTATCATATTTATAATTATTGACTTATGTACCAACATCTGTTATCTTGCCTTTTTTCCCGAAGGTACTACTGGAAAAACTCCCCGGTGAAGCCGTCTTGTGACGGAGACTGCAAAAAGCGGATGCTCTGCGACCTCAGGTCCGGGCGGTCACACGACAGGAAAGCTCTTTGTCAGGAGATCGAGTCCCGGATAGACTCTAAAACGGACAGGAAAGAGGAATCAGGCTGGAGGGCTTGGCTCTACAACTCCCTTGCCTTGTCGTATGTATCAGTACAACAACTTGAAAAGCGGTGATGGTGAGCTTGTTGCTTTGAAGGTGGAGGAACCAGTAGATGTGCACAGGTGTGGTACCTACCTACTATTGGATTAATTTTTAGAATTTTAGATAAACAAGTTACAAAGTACCTAAAATAAGTTGTTTAGATAAATTCACACAAACCCCATTAAAGCTGGTTAAAAAATAACCTTTGTGTGGTTTTTGGTGAGCAAAATCCAGAAATCTTCGCCTTTTCCTTCCTTCCTTTACTCACTATTGAAGGTTCCAACAGCAGTGGTTCTCAACCTTCCCTCGGTCATGCCCCCCTAGCGCCATGAGACTTGAACTGCACCGAATTTGAGCGAAATAGGTCCATTTGGAACTGAGAAATCGTAGTTTCAGGAAATTCACGTTTGCGCATGCACGCACGCTACTAGTGGTCCAATGGCGATGAAATTCTTAGGGGACCGGGTCTAACTCATTTGATCCTTGAAAATTTCACCAAAATTGGGCGAGAAGTTCCGGAGCTACGCCTATGACAACAAATTTCAAGTTGGCGCTTACAAGTACTGATCTAATCGTGACGAAATTCATAGGTGATTGTCTTGGAGTCAGCTCCCAACTACCCTCCAATTTGAGCGAAATAGGTCAATTAGGAACTGAGATACAGGGGTTTCACGAAATTCACGTTTGCGCATGCACTCACGTTGCTAATATTCCGATGGCTATGAAATTCATAGAGGACCGTCACAGGGCTAACCCGCACAATCCCTGAAAGTTTCATCAAATTAGGACCTTAACTTCATATAGTTCTGCCTAGGACAAGGAATTGACCACAGACTGACAGACACGGAACCAAAATTGTTCAGAAAGCTCTGACACGCACTTCAGTGAGGAAGCAAAGTAGGTAACCATGCAAGTTGCCCATTACGCTTTCAACAGAAGTCAGTATAACACGAAAGTGAGAACACTGAATTTCGGGAACATGATTGAAGACTTGGAAACTCGATTGAAAACGAAATGTTAACCTTCGTCATGCAGGATACTACCAGAATAGCAGGGTATTGAATTTAGCTGTCTTCTTGGTCGTGGTCTTGTGACACCTGCCTGTTCCTATCTTCCGATCCTATTATTATTGATCCTTATTATTATCTACTACTTTCAGACAGTGTTGCCCCCCCCCCCCCCCCCCCCCCCCCCCCCCCCCCCCCCCCCCCAGGTTGAGAACCACTGCCCTAGAGAATCCTTGGTACCTACAAAGAATTATAATTATGTTTTATTATGTACCGTTTTAGCTTTGCCTCACATTCTATGAAATAATAATACACGTATTTGAATTTCAATAATTATCATAAAAGATGAGCTCATCTCGAAATCATTTCAACCTGATATGAATAGGGCGTGATTTACCTGCGTGTTTCTGACAGAAGGAAAGGTTGAGTCGGTAACATGAAAATGAAATTCTTCGTTTGTTGTTTTTCTCATTTCCTCTTCAGCAGTAAAAAAGTAAGGGCCTCGTAGGTGGGGATTCTTCCGGAAAGACGAAAACATTGCCCTCAGAAATCAAAATGTCGACCCACATTTTGCACATTAGCACAAATTTGATGATGGACGAAAAAAATACGACACATTCCTACTGCTGAAACATGACGAATAAGTTATTTATACCTAGGTACCTAAAATCCGAATACCCAAAATAAATATTTCCCCTCTTGTCGTATGACTAATGAGGCTTTGGAAAAATGACAAACGAATGGACCAATTGAATACGCCTCGTGAAATTTTTGCATTTTTTTGCACCAGTTTCCTGACAAACAGAAGTTTCTGCTGAAAATAGGCGCACTCATTTCTATTGTAGGTAGGTATGTAACTGGATTGGCTGGTCATTGTGATACATATCGGGGAAGTGGTGGTGGTACAGAATTATGAGGAATCTTGGCTTATTATTAAAAGTATGTAATGGATTTTAACCCAAAATATCAATCGATGGGGAGGTACCTACCAAATAGTACCTATCTAGTGTAATATAGAAGATGTAGGATGACACCTCGTTTCATCTTCTTCCATAGATTGTGCGCTTGAGATGCTCCCCACTAAAATCACTGTCCACCATTGTTGAGCATACTCCACACAAATCTTTAAAGGTGGTTTTTGCCTATATGCACATTAATCTATTGGGAGGGCACTAGATCCTACTTTTATTCATCAGTACAACATTAGTTTATGTGTTATTTACCCACCTAAACGTTTATACCGGTCTATGTAGGTACCTATATAGGTTTATTGTTCCCAATATTAAATATTTTAGTAACTGCCAGGTAATATTATTGAAACTACTCGTATTGCTGAAAGAGCCCTTCAAGTTTTGAAGTCGGTGAGTTTACCGTCTTCGGCCCAAAATGTACTTATTCCTGAATCTCTGCTATCAACGAGTTTATGTTTACTTATAGGAACTCTTACTGTAACCTTCTCCGTACTTGGGAGTGAAAAGTTGAAAAAAGGGAAAACTGCCCCTTCCCCTTCCCATTTTCAGCCTTGAAACGTGTTTCAAACTTTTTCCCGTTAATAATCGATCAATTTCAAACATGTTTCCGGCATTATATCAATTATTCAATTCTTAAGAGCAGTCAGCTATTGAAATTTCAACTTCCAAATTTTAAATTTACCTACTTCAAAATTTAAGAAATTCAGAATACTGATACCACATTGCCCTCGAGGTTTGAAAAAGAAGAATTGCGAAAACAGAAATGAAATGAGTGAATTATTGGCTGAGAAAAGCTTGTAAAACTGTTCAACACCCCTCCGGTACCACCTGGGTTGCAGAAACCAAACGTGCGGGTATTGAATAAAAGAGGTACCTACCTACTTGCCTATCAACTATCCACTCCACAAAAATTAAAGAAGTCTTATTGTTATTTTCAATAATATTAAAGAACGGCGATATAAATTAAATAATTACTTAACCCATGGAGAAATGGTGGCAAAAACCGTTCTTTGATAGATATTTGCATTCTTCATTTTCGCCAGAATGGATAGTTCAACATGATCAGAAGAATCACCCAATTTGAATGAACTCGCTAGCACTTAATGATAATTTTGTTCCAATATGGTTTTTCAGGACACAGAAAATAAAGTCGCTATTTATCTGAATCAATCCACTATCAAGAAGACCAATCAGAGGCCGTTTGGTTTGGTTACTACCAACTTACTCTAAAAAAGTCAAAACCTACTACCAATTCAGTGTTATGAAGAAATAATTAGTGATATTTTGATTTTGTTCCGATGCTGTACATCAACCTTGAGCTACATGAACACAATTTTGTAAATATATAAATAAGGTTATTGCCTACCTATTGTTTTTTTAAACCATGTTTTCTACGGTTCTAACAAACCAATTGCTTTTTAGAAATGAGGAGCATGTGATTAAATATTTACCTACCTATTCTCAGATTCTCACTTGTAAGATCTGCATGATAACGTAAGGCTGTACATAGCGTGTAATTTCATTAGGTAGGTAGGTACTAATTTATTGTTACCTACCTACATTTAATATGTGTTTTTTTCTAATATTTCATCTCATTCATAAATTAATAAGCTAGGTAATTATTTAATAATATATTAGTTGTTATAATCAAGGAGAGCCAATCTGATAGGGGTAGGAATCATTTAACTACCAAAGTGCTCCGTAACAAATAGGTAGGTATCGCGTGATCGAAACTGGGGACCTGAGGGCTGATAACTTTTGTATATGGACATACATGAATGTAGTGTAATATATTGTTTGAATGTAATAACAATGGATATGTTATATATATCTCCAGACGATATCTGACCAAGGAATCGAGATAAAAAATCAAAAAAAAAAATTTTAAATGTCAATAATGTCAAAAGAAAGGATGAACTCGTTGGCTAGAATTTTTGAAGTATCTACTCCTTTTGGTCAAATTTTGAAAATTTAAAGTCAAAAAACGCTGAAAAAAACAAAAAAAAACGTGTTTTGTTGAAGTTTTTGGTGTAAATTACCATCTTAAACATAGGAACATAGGTAATATGGTACATTCGGAATCAGCGTGAAATTTCTTGAAGAATCACCCATCAAATCGGTTAAAATTATTCTTTGAAAATTCGCTCATCAACTCATGTTGCATTTCAGTGCTTTCTGAATAATTTCGGTTCCATGCATGGCAGTGGTCAATCCCTTGTCCCGAGCCGAGTTTGATGAAATTTTCAGGGATTGTGCGGGTAAACCCCTAGACGGCCCCCAATTCATTTCATCGCCAGTAGTGGCGTGTGCACGTGCGCAGACGTGAATTTCCTTAAATTAGAGTTTCTAAATACTCACTTCCTAGAGGACCGATTTCGCTAAAATCCGGAGGGTAGGTACCTACCTAGTTGGGGGCTGACTCCACGACGATTGCCTATGAATTTCGTCACAATTGGATCAGTAAGCTGCTGCGCATGCACAAACTTTAAATGTGTTTTCATAGTCATAACTCCGGAACTACTCGACCTTTTTCGGTGAAATTTTCACAAAACTGATTCTCTACGTCCGTGTAACTAAAGTCGTAGGAAGCTATACTGCCCATCTCCCAGACCATCTTGGCAGACGTTTCTTATACAGCGAGAACGAGGTTTTAAACTTGCATTCACAACAAGTGGGTAGGTACCATACAAGTGTTCCAATTTACAAAAAAATCCGGTGAGGCAATATTCTAAGCAAATTCCAAGAACAACCTACTTACTTGAAAACTCAATTTACCACTCATAGATGGCGGAAATGGCGAGATAGATCCTTCTACGTGGATAGTTTGCGGAATAGTTACAATTTCTACAGCGCTCCCAAGCCAATTAGGGTGACACATGATGCCTACCACAATAGATTAAGTCCCAGCTGTGCTGTATGATGCAAAATAGAATTTTCAGAGAACCAAAACGTTTTTGAATAGATGACTTTTTCAAAAACGTGGCTAAATTGGTTCATCTCATTTTTTATAAAAACCCTAATGTTCAATAAAAGGAGGTAAGTAGGTACGTTGAGATCAGTGATTAATTTTGAGGTTAAACGCAAATAAAAATCCATTAAGGTCCTACATTATAGGTGGTAGGTACTGAATACTGATTGAATACCTTCGAATGCTAATTGATAGAACTTCTCTAAAATTCAATTCAATTGAAAAGTCATGAAAATATCCGTTGTTTTTTACCCTATTAAACTTCTGTAAACATTATTTTCGTTCAAAATTTGTAGTTTTCGTGATCACATCGTAGGTCATTCCAATGGCCATAACATCATGAATATTAGACAGGCCGCTAAGATTTCTTAAGGGGAGAAGTCCGGTTTTCATAGTTGCAACAATTCTGTACTAAATGATTTGAAATTGCATGGTAATGTTCCTTACAGCAGGAAGCATGTTCGCCGTAAATTTTGTCCAAATCTGTTGAATAGAAAAATCGGCAAACATTATATTTTAATGTAGAAAAATGGGCATTTAATGTTCCTTTTCTGAACAACCATTGGGCCGATCGTATTCAAATTTTCACACGTACTTCTTCTACTTATTTACTAACGATACTACCAGGGATTTTGAGGAAAAATGGTTTATTGATTTTTTTAGCCCAAGTTGGCCAAACTCAAAAAATAAACCTAAGCATGTTTTTGTGACACAAAAAAATCTGTATCCTCGAAATAAAAATTACCAACGAAATTTCAATGGCACCATCTCTAGATTACATCTGTGTGAACATCTTTTCAAAATTAGAACGAAATTGGTTGAGTAGTTACCGAGCAAGAAGAACATTTGTTAACTGAAAAGTGACTTTTCATTCAGGACAGTGGTTTTTCTGACAGCAGGTGCGACGAGTTGGGCTCCCGCATAGGTAACTCTTCTGATCTTGATTTTATGTGCCTGGCTGACAAAACCACATCACATGTGGAACCTTCAGTATCCCTTTTAGTTCGACGTTCAGTACCTGTACTATTTAGTATCCATGTATTCCATCACTTCAAGACCTGAATACGCTTCAAGACCAAGCGCTATCAATGACCAAGTTTAGTTTACAACTTACTTTTCGTATCAACTATACTATAAAAGCTTGCGCTATGTAATATTTCCAAAAATCATAACTCCAGTTCTGGTCATCCGATTTTAATTTTTTTTTAACCAAGCTGTCCGGAATTTTATGTAGGTCCTAGTAAGTATATTACAAAATAAAAACGAAAAAATTATTTTTTTTGGACTACCCCCCTCAAGTTTGGGAATCACATACGACATCAATCTACCTGGCAACGACGTAGCCGTCGATTTGCAAAAAAAAAACTTCATCAAGATCTGTGTAGCCGTTCGAGCGTGTTTACGCACAAAAGAACAGACGGACTGTAGCGTAATAATGCAGTATAATACTGTATAATAGATTTTGTGGAACAATGATTGGCTCTCCAATAATGTGCAAACCCTCCTATAAATATTGACATCAAGAAAATCGAGAAGTGTCGTTTTTCTTCACGAACCTGCCTATAGCCTATTCATACAATCTTGAAAGAGAAAATTACTTTTGAATAAAAAAACGACATTGAATGAACTAAAATCAGTCCACTATCTGCCAGCTTCAATATTTGATGGAGGGTACTACTTTTTTATTTGCTGTGTCCAAAAAAATATTTACTACGGAGATGGTTCCTATTTTTCCATCTAGACGTGGCTTGGTTCATGTTACAATGAAAGCATGGGACACCGCGGTTTGTGGAGTAATTACATGGTGGAGGAGCGGAGTGGTTTCCGGTAAGAAATTGTTCACCATCATTTCCATACCTACTCATATTTTCATTGCTTAGTTATCTAATCCAACTCTCGAACAGAAATTCAAATTCCCTTATCTGCTACGACTACTTGCTTACATTCATTAAACATTATTCTGCTTTACAATTGAATTAATAATAGGTACTATTAAACCAATATTCAATCATCTAGTCTGGATGTTCTGATTTTCTTTTACAGGATGTCTGTCATAATGGCCATCCCATCTTTCACCTACAAAATACCAAAATTCGTCATGGGCCTGGGCTAATGGTGAAACCGAGTATGGAATAGATTTATTGAGTGAACTGTGATTTAAAATTTAAGTTGTTCCTCCGTTTTGAAAGGGAGATTTCAAGTTTCCGACTATGAGCGATTTTGTTTTTTTGTTTACCCCGAGTTATCTGCCATTTCGATTTAGTCAGCATAGTACCACTTGTAAATAACTATTTTACGAGATGGCGCCAAATGGCCGCTTGTTCACCACGACAGTGTAAAATATTAAATTATTGGTTATAAATATTGTACAGTATTTTTATAAGAAAATATCATTACACCTATTTATTTCAACATTTTCAATATCATTACCCTATCCAAACTATCTCCTAACTGCTTAAAAATTAATAGGTAACTAACAGAATGATGATAAATTCATGTCTGAGAACACTGAAAAAACACAACTGAAAAAAAAAAAAAAAAAAAAAAATGAAAAAAAGATCTTCACCTTTAAAATTAATGTTCAGGAAGTCGGAAAGACAATATTCAAGAGGGAAATTCTAAGGAGAAATTCTGAGGGAAATAAATTCTATTCTAGTTAATTTTTTTCGAGAAAATGGGACCGCATATAATTCATTATAATTTTGATTTCAACTAATGAGAACGTAGTGTCACAATAGATCAACTATGGTCTAAATGACTAAGGGTCAGGCCCCGTCCCAATAGAAAAAAACAAATTAAAAAAAAAAGAATGAGAACCTAATGGGGAATTTTTGTCAATTATTCTCACGAAACGGCCCATTTCTCAAGCCTGACTAGATCGTTTGAATTTGTATCTGCGTGATATCAAATTAATTATAAATTAACCAACGTATATATTACCCTAGATACTTATATAAAACTCAAGGTAGGTTCCTATAAAAATATTGACAGATAACAACAAAACAACGCTCGACTTCAAAATGAGGATGAAGGAGAAACTACGGTTTCAATTTACTTCCTAATATTTTAATGATAACGTTTTAAAAAAATACACAAATTGCGATGCACACAAAAAAGGAATGTATAATAGAAATAGGTAGTCATTCATTTTAAAGTTGGGAGGTCAATAAATACGCGAAAAAATATACATCTCCAGCGACGAAAGTTATCTCGAGTAATAAAGGAATATCATAATGCTCTAGCAAGAACTAATTTAAAGCGTATTGCACCACTAAGTAGTCTTTTTTCATAAGGCACCGACTTTTTGAGCGAAATCAAGAGTTCCGAGTGCCATAACTATGGCTTATGCAAGCCCTCATCTCCTGTGATGAGGCCTCCATTTTTTTTTAATTTTTTCGAATATTTGTTAACTTTGGAACAAAAAGTGAGAAATGAAAATATTTTCGAGTCGAGGAAATTAAGAAAAATGATAGACTGCCTCAAAGGCGTCTCAAGTTTTTACGGCTTTGCTTGGTTCCGATTGAACCAGATCGTTTTGTGGGCGTTGTGGGGGTGGCGGGGGTGAGGACGAGACAGGATCCTCTGGGGTGCGGTTCCGTTTTGCAGATCGTACAGAATTTCCACTGACAGGAGACCGATTTGCATTCGCCAAGGCGGAGCGACGGAGAGCAAGCGGATGGTCGTCGGCAGCGCGGGCACTCCATGAGCACTTCATTCTCTTTGAGGTTCCTCGCCTCCTGCAAAGAAAGAACGGCAGGTAAGATTCAGGCGCACCATCACAGGTCATGGAAGAACGAAAAGAAGGGCCACATTAGGGGGTCTTCAAGGTTGAATGCTAAGTTGTTAACTTCGTCCTCAGAAAAATCATGAGGCACCCTTGCTAACGTGTTAACATGTTAACGTGTTATCACGAATCTACGGGTGAAAATGTGATGAACTTATCGTTACTAACTTACCTCAAATCTATCCTTCAACTTGACGATCAACTGGAGGAATTCGTCAGTTTCTACCCTCGACCAATTGTTACGAGGGTTGACGACCTTCCTCCTCTTTCCTTCAGACTCCATTCGGCAACGGGTCACAACTTTTAGGGCCGGTTCAAAAAAACCTAGTAACCTTGATGGTTACGTGACCCTGTGGTTTACCTTGATAGTTACGTAACCCTGAGGTTACCAGCTGGAACGTTCAAAAAAGTTTTTTCTGGTAAGGTTACCATGATAGAATCGATTATTCTGGTAACCTTGAAACTTCAGGAAACTTCAAGAGAAATCCATGTCAAACCACTAATGTTAGCTATAATTCCATGCAGTTTATAGACATGGAAGCTCAAAAGTACTCATTTTTAAGTATCCATGTTGCTACCTACCTATGAAAAACCATGTTTTCTCATTAAAAACAATATTACACAATTTTTTGATTGTTATCTCACAATAATATATTTATTAGGACCGGATATGTACGACATTTTCACAAGTTAAAGCGAAATGTTTTCTGCAGCCACATTGTTATCATATTTTATCAAGTTGGTACATTGTACGTCCATGATTTTTTCAAAATCTTTCAATGTTTTGTTTATTTGAGCTGGAAGCCGGATCTAGATTTCATTTCGTCAGTTCGAATTCGAACCTATTTTTGCCCATTTCGTGTAATGTTTACCTACTTCAAGAATCGTGACAAACTAGT
>JAEMON010000002.1:9701599-9722213 GCA_030264115.1 Lygus lineolaris | reverse complement strand
CCCCCCCCCCCTCCCTTAGAAATCCTGGAATCTCCCTTCACCTTAGAAATCCTGTTATCCGGTCCCGAAAGAATTATTAGATTCAATTACCACAAACCAGTGGTAGGTAGCCTGAAAAGGGCTGGTCACCATGTTTCCTTCCAAATCAGTATTTCCATTCACTGTCACTCTCTCCGTCTTACTTTACTTACGTTGTTCAATTTGTGTTCGCGTCAGTTTTCAGGTTTTGGCAAAATTATAATAGAATATCTAGTTGGAAGCGATAAATAGTTTGAGCTCTCGGAAACAAATTTGTACGAAAACTTAAAAAACTTTCAAATATTTCGGGACCAGAACACAGCTGAATTTTTCAACAAATTTCTAAAAACATCTGGTGCACGACTTCACGCTACTGTTCCTGCCAGTACCCAACAGGTTCGATGAGGAAATTAAAACCCCAAGGAGGCAACCTGTTTAAGAATGATGGAAAAGTTGTTAAGTAGGTAGATAAGGACAGTGGGCCCTGAGTAGGACATTAAAATGGGTGAGAAGGTTCACTCTTAGCGCTGTTATTCACTGCTTTGGGAGTTATTTGGTAGGTATTGGCTTGAAGGGTAAAATGTGACCAATTTAACTGGACCCTGAGCTATTGATTAGTAGCACTATCGTTGTAACCTGTTGGAGTAACGAGAGGAAGGCTCCTAGCTGGAGTAGAGCTCCTCTAAGTTCTGCTAAAGCGTTTGCTTGTCTGTTTATCAGCCATGTAATTAGGGAAAGAATCTATTCCTTCTAACACGTTATCGCTTTTGCTGTTGATTTTTGTCCCCACGTTCTCATTTCATTTCTAATATAACATGTTGGAAATATGTATATGTAATATTATGTATAATATGTAATATTTAATATTACATGTGTAAAATGTTTTATAGAAGACTAAGTAATGTTTTCAAACTATAAAACAACACAAAAAGAACACACTCTTGTCTTGAGTGACTTATCATTCTATCAGGAAAAACATGGAGATAGAAGTAAGGAACCTGCTTCCATAGTTGGTGAAAGCAGCGCTAGAGCGGAGCTTTGAGAAACTATATTCCAACCATCTTCTCCGTACCTCATTTTAGAAGTCGGCTAACCATTTTAGAAGTGCAATAACCATTCGACTAAAAAACTAAGAATAGTCGATAAAACCATCATTTTTTCGCAAAAGTTGGATTTGCTTTGAGAATTCCTGTGTTAAAACCTTAGAATCCTGGTCAGCACCCTACAAACAAGAGGTAACTACCACTAGGAACCGTTGGATTAAACGCGGTTCAAACTTCATGTTTCACACAATTTCTGTGTTTTTCCCTCAAAAAAATTTTTTTTTTCTCATTGAACCCTAATTTCTGGGCCTAATTATACAAAGTGAGATACCATATTGAAGCTGTGTGTCTCTGGAACATTAGCTACGTAAGATTCACACCACAGATTTCAGGTACAGCCGTTTGAAAATGTAAGAGGTTTTACGTCCCTATTTTTCAACTTCCGGCCGGATTATTGACCATTAACACATTGAATGCGTAATGGCTCGATCGAGCAAGCTCAAGATGCATCTGAGGGGCGGAGTGGCTCAATCGAGCCAGCTACTCAGAACCAACACGCCCCTGTATTTTCCTGCCACATCAGGATATCTCGTCTCTGATTGGTTCTGGAATATTTCTTACCCGTCTTAGTGATCATAGCCACTTCTTAGCTTCTTCTTGCAACAGTAATCAACCCCCGTTTTGCTGGTGTCTGCATGGAGGATCGAGAGAGAAAAATGGGGTGCCGCCCCTGGGGACGACCCATGAAAGACGGATCCGCATTCAACGTATTAAGAACATTTTTCTGGCCGGCATAAGGCATCTTTCTTGTAAGGCTTTTTTCCTCCTCTTTTCAATGGCACCCTTGGAATTCCTGTGAGTGCATCATTAACCAATTTACAAGGCTTAACATTTTCATTACTGGACGCTTGCGCCCCTGAGTTGCGAAGGCCAAACCACCTTCAACCTCCAGCGCCCCCCCGCAGCTGGAACATTTTTCAACCCTTCGTGACACAATGACAGAAAGACAGTCTTTCCATCATCTATTGGGAAGCTTTAGAACTAAACTGTTGTGGGTTGTCCGCCACGCATCACCAGGCACGGAATAATCAGAATGAGCATCCATGTGCGTTTCATACTATCCATATTCCATGCAGTTTGTTTATGTTTTTCTGACTTAGTTCTTGGTAAGATTTAACTGTGTAATTGATGGAGAATAAAGCCCCGTTCGAATTTACTTCGATGTTGATTGTTTTCAAGCCCTTGCTAAAACATAAACAATGATGGATCATATAAAGAAGAAGACTTCCATGGTGATATATTTCTCCACTCCTACAGGAAGTCCTCGGGGAATAGTTATTTCGACTGAAGATGGATGGCGTAAGAACGCAATAAAACGGGCCTCGGCCCCAGCACACGGCTGACCATTTGCGCGAAAAGGAGGGCCTCGCCCCCAGGTTACATATCATTTTTACGCGATGTCGCGGGACTCGGGGGCTAAAGGGTTAAAGTCGTAAGGAGCAAAAAGTGACCGAAAATCTTGAAGCGCTCATAACTCGAAAACTAAGAGTTTTTAGAAAAATGTTCAGAAGACCTTTTTCGTCCGTTAGGATCCAAACAATCAATATGTTGCCTATGGCGGGTCAGAAACAGCCACACCACACCCTGTATGTATAGCAAAAGATTCCCATTTTCTTTTTTTGTGTTTTTCTTCGCTAACAAAAAAGGCCGCGGGGTAACTTCCATTAAGGTGATGATCAATATGGAGAAGTAGAGAGTTCCTAAGAGATCCCACGAGCGATACGAAGATTCGCATCTAATTTTCGTATTGTATTGGTTCGGATGAGCAAAAGTGGAAGCTAATCTTGTCCAAGGTCCTATCCCAACATTTTCCCGTATCGTGAAATCAGTGTCGTATCGTAAAGTGACAGTTTTCATCATGCACGAATACTTGAATTCATTCAATCTCAGTTTGTTGTCTACCAAAGACCTCAACATTGTTTTTCAAGTGTATGCTGAGCATCAGCTAGAAAGAAATGTGCCTTGTTATCGGTGTGGAAGGTAATTCTGTGATACGACGCCTCTGATACGAACTTTCCGTAGTATATCTGAAGTGTTGTATCTTTACGAACTTTCTGTAAGAGATACAACGTCCTATCTCGATACGAAATTTCGTAACTGTTTGCGCATGTGCAGATGCTGCTGCGATACGATACGACAGGTCACGATGCGAAACTTCGTATCTCGAAAAGCACTCCTAGGAACTCTCCAATGTTGACGACTCCATGCGTGCACATTGAGACAAACGCGACCCCTTGATGTTTCAGACTAAAGTGTCAACGTCCCGCTCCAGTTCCATGCAGAGTTTCGATGACGCTCTGAGGGAAACCGAGGGCAGAAAAGCGACATCCCCAGTCACCACACCCACCATCAAGGAAGATGCCCCTCTATAAACGCCTCCATTCCCTACATCATCTGCCACCCACCAATTTGCTCGTATTCGCTCTCCTCGTATATCTCGATGTTACATTTCCGCTGTCCTACGGGCAGCCTAATAATCTACTAATGATGCTTTCAAAACACTTGTTTCTATTCGACCGTTATCAGATTCTATGGGATATTTTCTTCTATGAAAAATCAATCACTGGTACTGATCCTTTTCCAATGGAAAGAGATCTTTAAGTGGCTTATTACTACCTAATATAATTTTTTTTCTCTGATGATAAGCAACAAATCCATCCTTTGAAATTATTTCCGCCATTACATACCTAACTGTTAATAAAAACCTAGGTACCTAATTCTGTTTCCTTACAACTTCTTCACTAATGAGTTTCGTTTTTCCCTTTATTAATAATGTTGTTGTAGGTACATACATTATTTAAAAATTAAAGTAATTTCACGCTGGTGGCAAGTTTTGCTCGGTTTTTCTATAGCTTGTTTCTCTCAAAATATGTTTCCCTTACTAGTAGGTAAGTAGGTACTTATTATTATTTCGTTATTGCGGAATCCTTGCGTGCTTCTTATCTAATAATTTGGTTCCATTTGAGATTTATATAATATAAATGGAAAGGCTTGTAATAAATCCATGTGCCTGTGTATTTCGAACTGTCAATTTTTTCACGCCCTATTTGAGTAGACATTCGGTAGACATTATCGTACTATGGATTTTCTAATAAACCAATAAATTATTACCTATGATGTTACGTTTTTTCTCTTGATTTTTGGAGTTATTTTATTTGGAGTTTTGTAGTCTTAATGTTACAGAGATGTTTATCACAAAATTATTAAATTAATGTAATATCTATTTGAAAAGGATGTGCACTGTAATACTATATATTTTGGTGTATAAGTGTATTTTATCTACTGCAATATATATACTACGATTATAGAGTACACCGACGATCGAGTTATTGATTTCCTTTCACATTTCCCATGTTTTTTTAGGGGTGTTTACTAGGTAGTTACTACCTAACAAGTTGGGCACAGACACTTTTCTTGGTCCTCGTTTTCTCTCGCCGTTCGCAGTTGATTTGTCACTTTCATTCGCTTCAAGTTGCTAATCAAACTCTACTCCGAGTACCTACTCTGATCGATGGCCACTAAGAAGGATTCTCGGCTCAAGAAGAGAATTTTCAAGTCTCTCGAATCTTTTGGTGACATTAGTACAGCGCATGGTGTCAGATATGTGTTGCATTCTAATTTTGCTCCAAAAGAAAGGTTAACATGAATTTTTTGCACAGGCAATTATCGGTAGCTCGGGCTTTTTCGGTCGTTTCATGTTACAGATTATGTGGCTGATACCTACCTATATAACTAATGATTATTACATAGTAGGTACGTATCGCTGTAATCCTAGACCCACCAGTGGTAGGTACAACAGTGACGACCCCTTCCACACTGGACTCATCTAAAAGATACCTACCTAATAATTTCATAAAAATGTTGTTCCTTCTGGTTTTTTTTTTTTTTGTGTGACTACTTATTTCATGATATGAGGCGTTTAGTATCAAAACCGGATAACTCCACAAAACCAAATTTTACAGGAGAGGCAAAAGTTCATTTAGGGCCACGTTAAATTCATTAACCAACACAACAAATTGCCCCACTGGTTCTCATGGTTTTAGTCCAGTTTCGAACCCAATATTTTGGGAGAATAAAGTTCTTTGGTCAAACTTGTGAAAAAACAAATTTTCGACATTTTGGAGTTATTCGGTTTTGATACTAAACGCCTCATATTATAATGTAAAAATCATTGTGATTCTATGTTTTTCAACGAAAAGTAGGCGGTTATTATACGTTTTTCAACGAAAAGTAGGCGGTTATTATACGTTTTTCAACGAAAAGTAGGCGGTTTTAGGTCATGCTGCATTGCGCCTGATGACTGGCTACTATGGCAGATACCTCCTACTTTTTCCTTTACTGGGGAGGCTCTGGCCATAGTCATAGTCTGGCGTCTGCCGCACTGGTGAAGGGAGAAAACCTCTGTTTGAACGATCTGCGCCTTGTGATGAGCGATCCAACTAACCAGTGTCCCGCAGCCAGGCCAAAAACGTTGTTGTATGAGCTTTGTATATGTATTTATTTTGTATGACGAGGAGATGACTGAAGGAAAACATCGAAACATTCAACGATAAACACATTACCCGCCAAGAACGAATCATATTGTATTCCGGTACCGTACGTAAGTACGTAATATTAACAAATTATGACCACGAATTGCTCGTCAAAAATCGATTCACTGCTATTGCATACTCATATACCCATCGTCACTGGTCTCATCACCTACACTGGGTACTAAACGACGTAGGTACCTAATTGACATACTTATATCAACATCCTATGAAGACTTATTGCATGATTCCAGAAATCCTACCCACCAACGATGTCCAGTGACACTACCGTGATTGACCCCATTCAAAATAATAAGATACTAACCAGTACCTATCACTAATGCAGTGGTTCTCAACCTTTCCTCGGTCAGACTCCACTAGCGCCATGAAATGTTTTTGAGCCCCCCACCCCCCCTCTACGCCCTAGACGATCCCCTGTGAATGCCATCGCCCTGTAGTACCTACCTGCCGTGTGCAACATTTTGAAGTTGGATCTTTAACAAATTAATCATAAAGGGTCAGAGCGATTCTGAGTGCAGCTCGAAGCTGAAACTACACTATACAGCTCGATCTTTTGGTGAAACTACACTAATTTTACAAGCTTTTCTGGCTGGATGGCGGTACACAAGGGGGGGGGGGGGGGGGGGGGGGGGGCACGGTCGATGTGACAGCTGTTCAAGAGGGGTGCCTATGCACTCTGGTGAGCAAATGTTCAACTTCGAGCTGCTCTCACGAGAAGTACAGCGATTCAGATTCATGTTGCAATTACGCTTTCAGCAAAAGTCAATAACACGAAAGTGAAAACACTCAATTTTGGAAACAAGATTAAAGACTTAGAAATTCGATTGAGAAAAATGTTAACCTTCGTGATACAGGCTACCACAGAAAAATTCGTTACTGCAACATGCACCAGAATAACTGGTATTGAACTCAGCTGTCACCCTAGTCTCGTGACGCCTGTCTGTTAGTATCTTCTGATTCTATGTTATTATTAGGTAGTAGGTACTTATCTACTATTTTCAGGCAGTCATGCCCCTCTCCCCGGTTGAGAACCACTGATCTAGTGCAATGGAAATTCTTTTTCTTGTTTTCCAGATTTTTCTGGGTTGTGATGGTACTATGTCATGCTAGCTTAGCTAGCTTTGTTGGATTCAATCTATGGATGAAGTTCGTCAATGCTCCAATACATAACGTTATAGCAAATATTCACTACCCTTTGGCCAACTTGATTTTCCCTGCTGTTACGGTGTGTCCTGTAAATCGAATCAATCGTACGAGAGGGATCGATGTATTGGACAGGTATACCGCCACTTGTGGGAAATGTTGGTACCTACTAATTACTTGCTAACAAACATTTACGATTGCTACGAATGTTTAATTGAACCTTGTCACACCATTTTAGCGAATTTTCGAAGAAAATGAAGCTATTGCAATGGCTTTAAAATTTTAGTAATTCACATTTCTGAAAATTTTCTTCATGGAAATCCGTTTCAGACCACTCTTACGCGATTTTTGAAATGTAACACTTTTTAATCAGTTTTTTTAAATTTGTATTACTTCCCTGTTTGCTGATCCTGGTTCTAAACCTAGGGCCTTTGGTGTTTGGTGGAAGATGGATGGTATCTACATGGGTGTGCTCTCATTCCTCGCCTTGTTTGGCTTTACAGCCCCTAGATGCCAAACACATTGCCTTGGGGCATCCTCCTAATCAGAGTGAAGGAAGTCTGCACTTGATCTCCTCAAGTTAAATCTCTGGAAGGGACAAGGAAGTTTGAATTCCAACTTCCTTAGGAAGGGACCATCACGACGAGTAGAAGAGAGGGAGCACATGGGGGAGAGGGGGATGCATCCCATGGCGCTTAGCAGAACCCCTACTGTGAGCTATGTAGCTATGTATCAGTGGACATAAAAAGTGTCATCAAACATCTGGTGGGAGCCCAGGGCGCCACCAGTTTATATCAGCTAGTTCTAAAGGTCAGGCGCAGGACTGTCCATCGTGCCTACTGTGTTTCCTCTTAAATGGGACTACTGGCAGTGCTAAAGGCCATATTGCGACCAGAGGCCAGAGCGCTTTTCCAGCTTTTTGTTGGCAGGAAGTTGAAGACAACGAATCAGCTTTTTTCCAAGGGACTGAAAATGTTGTTGTCAATGGAGAAGTGAATTGCAACCTTTCAAAGTTCATCTTCCAGCATATTTTTCCGCACAAAATGGTGTCTGTGAAAATTAGAATGTGTTCTAAATCTGCCCAAAGCCTTAAAAAAGCTCCGTCAGAATGCGTAGTGAGCTATGGTGGGTGGAAAAAAACCGTTTCTTCCAGTTCCGGTTCGTCCTCTTCAACTTCCAGCCAAAAAAAAGCTGGAAAAACGCTCGCGTCATATGGCCTTTAGACGAGCACACCCATGACTCTACCCACCAAAATAATCGTTGCTCATTTCAAGCCAAGGTTTGAAGAAAGTATAATCTACCTATGTGATGTGAGATGGTGAGCTGCAAGCAGCATTTCCATTTGCTTTAAATCATTTCACAGATACATGAGCACGCTGGAGGTTAATCAAACTGTGGAATTGAATCCCATTTTAGATGCATTGACAGTAATGAAGTACCCCTCCTACTTCAATATGGAGCGCCACTTGAAAGTAACTGAGAATTACTGGGATGTTTTCAAAACGCTAGACCTTACATATTTCTTCCTTCAGGTGAAATTAATGAAGGGAGTGATGTTGGTACCCATTGATTATTCTCGGTCCTTTAGTATTTTACTGCTTACTCAATAATATTATCGTATGATACATATTTAGAAATGTTTTGTAATTTCAGACACTTCCTGAATGCTCAGAAATATTTGAAGAATGTTACTGGGAAGGAAGAGAGGTAAATTGCTGCGAAGTGTTCTCTTTGCAAAGAACAGAGGAAGGGTTTTGTTACGCTTTCAATTCCCTTACTTCTAAAGAAGACTGCCAATGGCAAGTGGATTTTTTTCTTCACGTTGAAACGATTTCTGGCATTGAAAAATTCCCAATACTACCTATATACCTAGAAGATAGTTAAGAGGGAAAATCCATCAAGAACCTTATTGATTGTCTCGTGACAGATACCCATTTCCGATTTGCCTCTTAGGTAGGTATCTGTTTCTAATAGTTTGTACTTAGTCTGATTTTAACCTTAAACCTAATAGAAAATGAAACCTACCATTTTTCTTCGAAGAAGGTAGAAAGGTACCTACCTAAAACGAAAACTGATTCACCCTGTAATATAACTGCCACGTCCAATTTATTGGACGACAACATGTAGGTAGGTACCTACGTGAGTGCCTACCAAAAAATGACACTTAATTTCTGAAAATGACTACTTGGAAAGAGCTTAACAAATCTTAACCAAATCATTTTACAGTCCTTTTGGAGAAGAAGATGGTTTTGGGAAAGCTAACGATTCTTGTAGCTACTTCCATACTTATTCAACTGGAAGCTTCTCAGGTTTAACTGTGACATTGAAGAGAGAGGGTCCACTCAATGATCCAAACAACGAGAGCCTTATAAGAGGAGTCCTGGTACATATATGCCTACTTAATTAATTTATTATAGTTTACCTAGGTTAGGAAGTATAAATTTTCAGAATATGTAATTTCTGCGTGGCATAATCGCGATGAATTACATACACGGTAATTTCTTAATCCATTGCTCCAAAAAGTCGATTCCGGGATCCAGCAGATTCAGGATTATTTTTCGGATTAAAAAAAAAATTACCTACCTACCCGATACCTAGTTAATTTATGAGCGCTATTTTGTTGTTATTAGGAACTAGGTCACAGTCAAAACTTAAAATTGAAAGTTTAATTCTAAGGAAATTGCAGGTGTTGATCAATAGTGCGTGTGAGTTTCCAGAGGCAGGGAGTGGAATTTTATTCCAGACATTCCCTGGGCAGGTTCTGGAGGTAGAGGTAAGTTTCCTGATTTGCTGTGGGAGGAAACTCTCTTGTCCGCTTCTTATGAAATGTGATCCTTCTCTGTGTATGCATCAAATGGCCTAGCTTGTTGGTATTAGGGTTTTTGCAGAGTTGATTAGATCTCTTACAGGGTATAACCTCCCTACCATCACAGGATTTTCACTCCACAAAGTTTTCACGACTTCTCTTAGACTTCCTCAAACCAAATAGAAGCCTAACAATTTCTGAATTATCTGTAAGTACCTATATTTCAATTTCCTAGGTCACTCCTGTTTTATTTGAAGCAGACTCTACAATTGAAAGCATTAGTCGAAAAGATCGAATGTGTCTACTTCCTGAAGAGAGGCGCTTGCCTTTCCATGGTCATTATTCTGAACCGAATTGTCTATTAGAATGTCGTCATAAGTTCATCACTGATTCTTGCAACTGTCAGCCTCCTTTGTTTTTCGGTAAGTGGGACCTCGCCTTTCATGAAAACAGAATAGGTACCTACGTTTAGAACTTCTGAAATCAAGTTATTGTTCTTGAAATTTTACTGTTGAGGGTAGCGATTCAGGGTAGAAGGTAGGTGCTGTAAACCAAACTGGTAGGTGCCCATGAAGAAACATTTCAAAAATTCGATTTCCCTATTTTAAGGACCCATTATATTAAGCATTACCAACAACATAATAGGGTTATACCTAATAATGTATTTTGGTACCTACCTAGGCAATACCTACCCTGGCTAAGTTATGAAAAACATAGCACTGGTTTGAAGCCTATTTACTTAGTAGGTACTTACCCTACCTATCTACATATAGATTGATTGGAGTAGGTAGATGTTACCTATAAGTACTAGTAGTACTATAAAGAATATAATATTAGGTATAGGGATAATTCCTAGGTATTGATTTACTGCCAAGGTACTATTTTTCAGATCCATCATTGATGAATAATTCGTGTAGTTTGCCCGACTTGATGTGTATATCCAACCTCTCGAGTAAGTACTACCTACCAATCGAATTAGGTTGATTTAAATTTGTTTTCTTTTTTTCAATTGGAGTGGTCGACTGGACCTTGCGGCAATCACTCTCATTGATCGAGTCAGACCTCAGACATAAATATGTTCGGAGCCGTGCTGAAGATAGAAAACTACCAGCACGTACGGGCTCTACTGATCTAGGGAAAGAGGGATTTTATATAGGTAGCCACCTACTGGGGATAGTTACCGTGTAGGACGTTGGAGAGGCGAGATGAAAGATCGAATTTTGTAGTATATTTCTTAAATTTTCTTTAATGAGGAAGTAGAGCTAATATCCCTAACTTAGGACGAGTCCCTCATACCAATTAAGTAGAGTAGGTACTACCTACCTAATTAAAATATTAGGGGCGGGATTTATAGAAGGTCCTCAAGTTTCAAGGAGACCTTGAGATGGTCTTCAAGGATTCCTTAGGCCGAATCCGTATTCCAAATTTCGAGGAGACCATCTCAAGGTCTCCTTGAAACTCGAGGACCGTCATAAATCCCGCCCTAGATCTGAATAAATTAGTACTTACCTACTCATAAATTCAATAGGCTCTTATGCCCCACTAATTAATTCCAATTTTTATACATTTTTCATGGATTTTGCAGGTTAGCCCCTATTAATTAAATCGCCGTCGGACAACTAGTAGCGTGTGGCCATGCACAAACATAAATTTTTATGAAACCTTGGTTTCTCAGTTCCTACGGCCCAATTTGGCTGAAATTCAATATCATAATATGTAGTCCCAGGCAAAACTCAGGACCAATAGTAGTAGACCAATTTCCGTGAAATTTACAGGGATTGTGCGGTTGAGTCCCTATACGGTCCCCTATTCATTTCATCACCGTCGAACCAATGGTAGCTCATGCCCAAATGTGATAGGTACCAATTCTTGAAACACCGGTTTCTCAGTTCCTAATGGACCAATTTTTTTGGGGTAGGTAGGTACCTACCTAGTTTGTGGCTGGCCCCAAGACGATTGCCTTTTAATTTTGGAACAATTGTATCAGTAATAGCTACAGCGCATGCGCAAACTTGAACTTTGTAGTCAAAGGCATACCTAACTCCAGAACCTACTGTGATAAGGTACGTCGGAAAAATAGGGCTTCATACTAGTGTGTAGGCTGGGAGGGGTTGGTTCAGGTTAGGAATAGTACGTAGTTGTTGGTTTTCCCGTGGGGTCTATGAGAGCGTTGGGTATGAGAAGGTCTAGTGAGAGACCAAAAGATCCATGTGAGAAACCGAAAGGATGGAGCGGGTGGAAGAGCAACGAAACATTGATTGACAGGACTTGTTATCTCTGTTACCAAAGGGTGACGTCAAGTTCCTTAACTTGGGAACGGCTGAAGAGGGTCTGAGGAGTCGTATATAAACCTGAGATTGAGGGAAGAAAGACAGAAAGTAGTGCCTTCTGGTTGACAGAGGGTCGCACAGGCACATAAGAAAACTCTCTCAATTCGCGACAATCTCTTTTAAAAGAATTGTTAGAGTTCTCCTCAAATATCTTTTTCCATGACAGAACTTCAGGCAGAAGACCCCGAATTTCCTGAACGTTGTTCACAAAGTTGTGAAAATCCTCAGTAGCCAGAGTCGGGTCGGAGGTATTAATTTAATTATAAATCAAGTATACTGCACTGAAGGGCATGCTGGCTGTGGAATTCGGCTTTGAAGTGCCGAAATCAAATTCTACAAGTTCCAGTAAAACACTGAGCCGCCAGGAACAAGGACCCGAATTGAGCCGAGACTTCACGAGCGAAGAACTCCCAGGGACTCCATGACGTGAGCTTAGTGTAGTTTCTCCTCTCTTTCGAAGTAACCAACCCCTAGCTGGCGAAAACGCCATTGTGTATTTCAAAACCATTCCTGCCAAAGCAAGGTAAAATTCTGTTTATTGTTTTAATTTAAGTAAATGTAAAACTGTGTGTTTATGGAAATGCCACTATTCTGAACTTTTATGTAATAAATTTCATAATTAATGATATGTGATCTCTGGTTGATCTCCCAAATCGTCCGTTTGAAGGGTTCTTTGACATTCGTAATATTTTTTTGAACAAATAACTTAGATTTGCCGAAATTGCGACATTGCACAAAATTGGTAGGCAATTTTTGAAGTTCCCCACTAAATTTTAGTAAGTTTATAAGTATTCACTAATTCACTGTCCTCTAAAAATAAAACACCTGGACGTTGCTTGACAATAAATTGGAAACCAATGTGTGATGGATCAACAAACAGACAACAACGAATTGATGATAGAATACCTACCCAGGCTACCACCCGTGCGTATCTACCACAGATAACCAAGATTAATCTAGGGTCTGATTTTTTCAAGGTGACGGAAAGATAAGAAAAAGCGCGACTGGAGGATTTTGTACTCAGGGCCAAGAATGTCCTGACTGTACCTGCTTGCCCTCTTGCCACCGACTGCAATACGATTTGAAAACAAGAAACAGTATTCTTACAATCTTCAAAGGAAAGGAACGAGAAGGAATTCTTGAAATACACTATTCTAATTTAGGGGCGATTAAATATCAGACACAACTAACATTTACCGTTGAAGAGTTACTAAGTGAGTATTGATTCACAGGTACCTACCAACCTCATAAAATAAAAATGGGTACCCACTGATTTCTCTTTGTCGAAGAGTTCATTCTGCAGAGTAGTTAGGGACTTACCTATCTGATGCCGTAAATTAATTACGTTTCTGCTTCAGTTGCCATCGGAGGTACGGGCAGCATTTTGATGGGCGCAAGCATGATCAGTGGTACAGAAATTGTGTACTACTCATTAAGAGGGATCTACAGTTTGATCACCAACATTGGCAGAAAATACCGAACCAAAAATAATTCTTCAAGTGCAAGCTACGGTGACTGAGAAAGCCACCAACATTAAACATTACTATGCAAGTAGGTAAGTTTCTACGAATATCAACTGAAAATGGTGTAGGTAGGTACTTAATAGTTTGTTGGCAACCCATTGTAATTAGGTCAATGCAATGTTAAAAAGAAAAAAACCTCTTGACTATACTTGGTTGGTGGGATAAAAACGAAAAGAGAATCTCAAGATTATAGTAACTTTATTTTATTACATTTTACCTTTTCAATAAATTAACCCATAACGTGACACGTGGGCCTGAGAGGCCCAAAGCGAAGTTTGACTTTTAGTTGTTGTGGCCTTATATGGCCCCAATGTAAATTCAGTTCAGTACCTTCCAAGACCACAGGAAATCGTCACTTTTCCTCACGAGAGCAAGATCAGTAGGTACCTTACCTAACCCTTATTTTGTGCCTGACACGCTAGGCCAAAGAGGCCCACGTGGCACTGCATTACGCTCGGTTGAGTATTTTTTCAAACCAGCCAAATGTGTTGTTCGTGCTGTGGCCCTCTAGGTTTCAATCAATGTCAACTCTTGTTACTTTCTTGTAATTATTTACATGCATTTTTAATATTGATTCCGTGTCAGTAGGTCCACAAATCTTTGCAACACTCACAATTTTGGTCCAATTTTCAGTAATTATGCGGGTTATGCCCAAGATAAGAATTACATTGCGTTTGGAACAAAGGTGAGGGTTCAGCGCAGCCAAAATGTGCGTTTATGATCAAACTGCAGTCAGTTAGAACAGACCCGTTTGAAACTTACCCTACATTGTGCAACTTGCACATTTTCAGTTGGAACAAACCTATAGTGATGATTTTTGCTGTTGTAGGCAGGACAGCAGATCGGCTGTTGCTCTTAAAGGATGAGATAGCACAAAATCACATTTTATCACAAACTAACCTCGTAGATTGACGTCTATCAAGATTTTGCAACCCTCGTTTTGACCAAAAAGGAAGATGATACTCAATCATGTTGCATCTTGAACGACGAAAAAATCATCATTCTTCTAGACTATACACCTATGTACTTCATGTATTGAGATAAAAAATATTAGGTAGATGCCTACCAAATGTTTAATAATGTACGTACATTATAAATATAAGATTTAAAAAAATTAAAGTGAATTGATAGGTACCCAACATTTATTCCTCACCTCACAATCAGGCTTTAGGCCTACTGTGAGATGCGAAAAATAACCTTTATTTATTTATAGTAGTAGTACCTCCTCTATAAGAAAGAAAACGTTGTATGATACTACTTAGATCTGTCTTCTTTAGTATTATTGCTTTTTACTTTCAATTTTTTCCATCATGTTTTCTTCGAATAAAACACTCTCTCGCTCCTTTAGGTAGGTTTAAAAGGAATGTTTTTTTTGTTTTTTTTTTAACTTTATGTAGTTACATGGTAGGTATTTAATACGTGATCGATTTCTGTAAAAGTAGGCACCTGCTTGAAGCAACACAATACGAAAGTCAAAAACATTTACGCTTGTGTGAAAGGCTTGAGATTTTTGACCTAAACATCACTGGTGTTTGGCAAAAACTTCCATTTCTGAGCTTCAAATAAATTAATATGACTTGAACTAAAAAGGTCGAACTTAATATCATAACTCACTAAAAATGCTTCTTGTGATGGATGCTCTCGCTGAAGACCGGCTCTGTTGCAAGTCACCAACGATGTCCTTGATTTCTGATCTTGACAAATCGCCTCTCAAGCTCAGGAATTTCGTAATTTGATCTTCTTTGATATCGGGATATTTCCTGACCAAAGCGTGGACCTCCAAAGAAGACAACTCCTTGTCTTCAACCTTGAGGATTTCCGCTAACAGTGCTATTGCTTCAAAAGGAGAATCCGCACGGTTGGCTATTTGCGGAGCTATTCTAGAGAAGAACGTTTTTAGCTGTCCGACCTCTTTTTTTATTTTGGTACCTGCAGTCCTCCTCTCCTCATTGAGCTTCAATGTGAGTTTCTTCTGAAACAGCGCTGAGAGATAACGGCGAGTCACGTGGTTTTCCGCCTCCCGGATGACGTACTCGAAATTCTTAGGACGGAGATGGACGTAATCATGGAAATAGTCCTCCAACGTCACACAAACTGTATCTACGGGCATGGAGCTTCCCAGCCATTTGGTAGTAATTAAATCCTGGAAGTGAGTCTCCAAATCCAGGAAAGCTTCATCTAGTAGCCATCCTGCAGCTTCATTCCTCAGGTCTTGGAACGTCTTCAACAGGGCCGTTGAAGTAGCATTGAGTTCCTTATGCAAAAAGTCCGTTCGTAAATAATGCTGCTTCAATTGCTGCGTCAGCTCCACGAACAGAATACAATTATTAACTATAGTTATCATATAATGAGTAAAATACGGTTGTTGGCTTCTATCTTCGAAATGCCGAATTTTAAAGCCGGCGATGGCTTCTCTGTAAAGATGGCCGTACTGTTTTACTTGTTTCATGCTGAGAATAAGAGCTTCATCCGTAAGATCCTGTCCAATAGTTTTGGTGACTTGGAGGTTTTGATCAATCATCTGAAAAATGATAACTGGAGCAGCAGTATGAAAATGCCCTTCCTGGTCACCTTCAGGAGGCACTCCTTTGCTCCAGTCCATTTGTTCAGTTTCAAGAGTTTTCTTCATCCAATCAACGTAATTGTCTTCCATATTTTTTAAATATTTAGCCTGGAGATCGTGCATGACTTTTTTGTTCAGTAAAGGTGGAAGGGCGTTTATATTTATTTGGAGTTCCGGACTGCTCATCAGTTCCGAACCAAGATAAGTATTTTTAACCCAAGCGAGCATGGACACGTATTCATTCCCATCCAGGCCGCTGGCAACGATCTCTTCAAGATGACGGGACAACGAGTTGTGGTACATGGACACATACAAATTCACAATGTTATAATGTTTCGGGAAGCAAGGTTCGCACAATGTTTTAACAACTCTCAAATCTTCTAGAATAAGCTGTCTGGTTAGTTCCAAATGCATAACCAGCCACATCTTGTTGCTTGCACGGCTTTCAGGCTGAGTACCCTCGATTCTCTGCTCCACACTCTCCTGAAGCACTTCGAGAGCTAAGGCTTTCCACTTTTTTGGACGTCCTGGAGGTAAAAACCCATTTTGTTTCTGACGTTGTAAGGAAAATGCGTCTTTCTTCTCCTCTTTCTCGATGATCCTAAGAGCAGTAACGAGCTCAGTAGGCTCTTTGCGTACGATATTCAATGTCCGAGACAGTGTCAACTTCACCTGTTTTTCCAAAAGTTGTGACACTATCCCAACATCTTCGAAAGAACCTTTCAATAATATCTTGTCAGCTTGTTGATTCGGTATTTTATGAAGCTCATTCAATAGATCGTCACGAGAATTTTCCAAATCGTTCAAACTGTGGTGAGCGTACAGTAATTTTCCGTCATTAATCCATTGTTTCGTTTTCTCGACGCTCTCTGGCACTGAGAAAAGATTTTTCAAGTTCTCCATAGCAGTAGAGTACTGGGAATACTGCATGTTTTTCTCCCTAACCCCTTGAAGATTTTTGACCAATTCGGGAAATTCAACAACGCTGGAACCAATATCATTCAAAGCTTCCTGTACTTGTTCACACTCCTGTTTAGTAAGCTGTAACTGGCCGAGACCCATGCAAACTCCATCGAGTTGACTCTGCATGGTCGTTTTGAGCATAGCTTCAACAGAAATTTTTTTACGAGTGACCCTTCGTTTGTATTGCTCAACTTTTTCAAGTTGGCCTGGCCGTTGCAACATGTTGATTACATGCTTCGTAGCAGTGGCCATAGCCTCTTTTTCGGATTGTTCTATATTCATTAGTGTAAGAGACAATATAATATTTATTTAGGGTATCTAAGCCACCTGAATGAGCTCAAGTTTAGGCAGAAAGTATGTAGTCCAAGTAGTTAGGTACTCACCGTGGTGAGAACGTAGCTGAACTTAACTCCACTCCAATTCCGAAGTCATTATTACTTACAAAGTAATATTGGCAATAGGTGGGTACATGATGAGGTACGTACCAGGCACTAGGCAAATCGTAGGTATAGGTACCTGCTAGCCAACAACCTACAACAAAAATTTATGAGTTAAAAAGTAGAGAAGAGACCTCAAATCCACAGAGTAACGGACACAACTTAATCTAATGTCAAAGCTGGTAGAATGGACACTTAAGAAAAATAAGCCATCTCACCAATACATTAATCCATGAAGTAGTTTTGTACTCCTCTTGCTTTTGTGTCTCAACCAAGGGATAGGAATTAAATGGAAGTGAAGTGCCCTCCCTTGGCAAAGCCGCCCGCTCTGCTGTGTCCAAAACTCGTGCGGCGCCGTATGCTCCTCATGATATGCAATCCTTCACAGGCGACCCAGTTAACACAGGCAGGCCGATTTCTCCGAATCTACGGACTTTTGGTTTATTATTTTCAATAATGAACCTTTGGAATCGAGCACGAAAAAAAAAATTTTAACCCCCCCCCAAAATTTGAAGTTTTACGTTTCAAGATACGTAGAATCCAAAAATCGAATTAAAAAAAATCCGCCCGTCCGTCCGCCGTACGCGGCACTTTCCTTAGTTACCATGGACCAACATTAATGAAATTTGGTATACCGGCCCCGTTCGGGGTCTAGTTGTGCCGCGAAGCTTGGCGTTACCGTCAGTCTTCTCTAAGGGTTAGAAAATAGGGATGAAATTTTTGAAACGCCCTAGCTCGAAAATTTCAAATAGGAAGGTATATTTTTTTCATCGATTTAAAATAGAACACAATTTTTACCGTCGAATGAGACCTTGCGGAGCGTTTTAGGACCAACCGTTCGCTCCCTGTAAGGACTGAAGGGTTGAACGAAAAAAAGAGCGGAAACGTGAGTGTGAATCGCAATTCTTCCCGAGTAGGCAAAATCTTCGTTCAAATATCAGCTGTTCAAATGCAACTTTCTTCCGATTCCACCAAACCAAGATTGTTGTTTATTTTCAGAGGCCTCCTTAGTTACTGAATTTAATTAACAATGAATGATACAGCATTCCGATAATAATAATTACAAGAAGGTACCTACTCATTGTCGCCAAGAGATGATTGTGAACCTCGCGGTAGGTGGGTATTTTATGTCAATAGGATCTTTGTAGATGGGCGATCTATAGAGAAAATAATAAACCGTTGTGTAATAATTTGCAGCGTTTTTTCAACATTAACCTACGCTGTTGTGTCCGCTCAAGACCCTCTACATGGTTGCCAATGTTACCAAAATTATAAGTAGGTATTTTTTTAATTTTCAGAAGGTCGAAACTTTTCCTTATATACAGACTTTTCAACAGTTTCCTACCCTGTATTTTTGTTTGGCTTCAACATTGGAAGTAGTCTATCAATTTATTTGAATATACGGACTCTTTTTCATCAATAAACCTACCTGCCAGGCTGGACAGAAAGAGTCGTTGCGCCTGCAAAAGAAAGGTAAACTAAAAACCAGCGGAGCGAGAAGCCTTGGACACAAAACCTTTTTCCCCAACTTCCTCGTTTTGATTGGATAGGATGTCATTACCATGGAAGTGAGAATTGACCTACTTCCATGGTCATGGCCCATTGAAAACTTCTCCGTTGCACGTTATGGTGGATCCCGCCACAATACACTCGTCCCTCGCCATTACAGTTTTGATTTTTGTTTGTTTTTCTCAACGGCCAATCATCTCATCTACCAAGCGACGTATTTTTCTATTGCAAAAGTGTGGCTAGTTTGGACATTCATAGAGATTTATTATGTCTATCCTGATTTGCATGTATCTACATGAAGTTGCCTTTCGAAGTTACTCCACCTAGTAAATCTAAGCGCAGATGAGGTTCCCGTTCGTCAAATTGTAGACTAGATTGGTGAGTATGTTCACTTTTGCTGACAAGTACAGATTATAGAGACGAATCCTACACACAATACATACCTACTTAGCTATTAACTTTTTGTATTAGGTATGTATTGTACTCATCTACCGTTGGTACATGTTCATAAGTAGCTGAAAATTGGGGGAAATAGCAATGGAGTTTTGGCTCTATGAAGCCTCAAGCTGAGATTTTGGTTTTTTTAATACGTCACTGAATCGGCAACACCTCAATACAAAATTATTATTCCTACTGGATCAAGGTTTGAGCAGAAAATTTCAATTTCAAATTTAACTGTTGTAGGTGGCGATTGGAAGGGCGCTCAAGCCGGTGGTGTCTGCTGTCAGTAACGCAGCTACAGAGATACTCCGTCCGGTCAAACTACGTATATCTCCTGAACGCAACGCTCCCTACGGTATTGAATACGCCAATAAGTTATTATAACTCCCTCCTGTATTCTTAATTACTCCCCCTTAATGTTGTAAAAGCATGTCAACCATGCCCCAACACAGCTCAAAATCCTACTATTATTTTTCACATTTATGATTTTGAAAATTGATCGATTTACGTATCTTATACTATAATAATTACATACTAACTATGCGAATCATAATTTTAAGGTTATTCCATCCAGAGAAAACTGGAAGAGACCAATGAAAAACCTGGTTTTCATCAGTTTCTGCCAGTTTTCTCTGGATGGAGTAAACTTAAAATTAGATTCGCAACGTAAAGTATGTAGGTAACTATTGTTGTATAACATACGTAAATCGATGAATTTTCAAAATCACGAACGTGAATAATAACAAAAAGGATTTTGAGCTGCATTGGGGCATCGTTGAGGCGCTTCCCGAGCCAGGCGTCCCGCGCACCCTGAAGCCGGGTTCACATTAAGCCGCAACGACGTAATCTCGTCCGCTGACCCACAAGGCCGTAAAACTGAAATTGGATCTCATTTGCTAATTGGCTGTCGAACGAGTTTTGAACCTGACTATACCCGGTTCAAAAATCTGAATATTTTAGGGGTTCACGGATTTGCGGGTCTGCGAATTGGATTATGCGCAGCCAGTGGCGTAGTAACGAGGGGGTGGGGTAGGCGGAGGGCGGTCCGCCCCGGGTACCACCAGGCCTAGCTACGCCACTTCAGTTGAAGCTCCATCTGAACGGTTGATGGCGTTGCGGTTTTACGATTATGTGGTTTCTTACCTGATTGGCTAACTATTAGCCAATAAGATCGAATTGCGGGTTAGCGGACGAGATTAAGTCGTTGCGGCTTAATGTGAACCCGGCT
>JAEMON010000002.1:9690356-9701418 GCA_030264115.1 Lygus lineolaris | reverse complement strand
TGGGACGGTTCGATTCGCTCATGCGCACTCGGTGTTCTCCCAGGTTAGGTTGGTTACTTTGGATCAGTTTATCCATTCTGGATCCAGAGCGTGTTCGAAAAGTCACAGTTTTAGACTAGTTCTGGATCGTATCCTCCCTTATCCCTCCTTTCAGGACGCATTTACCTCTCTTATCAGGACGCAGTTCCATCCGGGACTGGTTCCAGCAAACAAACCCATAGATTAGGGTTACATTCAGTGGGATTGGTTCAGGTGCTCCCGATTGTTTTTGTAAAAAAAAAAAAAAAAAAAAACGAATTGTTTGTTTTTGTAAAGAAAAGCGAATTTTCAAAGAATCATTCTAACTGATTTGCGGGTAATTCTCATAGGAAATTTTGCGCTGATTCCGAATATACCATATGTTCCTATGTTTGAGATGGTAAAGCAGACAGGATTTCTCAAAAAATACGTATTTTGATACTTATTATTGATATTAATTGTTGATACTTGTAGTAAATTCTGCGCTGATCCCGAATATACCAAATGTCTCTATGTTTAAGATGGTAATTTACACGGAAAACTTGGGTTTTCGCCCTTATTTTCAAAAATTTGACCCATTGGAGTACTCAGGAATTCTGGCCAACGAACTCAGCCTTTCTTTTGTTACTATTGACATTTTGTAATTTTAGTATGGAACATGCTTTTACGGCTAACAATCTGGCAAAAAATGACCTGATACTTTTCACGTACAACCAATCTTAGCTAGGGAAAAATAACTTCCCCATTTTCCACTCTAAAAAATCGTTCACCACTCTTTGGAATGATCTGAATTTATCAGGAATCGTTTTTAAATGGTCTGAAACGGATTTCAGTGGAGAAAATTCTCAAAAATTTGCATTGCTAAAATTTTGAAGCCATTGCAATAGCTTCATTCTCTAAAATTTAGCAAATTTTTAAAGAAATACTTTCCTCAATTTTTGCAATTTAAACAGATTTTTAATTTATACAATCTTATCAGATTATTATATGGGTTATAATATGGGCTATAATGAGAATAATTCTCATACAAATTTTTGCAACGATTCCAAATAAGTCCTCACTTACCTCAAATTATCATAACTAAACGGTCTCTAGGGTGCGGAAAATATTATATGAATATGCATGAATCGCTCTAGCTCGAAAACTTTCAATTGAAGGATATGATTTTTTTATCATTCTAAGGAGCTTTCAATCTTCAACATCGAATGAGACCAGGCGACATTACTAACACCAAGTTTTTCGATCTTTCTAGCGTCGTCAACATGGATGATACAAATGACAAGATGTCGGAGACTGTCAATTGCAGCAAGATTTCAGTTGGTGTGCCGTGTCGTTTGTCTGACTCACTTAACAGCCCAAGTAAGTTCAAAACTTTATTACAATTATTTACAAGGTACCTACTCAAGTACCTACTTGTATTATTTATTAGGTTGTTACGTTTTGGTATTTCGGCTGGAATATAGGGAGCCGTGATCACCTTCTTTGCACGTTTTACTTTGACTGTAACACTTGACATTTGAAATGTAATTTGATCAATTTCAAAATAGAAGTAGGTAACTTGTTAACTTGCAAAGCCTTCTCAACTACTAGCCTTGCATTTTTAATTCATTTTCGTATATTCAGATCGAGTGGATGGGTACCAAGTTCAAGACAGAACCTTACTTGTCAACCGGACCAGTATCGAATCAAATTTGTCTTTCCCTTCAAGAGAGCCTTCACTGTTGGAAGAACTTCGAACAAGTTTGGAAAACAAAACTTTCATGAAACTCAAGCGCAAACCTCGGAAGAATGTGTCCCTAGATTTTTCTCTATCTGGTTCTCTAGGTTCAAATAACGCCTCCCTTGATTCTCATGACCAGAGTGGAGCGCCTAAAGGAAAGAAACTCAATTTATTTCCCCGTCCCAAAAAGAAAGATTTATCCATTAATTTCACTCTCGGTAACGAATCTTCCTCATCCCTAGAGAATGAAGGAACTCATGATGCAACCATGAACATTTCACGGACTGGTGAGTCCAAACCCGTTTTCAAACGTCCTCAATCCAGGCGAGTTTCACTCAAATTCGATTGTGATGTTTCAGTCAGTGATGACTCTAAAACTAGTTTGAATCAGGACTCGTTACTTGATGTGACGTCCCAATCACCCAAAACTAATATTGTCGCATCGCGTACACGCTTTGGGGCCTTGAGAAAACGTAAGGAGACAAATAAAGCAGCCATTGCCGATTTCACCCTTAGTGACACTCATGATTCCGAAACTTCCCTGAAAAGTGCAATCTCTGACACTTCAGAAATGTCTGAATCGGCCAAAGCTGGGAATGCATCGCTCAATAGCACTTGCTCTGATGATTTGGGGAAAAGGATGGAGACAAATGAAGTCGTGGCCGATGTACAAGCAACTCCGAAATCCTTTGTTCCAGAAACCACCGGACACACTCCAGTATATGGTCGGCTTGGTGATATCGAGAATGCTGTTTGTCTTAATAGTGATAACCATGATCATGCCAACGAAGAAATTGGTTTGAATAGCGACACTTCCAAATTAGTGGTTGAAGATTCTATTGAACAAGGTTCTGACCTTCCCTCGTCTGATCCTACTGCTGAAGATGGTGAATTGGTCAAAAATCGAAGTATACAAAACGTTCCAGGCTCTCATCCACTTGATACTATGACAGGAAGTTGTCCACCATTCAATAAGACTTCAAACAACGAATCGTCATCATCTCTTGAACATGATACTAGCATAAATCTTACAAGGACTGGGGAGACTAAACCAGTTTTTAAACTTCCTCGATCCAGGCGAGTTTCAGTCAAATTCGATTGTGACGTTTCAGTCAGTGATGACTCTAAGGCTAGTTTGCATCAGGAACCTGTGCTGGATGTGACGTCCCAATCACCCATCGCTAGTAATGTCCCATCGCTCAGAAGAACTCGGTCTGCTGAGTTTACAAAAAGTAAGGAGAAAAATGAACCAGCCATAGTCACCCGTGATTCTGAAACTTCCAAGAAAGATTCATCCTTTGACTCTTCGAAAATATCTGAATCGCCCAGGATGGAGATGAATGAAGCAGTCAAGGCTCATACACAAGCATCCGTACCAGGACCCATTGTTCCAGAAACCACTGAATTCGGTTCTGTATGTGGTCAGTTTGATGTTATCGAGAGTGCTGTATGTCCTAACAGTACTATTAATGATCGTGCCGATGAAGAAATTGGTTTGAATAACGACAACTCTGGTGTACCAGGTTTTGAACTTCCTTCGTATGATCCTACTCCTGCAGAAGGCGAATTGGATGAAGAGCGAATGATACTGAACGTTCAAGGCTCGCCTCATGATCCCATGGCAGGAAGTTGTCCACCTATTAATAAGACTTCTAAAAACAAATCGTCATCATCTCTCGAAATCGAAGTACCTTATGATACAACTATGAACCTTTCCCGGAGTGGTGAGTCTAAACCCACTTTCAGACGTCCTCAATCCAGGCGAGTTTCAGTTAAATTCGATTGTGATGCTTCAGTCAGTGATGATTCTAAAACTAGTTGTAGGGATGACCTTGATTTTGATGATCAGGAACCGTTACTTGATGTGACGTCCCGATCCCCCAAAACCAGTAAAGTTGCATCGCTGAGAAGTACGCGCTCTGGGGCCTTGAGAAAAAGGAAGGAGAAAAATGAAGCAGCCATTGCCGATTTTACCCTTAGTGACACTCATGATTCCGAAACTTCCCTGAAAAATTCAATCTCTGACACTTCAGAAATTTCCAAATTGCCTGAAGCTCGTAATGCATCGCTCAGTAGCACTTGCTCTGATGATTTGGGGAAAAGGACAGAGTCAAATGAACTCGTGGCTAATCGTACTCTTAGTGACCCTAGATTCAGGTCACAAACAACAAAAGATACAAAAGAAGGTTCAACTGATGCAATGAATGACCATATGTTGGAAAATCTATTGATTCCTTTGGAAAATAAAAAAATAGTAACCAACGAATCAGTTACACCTGTTACGTTTGAAGGCAATACACAAAAATGTAATGTATTAAATCATGAGCTCCCATCCATTTCAAAACAGTTTGAAGGAATAAATGATGACCATTATCCAGCAACGACCCACCCTAAAACCATTGCTCCAGAAACCGCTGTACAAGCTGCAATGTCTAGTCAGCATGGCGATGTCTTGAATGCTGGCTCTCGAAATCCCAACGCTTATGTCCATATTGTCCTCGATGATGATGGGGATGGTTTGAATAACGAGACGTCTAACTCCAGATTATTGGTTGGAGATTGTGTTGTACAGGGTTCTGAATTCCCCGTGTTTCATCCTACTGCCAAAGAAGGTAAATCGGAGGAAAATCGAAGGTTACAGATCGTGCAAGGCAGCCTTCTAACTGATACGTGTCATACTGTGATTCTCAATGAAGAAGCATCTTTGCTGAGGCAGATCTCTGATGGTGGGACACCTGATGAATCAACTATTTTAGGAACTGACGACGATCGGAATGATGTAAATAGAAGTTGTCTACCTATGAATAAGTCTTCTGATGATGATCCTAAAATCTCTAATGATGGGGTTTCTCATAACTCTGAAGATGGTATATCTATCGTGGGAGTTGACGACCTTGATCAGAGTGGTGGCTCTACATGTTCTATTCTTCCTCAGCAGGAGAATACCGAAATTCCTGTGAATGAAAACTCTTTGATGGACTTACAAGAACCCAAACTCAGTCTCAGAAAACAATCAGTTCGCAAAAAAATGGTCAATGTCGATTTCACGCTCAGTGATACTCCTGTTTTTGAATCTGTTGCAACCCAAGATTCTAAGCTGGAATCAGAAAAGTACGACAACCCTTTGAAGAGGAGAAAATCTCGGAAGAATAAGGTTAGTATACCACTCTCTATACAGTCAAGTATTTTGAACAATAACACGTCCAACTCCAGATTGGTGGTTGAAGATAGTGTTGTCAATAGTTCTAAACCTACCTTGTCTGATCCTACTCCTGTTGAAGGAGTGTTAGACGAAAATCGATTTACATCGACAGTCCATCCTCGGAGTGACACCCTGACAGGAAGTTCTCTACCTACCAATAAATCTTGTAATGATGGTCGAGATTTCTCTAATGATCGAATTTCTCACAACTCTGAAGATGGTATATCTATCGTGGGAGTTGACGACCTTGATCAGAGTGGTGGCTCTACATCTTCTAATCTCCCTCAGCAGAAGAATACCAAAATTCCTGTGAATGAAAACTCTTTGATGGACTTACAGGAACCCAAATGCAGTCTCAGAAAACAATCAGTTCTCAAAAAAATGGTCAATGTCGATTTCACGCTCAGTGATACTCCTGTTTTTGAATCTGTTGCAACCCAAGATTCTACGCTGGAGTCAGAAAAGTACGACAATCCTTTGAAGAGGAGAAAATCTCGGAAGAATAAGGTTAGTGTACCACTCTCTGCACAGTCAAGTACTTTGAATAATAACACATCCAACTCCAGATTGGTGGTTGAAGATAGTGTTGTCAATAGTTCTAAAAATCCATTGTCTGATCCTACTCCTGTTGAAGGAGTATTAGACGAAAATCTATTTACAACGACAGGCTGTCCTGGAAACAATACCATGACGGGAAGTTGTCTACCTACCAATAAATCTTGTAATGATAATCCGGAGTTCTCCAATGATAGAATTTGTAATCATTCTGTTGATGCTATATCCATCGTAGGAATTGACGACTTTGATCGGAGTGGTGTAACTGCATCTAAGACCCATCCTCAGCAAGAAAATACCCGAGTAATTCCATTGAATGATGGCTCATCCATGGACCTACAAGAATTTAAACTCTGTCTCAGAGAAAAATCAGTCCGTCAAAAAACGATCAATGTCGATTTCACTCTTAGTGATCCTCCTCCATCTAAATCTGTTACAACCGAAGAGTCTACAATGGAATCAGAGAAGTACCATAACCCTTTAAAGAGAAGAAAATCGTGGAAGAATGAAGTTAGTGTGCCTCTCTCTGTATTGTCAAGTTCTTTTAGTAATGAGTCGGCCAATTCCAGATTAGTGGATGGAGATTGTGTTGTCTGTAGTTCTGAACCTCTCTCGCCCGGTCCTACTATTGGCAAAGGTGATTTGGACGAAAATCCAATCATACAGAACGTTCCAGGTCCCCCTCTGAACGATACTATGCCAGGAGGTGTTCCACCTATCAATGAGGCTTCTATTGATAATCCACAGATCCCTAATGATACAGTTGGGTCAGGTAAAGCAGACATTCAGAATTGCCCAGTCTCTTCCCGCGAGAGCCTTACTACAGTTTCATCTAAATATGAATCTTTTGAAAGTGAGAAACGTTTGAAAAACAATGAAATTAGTAAACCTACCAATTCATTAATTGACGCAACTAGAATTTGTGGGTCGACAAATATTAATTCAGGGACAAGCTTTGCCCATGCAATTTCCAAAGATTGTAGCAAAAAACTCTCAATTGAAGTGAATCAGTCCCTTGAAAAGAATTCAATGGATGATGAGCAGCTTCATTTAGTGGTGTCGATTGGCGATTTGAATGGAGGTTCAACGGGGCTCAACTCAATTAATAGTGCCAGTGATGCAAATTTAAGCAAAGAACCTGTTATGGTTGATACCGTAGGACGCACTGAGAAATCCCACAGCAGTAGGGAACCAGGCGCAAAAGATGGTGTTGTTAGTACATTAGAACATGATTCACTAAAGCAAACAAGTTTTTCTGATAAGACATCTCCCAATGCACTGCGAAAGGAAAACGGCAGTAAACAACATCATGTACTGCCAAATGAAAAAAGAGATTCTCAAAGAATAGTCAGCCCAGCCAGAAAGACATATCAACCTTTTCCTAATGGCAAAGGCATGCAGACAGCGCAGTCTTCATGTAAACAAGATGTTACTGAGGTAAATGAAGTACGTACCCAAGATGTGGTTGTAACGGCAGATGATGTAGCTTCATTGGTCACTAATGATCACGAAGGTGTGTTAGCATCAACTTCAACAAACACGCTTGTTCAACCGTTCACCAACAAAGATGTTCAAAATAGCGTGCATACTGCTCCAGTAACCAATGATTGCACTCCTGGAAATGCTGATGGTGATGTTCAGATGTCTGACAAAATTCTGCCGACTGGGGACAACAATCGCGAAGTTCATAAAATAAGTGAAGAAAATCTTGTTATTGATACTCCCCTCCAGCCATCTGTTGTTGAGGATACCGCAAATCGGCAAACCATTGGGAAGCTTTCTAAATCCAAACGAAAGAGTGTAAGTTTTAAACCTGCACACCAAAATTTGTACCATTCTCCTCCCGATTATCATTATAATGAACCAAATCAAAATTCTTCGGTATCTACTTCTAGAAGAGAGGGCGGAGGGTATGACGAATTTTCTAAAATTCAGATGACATCTGAAATAAGTGAAATTGAGACATCTGTTAGGGTGACTAGATCAAAGAAACACTACAGCAGCACACCTCTCTCAAAACAGAAGAAACAGCGTGTAGCTTCTGCCCTCGATAAGGATAATATAAGGCGTGAAACTAATACTAATGACCAATTATTTGCTAAGCCAGTCTCAGTTTCAGCACTTGTCAATAATGATTTTTTAGTTCCTCCCCCTCCTATCTTTGCAACAAAACCCGACCCAAGACTTTCTTCTGGCAAACTATCACCTTTGAATCCCGTTGGTCCAGCTGAACCAAGTCCTAAGAGGAACCAAACAGCTGGGAAAGATTCCTCATCACCAGACAAGACTAGCGTCGACCTGTCCGTTGACTCATTAAATATTAGTGCTATTCCTAAGGATCGAACTGGTCTCATAAGGGGAAATTTATTCCATAGTACTCCTCTTCATCGGAATAGACCTTCAAAAATGAAATCAATAAAAAGAGACGCTTCGGCTGTTCTTCTCCCTGAAGACCCTAATGTTGTTGATGACCGTTCAGTGAATACAAGTCGTAAATTGAGGTCTCGAACCAAGCAAGAGAGCCAAATATCTAAATCTGCAGGTTCTTCTCAAAACAAGGAGAAGAGTCAGGTATCCAAATCTGTGGATTCTTCTCATAGCAATGATAAATCTTTTACTCCTCAACCTGAAAGCAACGAATCATCTAGTGATCACCAATCACCGAATAGAATTCCCATTAAAGATAATACAGTGCTCTCAAGTCAAGCCATTTCCCATTCCCGTGCTCGAGATTTTGCTTCTTCAAAAAGCTCAAGATCTTCACGATTGACTCGAGGCTCATCCTACCAAAGTTATGACTCCCACAATAAACTGGTAAGTAGAAGGCTCTTCGTTAACAATGTTTCTGCTGATGAGGAGAAAGAAAATAATCGTGGAAACCAAGAAGCATCACTAAGTTTCACTGGTAATGTGGCTTCAACCTCACAAAGTGAATTACTTGATGGTAATGACGATTATGATAATGCTTCAATATCGTCTCGCCCTTCAACTTCTTCACGAGACCAAGCAAGTCCTGCAAGTTCTGTTGTGAGCAGTATCAGTACTATCGCTCCCTATATTCGTCAACCACAGTCATTCAAACACCAGCTCGATTCCCTGAGGCGGTCCTCAAGTAGTTCAGTCATCTCTGATGGTAGCGAAGCTAGCCAACCAAGACATCAAACTAAAAAGGACTACACCACTAAAAGTGTTGATGAACCCAAGAAACCAAGATCTAAATTTAGCATCCGTCGCCACAAAACGAAATCGGATGATGGCAGCCTTATTTTTCCGAAAGTTCCTAAACGACGAGCAATAAAAAGACCACCAGAAGGAAGTGAAAACACGGATGAATGGTCCCAGAGACCTCGAAAGCTATTCAAACCCGGCAAATGGGCCTCCAAGAAGTTGTACAATTGGTTAGAGGAGAAATTGAAGCAAGAATATGGCTTGAAGGCCACTGTAATGGCCGAGAAATTTGTTATTGATCTCCATCATGCCTATCTCTTGGCATCAAACCATCATTTGAATGAAGCCCGGACTGAGTTACACGAAAGAATTGTGGAGTTGGGCTTATGTAGCACTGAATTAGAATATTCGTATTTCATCAACAAGTTCATGCCTTTGGACTTCAAAATTAAATTCCTTCCTATGGGAGGCGCGTTTGGCCTACCAATTGCTCCTAGAACTCTCCCTTATGATGCCCTTTGATCTGTTTCATTTCAGATTTGTTGTATCTACTTCCTGTTTCATTATAATATTGATCACATTATTTTCCTGTTGTTTTGTAAGTGTACGTTATCAATCTAAGTACGTTATTTCAAATTAATATATTATTTTACCTGCATAATATTTTCCAGTGTTGTAAATATATTGTTAATTTCGTTCTATTTTGGAAAGAATTTTGTATTGTTTTCATTATTTTCCTCCAAAAATTTTTTTTCAAGAAGTGAAACTTCACCTCGCAAACTACGGAGGTGATTTCTTGCTAATCCTCAAAGTCGCAAGTTTTACAACATAATTGTCAAGTGTGTGTCTGTATGTTTGTGCCCAACTCTGCTCGAACGACAACTCCGATGTTGGGGTTTTTGCAAAATGATGGGTAGGTTCCTAGCAAGGTTATAGGCCGTGGGGAATTCGTAAATACGAGTAGAGAATGTTCTCGAAATTTAACAAATGTCACATCGAATAGGGACGTCATGGAACCGCTGAAACGACGAATTCAACGATACCAGAACCATTTTTATGGGTTGAGCCGTTTAGATTGCATTAATGCCCCAACTCAGCTCAAAAACTCTGTAGTAGGTATTATTTTTCACGTTCGGGATTTTGAAAATTTCTCGATGTAGGTACCTACTAATGTTACACAGTCACGATTACATACTTTACAATGTTATCATGATTTTAGTAGCCTTTGTATTCAATAAACTTGAAATTATGATCCACACAGTAAAGTATGTACATAGTTGTGATTGTATAACCAAGTACCTACATAAAGGAATTTTCAAAATCACAAACGTGAAAAATAATACTAAGGATTTTGAGCTGTGTTGGGGCGCTTCCTGAGCCCGTGGTTTGGCAATATTATCAGTAACAACAACTCATGTTCTTACTTTAGATGGTTAGAATTTGTGTTCTTGTTTGTTACTAATGATTAATAAATACTCGTAGATGAAGATGTTGTCGAAATTAATAATAGCTCTTTATTCTTTGTAAATATGTGAATACTCGTACCCAGTTTTCCTTAACTATATTTTCTTCATTTCAAATTAGATGGTTCCATTCAAAACAGTCTTCAACAAAATAAAACTCCATGGAGAAAATTGTCAAAGATTTGCCCGCCGACCGAATCCAATAGCTTCAAAATTTGTCTGAAAGATCACTTTAGTCATAATCCTATTACTACATACCTAGTAGAAGATTCAACAAAGACATATAAAAATAGTACTCACTAACGAGTGGCATCTCGCATAACTGTGTTCGATTTCGTAGTTGAGCCTCTATTTGAATTGGACTTATCATTAACGATGATTGGATTGAATGCTAGTTGGTTACCAATCATTCCTTAATGATGTTACCTCAGAATTCCACTTAGCGCCAAGTAATGAGTGTACATAATATGTGGTCGAACTCATATCATTGCGTTACTCGTCTCATTCCTTAGGCAGTTTGGCTTTTGAAAACAGGAAAAGGTTATATATTTGCCTCAAGTCTTCCTCACTAGTATAATAACCGTCCCAACTGTGGTGATGGAAATTGGACACCTGAACAGGAGAAAAGCTCGAAGGATAGAGAAGAGATCTTTGGCGGGTTCCTACAAAAGAGAGAGAAAGAATGAGAAAACGGCTGCCCTGTTGAGAGAGTATGTCCAAACGTCAACCATTCACGGCATCCAGCACATATTTAGAGAGGGTGAGA
This sequence comes from Lygus lineolaris, assembly GCA_030264115.1. NCBI lineage: Eukaryota > Metazoa > Arthropoda > Insecta > Hemiptera > Miridae > Lygus > Lygus lineolaris. The sequence continues at coordinate 9,690,526 of JAEMON010000002.1, read as the reverse complement.
CATTCTGTCACAGGTAGGTACCTACATTGAAAAATACCTAGATACGTTGGTAGGCGAGAACTTGACCTCATCTTTAGCACCAGAGAAAGTGGTGAATGATGGGTTTTATGGAAACATTAGAACATTAATTAATTTTAAGCAGTGGCGTAGCGTGAGGGGGGGGGGGGGGG
>JAEMON010000002.1:9673820-9688483 GCA_030264115.1 Lygus lineolaris | reverse complement strand
AAAATAATAAACCGTTGTGTAATAATTTGCAGCGCTTTTTGGCTAGTTAGTCCATGACTAAAACACATTCGGTTTAAAAATTTAAAATTTTCCGTGTATGTATTACAAAAAAGGGGGCCTCTCAAATCGAATCCGCCCCGGGCCTCCTGAGGTCTAGCTACGCCACTGATTTTAAGGTATCTAGACTCAATTTTTACTTATAAATGTAGATAGGTACTTACTTCTCGCTTAAACTGACGAATTTCGTCAGGGCTCGGCAAAATAGATGTTTCTTCTCTGAAGATTAGATAAAAGAAATTATTTAGAAGTCGGTATACATACATATGGGTACCTGCATCTATAATATTCCGAATTGGGTGCTTATCTATTTGTTTTGCAGTCACCAATAGTGTGTCGTCATTCGGAAATTTGGGTCAGGAAAATTGGAAATTTATATTTGCCTTCTAAGATTGAAACAAAATAGATGTTAGCCTTTTCGTTACTCGAAACTCGATGCGCATCCGGAACATTGTTAACCCTCCATGACACAATGGCAGAAAGACAGTTTTTCCACCATCTATCGGGAAGCTTTAGAACTAATACAATGATGGATAATATAAAGAAGAAGACTTCCATTGTGATATATTTCTCCACTCCTACAGGAAGTCCATGGAGAACAGTTATTTCGACTAAGATAGATGGCACTAGAACACGATAAAGCGGGCCTTGGCCCCGGGTTACATTCAATTTTTATGCGATATAGCGGGCCTTGGAGATAAAGGTTTGAACCATATAACATGTTTCTCTTCGGTTTCTTCTTTGTTTCCCATGCAATTCAATCCTTGGGAAACCCACAGCAGTAGTCTTGTTTGGTTCACTTAGGTAGGTAGGTATTACAAAAAACAACTTATTGCTACTCTGCCATTGATACGTCCAGGACACAGAAGACTGGGACAAAAGATAGGATAAGCTTAGTGATGGGATGGTAGGTACCTTAGGGCTAAACAACTTCTGAAGGCGGGTTCACAGTGAGATACTCAGATACAACACCGTAATCAAGTCTTCAAAACCACAAGAATGAAGGTAATGCCGTTATTGCATCTGATTGGCTGTTCCCATCTTTGCAGTGTCAAGCTGGGTTTATATTAAGCTGCAACGACGTAGGTACTGAAGTCCGTAGAACCGTGGTTGAATCTAATTGGCTGTTCGCCATCTTTACGGTCTTACAGCCGAACGGGTTTTGAACCAGACCCTTGATTTGAAAATCTTGATATTTTTGCGGCTTTACAGCGTTGGCGGTTCTGCGCAGCAAAGCATCTTTCGCGCGTTTATGTTGTTTGGTGCTGTCACCCTCAGTGATTTTCTTCTTCACTTTGTATTTTTCATGTGAACGGTTCGTTGTTGCTGATGTGAGTACGGTGTTGCGCCTCAATGTGAACCCAGCTTTATGTGGTACGAATTTTGAACCACACTATCCTTTATTAAAAAATCTTGATACAATGCGGATGTGCAAGTGGGATTCTGCGTAGCAAAGGGCAGAACTCGGGCGAGCATACACAACTGGTGACCACACCTGGATTCGGACCATGTGAATGGTTTGGCGTTCAATGCGGCCTTACTTTTCTGCGAACTTTATGATGGTGTCGCACCTCCATGTGAAGCCACCTTGAGTTTCGTATGACCTTATAACTTGTGCTAAGTAGTGATGTTGATGTAAAACCATCGATAGTTGAGGTCATTGGTAGGTAGTACCTATAAGGTTTGTTCGCAGTGACCATCTTACCAGTAAGTAAATTTTTCCGAACAAATACGAGCTCGTTGCTATTAGGTAGGTAGGTAGGTACCTCTAGTAATACCATACTACAATAAGGGTTAAACAACCTAAGTATCTGTATGTATAATGACTGTCTTGAGTGCCAAATCTATATACTTATTGTAACGTGTTGGTTCTTAAATCTTCAAACGTTTGGAAATATTTCCACAATTTTAGCTTTCCGTAAATTGTGTAATTATTTTGACCGATCATTTCTACATTGCTGTCATAACACAATACCTTCTAAACGCCTGCTGGGAAAATAGATTTGTTTGCAGTGACCAATGGGGAATTCCGGTGTGTCGTAATTTGGTATTTTTGGTTTTAAATTCGTATTCAGCACCCTTGAAAACCCCTTCTAATTTTCAGCTCAAAATGTTCATTAGGTTGGCTGTAAAATGGGTGAGGAGATTACAGCTGACGCCATCCGTTTGGAGGGACGGAGGACAGCCCTCAGGCGAGCTTGGGGTGGGTGACTTCATCTGTATCTTTTTTATGGCACTCGTTTTTGCTCACTTCCAATCATCGGATAGGTACCCAAAATAGAGCACCTTTTGGAAATCTTTCAGTTGAACGAATAAAATGCAGTAGCAGGATTTGCCCATTTACCAGTAAGAAACTGTTTCCAACCACGTTCAAGCTTTGGCAGTGTCTTCCTAACCATTTCTGTATGTTTATAGTATTGTTTGCAGTGTCCTTCAAACCGGTTTGAACCAAGTTGTGGATCACTAGTTCGGTCAGTAAAATGTTTCGCTTGCTGCTTCTGGCGGTTTAAATTATGGTTTGGAAATAGGTGTTGGTCGCCCATGCGCACTGTAAAAATTTGTAAACCACTGTGAACAAACCTAATAGGTTTGTTCGCAGTGTCATTTACAGGTGGTTGGAGGTGGTTTGCAAACCCATTGAACGCCTATTTCCGGCAGAAGCTGCAACCTGCAAGCGAAAATTCTTCCGATCGAACTAGTGATCCACAACTAGGTTCGAACCAGTTTGAAGGTCACTGCGAACTGACCAGCATGAATACTGTAAACAGTCAGAAATGATCAGTAGTCACTGCAAACGCCCGACCGTGGTTGCAAACGGTCTCATACCCGTAAATTGGTCACTGCGAGCAAACCTTATGTCTCACATCTCAATCCCCTACTAATGAAATCCAGAATAATATATTTTTTTCCTAAAAAATGTATCCATCACCTATAAATTATTAAGTCCATAATTCAATCCTAAAATAATTGCGCTATCTATAAGTAATTTTGTGTGAAGTTTCTTCTGAAAGAGGTGGTGAGGATCACTAGGTAATATACCTCCTCGAATTTCAGTTTGACGTGGGCCGTACTGTGGATCCTATGCGTTTCTGGAGCAGTGTACGTAGCTTTCTATAGTTGGAAAAGCAACGTTAACAACCCTATAGCAATCACTATTACGAACACTCAATACCCTCTAGAACGAGTGTGGTTTCCAGCAGTGGTACTTTGTCCATCAAACAAAATTATTCTCCAAAAAGCCAACGAATACATCTCACTGTGAGTATTGGCTTCATGTCGTACAATTATATAGGATTGGTAAGTACCTACCTACTAGGACGAACTAAATCACTCGCGTCGAAGTTGTGGAAACCCATTTCAATAAAATGAAAGCGGAGTGAACGAAAAACGTTGTCAATTTCCAGGAAAATAACGAGTTACGAGTTGGATCAATTTCGAAGGTAATAAATGCATCATAAAGCATCATTAGTAATAAATAAGAACGTTCTTAATAGAAGTTCTTATTTGTTACTGATGATGGCCTAACCGTCGAAATCGATTTAACTTTGTAACTCATTATTTTCGTGGAAATTGACAACGTTTTTCATTAACTCCACATTCATCTTATTTTACCTACTAGGAACCAGTACAACAAACCCAAGTCCGGACAGTGGGTTGTCATGCAGTTTTTGATGCTTGACTATGAATATTATTATTATTTGCCTTTTCTTCAGGCATGTGAGAAACAAAACTGTTATGAATGACAGCTCGTTGGTAGATTTCTACAAGTCCCTCACGTTACTGCAACACCCGCTTTATGTCCAAATGGACAATTTTTTGGAAAACTGCAAGTACTTGCTACCACAGCTGGCCAATATCAACATTACTGCCTTGATGTATCATGTAAGTGAAATAATTACAGCCATACGAGATTTACTTTTTCACTACCAAAGGTATTCCTATGCACTTAGTTCAAATAATGTAAATCGAGCTTTTAGATCAAGAGAGAGATTTGAACATTCAATGTCATACTTCAACTTTAGGTATTTTAAAACTGCGTCATTATGTTTCCCAAAAAACATTAAATCTTTCCTTAATAAGGAATGCCTACGGTTACTAATTTAAGGGACGGCGGGCTCGTGAAGCGCCTCAACCATGCCCCGAACGCAACTCAAAATTCCATTTATTATTTTTCACGTTCGTGATTTTATACAGTTCAACGAATAGAAATCAGTTAGTGAGCATGCACTTGTATCTCGTTACGAGTAGAGTCATCTCGTAACACGAATATAGGTTTGGTTTACACCCTCCTTGGCATGGTAGCAGAGCCCGTGATTTGGAAGAATGCATTGAATTTCTTCATCATTCTTCTCCACTTCTTATGGGTATTCAATAAGAAATTACCCGAAGAAACCGAGGAGAAATCTCTTGTTTTATACATGGTGTCCCGGAAACTGCTCTGCAAGAGGCTGGGATTCGATTCTTTGGGTCATTTCATCGAAAGTCTCTCATAGCAATTTTCGTTTAAACCCTTAGTTTTCCCCGTAAATCACGTCTTCTGACATGAAACTGGCTATAACGCCCGTTTATGTGATTCAAAAACAAGATTGGCGGGTACTGTTGGAAAGCTCGTTGAATTTTCGTTCAGAATACGCTATTTTGAATGGTTTGAACTACTGCAATTTTCGCTTGAAATCGACATTTTGCGAACCATTAGCTTAGAGAGAGCCATTCTTACCATTGACCATTCTTAGACTTTCAGGGGACACCCTGCGTAGAGAGATTCGATTATGAGTATTTCTTTCCATTTGTATAACATAATAATAGTCCTGTATAAAATATTATAAGTTGATGTCCTATACATAATAATATATGATGTCTAATATATAATTATAATAATGTCTAATATGTTTTGAAATGAATAATGTGTGATATGTGTTGATGTCTAATTATAAATAATGTCTAATAATATATAATGTGTAATGTAATGTAATGAATTGACTTGGGAAATTGCTTTATTACGATAGTAGGTAGGTATACAACAACACTATACAACATAAGAATTAGTACGTACACGTAATAGGTATAGGAAAGGAAAAAGGATCTTCCATAACAACCTACCTACCTACTCCCACCTGTTTGCCCAACAACTCAACCCAATAGTGTTGCTCCTGAATAGCCAAAGATTGGTTCCAAACATGACAGTCTATTAGGGTAAGACAACAAAGCTGTGACGCCTGGTGCATAGAATACTGTACTACCGTAGCCTTCCATAATCAGGTCCGTTTGCCTACCATTCACCAAACTGGCCTCATACAGTTCCTGATAGGTATTCATTTTCGAGTATTGAGAGAAACCCATAAGAGACAATTCTAAACACCAAGAACTTCAAAATCTCTACTTGAAATCTACGAATTCCATCCAGTTCGCACGTTAATGTTATTTAACATCTCTTAGGTCGACTTGTGTCCCATATCACCCTCTGTTACAATATGACTCAGGGGTTACATGGCATCCGCTCGTGCTCTCCCTAGTAACATCCTATTCGGAATCCCAACTCGATTCTAGTTTACCTGCAAGAACTGTATTTTGAAAATTCCTCGAATTACGTTTGTTATACAATAATAATTAAATACTTACTTTACGATGTGAATCATAATTGAAAGTTGATTCCATCTTGAGAAAACTGGAAGAAACCAATGAAACACCTAGTTGGTCATAAAGTAGGTATGTAATTATTACTGTATAACGTATGTATATCGAGGAATTTTCAAAATCACAAAAGTTAAAAATGATAAATAGGATTTTGAGCTGCATTGGGACATGTTTGAGGCGCTTCCCGAGCCGGTCGTCCCGCGCGCCCTTGAATGAATGATGCAAGTTTCCTGTCATTTTTGCAGTCTCTTCCCAAATGTGAGGATCTCCTCACTTTTTGTTATTGGCAAGGCAATATAGCTAGCTGCTGCCAGGATCTATTCTCATTACAGAGGTCAGAAGAAGGGTTTTGCTACTCATTCAATTCCTTGACTTCCGAGGGTATCAACAGCACCTGGTAAATTTTCCTGATGGTCAATAATGATGTTATTGTGCGTTAATGCACGCCAGAAGAATTATTAATCGAATTATGAAAATATTTTTCGCTTCAGCATGTACTTCGATGCTCATAACGACATATACAAAGGGTGTAACCTGGCCAAACTTATAACCTTTGGTCCATCTACAGGTCTTCAGGTTTACTTCAACATTTTGGACACCAAAAAGTACCCATCACTGGATTTTACCGGAGGTCCTAAGCTGAAAGTAAATTCCAACCAGCTACATTATTCTACCTGTTTTTTATGTTTGCTTCCTCACTACTCAAATGAAGGAGAAATACCTGGGTTCACATTAAGCAACAACACAATTGAATCTGATTGGTTGGTCTTATGGCCGAAAGAGTTTTGAACCAGACTATCCTCGATTCAAAAATCTTGATATTTTACGGCTTTATGGGTTGTAGATCTGCGTATTGGGTTCTGCGCAGCAAAGCAGAGCGGGCCCTTATCTATTTCGTTATCTTGCTTCAGTTCGGCGTTTCTGACGGAGTTGGGGTTTTACGTCGTTGCTCCTCGATGTGAACTCAGCTTTATGTTTGTGGGCGAAGTAAACAAATTGTTGTCCTCTAAAATTGAAATGTCTTCCACGGGTCTTCAGCTTCCTGAACAAATTTAGTTCCCTAGTCTGTCAGTGGCCAACAGTGGCTTTGTACTATGCTGACCTCAAAACGATTCTCAATGGCCAAGCTACTGTGCTGAGCATGCAAACACTTGAAAACGTTGACATTGAAATTCTTGATCATGTTGACTTTTTTTTCAGTTAAGTTATTTTCATAAAAAATTATCTCAAAACGGTCAATACGTGGAAATTAAAAATGTTAAATAAATTTAAAATTACAATAAAACGTAATAAAAGTAGGTACTCTGCTCTGGCGTTGTTATGTTGGCTACCCTTGCTTTGCCACATTCTCTCTGAAATACCCATTTCAGACCGCCCGGTCAGTAGGGAAATTTAAACGTTTGATTTTTGAAGGACTGTAACAAATGTTTCGTTCACAACTTTAAGAAAATTAATTTTGAAAAATCATGAGAATTCCTCATTCTTGTTCATAAGTAGGTAATAATAGCTATATTTCTCATCCATAACGATCAGGTACAGGTGTTCCATCCCAATGATTTTCCTCAGCCTGGAATATTCAACTTAGTACCAATAAATGGTTATAATAAACTCGCCGTTGAAATTGAACCTACTGTAACGAAGAGCACAGAAAGTATCAAACGACTGAATGTCCAGGTGAGACATATCTTTTTGATTGCGTATTTTAGTAGATGGACGATTAATTTATTATTACTTCCTCAGCTTTTGGTACCAACTAATTTGTGCAGGATAGGGGTTGCATATTTAAAGAAGAAGTAGGGCAATCCAAAATCACTCGATCCTTCTCACAAGCAAGCTGTTTTTTGGAATGCAGAATGGCCTACTTGTTGAGGAAATGCTATTGCCTACCCTACTATTTCAACCGATTGCAAAGTAAGTAGACCCTTGAATTTCAGCTCAATTTCAAATTTACCTTTGTATGTTAGGTAAATTTTTACTCTCGAGTTGGCATGTTGGGTTGGTTTTTACTCTCGGGCTTCGTGATGAGTTTTGTTTGGTTGGCATCTTGGTCGGATTTGGCCAATGACACCCTTTTTGACGTCACCTTCCCGCCATAGGACAATAATAAATATTTCAATAAATTTTCTAAAATAACAGATACATTATTTTTGACCCACGACTTCATTATTGTTTCTTTTGAGCCATTAGGTATCTTCCAGGAAAAAAATTATAAAAATTGATTATAATCCCCCATTCTAAAGTCAAATAGGCACCACATGCTTCTACGGAATAATAAATTAGGAAGAATGCCGCCAACCGCATCAAAATCCGTTGAAAATTTGACTGAGAAAACTGTTGAACGCTAAAACGGTTATTGGAGGGTGCGATTACCCGTGTTTTAAACGTGTTAGTCCCAAGCAGTAACAATGTTATACTGTTCCTATAAACTCTTCAATAGCGGAGATTCAGCCATTTTTGAGGTATTTTGATATCCAGTTAGGTTAACATACCTATCAATTAAGAAAAAAATTGTTTGAAGAAATTTGGGGCATATTCTCACATTTAGGGCATACTCTAACTAATCTGCCCTAATTAACTTATTGATTTGGTTATTTAGGTTGTTAAGAAACTGGAACACTTTCCCTCCTCATTTTTGTAGGTTAAGCAGAGCGACATCATTTTCTAATTATCTTTTTAGATGAATCAGCACCAGTTTGCAGTTCACAACAGCTTCCGTGTATAGTTAACATATCAAGTAAGTTTCAAAGATTAGTTAGGAAATGCTCATATATATCTTAAAACCTAGGTAAATTATTATCAATTGGTTTGGTAAGAACATACAATTTTTGTTGAAGGTGACCTAAAATACTACAGGCCGCCGATTGGATTTACTAGTTTTTTTAGAAGTGATTCGATTCAAACGCTCTCATGTAGTCACTGCAGCCCTACTTGTAATGAAGTCACCTATGAAGTTGACATGGACTCTACAATGGACCTTCATTATTCGAATGGGAGACAAAAAGCCTTTGATGGATTTATCGACATTTACTATAGAAAACCTGGAGCTGTTCAGTACACTCGAGACGTGACTTATGATTTCTTTAAAATTTTAGGTAGGCTCCATATTGTTGGTTAAATCAAGATATCGTCACTGAATCAGCAACACCTGCTATCTCATTTTCTTGCCAAAGTGAGTAACGCATGGATCTTGATTCAAAATTTGGCGTCGAATTTAGCGGTGAGGTTATTTTCGAAATCCATGCAACAGGAACGGAACAAAACGCGGTTTTGATATCATGCCATCTAAAGAAGTATGTCAACACCAGCTATATACGGTGTACAGTGATGGATCGCTAGCAGCAAGAAAATGAGCTAACAGGTGTTGCCGATTCAGTGACAATATACGAGTATGGAAGGTGTTATAAGAGTGGGAACTGAGAGAGCAAGAGAATGCATGGAAATTAACACGAAATTTCTTACTTACGCCCACAATTGGCGGATAAGCGCCTAGCAGCTTCTTCTCTGTGGAGGAAAACAATCATTGTTTTTTAACAATGTAGTGTTGAAAACTGTCTGTCGTTCACCTATGTAGGTACCCCCAACCTTTAAATGTTGAAATAGGCATGTTTTGTGTAGGTAGTTTAACTTTAGAAGGGTACCCTGGAGTTACTACAGCTTGAAGATACCCATACGTCAATTTGACGATACCTCTGCAAAATTGAATTAAATTGCCGTTTCAAGGTCTATAATCAGGAAAATTTGAAATAATAAGGTTCCCAATAAACAAAGGTATACTCTTTCAAATCATTGAATACTTATAGGTAATAGTATTCAGGTACATAATAATTTTTTCACAGCATTCGTAGCTCCTTTTTTGGATTGAACCTTATGATTTATGGAACATGAAAAAAATATATCATTTAACTTTTTTTTGCTTCCTCACTACCGAAGGTAGTAAGCTATGTATGTATTCGTGAAAGAAATTAAAAAATTGTCCTCCAAAATAAAAATTTCCACTTGCTTTATAGTAAAAGGCGTTTACGTTTCACAGCTTCCTGGACAATTTTGGTTCCGTGTCTGTCTATCTTTGGTCAATCCCTTGTCCCAGGCAAAACTATATGAAGTTATAGTCCGAATTTGATGAAATTTTCAGGGATTGTGCGGGTTAGCTCCGTGACTGTCCCCTATCAATCTCATCGCCATCGGACCACTGCACTAGTGGTGTGTGCGCATGCGAAAAAACGTGAATTCCCTGAAACTACGATTTGTCAATAGTTCCTAATGGACCGATTTCGCTCGTGTAGTTTAAGGCTGAATCCAAGATAATCACGTACGAATATTGCCATAATTTGATGAATTATGGCTTCTGCACTTGAGCAAAATTTAAATTTATTGTCATAGGCATAACTCGGAACTATTCTACCAATTCGCTGAAATGTCCACTAACTCATTCTATACGTCCATGTTACAAAAGTGAGGAAGCTATACTGACCACCCAACTTGGCAGACGTTTTTGTTCACGATGACGGGGAGAGGCACTCGTAGAAGTCTCAATCCCCTGCTGCGCTCCTAGCGGTCACCTCATGAAAATAAAATCGGACACATGTCGAATCAACGTATGTGTACCCATACATAGAAGGGTTTCTAGGGTTAAACTCAACTAGGCATTAGACTCTACTAGTAGGTGGTGAACGAAATACACTCAAACGTACGTATGGCTTCATGTCACTACTTAATTAAAGACACATTTCAATCAACAGACACATAGCAAACAGGTAGGTGTTCCTATGACACATTCATTAATAACAGGAATAGAAAGAATAAGGTTAGAACAGGCTGTCGAAAACTGACAGTGTTTTTATAGAAAATCATCACTGAGAAGAAATAGTCCAAGGCCGAACTAGCGCTACCTACGCAGCAGTCACTGGATATGAATTTATGAATACAAGATAATTGAAAGATTACCTATTACTGAAAGTCCAGTACAAGTAAGAGAATTACTGACCCGTTCGAACTTAAAAATCGAAAAATGGTAGTAGTAGTAGTATTGAAAATTCTATGATCTTGAATCTACGGACAACTAATGGAAGCTATCTAGAAGAATCTGAATCAGGGCTACCTCCTCCGGAGGTTGGTTGCCAGTCAAATTGGATGTATGTACTAGCACTGGTTGGTTTGTAAAATACTGTAACACAAAACATAGGTTCTGCATAAAGATCAATAAATTCTATGTAGGGTACCTACATGTTTTGTTTCAATAAACCGGCCTTAAGCCTTTCATTGTAGATAGATGGTACTTACTTATGTAGGTACCTGAATAAATCCATAGAAATAACATCGAATCATTGAATTCTAGCCAACATTGGCGGGATCGGCGGGCTGTTTCTCGGAGGCAGCATTTTGAGCATTACGGAAATCATCTACTGGTTCACCAAGGCTGGATTAGCATTTTTTTGGCCAAACAACAAATTGGAGCAGAAATCTAGTAGCTCGAAACAACCGTTCTCCAAGCACCAGATGCTATACTAACACCGAAACCTAGGTAAGGTGGTAATTTACCCCTCAATACAGTGGCGTATATAGGTTCTAATACGGTGGAGAGGGGGGTTAACATTTTTTTCGCTACTCACGACCCAACCCCCTGAATATAAGACGGTGATCCAGAAAATAAGGTTACAACTGCCATCAAAAATTTAAAAAAATCGTATATTATTTGAACAAAATGTACAGGGTACCTATGTTCCAAAAATATGTTTATTTTTCGACATATTCGTCATCCAGATCAATGCATTTCTTCAGCCTGGGCACCAGCTTTTGTATGCCCTCTTCGTATACGCTTCTCCACCTCTGCAAGCCACTTCTTCACTGCCTCCTTCACCTGGAAAAATTGTTTCCTCGTTGTAATGAGGGAGGCACACACCACGAGTCAGCATTCCCCTCCTTTTGTCTTTGATCTTATTTTTTAAGGGTCTCACAATATGACTCAGCATTGATGGTAGTCCCTTTAGCCATGAAATCCACCAACAACATTTTCTGTCCCAAGACACAGATTCCATGATCTTCCCCTCTGAGAACTGGACTTTAAACTTTTGAGGAATGGGTATGGCGCCATTGTTGGGACTGCCTTTTTGACTCAGGGGTATAATGACACACCCAAGTTTCGTCACCAGTCTCAATTGAGTGAAGGAATGCTTCACCCTTCATTTCATAACACCGAAGAAATTAGCGTGCAGCCAAAACGCAATTTTGGCGATGTTCCGGAGACAACATTTTTGATACCCATCTTGCAAGACACTTTGGGTAATCCAGTTTTTCCGAGACAATCTCACCCATAAGGCTTCGCGAGATGGGTGGGAACATTTCATGAAGGTTGTCAATGGTCAGTCGACGATCACTGAGAATTTGTTCATCAATTTGCTGCAGAAGCTCTTCCGAAATGAGAGACGGCATCCATATCCTTTCTTCTTCGTGAGTGTCTGTACGACCTTCTTTAAGATGCCTAACCCACTTGAAAACATGTTGATGTGACAATACCTCAGGTCCACAAGTTTCCACAAGCTGGCGATAGATTTTGGAGGCAGATTCGTGACGCAAAGAGAGGAACTTGATGACTGACCGAATCTCGCATCGACAGTAGAGAACAGCACCTTGAGAGGTTGAGGGAATTGCCCCCGCTTATTTTGACCGTTAGCCCCCTCCTTTTTTTTTAATCGTTAACCCCTCTACACGCACGTATGCCAAACTTGACCAAAAAAAAAAAAAAAAATCCTCTGCGCCATTCAGGGGACTTGTAACCTTACTGTCTGGATGACCCTCGTACAGGATGTCTGCAGATAAGTTGGAACAAATTCAGAAATCGATTCCACAGGTAATTTTCAACGAAAAGTGTGTTTTTAACCTCTAGTTTCCGTGAGTTTTTTCACTTTTAAGTTTTTTTCTCGACCTTACATCACTACAAAAACAGTCGTAGCTCCCTCAACTTGAAGTGTGAAATTAGAAATAAATATACCTACCATTAAAATGAACGTTTAATTTGCTATGATATCAAATTTTTCTAACTAAGTGGGTACCTATCTTTATCAGTTGATTTTCAAGGCTTAAAACTTAGCCTACAGTTCAAATTTCGAGGATCCCGAAATTCGACTTATCGTTCACCCATTCGTTTGTTTCTAAACCACTGCTATTGAGCTGGACACTCAACAGGACAATTTTTCTCCGGATCTCAGCCTTCGGGAGTTTCCAAGTATCGTTTCCCACGTAATTTTTCACGCTATATCGAATGATGACACCCCTGAATCATTTTGACTGATTAGGAATTGGTTTTTCGAGAGAAATAGTCCATTTTCTGGACCATTTTGGTTTTTTATTTTGCTAGAGGAAAGTATTATACAGCTGAGGAAAGTTGTGTGAAACCTCGCATCAGATGTTTACTGTAACTTTACTTAAATTTCTTTAAAATTCATTTTTTTCTGATTTCGGGGGGGGGGGGGTCCATATATACGCCCCTACCTAAATACAATAGGCAATTTATAATAATGTCTTGGGCCCTTCATCAATCGCACAGAACAACTGAGTATTTTAACAGCTAGCTATTAATTGGAGTGCGAAAAAAAAAAAATGTATTTTCTCCTCACAGTAGTTTGGTGTTAGTTCGTAAACAATCTGATTCATGCACGGAAATTATCTAAGTAACTTGAAGTATTTAATAAGAGCGTTAAAATAAATTTATTTCAGTATAAAAATTACAATAAATAAATAAAAGAGGCACTCATGATTAAATAATTTTTCTTATACTCGTATCTTTACCTTTAACCCTCGTTCTAACTAGTTTGATCAAATATTTATGTATTTACACATTTCGCTGGTTTCTTATTCATAATCAGTCACAATACAAGATCCTTCGTGGCATCAGTAGTTAACTAAACGAAACCGATACAAAAATAACCAAACGATGTGTTGTACCTGAATGGAAAACAGAAAATATCACAGCATTGAAAATGCTGACCTGAAAAATAGACTCAGAGCCGAAAGTAAATTCACATTAAATGTAAAATTTCTTCAATAGAAATTTCTCAGGTCGATAAGTCCCGGCAGATCTTGATAAATTTTTTGTTCCACAAGAGGAAATTCAATTCAAAATTGACTTATCCTGTGATGTTACTTGAAGTCTATAGCGATGCCTTCTCCGTTCACCATTATGTCGTCAACGAGGAATCCCGCCGACTGGAGGTCGGAAATGGTTTGCGTGACGGTCTCATCAGATGCATCCGGAGGAACGAGAGTGTAGGCATGTCCTCCCCCACCAGCGCCGGTTAATTTGGAGTGGAGCCCTCGCCTTTTGGTGATGAGGCATATCTCGTCCAGGCGAACGTGTGAAACGCCCAAAGTAGCGAGGAGTCCTTGTTGGAGATCGATAAGGGTCTGCAGAAATAAGTAAAATGGTAATAAGTAGGTAGGGACGTACTCTGCATGGTTCTCATGGGCAAAAATGGAAGAGTTTAGTTGGGAGTGCTCAAGTACATGGGTACTCAAGTACTTCCTTCAAGTACCTACTTGAAAGAAAGTATGAATGTTCGACTTCGGGATCATCAGTATAAGAAGTACCTACTTACAGGATAGAACATTGATTTAAAAGACCCAAAAATTTAAAGGTACCTACATCAAAAGTGCGAGTACAATGGGGTCTGCGCATGAGAAATAAAAATTGGAAAAAACTCATTAATTATGTTATTCGAGTTGCCATGACTAGTAAACACTATTATCTCTAAAACTCCCTAAAAACTCCACGTGGGAGCAGAAATCGTCATGTTAAAATGGAATGTTTTGAATTTCGCGGGGGGTGTGGCGTACGTACCTCCGATGGTTCCAACATTCTCCGCATGGATGCGCTTCGACCAATCAGGGCGCTCCATTTCCGCGCGCATTTTTTCAAACGTTCGCATTTCTCTTGGTCGATAAAAAATGGGGAGACCACATAATTATGAAATAACCCC
>JAEMON010000002.1:9660234-9672916 GCA_030264115.1 Lygus lineolaris | reverse complement strand
CTCGAGGTGGTGAAATCCACCATAACTACTGTAATGAGAGTAGGAACTTGTTGTACTCAAAGTACAAGTGCTTGTACTTTCTAATTGTCCTACTTCAAGTAGAACAAGTAACTATGTACTCTCTTTTTCGGGAACTTCAGAGTAGAGGGTTTAGACGAAAAATTCCGAATTTGAGGCTCAATTTTTTTTGGTCCTACACTTAATAGGAATGTTCGGACAAAATTCAACCACAAACGTTTATAAGTACTTGGCGTTCCAATCAAGTAGTACTAGGTACTCAAGGTGATCAAGTAGTAAGTAGTAGATACTTAGCGTTTCAATTACGAGTACTTGTACTTACCAACTTTATTTCACTTGCAACTATTTAACGACGAAGTAGTACCTACTGTAATTCTACTTACTTTTTACTGGTAAGTGTTCAACAACTCTGCTAATGAGCTAATATTTTCGGAAAAGATTGATTTACTTAAGTAGGTACCTTCCTATAATTGATTGCAATGACCAATTTTCCAGGAAGGCATTGAACGATAATTTATGTACGAAGTGGCATATAAGAAGGGGGGGGGGGGTTCTAGTACCTATTAACTGAAACGTAAGAAGATAATAAGGCTTAAAGATAATAAATTATAAATAAATAGTAAATTCCATATTGAAATGCTATCGCTGATTTGCAAAGGTACAACTGATGACAACCAGAGAGATTGGGACAAGAAACCCTCTGCGTCTTGTTGGCCTATAGAGCAACAGAACATGCCATCTCAAGGATCTGACCAGCACAACTTGTATGGGACGTGAACTCACGCTTCCTGCTCATTTACTCGTTGGTGCTGTGCCTGGAAGAAGACCTCGGTCTGTTTATGCACAGATGCTACAAAAGCAGCTTCAAGATGTGCATGATTCAGCTCGCCAATTATTACTTCAGGCTGCGGATTCAATGAAGCGGCGATATGATATGCACAAGGAGTCACCCCACTTTGAGGAAGACGACCTAATGTGGTGTTTCAGGCCAAGGAGGAGAGTCGGAGTATATCCCAATCTTCAATCGCCATGGATTGGGCCGTGTCGAGTTCTGAAGAAACTCTCTGACGAGGTCTTCCGGATATGTCTCCCAAGGAACTGTAGGAGAGTAGTTCATGTGGACCATTTCGCACCGTTCCACAAGGCTGTCACCAGTGAAATGTTATTGCTGATTTTAAAGTTAATTTCTTAACTTAGTTCTTTAATACACAAGTCCGGGTCAGAAGCAAAACACGAACTCAATATTTTATAGTGTGTTTGTTATTGCCGATGGTGCAGAGTTTCTTAATCAAGGATCAAGAAGAGAATAAGGCGACTCTCTGCTTTCAAAGCAGAGAGTCGCCTTATTCTCTTCTTGATCCTCAATATTTTATTAGAAACCAATATTTCAAGATACTCTTTCTTCTTCTTTCACTACTTCCAATTTGGTCACATAATGGTAACCAGTATTCATTCAGGGATCCCTAACAATATCAACTAAACCCTACTTGACAAAACAGTTTAGATGCTAGTTGATGTAAGCGGCTTTACCTACCTCCAACTGCCGGAATATCGCATCATTCGTATCGGATGATTCAGCACATTCTTTGAACCCAATAAAAATTTTTATGAACTCATCTGCCACAGTTCCCATTGCATCGATGACAGCTCCGACGGATTCAGGGTGAGCTCTGTTCAGATCGGCAACTCTTTTGGCAAGATCGCTTGTTTTCCGAGGAACCTCTGAGAAAACCACAACAGTTCTGGGGTCATTAAAAATACAACATTAAAGTTACGAGTAGAAGACTCATGGCTCTTGCGGGCTGATTCACGAATTAGGAAGAACTAAGGGCGGGATTTATAGACGGTCTTCGAGTTTCTAGAAGACCTTGAGATGGTCTCCTCGAAATTCGGAATACGGATTCGGCATGAGGAATCCTTGAAGACCATCTCAAGGATTGCTTGAAACTCGAGGACTGTCTATAAATCCCGCCCTAAGTTTCTTTCTGACACGAGCTACCTAACCAAATATATGTTAAGGCAGGATTTGTAAAGTAATTTTGAAAAAAAACATTGAAAAACCGAGTAAGAACCTACATACAAGATGTAAGAACAGGGTCATGCTGGGGGCACGAATTTCTCAGTTTTTCTCTATGAGAAAAGTGATAAGATAAAAGCGTAAATATGTTTATAGTAGGTACCTACTTGATAGGTAATTATTCTTAAGAAAACATTCAAAAGCCGTGAGCTTAGTTCAGAGAGGAAAAAAAGTTCCATTCACGCAGCATGAGTTGGGGAGCGAATTTTCAAAGAATAATTTCAACTGATTGGTGGGCGATTATAATAGGAAATTTCACGCTGAATCCGAATATACCATATAATTTATGTTCCTATGTTTAAGATGGATATTTACACCAAAACCTCAAAAACATGTTTTTTGTTTGTTTTGTTTTTAAAGCGTTTTTTTGACTACATTTACAGAATTTGACTCCTTGGAGTACTCCAAAAATTCTGGACAACGAACTCGTCCTTTCTTTTTTTACATTTTGAACTTTTTTATCTCGATTCAAGGGTCAGATATCGTCAGGAGTGACACACAAACACGCACATATAAACTTTTGCATTACTAAAATTTTGAAGCCATTGCAACAGCTTCATTTTCTTCGAAAATTCGCTAATAGGCACCTTGTTAGGAGATCCGTTTCCCCTTATTAAATTTGATTAAATGAAAGAGAAAGAAAGTTGAAGTTAAATATAGTGCACACGATTTTTGAATAGGTAAGTAGGCACTAGGTAATAACTAGTGATAGCAATGATTGTGTAGTTCTGGTGGAAGGATAATATAGGCCGGATGCAATGACTCTATTTCCTCGTATTTGAAATATTTTTAGGCAGTTTTCTTCATTCGTGAGACTAAATTTGAATGCAATTACCAAATCATTTTGCCATAAAAATATCTGAGTGATCGTGTCCGATTGATAATTTGCAATCATATTATTTTATTTTCAATTACCTGTGTTTATCAACAATATTCTCAAAGAGGGAAAAGAATCAAGAACTTTAAGATTTGACTCTTCCTCCTTCCTCCCTTGGGGGTTGATCAGTACAGCGTTGCCGAAGGTGCACACAGTATTGTCCAGACCAGAGGGAGTACCATGCATGATCTTCTCCACACAGAACGCCCATTTGTTGATTACTTCTTTATCCTGGGAGAAAAGTGAGAAAGTTCCAGTCATGCATTGCGGAATGACTAGATACCCAAATTTTCGAAAACCAGACATTTTGACGGGAACTTTTATGCAACATTTTGGCACCATCCGGATAATTTAGTTCCTGGCAGATTATCATATATTTATAAAATTAATGTACTACCTACGTATGTCAAGTAAGCGATTTTTGAAACAGATGGTGTATTTTTTTTTCTGCAGACATTATTATTGTACGGGAGGATTCGAAAAATTAGTTTTTTGTACGTTAACGAATCTTTGTCTCAAAGAAAAAGTCAGATTTGGAAGCTGACCGAACCGATTTTTTGGTTTGCCAACTTCTCACTAGTCGAGGTCAAATAATGATCGTCTGGAATCAGCCCCCAAACGAAACAAGCTCATTCCATTAGTTAATTTATTAGTTAGCTCTAAAAACATTTCGAGCGCCACCTGCGCTCACAAAATGGTCAAGATCAAATAACAAATAAAAACCAACTTGAAACAAAGTTTAAGTTGGAACTCAAACATTTAACGTTAACGACAGGGAATAGATGCATACCTACTCTGTTATTGGTTTGCTCGAATTTCATTAAAGACGGGTCCATTAGTTCATACGTCACCATTGGTTTTCTTTAAAAAAAAAATCAATTTTCTTTAACCTACCCACCAGCTCAACGTGCTACTCAACTGGATATAATCCAGTATAGCAGCATAATATCGACAGCTGCGTTGCAAAAGCCTGTAAGTTCAGAACCTGCAAGTTTTCAGGAGACAACAAATGCGGAGGCAAAAGTTGAAAAAAACGATAACGTGTGGGTGTAATGTGTAAAATCCTACGTTATCAACCATTTTATTGGCTCATTTGTGTCACAAGTCACAGCAACTTGCTCAGTGATGGAGAGGTTTCTAACTTACAGCTTATTACAAACTGTCATAGAGAAGAAATGGATAGTTGTAGTTCAATTCTGTTTTTACTAGCGTGTGTGGAAGGCCCACATTAACCAATAATAATAAAGCTCAAAACCTTATTTTCGGAAAAATTGATCTTACAGGCTTTTGCAGCGTGGCTGTTGACAATATTCAACTGGATATAAATATTCTGACTGATGTTCCAGCTTGCTTAAATAAGTAGCTCTTGATCCATAACTCAACCACATGGAAGAAACAGATGTTTCTGTTTCTTCCATGTCAACCAGGTGTTGTTAAACTTACCTCATCAGAAAATCCACAGTAATGGGTCGTCAGGGCCATCTTGTAAGGTTTAAACATTTCATATGAAATGTTATACTCTCCACTCCCGTGTTTCTCGAAGGCTTTCAACCTGATGTAGTGGTAGACTGCACCAGCGACACAAGTAGCAAAGGCAGCCGAGCTCCCTGTTCCCGCTCCAATTGCCAGAGCAGTCGTTACTTCGATGTCGAAAGGTGTCATATTAATATCCGTACACCAGAGCATCCCAAGAACTACGTAGAATACCGACACAAGGGCTTTCTGTACCTCACTACCATCTTCCACTTTTTGATTGACGAATTCCTGAATCAAATCCACGAATTCTTCGTGATGGAGGAGTTCTGGAGTGAAAATCGAAAACTCTTTCATACCAACACTCAAAGGTTTGTCGAGTATGATTAGGTTGTAGACGCTTTTGAAATCCCATTCGCTGACGGTTTTCAACAGGTTGAAAGTGATTTGATCATGGGCTTGTTTGTGTTCTTTGAAATGTAAATAAGTACGTTTATTAATAGCTGCGGCCAACCCTTGCTTGTTGTACAGGACACTATGCTCACCGATCAAGATAACTTTCCCTGGAGCCGATATTGAAAACGACATCGAAGAATTTCCTTGGTTCATCTTGAATACTTACTACAGCAACGGATTGTTACCTACACGGATTTTGCACTTGAACTGTCGTCGACGCACTTTAACTAGAGATGGGTTCTATCAAGTCTAGTAATATGTAGAACGCAGCATTTCAGTTCACTTGGCAGAATTATTCAACTTTCTACCCTTCTACACAACTTCAAAGTCGTAAAATCGGAATATTTGAGTACAGCACATAAAATAGAATCAATTTTTTTTATGGCAGTTTTATCTGATAAAACTGCAATGACACAACAAGTACAACTACACTGCGGCAACTAAACCAATAACCAATTTTTGGAATGCCGAAGGTAACAACCTATCAAGGTTATATTCGTAATCGTAAAGTCGAACTTCACCTAATCGATTGAGGTTATCGATGTTGTCTTCGTTACTTGTGGATGTACCTAACAGATTGATAATTATTCGCTTCGGATTCGGACAAAGCATGTATAGAAAGATTTCTTTGATCTCCACGAGATAATGGGATACTTATATAATTACTTATGTATTATTACTTATGTCGTATATATCCTAGACCATGAATACCCCTAGTATCCGGAGTTAACATCGATATAGGTCAATCGATTTGAGTAGTTCAAACGTGGAAGGTTATGGAACCGCCTCCTTCTCTGTTGTCCTCTGGGTATGGCTGCCTGTGGTGATGACGAGCCTCCTTCTCCGTTGGAAAAACGTGAGCTTTTCCGAGAAAATGAAAACAGGTCCTCTACTTCTCGATCATCCTCTATGGGGTCTGTTTTCGAGTTTTTGGTGTCAAGAACCTATCCACGGTCACGAGTCCCGGTCCAAGATAAAAGTAAGATTCCCTGAATCACTGTTTTGTTATGCTCTTATCATGACCGTCAATCGTGATTTCTGCTCATTTTTTCCGCATTTTGTACGACTTTCATAAATGCTAGGATTGCTTACTTCATGGGACCTTCTTACATTGTGCATTCCATAGGTCGATAGTGGATATCCGAGTAATCTCCACAAAAATAGGCTGTAATAGATTTATCAAGCTGAGCTAAGAGAGAGAGACAGATAGATTATTGTTGTTCCACGGGGTTTTCAGTTAAGTACCAGAACGATTTTCAGTCTGTAAAATTATTTGTTTTTTGTCCTGTTCCTGCAAGCTGTTGGAGGAGCTCTCTAGGGCTCGAAACGCGTTCGTACACGGTTTTGAGGGTCACGAGCTCTGCATTCACGGAGTAACGGAGACAACGAGCTCTGTGTTCCACCAACAACAAGAACAAACGAGAACGCTCCCATGTAAGAAGGAGAAAGTAGTTTTAGGGCGGAATTCATAGTCGTCACTCAAGCCAAGGGTTTCCTCCACTGGTGTTCTGACTCCCGTATTGACAGTCGTTAGGTATATGAAAACCTTTGACTTGGTGGAGGGACCCTTGACTGAGGAACGCTTGAGGGTCCCCTTCAGCAACATCGGAGGGGAATGCTGCCGCGTGAGGCAAAATTGGCAGCTCTGACAGTGTAACTGTCAGGGAAGGTTGCAATAATAACAGCTCGTTGCCGGTGTTCTGTCTTTCCTCCTGTTCCTCAGTCATTTCTACCCTGTCCCGCTTCCCGGAAATGATAATTCGGCAAAAGCGCGTAGTGTTCGGTGAGGAGGAGAAAATTATGTTGAGGCGGCTGGTCGTGGACAATTTGGATGTTGTGGAAAACAAGCGAAGTGACGCGGTGAGCTTATTGGAAAAGAAGAAAGGATAGGAGGCGATAGGTAACGGCCGAGTTCAACAGTTGCAGAAAGTTTCCACCTGTAAGTAATTCATTACTGTATTGGTAGTTCAGTAGTAGAGTAGGTGAATAGAGGGTTCAGAGGAGACGTGGCCACACAAGCAGAGTTTGTGCTTCCGAATACTTGGTACTTGACAAATTGACAGCCACGCTGCAAAAGCCTGTAAGAACAATTCTTTCCAAAAACAAGGTTTTGAGCTTTATTGGTTAATGTGGGCCTTGTGCACACGCTAGTAAGAACAGAATCGAACTACAACTCTCCATTTCTTCGTTATGCCAGTTTGTAATAACCTGTAAGGTAGAAACCTTCTCCATCACAGAGCGAAACCCTGGAAGTTGCTGCGACACAAATGATAAGCGATAAGGAAATAAAAGAATAAAACGGTTGATAACGTACAGGATTTTACACCCAAATGGCGTTATCGTTTTTTCCAACTTACAGGATTTTGATTCTGCCTTTTTTCCGTCACCTGGAAACTTTCAGGTTCTGAACTTATAGGCTTTTGCTAAGCAGCTGTCGAAATATTCGTCTCATCTGACTCGGGGGAAAACCCCGCCTCAGAGGCGAGCACACCTGAGCATCGAACTTGGCAAATATCGAATCGACGAATAGAAACTCCGCATGTCACCAATGTCTCCTTTCCACCAACATTCGGCGCTCAAGAAAGCATAAACACTAAAAAACATATCAAGTGGTACAATGTAAATAGTCCGCTATTAATATATTAGCTCCTCCTATTATATTTTTATATTACATGTTCTTAGCTCGCATACCTACTACGCGTAATATACTTCTCAGCTGTCTGTACAACTATTACTTACATGTTTTTGTGGCAAAGGTAAATGATGATATCACTATGATACAAAAATATACATATAGGCTAGGTATAGCAAAATGCGAAATGGTTTGATATTTTCACCTCTCCCAATAATGATTTATTATGAATAATTACGATGTTAATACAACTAAAGAAATAATCCTTCGTGTGATAATTTGTATATTGTTATGAAAAGAACCCGGTGTTCCTTCTAACACAAGGGAAGAATACTCTGTAAAACAACAAAAGAGCGTGTGTTAAAACTTCCCTAATTTCTTTTTGTGTATTGTAGATTCCACAATTGTAACAGTTATGGTGATTTTTTTACATCAGCATGTATCAAATTTCAGTAATGGGGTATTATCATCAATTTTGTTAAATTGTTTTTTCTGAAAGAAAGAGAGAAAGATTGTCATGAGGCAAAAATGGTGTATCTGTAATTTTAGTAAATTTATTGAAATATTTATTGTTGTAATGTGGCAGGAAAGTGACATCGAAAAGGGTGTTGTCTGTCATTGGCCAACCCCGTCCAAGATGACAACCTAACAAAATGCAACACAAAGTCCAACATTGTACTGGTCCTGATTAGTGAAAATAGAATTTACTTAATTAATATATTGATGGAATTTATCAATTATTATTAATTAATTATTCCTATTACCACTGCTCCCCATGCGATCTCAGTGCATCCTTTTTCGGTTCAATTCTTTTAGCGTGGCGTGGGAAAGGGTTTCTCAAGAGCCTTTGGAATGAATGCCGACTGTTATTCAAATAGCTGGGATTTTATTCCAAGTTTTCTCCGCACCAGAACGATTAACTATTTTTTTCTTCGTATCAACAGTGTTATTTTATCCCAAATAACGATAGAAAGGCAGAAAAAATTTGATTTTCTCATACAGGTAGTTCCCCCTGCAACTTCAATCTGCGTTGAAATTCGGCGAAATAGTACTGATTCAAAACTGGATAATTTTATTAATACACGAATATTGGTTAGGTATAATTATATTATATGAATTATTATAATATTTTATATGATAATTATATTATATATAAATAATAATTTATTTATTATTAATTTTATTTAGTTTTTCGTTACTCCTACCTTGTTTCTAGGGTCCTTGGGTAAGTCTATTTAAATCTTCTGCGCACACACTTATCAAAACAACAATTCGAGTTGAATCTGCACTGCTGAAGTTGAATCTGCTAGTTGGAAAAGACCTGGTATCTTCCTTCCTATTTTACTAGAAATTATCTTTAGTTTGGTTGGTCGATGTGTTGTAATCAACTGCTCTTTGTTAATTATTAACACGACAAAGGTTTTTATATTATTTGTATCCTCTCAATAAAAAATATTGATCCTTTTGGTGTACCACTTGTCATAATATTTTATTATCGGTTACTATCCAGTATTTTACCTATTCGCCCGAATAGTAGACACCATTATTCGTTAAAATTTTCGGCCAGGATAGTGTGCATTGGAAAGACAGGAAAAGGATAATAAAATGTACACTAATTGGTTTGTTTTTATAGTGATTTCCTAACAATTATATATAATTCACCTTACAATGGTTTTTTAGGGATTTTTACCTCATGAAGAGAAGCAAACCCAACAGAATGCCGGTTATTCAGTCAAAAGTGCAGGCCGAATATTTACGATGGGTATTCGGTAAGATGTTTGACTAAATATTTGGTATTTTGAAAACCCATTATTGGGCGCATCACTAATATTTAGGCTGAGTGAGAGTTCGACATTTAAAAATGATACTACTGATAAGGAGTTAGGTACCTACCTACCTATCTACTGGTCAAGTATCCAGAAAGTTTAAATCATGTTTTTATTCAGCTTATTATTATCCTGTACCTACTAACTTAATAAAACTTATCGAAACTTAATGAAAGTTATCGCAGACATTGTATACTACAATTGAACGAACAGAAACGAAAGCAATGGGGTTGTCGGTTGTAGATACAGAAACTTTTCAAACATTTCCAACAGCTGTAGGGAGGGAGTCTTCCCGTGCGTATTGATTTTCTTTCACCCCGCCTCTGAGATCAATAGTCATCCTCATCCCATGTTAACGCAAACCACCCGCTTAAACATGTGCCACTCCAAACCAACCTATTTTTTCCTTATTTAGGAAAACATCTGCATTTGAAACCAGGTACGAAATCAGTTGTCTCCACTCCTTCTGTTCAGTGTTCATCTTGTACGTTTTGGATTGAGAAGTTTCCCCATTCCATGGAACAACCCTTGCACAACTTGTAGCCCTCTCTCTTGCACCTCGATTATTGCGCCATTGTCGGGTACAGAATCGCGGATAAATTCTTGAATGTACGAACTTGGATCTTAATATTTTCATTCTTATTTTTCGTTTTAGTTCTGATTTACTTGGGTACTAATAAATAAGTACTATTCACACGACATTTTGCTTCGTGCTTGAATGGTTCTACAGTTTACCCTCCCCTTGTTATGATGAATTGTTAGTCGACCTTCATTTCTAATTTGCAAAGTTACCAATCTCATCCACATTTACTTTTGAAGTTTATATACAATGAAAGTAGGATAATTTACTTCTTAATTTGCCCAAACTATATTTTCCGGGGTCGGTTTTCGATCTAGTGAGTGTTCTATGTGTTCCATTCAGTTCATGTCTCAGATGGGCTTCGACGAAAATACCCACCTATGAAAGCGCATATCTGAAGCCTAATCGCTCTTCACCTCTGATGTAGATATGTAAACGACGCCTTTCAAACCAGTTGAACGGTTGGACATTTCCAGAAATAGGTATAGGCAATATTTTGTTAGAGATTGGGAATTACTGTTTTACTTGGATGGGGATTCGAATATCCGCAGAATAGGTAGGTATAATATCAGAATAGGTAGGCATATATAAATATTTCGAGTATTGGGTTGGTACTACATGTCGGCACTAGTAGTAGTAGATTAAAAAACCTAGTTCAGTTTTAGAAACCTAATGTTAAAAAAAAGAAAAGATATCAGTAGGAATCTAGTTCTTATCTAATGAAATATGAATTAGTGAATTAATTAAATCTGATTACTTAGTCTAAATTAATTTTTTATCAACAAAATATTTTATTTTTTTAAAGGTATATTCATCCTTTTGAAGGCCATCCTCAAAGTTTTATAAAGATTGCACTTTTTTTTAATTTCTGCTTACATAATCTTGACTTGTATATTCATGCAGGCAACTAAGTTAACACTTTGTAATCAGTTCTTGAAAAGAATTCTTTAGACAACCAACGATTCTGTGTAGCAGTTTCACATAGGTATTTCAATTCCATAGCTTCATGAGAATGCTGGAAGAGGAAGTGCCTGGAGCGCAGGACACCATCTACCTGTGCAACTTCCGGGTATCAGTAGATGGCGAGTGGCTCTGCCTTAAGGAACTCCACGACGTCGAACTACTTCAGGATGGATACCATGATCCTTCAACGCCATCTCCAGTTGAACCTCCGTTCATTGGTAGAGTGGGATATACTTACCTACCTATTTTAGGATGACCAGGGCACACGGTGTTTGTCTGTTTGTGTGTTGGACTAGCACGGTTCACATGGACTACATTACGTAGCTACCTAGAGATCTTATTGATCTTATCCTCTGTTTTCTGGAGTATTTTGTAATGTCTTTTTGGATCCAAGAAGTCCTTTCTTTCGAGCGCGTGACATTCAGTGAATTATTAGTAAGTATCATAGCTTCAAATGTGAAGGTACTCAATAAATTACTCAGTTCATACCTAGGACTATAGGTAGGTATGTGAGAAAGATTGTTCACTCCGATGGTGAACAAATCTAAATAACTACATCTTCCCAACGTTCTACTTACAATCAGCTTCACAATCTACAATTGCTAGTGAAGCTTCTGTTGCCGTAACTTTATCCTTGTCGGGATTAGGTGGGTACCGATCTTACACCAGAATTTGAGTAGGTGTGACAGTTTTTCCAGTAAGTACAACTCCTGCCATATTTCCCACGATCGAGCTATGGAATGCACATAAATTCTACTGATTAATTAGAATATTTCTTATGTTTTACACTCATTCATTGCTTTTATTTGTATTCCAAATTTCAGCTAGAGATCCTGTGGTCATCGAGCGACGGAATTTAGTGAATATTTCAAAACTTATCGTCAAAGAGCTGATTGAAACTTCCTTGAAATTCGGCAGAATGTTGGATTCCGATCATATGCCTCTTCAGCATTTCTTCATTGTTTTGGAGCACGCGTTGCGCCATGGGCTTAGGCCGAAAAAGGTACCTATCGATTTAGGCAATTCTTGAAGCTCATATTGTACTACCATGTGTTTTTTAATTTATACAGTTATCTTGAACAAAATATATAATGAATGAAATAATGAAAGTGAACATGTGAGGAATTAGCGGGTTTCTCACAAAACTTTTTATAGGTCCTACTTCCTACTTCAGTCATTATAAATTATGCTCGTAATACTATAGACTATATCAACTTTACGTATTTTAAAGGGGCTGCTTGGACCTAAGAAAGAACTATGGGACATCTTACAAGTTGTTGAAAAACTCACAACTGAAGCACAAGACATTACGAGTAGTGTGAGAGATTTACCCACTGTGAGGTAAGTTGCTTCTAAAATAAAATGCGTTTAAAACATACAGCAGCGTCACTGATCCTTGTTCTTGAATACCTACCTGCCTATTTAAATGGGGAATGGACATGGGTCAGAATTTGATATTTTTTTAAACCTGAGAATCGGATCCAGCACCCTCGAAAAGCCCTGTTTTCAAATCCCAATGTTCAGCCCCGAAATTCGAGTAGTTTGGCTGGTATTATCAGAAATAAAAATGACGTCATCTGGTATGTAACTCTCTTTCAGGCGGTTCCCATATGAGGGAGCGAGAAGGCAATGCATACTATCGTTTCACCCTTTTTCCTTTCTGTTGCCTTATCACAATTTTCGGTGAAATTGATATGAATACCTAATAATTACATTCTACTGGAAGGAACATGCGGAGTATACTCTTAGCGAATTTTCGAAGAAAATGAAGCTATTGCAA
>JAEMON010000002.1:9635163-9647247 GCA_030264115.1 Lygus lineolaris | reverse complement strand
CCCCCCCCCCCCCCCCCCAAATTGAAAATCCTGGGTGCACCCTGCAAATATGTAGTACCTACCCAACACTCGGATCCTTGAGGGATTTAGTAGTCAATAACAGTAACTATCATCTGACCTTACCTATTCCAGCTATTCACTATTTACTCCTATAAATTACCAATACATGTTTGCCACAATTTGCAACCTTTTTTGTCATTTGTTTAATTAAAGTAGTGGGTGACTACTTCTAATAATCATAGTACCTACCTATTATTATCAATAATATTTTGGGAAGAAAAAATTTTTTTTTGCGCCATAACGTATACACATTGGCTCACAATGGTTGTGGTTTACCATGGCTAACTTGAGATTTTTTAAATGAAAATTGCAGAGCTTGGGTCTTCTGTCCAAGCTCATTATGCTGTGATTTGTAGCTCATAGGTGTATTGCACCGGTTCCCAGGAAAATGAGTCCTCGCTAAAACACAAAACGGAGCTCATATCTAAGCTAGAGGCTAAGACCTGTGCAATGACTGACACGTTACAAATCATGGGAGACAAGTATGTATTAGTTTTTTTAAATATTCAGATTCAAATGTACTCATTATGATTGGAAACATATTATGAATTTAGAACCATTGCTGCTAAGTGTTCTGAACCAATAAACTACAATATCTTGCTATATCCTTGAAAATGAACTGAGTGTTGACAATTTTTTCTAGTTCTTCTACGAGTAGGTACCTAAAGATAGGTAACCACTTGAGTATCTGAATAAACGTCGAGAATGTACATGTACTTCAGAGGTACTGTACTGAAGAATAGTTTTAAAAGATACCTAATCGAAATAGTCACTTCCACCTATGTAGGTATGGCTCAGTAATCTTCGTTGAGAGCCACCTATTCTCTCAATACCTACCTAGAAGAATATCACACTGAGTTTGTTGACTTTTTCAATGGAACCTCGTTAGTTTACATATTTAAGTGAGTTTTTTAGTCCGCATTTATTTGCACTCTCACTCACGTTTGTTGTACCTACAACATTGCTCAGCAGAATTATTGTAGACTCAACAAGGGACTCGACGTGGCACTAGGAACTTTGGTTGATAACATGTTTGTTCCTAAAAATGTAACCTCGGAGAAATTGAAGATTCATCACAAAGTTTATTTTCCAGGCATTTAGTAAGCAGTAACTAGTTGAAATATGAGATAGAAATGTTCTATATTTAGCTTTGCAATCAGCTTTCTGAAAGATCTCATATGAAAATTTTAAAAAAGTAGGGGAATAAATCGCAAGCATATTTCCAAAACTGAGTTACTTCTTGCTTGTGGTTTTTATGACCTGTGAAATGTATCTGCATTTACGTTTCATGAAGATTCCAAAAAAATTAGTCCTTAAAATATCAAATTAATTCATTTCATTTATTAACGCATGGGTTGTCACTTGATGCATTGTTTGTTGTAAGCTTGATATTTAAAAAAAAGAGGAACAGAACCGCTCATCATCACCACAGGCAGCCAAATAAAGTGGTTATTTTTTGTGATGAGTAATTCGTTTAAATGTATGTACCTAATTTTAGGATAGTATATGGTTTTCTGTGTAGCCAGAAAGACCTGACTATGTATTCACTGTTATTATTTTTGTAAATAAAAATGTAAGGTGATATTTGGAGAATATGCTGCTAGATTGGAACTGTGTTTTAGGTGAATTAGTTGAGTCTTAGAAATGTTACCTACCTAATTTTCTGAATTTGAAGTAAAGTGAAGCTTGCTTTACCTCATCGTGCTTGACTGTAGAGGAATCATTGTTGTTTAAATTTATCAAAACTGTATCTGTGTAATACACTAAACTGAATTCAGTCAACGTGTTGATCAAATTTTGCTAACACCATTCCAAAAAAAAACAAAAAACGAATCTGTACGAATAAATTTGTGGTTGAATACGTGGGAACCTAAATTGCCGAGGTTAGGTAGGCTTTCCAGGTAACTAGAGGTTTTTATTCGTCTTGTCGTTACTCTTTGTAAATACATTGGAAGCGACAGTGATGATGTATAATTAGTATACTCGATTCGTTGCATGATTATAGTACCTACTCTTTTTCTAACTGAAAGTCTGGCGAATACCAAACAGTAACGGACTGCTTAAGAATAATGGGGCATTATCATCAATTTTTTTAATTTGTTTTCTGAAAGGTAATGACTCAAAAGAAACAATAATGAAGTCGTAAGGCAAAAATAGTGTATCTTTAATTCTAAAAAATTTATTGAAATATTTGTTATTGTAATATGGCGGGAAAGCGACGTTGAAAAGGTTGTTGTCTGTCATTGGCCAAAGCCGCCCAAGATGCCTACTGAACAAAACGAAACACAAAGCCCATCACTGTTTGGGCTCCTGATTAGTGAGATTAGAATTTACAGAATTAATAAATTGATTGAATTAATTAATAGTAATTAATTTTTAATTAATTATTTAAATGATTCCTATTTTCACTGCTCTCAATGCGATATCAGGCAGAAAATTTTTGATTTTCTCATACACGATAATTCCCCATTTTCAACATTTTAATATAATAAAAATAGCTACAAAAAATAGTATCACGTAGGTACCTACTTATTTCCCGATACGTACCTACCCACAACAACTACAAAAAACACCTGAAAATATTGCGAAATCGGTTCCTAGTTGGTATCTATCTACATACCTTGAGGAATCTCGTTTCTTCAGGGAAGGAGGGTTCTCCCTGGTTCCCAAGGGAGAGGGTTACAAGTAATTGAGAGTATTCTTTTCTCGAAAATTAGAGCGAAGGTAGCAGCGACTTCCATTAGGTAGGTGTTTTATTATATATTTTTCAGTTGAAGCAATGAGAGGGCTCTTTACCTTACTTTTCCTAGCTCTCATACAAATTATTTATTTGTGAATTTCCGAAATAACCTCCTTTTAGGCAAAAAGAAGTAGAACGAGATATAACAGAAGCTGAGCAAGTTTTGAAAAAAGTATCGGAAACCTCTGATGCTCTAAGGCAGGAAAGGGATTTGAGGCAAACATTGGAAAACGCCATCCAGCTTGACAAAAACAGAATCAACGACTTGCAAGCTGAAGTCAATCAGCTCCGTACGTTAGCCAAGGTGAGTGAATGATTTTCATTTATGTAGGTAGTGAATTATTGAATAAGTGAATGCAATTACGTATTCCCAACTTTATACGTACCTAAATAACTTTCATTAATTTATTTGTCCTTATCCTAGTGTGGAACTTACGGGAACGCTCAGTGGTACCTTTAGGTGGTACCCAGATTCTTTGTTCTCCTGAAAATACAAACTATCTGAATTTGGATACATGGTTTCTTATATATAGTGCCTACTAGTATTCCTACTTAAATACACTTAAGTATTCTTATATACTATACATACTTATATTATACCATATATAGTTTCAATATTTCTTATACCTAACAGTCAACTACAAGAAGTTTCCCGTGTTGATAAGAATTGTTGAATTTAAGATTATTCTCAGACTTATATTACATTCTGATTCCATCTAGAATTACGTGGCGCTCCAAGAGGAGAAATACAGGTTGGATGAAAAATGTCGAGAACAGGAAGAGACTTTGGAGGAACTGGGTAGACATCTTAGTGACTCCAAACTCAAGATTTCCGAGCTCACCGAAGAAGTAAATCAAACTATGACAGAATCTCCTAGTGGACTGAATTGGGCTTCTGATAAAGATGTTGTCAACTGCAAGTCGTGCACAAAGGATTTCAATCTGAGGAGGCGAAAGGTCGGTTCACTTCACTTTAACTAGCTACTGTGGTGGGACTTGGGTAAATAAACTAAAACACTAATAATTACAAACCAAATCAGTTTTTATTTGCAGAAGCCTGACAAGGCAATACAAACGTCTGGTATAATATATCAAAACTAAAATAAATAATTAAAAATAACACATGACTGCGGACGATTCACACTATGACTACCTATTGACTAGAATAATTACACCAACCACCTGACATCCCAAAACTCATCCAACGAATACATTTAACAATCTTGATCCCATCTGGATTGGACATCAATTAAGCGATACGCTGAGGCGAGGGAATGGCGGGTATAAGTTGTTTCAACCCCTTGTAGCATAATCGTGGGTATCCGATGCACTTGATAAGGTCATGATTCTAGACTTGACATACTTAAGGACTACCAGCGCATACACACTCGAAACGTAAGGAATACCTAATAGGCGTAGGTAGGTAGCCAAGTAGTGTATACAGTTCGGGCAATATTTTTTATTGGTTTCTTGAAAAGTAGATATTCTGAGCTCGGTGGTTCATGGGTTTTGTTTCTTCAATTTACACTCGTGTATTTTGATACCATCCACCTTGTCAGAAACGTCTATCAGGCCTACTTTCTGTGGTTCTCTGTATTCACTCTTTGCAACGACTGGCACTGAAATGGCTGATTTGCCCCATCTTCGTCATCCCCAGCAATGTCAGGTTTTGGGTCCATCCATGAAGAAGAAGGTTTAAATACAAGTGCAGTCACAGTGTTGAGACTTTCTACCCGAACGCTATCATTATACCTTGCAATTCTTTCTCTCTCCTCTCTCTCTTGTTTGAGTCTTTCAAGCTCCAGTAGTTTCCGCTGATAGAATGATTTCGGTTCCGCTGGTTTGACGATTTGAATTTTCTTTGTCAAATTATTTTGGTACCCTCTTTCAATGACTTTTCGGTACCCCACGTACAAAATGCAAATCACTAGTAAGAGCAGAGGCAGTGATGCGATACCGAAATAAATCGAATAGTTCACTGAAGTTCTGGGTGAAACTACGTACCTTCCGCTCGATCGAAAAATTACACATTTGAATGTTTTTCCTGGCTCAACGAACTCCTTGAAATAAGTGCAATTGACGTAAATCCCGCAGTTGAAAAGACCAGCCACCAGAGGATATGTCGAGTTGTTGGCGGTAGCTGTGTACTCCAAACACGGAACCTCATCCGCGGTGCAACTGTCTGAACAAGAACTGAAGTCGCAGGGTATTTTCTGGACGCTATGCGTTGATGTTACTTCGCAGTCCAAAGCACTGGTAGTGGTGAAGTAATAGACACCCAATGGATATAAAAACAGATTGACAGTCACTCCAAACACCACTAAACACACCACAGTAAATGCTGAGCAAAACCTGATTTCAAAATCCGAGAACCAATTAGATAGCTCCATTGCAGTGCAGCGTCTGATGCTTCATTGCGTGGTGCATCTTGATAATTTTTCAGAACACTCGAGCGAATCAGGCCAATTGGTCTCAAGCGCTGTGCCTTGGGAATTACTAATGTGCTCTTGGGATACGTTAATTATTTATTGAGCGTCCCATTCAATTAATTGGTCTGAAACAAGAAACGCTCGTTTGAGAGGTACTTCTTATTATTATAACTTTGCGCCCAACATTTTTAAGCTTTCTTTGTACAAAAAAATCTCCGTCTATCCCTGAATTCCAATTTTTTTTGTTATTGAAAATGAGCGCCTTCAAAATCAGCTTGGCCGACAAAATAAGGGAAGATTCGCCTGCGCGTTACTGTAAAAATGTTATCTATGAACTAACATAATAAAATTCACCTTGATCATTACAGGGTATAGTCTCTTGAGTCGGGGATCCTTCTAGGAATTGATTCTACAACTATTTTCCAACAAAAAGTTCCTCTTAAGAGATTTTCCAATAAAAATAGTAGATGGTCTCTTTTGAATTTCATTGTAACTGGATAAGAAAAAAATGAGAAAAAGCCTACTAAACTCATTTGCTCGTGGTCCAACGAATCGATTTTGCTCAAAATTGGTGGATCGATCGGGACATACCGCTAGATGATCCCCTACCCATTAATTTCATTTTGATCGACTCGAAACTTGCATAACTTACATAATCGCTTTGCATAGGAAACATATAGACAAGCTTTGAGTTTTAAAATGAACAGTACAAAGTGATCCATATCGCTGAAATACGTGGAGAATCGCCTTCGTGTTACTGACGAAGGGAAGCTTAAGTTGATAACACAACAGTAAAATTCACCAGGCTTTTGCTTTCAATACCCAAGATAGTGTATCAATCCATTATTGAAAGAGAGCTCTCAAAATCACCTTATCTAAAATTATTATTCGTAACCCTTAACACACACAAGTATGTCGAGATTCGCCAGCGTGTTACTGACCGAAGGGAAACTCAAATCGGTAACATAATATTATGGGAATACAAATTTTCCCAAATTCTTTTACTATTATTTTTTTCTATCTTCACGGCTCGAAATTTCCCAACTTTTCCGAGTCAAAAAATCAGCGAAAAGTAGGGAATTTTGAAAAATTGTCACTTCAAAATTTGGATTAATCCAAGTTGGGATAATACAAGCTGGACTGTTCCCCCACTTGGGAGAAAGTAAACTTTTTGGAACTTTTAAAAAACTCATAATTTTAGAGTATCTATGGTAACTCGAAGTTATGCATGTTGGGAAATCCCAGCCTTCTACTGGTTCTTTCCCTTTTCTTATTCCCTCTCCCTTTCTTTTCTCTCATTTTTAATTTTTTTTACTTTTATTCGTTCTATCTCCACGGCCCGAAATTGCCCAACTTTTACAAGTGGAAAAAGCTGGGGGGGGGGGGGATCCCCCCATGGCGACGGCCCTACAGCTCAATACTGATCAGCTTCAACATCAGCTCGGCCGCAATAATAATTGATCATTTTCCCAGAACTTCCCGAGATTCGACTTCGTGTTACTGACAGAGGGGAAGCTTGAGTTGATAACATACAGTAAAATTCACCAGGCTTATTTTGTTTTCACTACCCACGATAGCCTTTCAATTTGTTATTGAAAAAAAGCTCTAATATCAGCTCGGTTGCAATAATTTATCCTTTCTGCTGAAATACTCGAGATTAGCCTTCATGTTACTGACGGAAGGGAAGCTCAAGTTACATGGTAACAAAACAGTAAAATTCGCCATGATCATATAGGCCCGCGAGAAGCCTTGTGTTTTCAATGTGTTATTGAAAATGACCTCTTTCAGAACCAGCTCGGCCGAAATCACGCAAGATTCACAGATGGAATGGAAACTCAAGTTTGTAACATAACAGTGAAAATCACCATGATCATAATAACTCTGCTCTCTCACTATGGCCGAAAGCCTTGTATTAGTTCAAACACTTGACCTAGTTATTCCTCACCTACAATTTCATTGTATTCTGATTAATTTATTAACCCTTTAGCTCAAAGGCCCGCGGTATCACGTAAAAATTAGATGTAACCTGGGGCCAAGGCCCTCCTTTTGGCGCAAATGGTCAGGCCCTCTTTATCGGGTTCTTACGCCATCCATCTTTAGTCGAAATAACTATTCTCCAAGGACTTCCTGTAGGAGTGGAAAATATATCACCATGGAAGTCTTCTTCTTTATATTATCCATCATCGTGTTAGTTCTAAAGCTTACTGATATATGACGGAAAGACTGCCTTTCCACCATTGTGTCGTGAAGGTTGAAAAATGTTTGGCCTTCACAATTTTCTAGGGTTGGTACCGCCTATGTTCAAAGTTTATCTTTCATTGTTGAGAATCTTCTTTCAAATGATATTACATTGACATTACATAATGCTTTACATTTCAGCACCATTGCCGGAACTGCGGTGAAATATTCTGCAATTCCTGTTCAGATAACTTCCTTCCGATCCCTCCGTCTACTAAAGCCGTTCGCCTTTGTGACCAATGTCACATATTAATTCTCGCCAACTGCACCGTTGTCAATGATTAATCCCACCGAAGAAAATCTCGTCAGATCCGATGCACCTGTAGGTAACCCTTGGGGGTACCTTCCTATTGGATGGGGTAAAATTATTGTCCGCATGCTCATTCACAGAGATCTGGTTAGTTTTTATTATTTAACTTATGTAAAATACTTCCAAGTGTGTTGTAGTTGACGGTGCTCCGTGTATCACAATATTTTTATAGGTAAGTAACTTATATTTTTATTCGCGGGATAGAGCTTTAAATTTCGGCCTTCTGTGCCTATATTATAATATTTATACGAGATAGATCGATCAAACTGGCATTTCAACCTTGATTTTATAAATTATTTTCATATATTAGGTAGGTACCTTACTTTCACTCTGTTATTATGTTTATTACTGATGGCGCATTTATTGAATTGTTATATGATTAAAAAAAGATATTTGTTATTCTATGAGGAGCGTAACTGCCTACATTTATTATGAATCGCAGGTTGGTAACTGCACGCAGTGTCTAGGCCATCTAGAAGTATTGAATCAGTGGTTGAGTAGATACCTAGTTACCGACCTCTTATATTTTAAAATAATTATACGTTATATCCAAATGTGGAACTACCGAAAATTGAAGTTGTTAAAACTATAGTTGTTGTATTTATTACTATCCCTTGGTACCTCCTTTTTGCTTCCTCATTTCCGAAGTTTTGAGCTTCCTCATTTCCAAAGCCTTATGTTCATGCAGGCATTCGAACAAGTTTTGTCCTCCAAATTATGACGGTACGTCGAGCTCTCATCTCAAACAGATGGCGCCTGGATTGCTTGCGACTCGCGACCAAGTTCCCGCTACATGTTCTTTTTACGGCCTAATTTGCGGGATGGTGAGTCCATACAAGAGCTATCACCAGATCTGGCCAATTATTACACAATGGTTGGACCGGGTTGACAATGACGTACCGTCACCTACCTCTCTTGCCACAAGGGGTGGGGGAAATTATGATGTCCCACCATCAGATTTCACCCCTTCTCTACCTTGACATGATAGCAGAGCGTTGATTTATTTCAGTATTGAATCCACTCTCAACACCTCTCCTCAGAAGAGGATTGGGTTGTGGAGCTTCCCCAGAAGGGACTCCTAGATCCTCTGGATCTGTAGGTCTCCTTTGCTTTCAAGTTGGCTTATTAGTTTAAATTTAAAATTCTATTTTCACATGTTTATGCCTTTGAGCGTTCAATTCAATTTCACTTTCCTTAAGCCTTGGCGCTTGTTCTAGGGGTTTAAATGCCTTAAAAATTAATAATTAACGGGTTTTATTCCCGATATTTGTATGAAATTCCTAAATATTATAAAATCCCCAAGTTGGGTAATTTAAATATGCTTGTGTAGTTCCATCATTGAATGGAAGAGTGAAATAACTCCTAGAGGTTTTCCAGATGAAACTCCTGGATTGGAACCTCTGACTACCTCAGGGGATAATTGGCAAGCAATAAGACGATGACTTCCTCTGCTAAATTCGATGTATTTAACAATACATAATATGATAGGAGACCGGTTTCGACTATATCGTCATCCTCAGTCCTAAAAATAAACAAAAAACTTTCTCAGTTTGACTATCTCACTTGACTACTTAAGTACTAACAACTAGGCGTATTAACTAAAATTCGATTACAAAATAAAGTAAGTGAACATTGTAGGTAGGGGGGGATGCTAACAAATTTGGTAAAAAATATATACCTACATGTAAAAAATATACAAAAAAATATAATATGTTTGGTAAACATCTCTGACTACCTATAAAAAATCTTTTCTTTATTTTTTCTGCCAATCTTGTAGGAGCATAGTTTTGCACAAGTAGAAACTTAGCAGTAGTGCCATTATGATGGAGGTCTTCTTACCTTGAGGTTTTCCAAATGCCCTTTTACTGTATCTGAGCCTCACACTATTTTAAGGACCACATCCCAGTTTTCTGAAGGGGAATAAGACGGTACGTCGAGCTCTCAACAGGTAGCGCCTGGGTCGCGAGTGGTCCAGGCGCTACCTGTTGAGAGCTCAACGTACCGTCATACTCCCCTTTCGAAAACTGATCGCTCGCGACCAAGTTCCCCCTATTTTCTTTTTACAGGCGGTTCTACAGCTGCTCAGGGATGGTGAGTCCATACATGAGCTGTCACCTGATCTGGCCAATTATTACACAACGGCTAGACCAGGTTGACTATCACGTACCGTCATCTACCTTTCTTGCAGCAAGGGGGAGGGGGAAATTATGATGTGCCTACCATCAGATTTCACCCCCTCTCTACCTTGACAAAATTTGAAATTTTCACATAGTGCTATATTGGTCCGACAGCAATGAAATTCATAGGATACAGTCTAGGATGCACTGCACAATTCATGAAAATTTTCACCGTACAATCCATGAAAATTTCATCAAAATCAGATTGCAAGTTTTGAAGTTTCAAAGCTTCTAAAACAAATTTTGCTCTGTGAGACCGTGTTTGTCTAACTGCGTACCTATGTTTGTCTGTGGTCCCAGGCGAAACTCCGACATTTATGGTCCAATAAATTTACAGGGATTGTGAGGTTTGGGGCCTAGATGGTCAACTATAAGTTTCAGCCCTCCTGAAACATTTACGTCAAAAAGACTGTTTGGTAAGTAGGTAGCTAGTGACTGGTCAGACAGTTTTCGAATCTTGGTCAGCGCCCTCAAATCCCAAAAAAATCTAGTCGAAAATAGAGTTTATCGATGAGCTGAGTCAAAAATTGAGCTCTCTAATCAGTTGAGTCGAAATCTGAGCCCTCAAATCAGCTGAGTCGAAATCTGATCCCCTAGAGCAGGTAAGACACAAATTAGGCTCTCAGCTGTGCATCAACATATAAGGGTGGACAGAAGAGAAATTAGGATGGGTCAAGTTTCAGCGCTTTTCATGAACCTAGGTACACCTACCTACAGAAGTGAACATGATCCAACAGCCCTGCATATTCTCCTTTTCTGAGCTAAGCTGATTAATCTATCATTAGTTTCAAAGGGGTTCAAACCGTCACATTCGCCTTACCTACCTTAATAGAAGCTTGGTGGGGGGGAAAACTAATGCTGTGTGCACAACTGGTATACAACCATGGCAAGAGGCAGTGAGGCACCCGTAGAATAGATAGCTACTGATTGTAACATAAGGCACCCAGCATGGAAGCGCCTCGGCTTTTCCCCTTCTATAAACGTGTCCCAAGGTGGTGTCAACTTGCACAGGCGTGACTGACTAACCCAAGCCCAGTGAGATGTAGCCTTCAAGCTCAAAATAAAAACCTTATTCGAGGGTTGCAGGTTATCACGGAGACAAATTGTTTGTAATAGGATGCGGATCGACGCATTCAAATTCAAGTGGCGAAAACATTAGTGGACACTAGCCAAACAGGATACTGTTTCCAAAGGACAGACCATCCCCCACCGTACCACTTCTCGCTTTCGCATCGCCAGTGGTCCCCCTCAGAGTGCACAGTGGAAATAATTTAAAGTTTACTTTTCCTACATATTATTATGTACCTACTTATTCCAAAAACATGTTCCATGTTTCCTTGCGTTGATCCTTGACCTAAATTGTAATAATCTGGGGTGTCCCCCTGATTTCATTCGACAATAAATGTACCATCATGAACACAAACCACTGGCGGCTATTTTCCAACCAAATTGTTCAGTTCCGAGATATTCGATAATGTCCAACCAAACATTTGACATTGGGAAACGACATTTACAATATTCCAACATAGGATTTAATAGTACCTAATCTGAATATCATTTGAATTGTACATATTTTGTAGTTGGAACAAATCTATCATCTATCAAAAGGTCGTCGACCTTTGAAACTTTGTGAATGTAGCAGGCACATTATTTGTAGTGATTCCAGCTCCATTTCTTTGGGGTGGATATCAAAGTTCGTTCTTAAATTGATTTTTAAAAAACACTGATGATTGAGATTGATCATTTTAGGAATTAAATTGGGCCTTACTCCACACTTTGTGTCCTGTCCTGTCCTTATCCTCACTTCCACGTCCACGTGATACACTTGTATCTCTCCTCTATGAATATGACGTCAAGATAATGTCTCCGATTATTCGTCAGGCACTGAAAGTTTACTGTCTGCGTCTGCCTTTGAGTATAGATAGATGGAGCATGGAGTGCGTAGTGCCTATCTTCTCAACGAAGGGGACAAAGGTTCCGAAAGCGAAAGAGACACCTTCGGGCTTAGGCTATCTTCGGTAGGTCTTTTCGCCTGTGGCTAGTTTTGAGCGCGAATTTCCGGTTTTTGTTAGAGATGGCCGTCGCTGCCTAAAATATCTATATATCGTCACTTCCAAAACCAAGGCGGAT
>JAEMON010000002.1:9604145-9635153 GCA_030264115.1 Lygus lineolaris | reverse complement strand
ATCCGCCTTGTTCCAAAACCCATTCTGATACTAACGCCAAAACCCAGCCGCATCTTGAAACAGCGAATACCTAGTCCATTGGACCATAGATAAAAACGAAAAGGGAAAACCCCAAAAACAAGAAAAAGCGAAAACGGCAGGAAGCTAGATGTCGGCCATTCTGAGGGGCCTCTTTCAGAACCAATCGCGACGGTGGTGGCACGTATAGTTTCCCTTTCGAACTAGCACTCCATCTATCTATACTCAAAGCTGTCTGCCACTGCCATGAAAAAATATTGGTGTCTCAAGGTTGGAATTGGAATTTTAACCTTTACTAATTATAATAAGTTACCCACTGAATTTGTGAGACAAGTCATTCTTTCGGATTTAGAAAAGTGATAGTGTACGGAGGTTTGTGTTCAATCATTACTATCAGTAGGAATTAGTTTCCAGTAACTTATGAGTCTCATCAAGAGCCAAATCGCGTTTGGTGAGTGGATTCCTGAACACTAGAAGGGAACTAGGTTACGGCGTTCGTAAGAATCCACTTTCATTATTTGAAGGTAAATACTGAATTCCGATTATAAAATTTTTCTCATAGTGATTAGGTAATTCTATGAGAGACAGAAACAAAAATTCTGACCGGCCAAGGTCAGCCGCTGAATCTTGTCTTTGGAGTGACACATTTTCTTAGTGTCATCGTCTTATTGTCCATG
Organism: Lygus lineolaris; assembly: GCA_030264115.1. NCBI lineage: Eukaryota > Metazoa > Arthropoda > Insecta > Hemiptera > Miridae > Lygus > Lygus lineolaris. The sequence continues at coordinate 9,634,458 of JAEMON010000002.1, read as the reverse complement.
ACTACAATTATTTTCATGTGCGCCAAATCATCTAGGTACCTGTAAAACTGTCATCTTTGTTCACCAGACGAGAACGACAAGATGTCACTTCGGAAACTTGTTGAAGGTGATTGTGGTGGCTCCAACGCTCTTGTCAATCTAACGTCGCACTACGTTCAAGACAGAGGATTGAAAGATGAAGGATTCAATAGTTTTTCTCACTCGGACCCAATTACAACTGCAAACTCTGAGCAGGTAAAATGCATTTAAAAGCTAGGTACTACAATAACAAATTATTATTGGCATGATAATCTTTCTATGAAAATCTCTCTGTCCGGCAGTAAAATGAATAGCTGTTTGAGGCTTTATTTCATCATGTTCTTTTCAGAGTGAAATCAGGGCATTTTCCCCCAACTGTCCAACGAATTCTAGTGTCTTCACATGTACATCTTAGTGTTGTAGTGTTGTGTTCTCCTATCATTTGCCATTTCCTTGAACCACGCCCCTGCCAGTTTCATAGATTGTCGCAATCTCATCCTGTTTGATTTAGATAATAATATGCTATTATCATTTTTCTCTGTGGTTTCGGAGAATCTATTGGCTTTGCAGCCGCCACTAACACAAGGTCACGCATGTGCTTGTCAAGTGATAGATTTGAGTTTAGCTCGTATTACGGGCTGAACCGAGATACCTAGGGAACTGTGGTAACTCTCTATTCTGTGGCCTTATGGACACTGATGTTGATCAGCGACCGAGGAGAGTTAAATAATCTCTAATATTAGAAATCTCATTCAACATAATACCTACATTCTTCAGTCGTGATTCATAGTTCCTTGGTGAATGAATCTGACGAGCTTCTGGGAAAATGAGACCCTGGCCCTTGGTTTATTGCTAAGTTATTATATATATTGGTAAAACGATAGATGTTGAATCATACCTACCTCGATTGAATCTTTCCTTGATTGACAATAAAAGAATGGAGAATCCTTTAAGGGGCCTGGGAGTCATTTTAATTCAGTTTTCCCCATTTTCCTTATCCAATTGTTCGCTGATTTTGATGCTGTTTGCGGAATAAATTCTTCTTTTTATTCAAATCTCCTGGTGGATCAGCTGTGCATCATCTTTTAATTTCGTAATTTTGAATTTTTCACCTTCCTTCCTCTTAAAAAGTGAAATTGGCATAGACACTTCTACCCCCGCCAACCGTATCAAAATCCATTGGAAATTGGCTGAAAATAATGGTGTAAACTGTTCAACGATAAAATAGTTAGGGGGGGGGGGGGGGGACCTGTTTTCAAACTTATTGGTCCCAAGCAGTAATAATGCTATGGTAAGAGTTTCTATAGAATCTTTGGTAGCTGAGATTTAGGAATTTTGAGAATATTTTGGGCTCACTCCCGTACCTTCTTAATTTAAAGGATTTTCGATAATATTATATTCTGTAATTCAGTGTAATATCTTATAAACCCAATGTTTCTTACCCCTTCAATTTTCCCGTTGACTGGAATCTCGTGTAATCTTTGCTTTGGAACGAAATTTTCCTTCAAAGTTTATGAAAATATTTGTGCGAAAATACTCGTAGAAAAAAAAAAATTCGAAAATATAGGTACCTAATGTGTATGTGTTTTGTTAATATAATTAACAAATAATATTTGTAAATTTGTAATATTTGTAAATATATTTTCTTGAATTGAAAATATAGTGTTGGTATGCCTTCCCAATTTTTTGATACTTTTTATGTTTTGAAATCGGGAATGAAATAAATGATTCTCAATTTTTTTTTCATGTGTAGAGGAAGCTAGTCAGGGATCCAGTAGGTACCAATTTGGTACGTTCATTCAAGGTCAAGATTGATAGACCAATGATCGTGAACATTAAGAACTGATCATTAAATGATCTACCTTGTGAGTTATATGATGAAATCCATTGCAGCTGGTACAAGAGTTCCTCGAAGAGACTATGGGTCATTCAGCACAGCCCTTCCGAATGGACAACCTCCTCGCCGAAATGTGGGATCTCGAAGGGCGTGTCGGACCAATTAGATCGCCTCCGGTCGCCCAACTTGCCAATACGGACGAAGATGTCAAAGAGTGGGCTCAGCATTACATAGATGCTGGCAAGCATTTCGAGGTGACTACCCAAATTAATGTCTTGAAAGTTCAATATTGATCCAAACTTTTGAAATGTTCTGAAGGTTTAAACTAGTATTGTAGAAGTTGAGAGAATAAGTCGCTTTGTCTTTATATGTTGAGAGCCACGTGTTGTGTCATAAAATATTTTAACATTTTTCTCAGTATTTGTTAATGTAATAATTCTCATCTGCTAATATTGTCTCGAGATTGTAATCATTAGACAATTCTTGCAGGTAAACGAGAAGCGAGTCGGGTTATGAGTAGGGAGCTCAACGAATATAAATCAGTTAGTGCGCATGCGCTTGTATCGCGTTACGAGTAGTCATCTCGTAGCACGAATAGAACTGGCCTATTCGTCAACTATACGTCTCGTAGGTCAACTCATGTCGCGACTCACCCACTCGTACAATACGAGGTTAGCATCCGCTCGTGCTCTCCCTAGTAACATCCTATTCTGAATCCTCACTTGCTTCTTGTTTACCTGCAAGAACTGTCTATTATCTCCGTCTCTAATTCATACAGGTAAATACCTGCCGCTAGTTCCATTTTCAAAATATTTCAGAATATTAGGCACTTTGTATGGCAATCATTCACTTGTTACGTAATATGAATGCTTTCAAGAGCTGATGGAGAAGTTGTTGGTTTCATGATTATTACTCTTCGTCGGGTACAGGCAGTTCGGTCTTTTACCGTTTCGACCAACTTTGATTGAAGATCCTGGTATTTCAACTTTGAGTACCGGAAAGTGAATTGGCTCAAGATTAAACGGTTCAAGTACCAAAAATATAAACCGGAAGTAATATGTGTAAGTGAGGATTTTCCAGTGAATATCGAGCGATGGTGATTATTGTTTCTCATGAACAATTAGGTACCTGTATTCAAAATTTGAAAAATTAGTTGTTTGAATAAGTAATTTTATTTGGGAGTCATTGGGGAAATTCTCATTGATTCAGGAAATGTCTGGGCATTTTGAAATTTACGATTGGGAGTCACCCCGTAAAGCCCATATATCTCACTTGCGTCCCGGTTTCCACGTCCCGGGACGTACGTTCCAAGGGTGAAGAGGACTGAGGGACAGTCAAGAAGACGTAGGGACGTAGGCTTCCCAAATTGGGACGTGGAGACGCGACGCTAGCGCTTGAAGCGGCCACGAATGAAATAACACGGCAATAACCTGATGGGGCTTTCATGTTCCCGTCGGGTCCGAGGGGTGAATGTCTGACCACGTAAATGTTCACTTTGCCCTCGCAAGATAATGATTATTCAGCCGAAATGTTCCCGTAGCTTACCTATGCAAATTTCATCTCTCCCGTTCATGGTAATAATACAACAATACTATACGCATGTCAAAATGCGCAAAAAGTCTGTCCTTGATCACCACATTCAAATTTGAATATGTTTACGAAGGAATTAGTCGAGTATTTCCAGAGTTATGGCCATGAAACACATTTCAAAATTGCGCATGCGCAGTAAGTACGAATGATACAATCGGGTCGTAATTAGAAGGTAATTTTCAGCCCTCAACTGATACTAAAACCTCAGTTTGACGATAAATGATCATTATTTTTTCACTCAAAGAATGAAAAACAGTAGGTGTACCTGCAAGCTTATTAAACATTTAAGGACATGTAATTGAAACTCGTATCACTTTTTCTTTTCATTTGCACAACGTGGTTTAGATGCAATATAATTACTTATAGTCTATGACTCGCAGAAAACACTACAATTTAAGGATTAAAAATTTCTCAAATTTTTTCGAAATTTTTCTCGAATTTTCGTTGAGTCTAAACAGATCATAGAATCCGAAGCAATATTTTAAGTAGGTCCTAACTTAATCAAATGACTCAGATTCAAATTACGATTACCTACCTATCTCAAAATCGTAAACGCAAAAAAAGTGGTTATCAGAGTTCTTATTAATTATACAAAACTCATTGATTTTTGAAAAAATACCTTACTAAAGTAGGTACCTACCCACCCACTTGTTAGGTACCTATGTAGGTAGGTAGGTCCTACCTACCACTTACACAATTTTGATAGAACATTCTAGATTATTACTACTTCACCTCTAGGACATTTCAGTAAATCCAAATTTGTGCCAAGATATTAATATTCAACAAAGTTTGAGGGTAATATAAATTAAATTAAAATTTGTAATATTATAAACCATTGAGAGTTGCTTCCTAGTCAGTAAGTTATAAGTACCTACCTAAGGAAAATTGTCTGAATAATTGGAAAATAAATATTGCTTTTTTTATAGTAGGTAGGACCTACTAGGAGTACCTACTCACTCGATACCTACCACTCAAGTTTTCACAATAAGTAGGTCCCTACTCAGTCAATAGTACCTTCCTGCCTATTTTCAAATGGCCTTTTAGGAGGTAGGTAGACATACCTTTTGCATTTTTATCAAGATAGTTGGAAGAATTCCAAATACTACCACTCATTTTTCAAAAATAGTCACCTCGCCCTTTGGTAGGTATAGGTGTCTACCTCCTTGAACAAACACCTTGACTTGTGATTGGGACTCATCACAATACAAAGGTCTGCGCATGATTTTTTTTACAATTTTTATTGAAAGGGAATCGATTCAAAATGGCCAAAGTGGGGTTATTTCATAATTATGTGCTTTCACTATTTTTTTATCGACGAAGAGAAAGTGAACGTTTGAAAAAATGCGCGCGGGAATGGCGGGGAGCGCGCTGATTGGTCGAAGCGCATCCATGCGGAGAATGTCGAAACCATCGGAACGGTTTTTAAAGGGAGAGCAGGGGGCGGTGACGTACGTACCTCTGGAGGTACCTACGTTACACCCCCCCGCGAAATTCAAAACATTCCATTTTAACATGACGATTTCTGCTCCCATATGGAGTTTTTCGTCCTGATAAATAGTGTTTACTAGTCATGGCAACTCAAATAACATAAATAATGGGTTTTTTCCAATTTTTATTTCTCATGCGCAGACCCCATTCGTGTTTGTGAAAATCTTGATTTACTAGGTTCTATCTCTCAATATGAATGATGCCTGGAATAATGACCAACCAGTGTCAGGCACAAAAAGACAGAACGAACGCAGACATGGAGAAGAGGCTAGGTTCCAAGAAGGTTTTTCTCTGCGTCTCGAGGCGGTCATCTGAGAGCAAAGGGAAAGAGGAAGAGGAAGGAGCGCAAACCAGCGGGAAGCACTCTCATTGGCTCTCCCCTTCAGCCCTCTTCACCCTTGTGACGTACGTCCCGGGACGTGGACGCTGGGACGCAAGTGTGATATGGGCTTAATACGGTGAAGTTTTTTTTGCAATTTAGTTGAAGAATCGATCACTGTTATCCCAGGTTTTCATGTTCGAGTTTGAACTAGTCATCATTCGTTTTATACCGTAGTAGTGATCTTGAAAATTACTACTGCTAGTACGATGCCACGGGTAGTCTTCCACTATACTTCTTGTTCCTTCAGCTCTTTTCAGGAATTATTATTCTGTCTCACGATTCCCTGTGTTATGTCTTATCTAGGAGAGAGCTGAACCTGGCATCTGGACAGTGGATAACGCCATTTATCCTAACGATCCATCAGAAGAATATCTGGACCTGGGAATTGGATCCAAGTGGGCTGACGAATATCTCCAGAGGAACACTGAGGAGTCCACTTCACAGTATGTTACCTTTTTCATTTCCTTCCCTCGCTTCGGTACATACAAAATCAACACTGTTAGATGTTTCACCTTGCGGGAATGGGTTGAACTATTGTTTAGTGTGGTCCTTTATCGTTTATGTTGTACATTTTCATTTCGTGATGTAAAATGCCATCCATGGTTGCAACTACTATGTATAACCCGAATTCCATTGAAGCATTTTCCCATCCATTTAAACATTTTTCACGTTGAATTTAACTTTCTCACGTTGAATAAAACCTTATGCACAATGAATTAAACCTTGTTCACTTTCAGTTAAACCTATTCTACCTGAAATGAAAAGGAAAAAGGTTTCAATGTCAAAAATGTTTAAATAGATGGGAAAATACCATGAAAAATAATGAAAATTCCATAACTATCTAATGTACCTAAGATTGGAATGTTCTGAAAAACGAAGCTAGTTGAGAGTGTGAGGATCAATAATTATTCAATTTCCGAACTATGCTGGGATTTCAGGGAGGACCCAATCCTTGGTGACTTGTCTAATTCTGAGGAGTATGTTGACAGTAAAACCGATCCTTTGATAAAAGATACCGCTGAAGCGATTCTAAAAGAAACTGAAGAGGACTCCAGGTTCACAGACTCCAAGGTATTTAACCGATTTATATTGATTTGGTTTTATGTATGAATTATACTTTTGCCACTAACAGTGTAAAATGGGGTGAAAATGGTATACTTTTTAAGGTTTTTCCGGTGTTTCGAACATGCCGTTATTTTTCCACTTCTTATTCTATCCTGATAGCTACATTTCTCACGAGTATTTCATGTTTTGGTAGGATTTTTTAGATTGAAAATTGAACGAGTTATATGTATATATATTTTTTTTTGGACCATTCTCACCCCGCAAAGTGAGGTGGAAATGGCAAACCACTCTTTTCTCGTGAAATTGACTATCTTGAGAAGCCCTGTCACCTTGCCAACCCTCGAGACTATCCCTGAAACCTTTGAAACAGATGCTGGCTCAAAAAGAATTTTAAAAATCCAGATTTCCCCTCAGAAAATTAAAAATGACATGACTATGATCCCTCCTCAGGTCTAATGATCCTTTCCTCCTAGATAAATCTATCCCAATAGAACTTGTGAGTTATTTAGGGTCCTAATCAAGTAAAAACAAATGGAAGCAATAGTAAGAATCTTTATTTTCTAAAAATATTTGTTTAAAGTTTCTTACCTGTATTAATTTGAAAAACGTTGATGTCCAATTTTCACCCCGCTAGTCACATTTTTACCCCGTTTTACGAAGGGGGCAACATGGGACTAAAGGTCAAGATACGTGGGAATTTCTGTGGTTTTCGTTTTTTTTTAAATAATATTACTTGAGTATAATTTCGGAGGGGCTTGGTACTCAGTGGAAAGAGTTTGAGTGGCGGATATCTGGTCAGGGCAATGATACTAGCTGATGAAGGCAAGAGGCGTTGGTTGAACTCTCCGTGCGAATTTCAGATTTTATACATAGGCCCACCTAGGTAACACCAAAAAAATCAAATATCTTCGGGTACGCTTATGAAACTTCTTTAATTTTCAGTTCATGAAATTTATGCGTCAAATAAAAGAAGGTGAAGCTTTTGATGAAGCGTTCAAAGAAGGAGAAGAAGACACGTCATCCAATTCCACTGCTGAACATTGGAGCCTCGAGTACAACAACGACCAAGCACCTGAGGTTGATTGGACTCTGAAATTCTTGGCTGAAAACCAATTGCCAGGTGCAGCAGGTAAATCCATTACTATAAATCCATGCAGCATGAGTTGATGAGGGAATTTTCAAAGAATCATTTTAACCGATTTGGTGGGTGATTCTTATAGAAAAATTCACGCTGATTCCCAATATATCATTGGTTCCTAAGTTTAAGATAGTAATTTACACCAAAACCTCAAATACACGTTTTTTTAAAGCGATTTTTGACACTAAATTTTCAAAATTTGAGCACTAATTCTGGCCAACGAACTTATCATTTCCTTTGATATTGTTGACATTTTAAAATTTTTTGGGGTTTTTATCTCGATTTCAGGGTCAGGTATCGTCTGGAGTGATATATTATATCGGATTTTTTTTACCCTTTTAGCGATTTTTCGAAGAAAATAAAGCTATTGCAATGGCTTCAAAATTTTAGTAATACAAATTTTGAAAATGTTCTTCATGGAAATCCGTTTCAGACCATTCTAAAACGATTCAATACATATAGATATATATATTGAAATATAAGTATATGAAAAAGTGTTAAATTTCAGGAATCGTTTTAGAATGGTTTGAAACGGATTTCCATAAAGAAAATGTTCAAAATTTGCATTACTAAAATTTTGAAGCCATTGCAATAGCTTCATTTTCTTGGAAAATTCGCTAAAAAGGGTCAACAAAAATCCGAGTTCGCTCGACTTCAACATTGGAAGTGTAGCCCCTGCAGAAATAGCATCTTTTCGAAATCAATTTTTTGGGGGATTACGAAGGAAAATAGGAGTTGAAAACTTAATAATAATAACCAACAATTTTTTTAACGTTTCATCTAAATGACACTAGGAATTTGGTGAAATTCCCGAGAGTCTGGTAGGTACCCACTGTTTCGCTTGGACTTGAACGGTACCTGTCAGACATTTTTAGGGTAGATTCAGGAACATTCGAAATTCGCTGTTTGCCTTTGGTGACGAGTCTCGTGGGCCCTCAACCTTGGTCTGGTCTCTAGGACTCAACCCTTGGTCTGAAGACCCACTAGTGACGTTACAAACTAGACTAGTAAACCCCCATAAATAGACTAGTTATGACAAACATACTCTGATATCTTGAAACTAAGTATCCCAGGGAAATGCTCAATAGTCCTTCATATCTAGAAACACTTCCAGAAGTAGCACTTTGTGGGTTATACGGGTAAGGAAAGTAAGTAGATAGAAGCTCCGCTGCAGAGGTTTTCTGCATCCTGTCCGGTCCTGTTTGAACTCATTTAACCTTCCAGCTATTTTTCAACTGTTTCAGGGTCGTCTTCTAATGATTCAGAAATGGAGAAGCAATTTCACGATGCCTTGTGGAAAAATTTGACGCAACAATGGGACAAGTTGTCGAAAGAAGGGGATCACGATCATTGGGCGGATGAATTTGGAGATTTTACCAATCGATTCAAAGTAGGTCACCTTCTGGATCTAAATCGTCTCCTGTACAATCGAGGAGTATCAAATCAGTTCAATAACTTAGAATCAATCATGTTATGTACATAGTTAGTTCACCTAATATGGCATCATTAGACTCTGATGTTCATAGTATATGTTCATAGTAGGGGTGTGTCGGTCCCGGTTTTTCGCTGTCGAACGGTGACAGTGACAAGAATGGAACTGTTCCACCGTACTGGTTAAGTTCCATTTACTGGTACAACCAATATTTTCTTATTGCAGACTTTTGCACTCGGGTTTTCTCTTGTTTATATTTAGTTCATTCAGGACAAACACCTGCCTGCGGTTTAACTTTAGGTCAGTTCTTCCTATTCTCAGAATTCTGTAATTTTGAGAAAAGGTACTGACCAAGATTGTTTGGCCAGCTGCGCCCCTTGTTATACGAATTTTATAATCCCTCAAATCGAAGTGGTGGTGGTATTTTGTCTTTCTTTTCTTCAGCATGGCATGGAACTGTACCGGTAAGAACTAAGGGGCTGTCACAATTTGGATCCGTGTCAACGAGTGACTATTTTCCACAGTCCCGGTACACCAGTACCGTCACACCCCTAGTTCATAGATAGGGTTCAACATTGAGCTAAACTCCGAAATCAGGTTGACTCTGAGCAGGAGATAATGAGTAAAAATTACGAAGAGGCAACCGAAGGCATTCCTCCATAGGGTCAGAACTGAGCAATGCCGGCATTATTGAGGAAGCGAAGAAGATATTCAGAGAAATGCCTTAGGTTATCTTGAATCTTCTCTAGTTGGGATTAGCAGCACCGAACTCCAAACTTGTAATTTGGCGTACACTCCCTCCCATCTTTATTCATCTTCTTTTGTTTCAACTAGGAATACCAATTTTCAAGAGACAACCCATTGAACGACGCAACGAACGCTCTCGAGCAGGGTAAGGAGAAGCTTGAAGCAGGAGACCTTCCTAGTGCCGTTCTCTGTTTCGAAGCCGCTGTAACCCAGGAGCCCGATAACTCCCTAGCATGGCAACTCCTAGGAACAACGCAAGCTGAAAATGAACAGGTATAAAATATTTCATTTATGCAGTTTGAAAAACTGACATTAATTCGCAGGAGCATAAAAGTGTAGCAAATTTAAAATGTATCTTCAACACGATTTCTGTCTTGTAACAACTATCCTTATTCCTCAGTGTCGACTATGGCGAAATGATTACTTTTCACCTATAAGTATCCTTTCTTTAAAATTTTGTTTGAAACTACTCTATTGAAGGAGGATGGTACACCGAAAAAGAAATCAACTTTGGTAGGACGTCTCATTCCAGTCCTTGGTTATAAGAAAGAAGAGGATGGTGGGTTCTGGGTTGAAGGAATGAGGGGGACAAAGGGGAAGGTTGCTGTTGAAAAGACCACCAATCTATCTATGGACCGAGCAGTTAGTGACGCCGCGGAGTAATCCTGGGGGCCTATTCCCGAAGCCTAAAAAAAGAGTCTCCAGGCGGTGACTATCTCTATTGGCAGAAGAGATTCTTATAGCATCCATAGAAGAGCGATTCTGTAACTTCTGGAAGATTATTTGCGTTTGCTATCTCTTTTCTGCGAGACACCTAATAGGTGTCTTCTCTGACGGAGATAGTTGATTTTTAGGTTATTTCGTTTGTTTTGGTAGTGAAGTTAGTGTTGACAGTTTTGTGTTAATCAATAAACTCGGCCCTCAATCATCACTGAAATCGATTTTGATTTCAGGATCCTCAAGCTATTTCTGCATTAAGAAAATGCATAAGCATAGAACCTTCCAATCTCACCGCACTGATGGCCTTGGCAGTATGTTACACCAACGAAAACTACCAGAATCAAGCCTGTAGAGCACTCAGGGTTTGTTCTATTTTCCTGCTCTTAATAAGGTTTCTTATTGTTCTTCTAGTTGGATATACGACCCCTAGAAGACATTAGTATTCTACAGATGGCTTATAGTTTAAGTTGTGTCCATAGATTTTCTAAAATGTTTTTGTAACTTTCATTGCAGGAATGGTTACGTGTGAATCCCAAATATTCTGATCTTGTCCCTACCGACTCCCTACAAGATGGCAACACAGTTTTAGGAATTACGTCTTTGCTGAGCAGGTACATGATTTTTTTTGTTATATATATATATATATATACTTTTTTCGGCGAATCGATCTTGAAAATTGGGTCGACCAGAACTCATCATTTGTCAACACCTTCTCATAGAACAAAAACTTGGGTGGGTAAATTCAAGGTAAGAGGGCGAGAATATCGGCTTGAAACCCCTCACGACGTGAATGCTCCGTTTAATTTAAGGGCATTCAGAACAGGAGTTCCAAAATGTTTGAAAATCCAATTAATAACTATTTTTTTTCCCTTACCTTCTTTACTACACTTTTCCCTCCCAGTTTATCTAATATGTAGGTATATCAAAACCTTCTACCTTCCACGTACTAAAATGATATAATTTTCTCAAGCAATCTTATTTTACACTTGATTATTAAGTGAGTACATATTCCTTGTGATTATTTATCTCACTCGTACTCCAAATAGAATAAATAATTGAAAAAATAAAAGTGTCATTCATCTACGTCTTGATTAATTTCAGAGAACTCCATCAAAATGTCAAAGAGATGTTTCTGGAAGCAGCTAGAAGAAACCCAAAGGAAACATTCGATCCTGATGTACAGTGTGGGTTAGGTGTGCTTTTCAACCTTTCCGGCGAAAACGATATGGCTGCGGATTGTTTCAAGTCTGCATTGCAAGCACGGCCTAAGGTAACTATGATTACGAAAGTGATATCTGATCAATTCATTCAATTAGTTACATACAGGATTTTCAATCAACGGTGACCATGAAATTATATTGTTTATTTACTTAGCAGTGGTTTTTATCTGTATTTCTATGTGTCATGGACATTTCTATTCAGGGGCAGCGCACCCACGGGGGGAGCCCCCCCTCCCAGCATTCGAAAAATAATAATTTTTTTATGTGGCTTGACCAAAAATTTAATAAAATATTCTAAATTGGATTATTATTGGATGCTGAAGGCGTGATACAAGTCCTCCCCTAACCACTAACGCAGTTTAGAGGAGGTCTTGCATGGTGCAGCACACCGCGGCGTGGTGACTTAAGGTTCTGGCACACTAGGCGGGTACATGACAGGCAACAGCCATGGGACGTAGGACGTATTTTTTCGCTTCTTGATATTTCAATGGGGGTGCGCAGACTGCACGGGTCGTGGCCCTGACGACACACAGTGGGGCAAAATGGTCATTTTCCGGAAATAACTAAGCTCCGCTCCACATTTATAGGAAATTTTGCGCTTATTCCGAATATACCCCATGTTCCTATGCCTAAAATAGCGAATTAACTGCGTAAACCTCAAAAAACGTAGAAAATTCACGTTTTTGACCATTGGAACTTCCCAAAATTATTTTTACATAAAAGAAAAGTTAAAGACCTGAGACTTCTGCGTCGAATGAGACCAATGCCAGGTCACCAACAAAGTAACCATGATTTTTGGTTATTTTTAAAAGTTTTCCTTTTTCAGTCGTGAACACGAAAAAAGTCGATAAAACGGAAAACTTTGAAAAATTATCAACAATTATGGGTACTTAGTTGGTGAGCCAGCGTTGGTCTCATTCGACGCAGAAGTCTCAGGTCTTAAACTTTCCTTCCATACAAAAATGATTTTGGGCATTTACAATGGTCAAAAATGTGAATTTTCCAGGTTTTTTTATGTTTACGGAATTAATTCGCTATTTTAGGCATAGGAACATGGGGTATTCTCGGAATCAGCGCAAAATTTTCTATAAATGTGGAGCGGAGCTTAGTTTTTTCCGGATCCGCCCCACTGTGCGGCATAGGATAGACACAGGGTAGGCAAATTCTTGATCACTCTCAGAGCGAAAAAGTTGCAGCGACCCACGGGTCGTTCCCCTTCCAGCATCACCCAGAAGGTTCCTCCTTCCCCGCGCCACCTACGTTATCACGCTCATCGCCTTTTCCTCCTTCAAATGAAGTTCAGAATTTGTCAGTACTTTCTCTAAGTATGAAATGTTTAAAAAAAATCTGAATTTGAAATTGAAAATTCTGAATTTATTTTGAAAAATTCTGCATTTGAATGATAAATTATGAATTCGGTTTCGAAAATTTTGAATTCGGTCTGGAAAATTCTGAACTTGATGGAACGTGATGAAATTCATAGGTCTGTCTATTAGGAACTGAGAAATGTTAGTATCAGGTAATCAAAAGGAGACTATTTCTGCTGTGTCTACAAGATGTTTTTGTGGGGAGGTTGAAATGAGGGGAGCATAATGAGCGGCGGTGGGGGAACGGGAGTTGAGGAATGTCCTTCCTAGTGTGCCAGAACCTTTAGTGAAAGGCGAGGTGACGAGTGAGGATACTTTTTGTTTACAACGACCATTGTAGTAAATGTTAACCAATAACAAAACTCCAAATCAACCAATAAAAACGGTAAACTTGTTTATACATTTTTAAGTGATCTTTGGTGTAGACATAAAATAATTTGTCAATGGCCCCTCAATTGAAAATCCTGGGTGCTCCCTAGTCTCTATTTGTTTTTAATACCCCACCGAGTGGCTCATAGCTTTAGGTGTTGAGTGGCTGTTTTCTAACACAACTTGATGAAAAATTGTATGCTGAATCCGAATATAACCCCTTGGCTCCTATCATCTATAAAACGGCGGGCCCTCGCATTGGAAAATGTTGAATCCACTCTTCTTTTTGCAGGATTCAAGGTTGTGGAATCGATTAGGTGCCACTTTAGCCAATGGATCGAGATCGGAGGAAGCTGTGGATGCGTACAGAAGTGCTCTACATCTATCTCCTGGGTTCATCCGGGCCAGATATAATCTGGGCATTACTTGCGTGCACCTTGGAGCGCACGAGTCAGTATTTTTTGGTTACCTTTCCTAGTTTTGCTACGTTGAATACCAACTTTTACTTTTTAGCAGTTTTAATTGCAATTAGTCTTTCTGTGTTAGGGAAGCTGCCGAACACCTTCTAACCGCTTTGCGCCAGCAATTCAGGGGAAAAGGACCTCAAGGAGAAAGCTCTGAAAACATGTCGGATTCCATTTGGAGTACACTTAGGCTAGTGGTTCTATCGTTGCTAGAAAGGACAGAACTAGGAGAAGCGGTAGAAACCAGGTAATAGTTTGTTCGATAATCATTCATTCTGTATTGTTATTAATGAACTATAAAAATGTTAAATGTGTGTGTGTGTGTGTGTGTGTGTGTGTGTGTGTGTGTGTGTTGAAGTATTGTTCAGGAAATTAGCTCGATGTGCCATTCAATTTCTTATCCATGTGGTAAGGTTTGAGTTTACTCTAGTTATATTATTATCATTCCCTCGAACGAAATTTATTGATTATATTGGTTGCAATATCCTTAGTGCACTCTGATGTGGATGAGGGTCGAAGGATCGCTCTTCATTTTTGATGGTTTACTATCTTAAATGTGGTTACCCACTAAAAATCAAACTCCGAAAGAGCCAAATCCTTCCATATACCTTCAAACATACCAGAACAATTTTAATGAAGAAATAGTTGACAATTAATGTGTGATACAGGGCGTACAGCTTTTACAATGAACTGATGTGATTTTCTTTTTCAGAAATCTGGAAACGCTTTGTAAAGAGTTTGGAGTTGATTAAAACTCGACTGGAAGGTCATTCGTTGGCTTCGTCGCATTACTCAGTACTCTCGTAACTTTGTAAAAAGTATTTAATCGTAGGTTATATCAAAAACCGTCAGTCGAAACTGATATCTACGTAGATGGTCGAATATTGGGGAAAAAATAACACAGGTCTGTCGCCATCGGTTAGTTTAGGATTTCGAACTTCGAAGTTCAGTTACGTGTATCTTATACCGTTGAAGGATTTCCCCTCATATCTACGAGGGACGCCTGCAAAGTGACCGCCGCCGGGCGGCAATCGCATCGCCACAATTTATTTATAAATAACGAATATGAGTTTTGTTAATATTTATTACGGAGACCATTCTTAGATCACTCTCTTTCTATATAGGAGTTTTTTTTTCAAATTGTGTCGGCTAAAATAGCAAGAAGGGAAATTATTACTTCCTTCTATGCTTATGGTTCTTCCATACTTTGACACGGGGAGGGTTTATGAATAGTGTTAGAGGTTATACCTAATTAACCTCTGCTAGTCCGAAATTGTCAAGTATTTATGCGGCACTCATGAAAGTTGATTATAAGTTCGGCGCAATGGTCCAAATTATTAGTGCAATAGACTAATAGTGGTTTAATGACCACTAGTGGGAAATTCGTGGATGATTATCCATGGATATGTATGTACATGCTCGTATCTACGTATATTGAAAAAAGTAATGATCAACGGATAACGCTTCTTGTTAATCTTCAACCTACAGATTTTCAACAGCTAGATACTTGCTCTGCTGACCAGCGTCTAATTGCTGACTAGTTTTGTTTATTCCCTCTACATGGATATCATGGCTCATGAAAAATAGGTTGTACATTATAAGTATGAGAAGCCATCGATGGGTGCCTCGTTTCAGTAGTTAGACGCTCCTGAACAGTATAATGTGTATTATGGAACCATATTAGGTACATACCTACTCACTTTACCTTTAGTAGGTCTACTATTGATTTATGAAGCGTGTGATGAGCACATTACCGATTACTCCTAAGTTTGTTCTAATTAGGAGTGTCTTTCCAGGCACTTCTTGAACTTGTCACGGAGTTTAATGGCACCATCGCAAAGCGCGCTTGCTATGAAAGGCGTGTTTGCAATATTACGAGTGTTACCATATTTTTCTATGATTAGGTTTTCGACAAAAGCCCATGAAAAGTGACTGGCAGGGTAGATTAAAGTGCCTTTGTTAGTATGGAAAAAAAAGAAAAAAAAAAGTTAATTTAAGAAATTGAAACCTCGGAAGCATCTGGGACATCCGATGTGACAATACAGCTACAGTCCTAGAGGCAATAAAATTATATCGTTGCTATAAACGGAAACAAAAATATTTATTTGTATCTCAAGCCAAGCGAGGCTAACCTACAGCTTCCAAGTCCAAACAGAGGAATACAATTGTTTACGTACCTTACTGGAGAATCCGTCGTGACTAGCAAGTCGAGTACATGTGGCGAGCGCTTTCGATGTAAGGACATCATCATCAGGCCGTCGAGAGAGTACTGAAGTCAGTCTGTCAGTGTACCTATTTATATGGTCTGTGTTGAGGGGAAGTGAAGGGGAAGGCGAAGGTGTGTAGAAGGGATTAGAAAGGGGCTGGGTACGTGGTTGGATATGTTGTTAAAGCGAACTTTAGATACCATAGCACCTAGATAATTACCACTTAGTTGATATGCCTACAATCCCCCTTTCACTTGACTAGACAGACAAACAACATAGATCCCCTTCAACTTTGACAACATATCCAACCACGTACCAAGCCCCTTTCTAATCGCTTCTACACACCTTCGCCTTCCCCTTCACTTCCCCTCAACACAGACCATATAAATAGGTACACTGACAGACTTCAGTACTCTCTCGACGGCCTGATGATGATGTCCTTACATCGAAAGCGCTCGCCACCTGTACTCGACTTGCTAGTCACGACGGATTCTCCAGTAAGGTACGTAAACAATTGTATTCTTATAACTAGTTCTTTAGATTTAATACCAAACAGAGGAAGTTCATCTCGTTCTCAGTCTGGGTAAGTAATGGGGAACTTGCATGGGTAGGAATTTTGCATTTTGAACCTCAAAATATGGTCCAGCGCCCTTCAAAAACCGCTGGTGCCAATTTTCAGCTTGGAATCACGACTGGTTTGACCAGAAAACAGGTTGAAAGAGAGCACATGACGTCATTTAGGTTCTGCAAAAGATGGGAGCGGAGGGACCCGCCCAGGCAGACCGGGGGTCGGTCACCTACCTATATCGCACCTTTTGGGAAAGCCCCCACTAAAATCTTTCAAATCACAAAATAAAAATCACCGTGCAAGTTCCCCATTTTTTATTGTGAAAAATGATTGGCCAATTAGCTTTCCAGTGTGTCTGAAAGTGGCAAGTTTTATATATTATCGTATTCTAGTATTATGTCTCTTCTATTATGTCTTTTTGCTCAGTTTAGACTGAATCTAAACGATTTTTAAAACCAGATTGATTGCCCATTTTATTGTGAAAGTATTCTGCTACCTGCTACCAATAATTTCGTAATGGATGAACCGACTCGGAAAATAGAGAGTCCTTCAATTGTTCTGTTACTATACTATTTCGTTATCACAAGGATGAGTTTGCTGCTATAGGTAAATAAAAGCAACTAGTTTTGTACTGGAGCATTTTTGAAATGGGGAACTTGCATTTTGAACCTCAAAATTTGATTCAGCGCCCTTCAAACAACCTAGTTCCAATTTTCAGCTTGAAATTACGACTGGTTTGACCAGAAAATGGGTAGAAAGGGAGCGCGTGACGTCATTTAGTTTCCGCAAAAGATAGGAGTTGAGGGACCCGCCCAGGCAGACCCGGGTTGGGTGACTTCAGTTCAAATTACAAAACCCATTTTCGGTAAGTTTCAATTTTCGGATACCCCTCATATGACACATTTTTGGAAAGCCCTCACTAAAATCTTCCAAATTACAAAATAACCAAGCAAGTTCCCCATTCTCATGATTGTTTTTTTTTATATGTCCACTCCATTTACGAACGAGAAGGGGATCAAATTCGTCGTACTTAATTTAAGAGCGACATTTCAGAATCAGACATTTGAAATTCCCTCTAGACCACCCTCATCAGAGAAAATGTGGCTAAACAAAGGTAGCTGAACAGGTTTTTTATTCCGTTTATACCTACATATTTAAGGTTTTTAATTTCCACTTGTTTGAATTTCATTTCTTAACGTTTTTACTTCCATACCCATACCCGCAAAAATCATGTTTGGAATTTTTTATCTCAGCACACTATCGGCTCTTTGGTGTTTCTGCCATGCTGGTGACGTAGGTGGTCTGGCGGGAACTGCAAACGAGCAAATTTTAATCCGATGATTTACAGGTACTCACGCCTCAAACGCAAAACGATGATTAGTTATTCGTCATTTTGTAACATGTTTCAAACTAAGGGAAAACAGGTATGAAATTCGATTTTTGGGACACATGAGAACTTCCCATTCTGTAGTGTCTAAGTGACAGTGTTAACAGATTTCTTTCCTGTATCTTCATTGGAAGCTACATTACATCTAATACTCATCAAAATCTATTGTACTGTAGGTAGGTACTGTAGGTAGATGCAGAATGAAAATCGAAAAAAAAAAAAATATATATATACCTACTTATATAGTTTTTACTTATGGTGTTGGGTGGGTGAACATTTTTAACATTCCATTATTAATCGTAAAATTTGGAAATCATGAACTGTAACTTGAAAATCGGTTTTTTGGCCGAATGCAATAGGTATTTTCCTTTTCACCTTTCAAGTGGGCTAAGGGGAGTAAACAAATAGTGAACTTACTCAAAATGCTTTTCTGAAAAGTTCAAAGTAGGTATTTATAAGAAGTGAAGAGGTAGTAGAGAAGCAGTCTGTAAGGTGGAAGGGAAACACTAAGGTGTTTGGAAAACAACGTAATACACTAAATTTATATTCAACATAACTCATAAAATAATGTTTTATAATATAAGGTGTTAAGTACCTACTTTAAATATAATATTATTATTTGTCATATTTTATTTTTTTTAAATGGTTCTGCCCATTCAAGTTTTGTTATTGAGAAATAATGTTCTCGCGATTGAACTGAAGGTAACCTAAATGTACTCTTTTATCTTTAATGATGCTGATGATTTATATTTTGTGCGAAAACAAAGCATTCTGTGTATGTATGGTTTTTCTACTCGTCTGCCTAATTGAAAGTTGGATCGAATTGTTTGTAGATTCTGCTTATCTATGAAGTAGTACTTGAATCCAATATATAAGGCTGCATTTAAAATGTGCACATCTACGATAGTTGGGGGATCTAATAGGCAATCCTATAAGGAATTGCATGTTTCATTAATGTACTTGTTATTTTTAATATTACAATACTCCTATTGAAAACCAGAAGTACCTATCCAGCTTACAAGAGAGGAGGATTAGATTGGCCCAACATCATGTTACTAAAGGTTTGTTCACATAGACAGTCCAGAATCGTTCTATCCAGGCCACGCCCCTTTTAGCGTGTTCAGGCAGCGTCAGAACTGATTCAGGATCGAAGCTGGGCTGTTTAGACAGACTGTCCGAAACTAGTTCTACCAGTTCTGGATTTTCTTGAGAACTGTTGGGACTGTTCAATTTGCACATGCGCACTCGATGTTCTTCCATGGAAAAACCTCCCCTGCTCCCATGCTCTTTTTAGCGAATTTTCGAAGAAAATGAAGCTTTTGCATTGGCTTCAAAATTTGTTTAATGCAAATTTTTGAAAATGTTCTTCATTGAAATCTGTTTCAGGCCATTCTCAAACGATTCCTGAAATTTAACACTTTTTTATATGTGTATATATTTATATATTGATTTATTAATTACAAACGTAATTCTTAGCCCGACCCCCACCTATTTTTTTGTAACGTCCGTCACACTGGGGAATCACGTTAGTAAATTCCTCCTCGTTCTATACGAAGTATAGAAGAGATAGATTCCAGGGGGGCTTGCCCCCTTGGCGAGGCCTTAAAAGCCGAGTTTAAATATTTATATATGTGTCACTACAAACTATATCTGCCCGAGGGATCGAGATAAAAAATCCAAATGTTAATTATATCAAAAGAAAGGACGAGTTCGTTGGCCAGAATTTTTGGAATACTAAAAAGGGTCAAATTTTAAAAATGTAGAGTCAAAAATCGCTTAAAAACATGTTTTTTGAGGTTTTTGGTGTGAATTACTATCCTAAACGTAGGGACACATATGGTATATTCGGATTCAGCGTGAAATTTCCTATAAGAATCACCCACCATATCGGTTGAAATTATTCTTTGAAAATTCGCTCATCAACTCATGCTGCATGAATGGAAATTTTATCTTTCCATACCTCACAACGTTTTCTTATCAACGATTGTAGTTAGGTACTAGTTCTTTCTTACCCTTTTTTCGCCCAACTTATTCTCCACGTAGCAACAGTCGGTTACTCGGGTTCACATTGTGCATCCTAAAGCACCCCGGGCACATTCGTACAGACACCAGTTCTGGACTAGTTGTGGATTGTTCAATCCCCTACCTTTTGAGAACGCAGTTCCATCCAGAACCGGTTCCAGATTGTTTGTGCGAACAAACCTATCAACTTCTTATTTTCGATAGTGCTCCTATTGAAAACCAGAAGTAGAGTGAAACCTATACAGTTTACGAGGAATTGGATTAGGTTGGCCCAAGATCATGTTACTAAGAGTAAAATGGAATGACGAATGAATCATTAGAATTTATTTATTGAGTTTCCTAGGTAGGCTTTGTCGTTTGGGTAACTGGATCAGTCATAGAGATGGTTTAATACCTCGTTAGTTCAGAATTGAGAGATACCCTCAATAGTTCTTGCTCTAAGTTGGTAAAAAGAAAAAAAAAAAAAATCAATCTTCAGTTCCTCCGATTCTGAAAGATAGGTTCTTGTGAATGGAGGTGGTAATTTATGTAGGTGCTTACTCCCACTTTTTTGTTTTTACGCTCGCATTAGGAATAACATGTTGTGTAGTTGCTTTCCAGGAATGAAAAATTCCGTATAACAAGACAAAATCGTCGTTTTTAATGTACCTACACGATTTGAAAAGAGGAACTTCCATCCTTTGAAATCTGTAAAAAAAAAAAAAAAAAAAAATAGGAAGATAGAATCTGTTTTCTACCTACTTACAAAACAAGAGGTCTGAGAGACACCTAGGGATCATTCATAATGATTACTGTGAAATGAATATCAAAGTACACTATTCATTAATACATTTTCGAATTGATACAACACATTGGTGTTAATAGACGGATTAACAGGGGACAAATCGGTCGGACAAATTCCAATGAAAAGCCTGCTCATAATCATTATGAATGATAAAAATATTGTAAGTTCTCTATTATTGCTAACTTGATTTTTCATCTTGGAATAAGTACCTACTAATCATTTCTCTCGACTGTTCACAGTTGATGAACTCTGCACAATTTTTTCTGTCTAGCATTTCACGTTACCTACTTGTGTGAATATTAGTTACTAAAATATAATTATGTATCTAAAATGTGTGGGGTAATATAAAAGTGTTCCATATTTAGTTTAGGGTTACCTAATTTTTATTTAATTATTGAGTGATTAGTTGTGTGCTGGTCGTTTTAGGTTGCTCTGGAATGAAATGGTGTGATGTTTTCGGGTTTAGTTCACTTGCTTTATTCAAGTTCAGGGTTCTGAAAATAAATCACTGACTATGTAGCTACGTATAAATGTCAAACGTTGAATTTTATAGTTTACCTAGAATGAGTAGATTATCAACTTTAACATTTCTCGTAAAATCCAATAAGGAACTTGCATGTTTTTTTTTTTTTTTTTTTTTTTTTTTAAGGGATAACCTGAGAGACAAAAACGAAAGTGTTTGGGTCGTGAAGATGTTATCAAAGTGCGTTATCGACTGTGTTAAGTTAACTGAGTCCTAGGTGTGGTTAAGGTTAACGTCGACAGCAACTATGTTATCTGTGTTATCAGTTTTCTGGAGAAGATTCAAAAAGGTGGTATACAAACGAGTTTGAAATTTTTTTTTTTTTTTTAAGTTCAAATGAAGGTCAAAAACCCTCGTTCCAATCGGACGAGGGTGGAAGGAGACGAATTCGTCTGGTTGCTCGTCAAGCTGAAGGATAGATTTGAGGTATTTGGAGACTTTCTTTCCAGATTTCCTCCTCCTCGCCAGTAATTCGGAGTTGATGAGATTAATTATTGTTTTCGTCACAATTTCGTCAACTTGTTTTTGGCTCTCCTTTGGCATTTTTGTAAATAAAAACTCACAAATGTGAAGAAACGTCAAATAAAATAACATAGGCGGGAAGGTAGCAAAATACCGAGGACGTTGTTTTTTTTTTAACATTTTATCTCAATTTTATGTCAACCTCTTCTTCTTCTTCACATTTTCACACGGAGATTTCTGATAACCGAGGCCCAGCTTAGGGTGCCTCTTGGTTTTTCTGAGGGCAAAGTTTTCTACTTAGCACGTTTAACTCGGTAAGCTCAACCGTGAATACCCCTGGAATTTATTGAAATTTAGTCGTATCGAATTCCCTCTCTTTGAGACCTGACTGACGTAATAAACATGGAATTAGGAAGGTCTCCCTGACAGTACGGCCAACATACATCCCAGCAGACTGCCCTTTTCTCAACGAAGGGGACAACGGGAAACCATACGTGCTGCCATTGTTGAGTTTGAGTCCGAAAGAGGTCCCCTTTCCAGTGTGGATGCAGTTTGATGCTGGAGGTGGAGGGACCTCCTTCCATAACCAATCAAGGCGGTGGCGGCCATTGCGTTAAAAAGGCCTCTTAAAATTCGATGGTGGCAAGGTTTCCTGTTCGAACTAGCATCAATAGCCCTCCATCTATCTATACTCAAATGCCTGCCCCGAATCAGAGCTCAAACTTTGGTTACTTTCTGTTCAAGTTAGAAAGAATCTCGAATTTCTATTGTAACATTTTTTGAACTTTTGCATTCGATTTGTCTATATTATTACCGGTTGAGGGCCTGGCGACTTTAGTGCTATCTGTCGTTTTTTTGCTTGTGTGACATTATTCAGGTTTGGCTGTTTTTTTTTCTTCAAACAGCTGAGATTTTCATTAGAGTTTTCTACTCTTAGAAACAACTAAAATTTAATGCTCTAACATTTTATTTTATTTCCCTGCTCCTAATCTTGTTTTCCAGCCCCAAATAACAAGAAACGGGCAACCAAGGAGAAAATTTCTGACTCATGCAAGTTCCTCATTTTGTAATAGGCAATGAGTTAGGTCAGCCTGACAGCCTTTCAGGTCAAATTTAGTAAAAAGGGGGATTTCGATTTTAAAAGATGACTTTTATACATTGTGCAAATCTTGTAATACTTAACTAAGTACGCAAAAAATGGGGTATTCCAGTTGGTCTAAAAATCATATGATTTTTGCAATATTTTGATTCAAGTTACTGTGAAAATAGTGTAATTTCAATCAATTTTATTAATAATAATAATTTAATTAATTTTAATTGCATAATATAAAAAAGGAAATGTGAAATAAAGTTACATCATAAGCATAACACAACCTTTGTTGGGGCGTGTGTTTGTAAAAGTGGCAGGATTGTATAATATCCATAGTGATCGTCAGATTAAGGTTACTTTTATCATCCAATAAAGTGATAACTTATCTCTGATTATCTTTTCTACTCACAACTACTTTCAAGGCAACAAAATTTGAGTGAATCAATCAATCAACTTCACTTTGGTGTGAACCACTGCTTTTTTCTATCAGAGATACAGAAGGCATTGAATTACCTCTATGTGACAAGCTTCCCTTTTACAAATTTATATTATGCTTCTCCAATTTTATGTTACATTTTCCCTACGAACAGACCCGATTTTCGTTAGCCCCAAGCAATATACTTTGAGAAACAAATTGACTGGAATACCCCATTGGAAGAGGGTGGTTCATGTACGAAATGTTTTTCGAAATCCTCTTAATATGGTTAAATGGGGAACATCCTGTATGTATATGTATATATATCTTGTACTCGGTATTATCTTGTTTTTAGGTAGGTATGTTGTATTTAATTGGTATTTTAATGTTAACGAGTTAAATGAGGTATGAAGTGTGTACCTACTTTGTGTGCTAAACATTGAGCGCTAAAATGAGCACAATCACGGAAATAAATAAATAGAAACAGCAGGTTGTCCATCATAATCTTCACCTGAATGTTGTGTGTCTTGAATTTGGACGTATTCCTTACTCCCGTTCTGTGTAGAAACCCGAAAAATGGATTAGTATTTTTGTGAGTTTTGACGCCTCAGGATGGTTTCCTGGAGATTATTAGGAAGGGGGAGGGGGGCATCTATTCAGCTTAGTTTCTCTCAAAACAATAACATAGCGGAGTGAAATTCTTGCTGGTTCATCTTAATACATGTACAAACCAAGCCTCGAAATCGAAATTTTTATTATAATTTTCGTAGCGGCTACATATAATTTTGGATGTGATTCCTTCGAGTTGATACGTAGGTATGTACTTGTTTTAGCGCTCATCATTCTACTGAATGTTATGTGGTTGAATAGTTATTTCAATTCGATACTAGAGGTGGGTAAGGTTGGCTTCACATTGACACGCAACGCCATAATCAAGCCTGCAAAACCGCATTGACATAACGTTGTAACGCTTAACCATTCGCATGGTGCTGTAAACTCTCACGCATTGACCTGAATTCCAGATCTTTGCTGCGCAGAACTCCACACGCAGATCCGTAATGCCGCAAAATACCAAGAATTTTAAGTCGAGGATAGTCTGGTTCAAAAGTTGTACCGCATATAACTGTCAAGATGGCAAACAGTGCATCAGCCAATCAGATTCAATAAGGGCATTGCGTCCGAATGTGAACCCACCTTGAAAGTAATTCTTTTGAACTATTATTCCGTGTTCCGTGACACGGAACCATCGTTCAAAACTCTGAAAAGAACTCAGTCCCCCACTAGCCCATCACTGAACGATGGATACTACCTGACGAGTTTATAGTATCACGGATCTGTGGGCCTAGTGAACTAGGTACCGTTCAGTGAATTGAACTCCTTCGAGGAGTAGTTCATTTGGCGGAGTTAGTTCTTCAGGAGTAGTTCAGTCAGAAACTACTCACCTTGTCACCTTAAATTCCACACCATCTTAATTTCTCTCAACATTAGTATAGTTCCTTAGTTACCTAGCCACTACTACGTGTGATTAGTGTTATCCGATAATTACTTATGTATCACGCTTTATAATATCGTCGATTTATCTACAATAATTTTTTCAACGCTCACAAATTTCAATCCAAAAATTGAGACTAATTTTATGGTGGTTTATCCCTTCACAATTTGACTGTATTAGCTACTACCACAAAGTAACGGAGACAACTGGCTGCTGCTCTAACCTGATTTAATTGTGTAACTAGTCCCTTTGTCGCCATTGTCCATGTTTTTATTAGGCTTGGTAGCCAAATGGGGGCTAAATGTTATTTGGTTCTGCTTAACGTAGTTAGTCGGGATGCGGCCCAGGAGGTAGATACATGAGATTTACTTCATACTTTTATTTCGACGTTTCGTACAATCGACTGTGTACATTTTCAAACGACCTACAACGGAACAAAGGCATCATGTCTAAGAATCAGTGACGAAACCCCCGTCAAGCAAAGGAGCCACCTAACCAGAAGAAGGAGTGACCTAACCAGGGGTTTCGTACTACCCATATTATTTGGTTCTGGTGTTGAGTGGTTTTTCTCATTGAAGATATAGACTTTTCGTCCGTCTGTCACACTGTTCATTATTGGTTATTATCCTCACCTACATGGTACGAGTTTTGAATTTCAGCCCTTCATCAGCCTAAATACAATGTGCGTTGTTAAAACTATCACTCCTGTCTACCTATCTTGAAAAACGATCCTACTCATCTCAACCCAGATATTTATTTTATTGTTATACTTTATTAGCAGAGTTGGTAGTATGTTATAATTATCCGTAAGGCAGTAACATCTTTTCATTTTCACGGAGTGTCGTTGTTTTGAATAGTGCTTTTGTAAACATCGAGTGTGAACGTCAGCAAGGTTACCTACGCGTACGTGAAGTTAACTCCAGACACCGCAATAGTAGCTACTTGGTAGGAGAGGCTCTTCGCTGACTCATGCAGCGGCATGAGCGCGCCTGGTGGTAGACATCCTCACACCGCCGCACATTTCATTGCAAGGACGGAGTAAAATACAGGAGCGCAATTTCGTATGAAATTATAATATGATTAGGAAAGAAAGGAATGATGGTGGAATCATAATCAACTGATTGCACACACACACACACAGCAAACTGATAAGCAAAATCCTCGGGGATTTCTGCCGCCAGGAGCGCTCATGCCGCTGCACTCCAGGTCAGCGGAGAGCCTCTCCTGCTACCTGGTTGTCAGTTCATATTATAAGTTTCAACAATTCATTGTTTTCGTAATCCAAAAACTAATGTAGTTACTGAAGAAAAACATGCGTAGCGTTTTGCTGTTTTTGTTTGAATTCTGCAAAATACCTACTACGGATGTGGCGAAGTTGGTTTTATCATTAACTACCTATTGTAAAATATGTATTAGCTCTTGAATTGAAAATAAAATCTTGGATTAAGAAAATCGTACATCTTTCCTCGTCTTCACCTTTCCTGATCAGTACTTCTGTGCAAGCGCAAACTTGAAACTTGTCACAGGTACCTACCTATTTCCAGAACTACTCGACCAAATTCAGAGACATTAGAGAGTTCCTAGGAGTGCCTTTTGATCTGCTCTTGCGCAACCAGTTACGAAATTTCGTATCGAGATACAACGTCGCATCTCTTACAGAAACTTCATAAAGATACGACACTTCAGACACTACGGAAAGTTCCGATCAGTGGAGTCGTATCGCAGAATTACCTTCCACAGCAATAACGAGGCACATCTCTTTTAAGCTGATGCTCCGCATAACTTGAAAAACAATGTTGAGGTCTTCGGCAGACAGTAAACTGAGATTGAATGAATTCAAGTATTCGTGCATGATGAAAACTGTCACTTTACGTTACTAATTTCACGATAAGACACACTTCCACCTTGCTCGCCCGAGCCAATACGAAAATTAGATGCGAATCTCTCTCGTGGGATCTCTATTCTCAGGGATTGATTAGCCCCTTGAAGGTCCCCTATTCATTTCGTCGCCATAGGACCACTAGTGCCGTGTACGCATGCGCAAACTGATCCCATAGGTAGGTACGTCCATGTTACAAAAGTGTGGAAACTATTCTGCCCGCCCAAGTTGGCAGACTTTTTTGTTGGCAGTGATAATAGATGTACAAACAAAAAATTCAGGATTCAATCTAGGACTGTATTTAAAATGTTGAAACATTTACTTACCAGACATTTTGGACACATTGCAATAGCGTCATCATCTTCGAAAAATCGCCAACTTGCGAGTCTGAATAATTGTGGTTGATACTACTGTGTCTTGAAATTCTCAAATCTCTCCCAAAAGTAGATTATTGGCAATAACGAATCAAAAACTCGTAATCGAAGCTTTGATCACTTGTACAAAAAAAAAAAAAAAAACCATCAGCACGCGGTATTCCCAGTCAGCTTGACTGGAGCTGCTCTAAGCAAGGGAAGGGAGCGAAGAAAACAAACGCGGGTAGGCATATGAAGGAGCACAGAGCACAGGGCAGCGCCTCAAAGTCGAGCAAAGATAAGAGCGAAGAAATCAAGCCAGTTTGTTTTCGCAGCTCTTATCGCTGATCCCGTCAGGCAAAATTGGGTTTAAAATGCAATTTGACAGTGACTACCTCTTCAGAAATTTGTGCCGTACTTTATCTAGCAAGAATCTCGTAATATCCATCCAAAAACATTCATAAAACCTTTCGGAATCCTCTCGAAGATCATCGTACAAATGATGAAATTCCCTACATACATGTCGCGATTGATTAATTACGTGAACCTCTTCTACTTTTCGCCCCCGAAGTAAATACCACATTCTCAATGACGGGTTTAACACAAGAAATATTAATCATTCATCGTCCAAGAGGATTTGAACTGCACTGACTCTCGCTCCATTCTGATTAGGCCAACTCTCTTCAATAGCTTTTATCATAGCTCCAGCCTATAACACGTTGAATGCGGATCCCATCTTCACAGGTCGTCCCCAGGGGCGGCACCCCATTGTCTCTACCAATTCTTCATGCAGACGCCCGCAGAACCGAGTTGATTACTGGTGTAAGAAAGTTGGAAATTAGGAACAGAACGCATTCTAGCGGTGGCTATGATCACTAAGACGAGTCAGAAATACTTCAGAACCAATCAGGGACGAGATGTCCTAATCTGGCGGGAAAATACGGATGCGCGTCCATTCTGAGTAACTGGCTCGATTGAGCCACTTCGCCCCTCAGATGCATCTCGATCTTGCTCGATCGAGCCATTACGCATTCAACGTGATAAGCACCCTTAGATGAACGAATGAGAAACTCCCGTGCTCGTGTGCTTGGTCTTAGGCAAGCACTGAACAACATCATGAGGACCTTGGTTCAGGGAACTTTTCAATGAAAATCCACCAGAAAAGTTCACTAATTCAAACGCATTGTGTGCTGTTAGGAAGAATACACTCTAATATGGTAACAAACATCATCTTATCAATAAATTTTATTGTACATGAAATAATAAGAAACAGGGTGTTAGAATTTATATCAGAGTGTCTTCGCTTCTGACATATTCCCCTATATCAGCTTGATGTAAGCACACGATGGTCAAAGGGTCTGCGTGTTTGCATTCGGTTGTACTGCGGCCAGCAACTCCAAATCCCTGAAAAAGAATAATTCAACACTCAAAGGTCAACTCGTAGGAGACAAATCTACAAAGAGCAATCAATGTTCATCACACAATTGCCTGGTCCTGTGCCCTAACCTCGAATCTACTACTGTTGAATGTGTTAAGTATATTAAATAATATGTCACCTTGATGTCAATTAAGGGACGGTTTCACCAAAATCCTCTGATCTAATCAGGATTGATCTAGATCAATTCTAAACGTCATCACTAATCTCGGTCAACGGCGAATGGGTTTCACAACGTTGAACTCGTTTCCATCCTGGCGAGTTCAAAGTCAAATTGCAATCTAAACTCTGGTTTAACCAGTATCAAGAAGGCATTGGTCCCCAGCTGTTAGTGATAACATCAATAACAGCTCACTTCCTTGTATCCTTGTTTGGTTGCATGTGTATTATTTTTACTTTGATGATTTTGTGTTGTTGAAATACGTTAAAAAGATTAAAAACTATGGCTGATGTGGAAAAAACGTTGGCCCAGGGACACTGCAAACGGACCAGGGTGGATACTATATACAGTCAGAAATGATTGACACAACTTTCAGTCGGCAACAAAAGATGTAAACAACACTATCGTCAAGACGTGATATGGGAAGCGGGAACACTAGCGCTACCAGGTGGATTTAGAGATGACCAGTTTTTAAAAACACTGGCGAGTAGAAGTGGCCAATTTTGCAGCACATTGGAGTTTTCTAAACACCAAAACGCACGGATTTGACCGGTTTAGCTAAGGTTTCTCGTTGCTAATGGGTGGGAATGATAGTAAAGGACTTGATAAAATTAAAACAGCGATTTCCCGAAAATTGAGGAGTTGGCTGGTTTTGCAACCAGACGACACACTTTATTGAATGATAAAAGTTACATTAGACTGACCTAAATCACTGTGGATCGTAAAATCATACCACTTATATGCACGCACGCGCCTACAAGGGGCGTATCATGATCTACAGGGAGAACTAGAACTTTTTCAACATCCGTTATTTTCAACTTCACATTTCCCTCCTCATATTACACACGAATGGAATATAACGTGGAAAATAATGCAAAAGATTTTAAGCTGCAATGAGGCATGACTGGGGTGCTTCCCGAGCCCATCACCCCGCATGTCCTTAAGGATATGCAATAGAATGGTGCTTACCAATGGTAAATCGTTCATCGAGTAGACGACAACTCCTTGAAATTTTTGGGTATTTTCAGTTATCCTCCCCAGGCCTGACTTCAAGACGTTGTGACCATACAGGAATTGTTGCTCAGCACTAGGTTTGACCCATATTTTGTTCTGAAACCAATAAAAATAAATATTTACGCTCTAAAAGAAATACTAGGTAGGTAGGTTAGGTAAATACCTGCGAGTGACAAGAAATAAGAGGGAGAATCAATGTAAAATTGAATACTTGAGTGGTAACTTCTTATTTTTAACATGAAACATGTTATTATGGAGGTAAACCGAGTTGGAGACTGCAAGCGTAAATTTTCAGCATGAGTCACACCCAACCACCTGCCCGCTTTGCTATTTATGCACCATCACCCCTCCCATCTACTCCCTCTTTCCGAAGGCCAGACCATCCCCCACCCTTGCACTTCTCACTTCCAACTTTCACATTGACATCAGTTCCTTCTCAGAGTGCACAGTGAGAATCATTTAATAGTTTACTTTTTCTACATATCTATGTATCCTCTGTTATTATGTTCCTATTCGAAAACCAAGTTCCATGTTTCCTTGCTTTGATCCTTAATCTTAACCGTCTAATAATCCGGGGGTCTGGGGGTGTGACCTTGTTCCCCCCAGACCTCTCTGCATACCACCATTAGAGGTGGGTAGGGAGTGAGTGACCTTGTCTCAAAGACTTTATCTCAGAAGAGTTCTT
>JAEMON010000002.1:9560094-9572275 GCA_030264115.1 Lygus lineolaris | reverse complement strand
ATTCGAAATTGATGGAAAAAATATACCTTCCTATTTGAAGTTGACAAATAAAAATAAAATGAATATGAACTAAGTATGAACAAGTAATAAAAAAAGTATGGAATATAAAATAGAAATGAACTATAAAAAATAAAATAAATGTCACATTGTTACAGCTATTGGAGAACCGCCAGTTAGAGGGAGTCCTGAGTCTCGCAACGATGGTGATAAAGAAGCGTGAGTTGAGCGATACATTATGTTGCACATTCGTTACAATGATCCATCTACCCGAATTTGATAAAGGAAATATTCTCATCTATGAAATTTTACAGTCAATTCCTTCCTTTTTTTTAGCGATGATGGGAAAGATAAAAAAAACGACTGGACAGAGCACAAAGCACCAGACGGAAGAACATATTATTACAACAACATAACGAAGAAAAGTTTGTGGGAGAAACCGGATGAACTTAAAAGTCCAGCTGAGGTAAAACAAATAATTCATGTTTTCCAATACATTTATTAGGTTTATGGTTGCTATAGAAACCCTCATCCATAAGCTCTACTATTGATAGTAGTTTCGGGCTTTTCACTGTTCTTGGCCTGGAACTTGTCCATCATTTTGAAAAAAACCTCATGGAAATTGGTACAGCCAGTCGAGTCACCAATCACTACAAACAGACTGTAGCGTAATCTCTTGATAATTCGTATCAGGTATAAGAAGATAGACAATTTTCAAGTGTGTTTCTGTCTGTTTGTACTCTTCTCCGTCCAACGTTTTTGATGGGTTTTGTTTTTCCAAAATGATGGCCATTTGTTTCCCCTTTTTGAAAACTGTCGGAAACTTCCATTTTGCCATCCAGTGGAAAGGTCGCACGAGCCATGAAAAATGGCGCCGCTTATGGTTAATATAGCATTCAGGGCTAGCAGCTCCCAAAAAGTCCCCGAAAATTCCAATATCTCGGCTGTCAAATAGTTGGAGAAAACACTCTCTCTAATTGCAACCTTCCTACTTTTTCTATCTACTACTTTTTGAACTGATATTACCTACTTCTTGAGAATTTTCTTAAAATCAACAAGAACTTATTTAAAATGCATTGCACAGTTTTTGGATTAAGTAATTTAATAATATATTTGTGCTTGTTAAAATAATTTACGTGACTATTATCATTTACAGAGGATGCTTTCAAATTGCCCTTGGAAGGAATACAAATCAGAAGTGGGGAAGATTTATTTCCATAATGTGATTACAAAAGAATCTCGGTGGACAATACCTAAAGAACTTGAGGAATTGAAAGCTAAAATTGTCGCTGAAGATTCAAGCACCAGGTTAGTAATACGATCAGTGAAGTAAATGGGAATTATCGTGTATGAGAAAATCAAATTTTTCATCCTCTGTATGGTTATTTAGAATAAAATAACACTGTTACAAAGAGAAGTTTATCGTTCTGGTGTGGAGAAAACTTGGACTAAAATCGCAGCTGTTTGAATGACATGCGGCATTCTAAGGCTCTTGGGAAACCCTTTCCTACGTCACACTAAAAGAACTGAACCGAAAAAATGCATTGGGAATAGGATTAAATAATTAATAATAATTAAAAAATTATGATTTCAATCAATTTATTAATTAAGTAAATGCTATTCTGACTAATCAGGAGCAGAAGTGTTGGGCTTTGAGTTGCGTTTTGTTTGGTTGGCATCTTGAACAGGTTTGGCCAATGACAGACGACACCCTTTTCGACGTCACTCTCCCGTCATATTTTAATAATAAATATTTCAATAAATTTTCTAAAATTACAGATACATAATTTTTGGCTTGCAACATCATTATTGTTTCTTTTGAGCCATTATCTTTCAGAAAAAAATTTAAAAAATTGATGGTAATTCCTCATTTTGAACTTTTAATTAATAAAGTAGTGGATGAGAACTTGGAAACGAAATCATTCATGTTGCGATAATGTTTCGCCGCATTTGTTGGACTGTGGTTGTTTAATTATTATACTCGCATTTAATACATAGCGTAGGGTTACACTATACATACAAAGTTTTCCAACTTTGATGGTACTTCAACTTCATGTATCTATTCCACTAATGCCTGCAGCCAGGTATGCGCATTACATTGGTGATGATTTCAAGTTTGTTTTGAACCAGGTTTTATCTTAGTCTTTGTTCTTTAATTTCAAGTGACAAGAAAAAGGACGATGAGCACAAAGAAGAGAATGGAGGCATACCTATGCCAACTGGTGAGTTTTATTCATACCATGTTATTATATCCCTTGGCAGATTTTGGTTTATTATTTTCAATAACGAACCTTTGGAAAACATTTCTACAAAACTCCCCTCAAAATTTGATGTTTTACATTTCAAGATACGTAGAATACAAAAATCGAATAAATAAAAATCCGTCCGTCCGCCATATATGCCGTACGTGGCACTTCTTAGTTACCATGGACCAAAATTAATGAAAGTTGGTATAGCTGCACTATTTGAGGTCTAGTTGTGCCCCGAAGCTCGTCGTTACCGTCAGTCTTCTCTAAGGGGTAGAAAATAGGGGATGACATTTTCAAAACACCCCAGCTCAAAAACTTCAAATAGGAAGGTAAATTTCTTAAATCGATTTCTAATATAACACAATTTTCAGCGTCGAATGAGACCTCGCGGAGCATTTCAGGATCAACCGTTCGCTCCCTGTAAGGACTTAGAGTAGAACGAAAAAAAAAGAGCAGAAACACGAGTGTGAATCGTAAATCTTCCTGAGTAGGCCAAATCTCCGTTCAAAGATCAGCCGTCACTCTCGGATAATAATAATTACAACTAGATAACTACTCACTGTCCTCTAAGAAATGATTTTGAACCTCGCGATATATTTAAAGTAGTTCCGCCCATCTTGGTAGATGTGCTATCTATGAAAAAAAATAAAATAGAATAAACCGTTGTGTAATAATTTGCAGTGTTTTGTTGATACTTGTGCTTTGTGATGCTACAGCTGTGGTTCTCAACCTGGGGTGGGGGGGCAAACTCATTTCAGGTGGGACTCGAGACTATCTGAAAATAGTAGATGTTAGTAATAACTAATAAAATAACATACGATCAGAAGATATTTAATAGTCAGGAGTCACGAGACCAAGATGACAGCTGAATTCATTACCGCAATAATCATTCTGGTGCATGTCCTAGTTACGAATTTCCCTGTAGTAGCCCGTATCACGAAGGCCAACATTTTTTTCGATCGAGTTTCCAATCATGTTCCCAAAATTGAATTTTTTTCACTTTCGTGTTACTGACTTCTGGTGAAAGCGTAACTGCAGCATGAATCAGAATC
Organism: Lygus lineolaris; assembly: GCA_030264115.1. NCBI lineage: Eukaryota > Metazoa > Arthropoda > Insecta > Hemiptera > Miridae > Lygus > Lygus lineolaris. The sequence goes on along the minus strand of JAEMON010000002.1, from coordinate 9,568,977 downwards.
GTTGCACTTCTCTGAACCTTTGATTCATTTTTTGTTGAAGATTCAACTCCAAAATCTGCAAACGGTAGGGAGGTACAATAGGGCGGTGACATTCACCGAGGGAGGCTCACAAAATTCTAATGGCGCTAGGGGGTCTTGCCCGAGGGAAGGTTGAGAACCACTGTGCTTCAGTAATGGCCAAACCTCGTCGTAACTGCTTTTGTACTATTTTCAATTTCTGTAGGCGATCGGGACAAAGAAATGCCCCCCAAATCGACCACACCTCCTATCGTGTCCTCTGGAAAGTCTGCTTTGGACCAAGCGATGGCTGCTACTCTCGCTGCTATTGATTCTACTCCACCTCAACGTTTTGGTATTCTTCCTCATTTTTTCCTTCTGTTTATCGTAATCCAACCTGTTTTATAAATTTTTGGTAGATGAATAACATTTGCTTCCTAGTTAATGGTATTTTCCTTTGAAACGTCTATTTGGTTCAGTTACTTCCCGCACTGAAGTTTGAAGGAAACCGGAACTTTAGTCCATGAAATCCAAGTTTATTCCATGAAATTGCTAGGCAATACATGCAATAAACCATCAAGACCCGCAGTTTACAGGGCCGTTTAACCACAATCACCCTCTTGATAAATACTATCATGTACCTACTCTTACTCGATGATATTGATGCCTTTATTTCCTACAGATGAAGATAGCAATTCCAATCTGTCAATGCCTGGAAAGGACATTCCAGAAATAAAACTGAACCTCAAAGACAAAAAAGAACTCACCGAAGCATTTAGGATTCTTCTGAAAGAGAAAGTAAATATCCCTCAATTATCCTAAATTTTATAAGATGCTACTTGTAGCTGTGCACCTCACTTTATATCCCTCTTAGCTTGTTTTATATTATTTCCTTAATATGCTCTGATATTTGATCAGGACGTTCCCAGCAACGCTACTTGGGAGCAAGCTGTAAAAATGATTTGCCATGATCCCCGGTATCCACAATTGAAGAGTTTCTCTGATAAAAAACAAGTGTTCAATGCTTACAAGACTCAAAAGAGGAAAGAAGAATTAGACGAGCAAAGGAACAGGGCGAAAAAAGCTAAGGAAGATCTCGAACAATTCTTCATGACCAACGAGAAAATGTCTTCCACCCTTAGGTAAGTTCGAGTACGAGTAAAGCAAAGTAGAGGGTTTAGGAGTGTGGGTTGAGTTGACTTGACTCCTGACCAGCTTGGAACCTGGAAAAGGGAACCTAGATTCACGGAACCTTCCTTACAAGAATTCGAAAATAAACTAGGGATGGATTCCCCCTGAGATTAGCGTGAGAGTAGGCGAAATCGCACGGAGGTTACGGAAGGTTTCCCTGTGGGTCAAGTCAACCACACTCCTGGGTGGCGTTGAAAACGTTAGGATTTGGGTTGCATTTAGGCCGCGCTTGGAACACGGATTCTGTTAATAAAACTTTGTTGTAAAGCGTTGTTTCTTTCAAATAACTGAAATCACACTCAAAAACGTTTGGAACAAGGTTTTGAGACTATAATACTGTTATCGCATATTATGCGCAATAGCGTCTGGGAAGATTTCTTTAGCGTAATCCAACCCGAACCCACCACTCTCGTTACAAACCCAAACTCATGACTCCTCCTTACCCCCTTCCCACTTCTGCTTACCTGTATTTTGACACTATGAGATCAAAGATTAGAGTTAAAGCCATGATTTTTGGGTGATTTTCTAGTTTTTTGTTTCTTTGACTTCATTAGTCATGTAAAAACTCTAAAAAATCACCAAATCTCATGGCTAACTTTTTTTGTGCAAAACAATTTTGGGCGGTTCCAATGGTGAAAAACGTGAATTTTCAAGGTTTATTTAAAGATATCTCAGCCAATGAGTTATTTTTAGGAACTTGAGGTATTTTCGGAATCAGCGCAAAATTTCCTATAAGAATCATACATAACATCGTCATTTCCAGAAAAAACCCATTGCGTCCCGTTGTGCGCAGCAACCTTTTCGACCTTATTATGAAAACAATTACCTACATTAATTGATGAATTCCTCCCAAAGAGGAGTATAATATTGAACAAAATATAAAACGAAGCACACTATTTTTGGGGTGAACAGATCTTAACCCTGAACTTAACCCTCATATTGGATTCCAAAAATTATTCTCCGATGTATCTATGTATAATCCATATATCTACAAGTTGAAGATTGAAATTGTGGTTGGACGACCCATAAAATCACTTGATAATGATTCCAGTAACTTAAAAAGTACTTTGCTTGTCTCCGGGTTGTTTAGACATGGATATTTGCTTCATAGCCAACGCAATATTGTAATTTATTTCAGCCACAAATGACATATTACAAAAACTCTGTATGTTTGGAGGAGATTCATAGCAGAGGGAGGTTTCATTTTTATTTTTTTCAAGTTTCTCTCACTTTGAGTCTGTCCATTTATTATAGTATAGTAGGTACGTAAGAGTGATTAATACGACTTTTTTGTAGGTCTTTTATAAAACAGTAAAATTATCAACATGTTCTGTCTATTCTTTCTGTGCAGTATCTGCTCCAAACTTCAAGCGGGGACAGTTTCCTATTTTCCACTTCTTTTTTCTGTAGTCTCGACCCTATGTTTAGGTATTATCGTTGTCAAGAGATGTTCGGTCACCTGGATGTTTGGAAAAATGTGTCCGACTCAGACAGGCGTGAGATATACGATGATGCCACCTTCAACTTAGCCAAGCGTGAAAAAGAAGAGGCTAAAGCGAGGAAGAAACGGAACATGAAACAGTTGGCGGCCATTTTAGATGCTTTGGTTACGATAGACCATCGTACGACATGGCAGGAGGCGCAGCAGATGCTCCTGGATAACCCCAATTTCGTCAACGATGCGGATCTCTTGGGTTGGTGTGAATAATTAATTTTCCTGTCATGTTAGCTGAAATGCCTAGTTTTCATGTACCTTTAATCTGTAGCTGACATTTGAGTCGGAATATCCAATTTTTGAGCAAATTCCAACTTTGATTAAGAGACTGAAGAAAATTTAGAGACTTACCTACCTACTAACGGTTACTTTGCATCATTTTTGGGTAGAAGCGAATCCCCACTACGGCACCCTCAGTGAGATGCTCCAGGACCCTTAAACACAGTACACACATTACCTTTGAAAAAAACATCGGCTCACTACCAAAGAGGGTAGTCATAAGTGGAAATGTCGCTATCGCTAGTACACCCGAGCGGTGAAAGTAGGACCTTAGTACACCCGACAGAACGAATCCCCAGTAAACTCTGAAAGCCTTAGTAAACCCGTTGAAAACTGGTACGTAGTGAGGGATCCACTTTCATATCTTGAAATGCAATTTGCCAGCCATGTATTTCTCACGGGTCCTTTCTGGTGTTCGGCGTTGGCTGAATTGATTAGTGCATGTACCTTGCATTGATATGCGATCAGCTCCTTGGTAAAAATTCGAATATTCGGGTGAGGTGTGTCCCTAATCCTTCCCTAATCAGTAGAGGTAATTGTGGTGGACACATTCCCGATTATTCCACGTGACAAGTTCTAGAAATGCCTGAAAAGGCACTTCTAATTATAGTAAACTTGGTCACTTGCTCCTGAACCCTAGACCCAGTACTGCATCTGCCATGATCAGACAGACGTGGGCTAGGGGATACCAGACTATGGTCAGCATAGCCTGGTATCCCCTAGCCCACGTGTCTGATCATGGCAGATGCAGTAGGTACTGGGTCTAGGGGTCAGGAGCAAGTGTGTACCACATGCGGCCTTACCGATATCACGTCGGGGTCACCAGTTTAGAGAACTTGTCACGGGGTCTAACGACTCCACCACATTACTCAAGGTTCCAGGATCTCTAAAGTAATCGTAGGTGATGATTAGTTAAAATAAGTACCTTTGAAGGCGGAGTGGATAGTTTGGTATCAGCTTTTCTTTTTATGGCTACCTGGACTTTGGATACTTCTAACGACTGTGGGTCTGCTCCGTGGCAATGGTCTTCTTGGGTTAAAACAACATCGTTCCCAACAATCCTCACGTCCGCTACTGGAGATACTGACGACCCAAGAGTCGACCCCTCCCGCTCAACTTTTGTTCTCTCAGGTGTACTCTGGTCAAAGTTAACATCGCCCCACGTCAATAAGCCGTCACTCCATCGGGTGTATTACGGTATCGCCCATTCAACACTAGGGGATAGTGCGTCGATAGGGCGTTCCCTGGCTCTTTGTCACGAGCTAAGAAGAAAAAATGCAAAGTAATCGTTGCTAGACAGTACCATTTAAAGCATTATTCCTAACCTGAAATTGAAATGTTCATGAATCACCCAGTATGCAAACTTTATAATGGGGTATTCATGGTCCAGGATATACGACGTCCAATCGTCGAATTGGGACTTACGAAGTGACCTAATGCGCATGCGCCCCGGCTCCTATTCGATTCACGACGATTCGAATTTACCACGGGATGGAGGCGTCGTAAATCGGATATTCGACGTCAAATATCGGAATGCTGCAGCGATCCTAGCGGTAGCCGTACGAAGTTCTCTCCGTTATCACTCGTGTCCTACCACTCGCTATCACAATTTCATGAATTCACAATTTCATCTATACATTTCGCTTTCTGGCTTTTTCTCGGTATGATTAAAAATTACGATACGTACAAACAAGCAAACTGACAATATTGACAATCGACTATTGATAACAGGTTAGGTGATAACACTGATATCCTGATATGGGCTTCGCCAGATGCCGCAAGGAGCGCTACACGCACTTCGATTTTCGACCATTCGACAGGGAAAAATGTAGGAGCCTCATGATCCCTCGAGTTTCGAAAATCGAACATCAGATTCGATATTCGACGATCGAATCAGACCATGAATACCCCTAATAGGTAGATACCAAATTCTCCTTTCGACCTATATGTCCCCTTTATTTTGAAGATAAAGGCAGAAAGAAACTAACGAACCATTTAATAATAGTGGTCATTATCGTTATTATGCTTTTTATTCCTACCAAAAATAATTGAATTTTCAGGTTATTAGAGAGAAAGGTCGCCATCCTGTGACTTGAAATAGCTATCCCACTCGACTTCTCAAGCTACCGATTTGGGCCGTTTACCTAAGCCATACCTAGGGTTGTGGTTTGTCACTTTCCACATTAATCTGAAGTAGCCATTTTTTCAGCTATGGACAAGGAGGATGCGCTGATCGTTTTTGAAGAGCACATACGGGAATTGGAAAAAGAAGAGGAGGAAGAAAAAGAGAAGGAAAAGAAGAGGCGAAAGCGGCAACAAAGGAAAAATCGAGACGCATTTGGAGTGAGTCGGGATTTATTGTTGTTGATCTAACGATTCGTGTCTATTTGAAATAACAAAACATTAACCATCATGCTTTTTACTTTTGATTGTTAGTCAATAATTGTACGTAAACGCGTTATTTGTGACAGATGCTTTTGAATGAACTTCACGAAGAAGGAAAGTTAACATCCATGTCGCTTTGGGTCGAACTGTACCCCATTATCAGCGCGGACATCCGGTTTTCTGCCATGCTAGGTCAATCAGGTACTACTAGTTTCATCAATCACAATAGTCTTAGAGATTCTCTATTTTCGTTGCGTTGTTGAACCTTTGGAGAAAATTTCACTTTTCTTCAATTTAAAATCAGATCTTTGCTGGGTTTCAGGTTCTACTCCTCTCGATCTCTTTAAATTTTATGTTGAAGATCTCAAGTCGAGGTTCCATGACGAGAGAAAAATAATCAAGGAAATTTTGAAGGAAAAAGGATTTGATGTTGAGGTTGGTAGGTCTGCCTACTGAAAAGCTGAATATTGAATTCCTACGTAAATTCTAAATACGTTGAAAATTGTGTTCTATATCGTGGCTGTTTCGTAGGTGTCCACTACTTTCGAAGAATTCGCTACAGTAGTGTGTGAGGATCGGCGATCTGCAACCCTAGATGCTGGAAATGTCAAGCTGACGTACAACGCCCTCCTCGAAAAGGTCTTTATTATATTTCTGCAGTTCATAAATTTAGTGGAGGCAGGCAGGGTATAATCTTGGTAGCCTGTAATCTAAATCTAATAAGCCTTGCCTATAATCTTGGTAGTTTAATTTGTAGAAATTATTAGGATATGAACAATCCTTTTGGAACATTTTGGAAATTGAAAGAAACAGTGGCCAGTTATTCCACTATGTCCATGTCCAGTTACTATTATAGTTTACGTAAATATTATATTATCTGCTACTCAATTATGGCATGAGGCAACCTTTCCCAACCTCTGTTCTCAAAAACGAGGATGGTTGATATAATTTATTAAAAGGACTAATTTATTATGGAGTTCCCAGGAGATCCCACGAGAGATGCGAAGATTCGCATCTAATTTTCGTATTGTATTGGCTTGGAAGAGCAAACTGTCTAAGTGCCTAACCTTGTCAAAGTTTGTATCCCAATATTTTCCGTATCGTGAAATTAGATAGTTCTTGCAAGTAAACGAGAAGCGAGTCAGAATTCTGAATAGGATGTTACTAGGGAGAGCACGAGCGGATGCTAACCCCTGAGTCATATTGTACGAATGGGTAAGTCGGAACGCGAGTCAACCTACGAGACATAAGTTAACGTGCGAACTAGATGGAATTCGTAGATTTCAAGTTGTGATTTTTAAGTTCTTGTTTAGAATTTTCTCTATGGGTTTTTCTCGATACTTGAAAGTGAATGCTAGTACCAGGAACTGTATGAGGCCTGTTCAGTGAATGGTGGGGAAACGGACTATGGAACGGATTATGAAAGTTTAACCTACCTCCAGCTTCGTAGAATCGGCAGGGACCACGGCTGGCTTGGAATACCGGATGTTGTGAGCAATCCAGAGAGCTGTCATAAATTACCAGGTGTCACAGCTTTGTTGTTTTACCCTAATGGACTGTCATATTTGGAACCAATTTTCGCTATCCAGGAGCAACAATATTGGGATGGGTTGTTGAGCAAACGGGCAGGAGTAGGTAGGTAGGTATTTATGGAAGATCCTTTTTCCTTTCCTATACCCTATCCTATTCTCTCCTTTACTAATTCTTATGTTGTATACTGTTGTTGTATACCTACTATCGTAAATAAAGCAATTTTTCAATTCAATGCAATCCATGGTGCCAGTATGGTTACCTTCAAAGAAGGTTACCTTCGTTTTCAGGAATCCATTCGGAGCACCATTCGTTGACGAATAGGCCAGTTCTATTCGTGCCACGAGATGACTCTACTCGTAATGAGATACTAGCGCATGCGCACTAGCTGATTTCTATTTGTTGAGCTCCCTACTCGTAACCCGACTCGCTTCTCGTTTACCTGCAAGAATTGTCCATTAGTGTCGCATCGTAAAGTGAAAGTTTTCATCATGCACGAATACTTGAATTCATTCAATCTCGGTTTATTGTGTGCCGAAGACCTCAACATTGTTTTTCAAGTGTATGCTGAGCATCAGATTGAGCCTTGTAATCGGTGTGGAAGGTAATTCTGTGATACGACGCCACTGATACGAACTTTCCAAAAGTGTCGTATCTTTACGAAGTTTCTGTAGGAGATACGACGCCGTATCTCGATACGAAATTTGGTAACTGGTTGCGCATGCGCAGATGCTGCTGCAATACAATACGACTGTCCACGATGTGAAGCTTCGTATCTCGAAAAGTGCTCCTATGAACTCTATTAAACTTGGTCTATTCAATATTATGGCTGAAGATGATGTACTTATATCTAGAATAAAGCTAAATCTAGAGTCTCAAAATTATTTTACAGAGTCTATTAGAGGAGTTACAAACTACTCTTCACGCAGATGGTGGTAATGTAACCTACTGAAGAAAAATATAAACTGATTTTCGCTTTAAAAACCTACTGAAAGCCCTCATAACTACCCCATTTTAGTAAAAAATGGACTTAAGTGTGACTTACACAATTTGCCTACCCTCTAATAAACCTGCAAGAGCCGCTACTAAATTAATTCATTTCATCATTTCCGGATAGTAACTCAGGTTTATGTTTATTTTGACCTTCCAGGCCGAATCGAGGGAAAAAGAAAGAATGAAGGAGGACCAACGAAGGCAGAAGAAAGTGGAAGCTGCATTCAAAAATCTTCTGCGAGATTACGATATTGACTACAAAACCGAATGGGACGATGTGCGAGACAAACTCTCTTCAACTGAACCTTTCAGAACACTGTCGATTGAAGCTGATCGCGTTCGTGTTTTTAGGGTAAAAATCAGTATTGATGTATACCTACTTCGATGCATTTTCATAATCGTTCAAGACCCATGTTTAGTGCGTCCAATTTCTGAGACTTGTCTATTTTCAGTTGTAGGGTGAATTTAGATAACAACGTCAACTGTACGGAGCTCCCTACCAATTCACTCCTATAATAAATTAGAGTTCAAGACAAATAGAGAGTTTTCGTTTTCCTGTCTCTGAAGAACAGAAACGAAACGCGAAACTGATTAGGGGAAACGGATCAATGAGCTTGAAGCTCTCTTTTTGTAAACGAAAAGTTCTTTCTGTGCACGTGAAGAAGCAGCTATTCACGAAAAACTCGTATATGAGTAGAGTCGCGCTTCAATCTCATTGGTATTTTGTCCCTTATCAGCTAAGCGTTTCATTTTCGTTTCCGTGAAGACGACGGGAAGAACAAAAACTCTCTAGCGACTCTTTTAGCGAATTTTCGAAGAAAATGAAGCTATTACAATGGCTTCAAAATTTTTGTAATCCAAATTTTTGAAAATTTTCTTCGTGGAAATCCGTTTCAGACCATTCTAAAATGATTCCTGAAATTTAACACTTTTTCATGTATATACAGGGTGTCTCAGATAACGAAGACCAGCCCCTCAACTTCCTTAATAAATGGGATAGAGGAAAATTCCAA
>JAEMON010000002.1:9504020-9519878 GCA_030264115.1 Lygus lineolaris | reverse complement strand
GGGACAGCAGCATTCTGCCTCCCGCATTCAACGTGTTAAACCTCGAAAAAACGACGACACAGAGACGCAGTGAAAATTTCAGACCCATACAAGTTCCCGATTATTATAATTATAATGCAGATGATACTGAAACAACCAAATTACGTATTGAGTCATTATGAATAATAGTGTTGTTTTCTTACTCACAAGACTGCCGTTCATTTCGTCGCGAACTGATTTATATACATCTACTCCATAATCTGAAATTTAACTTTGACGTGATAAGTCTATTTTAGCTTAAGCATGCTCTAATGCTCCTATAACTCCAAAATATTGTTATTGGAATTATTATACGAAGACACTGTTTCTTCAACATCGGGCATCATGAATCCATCCAACATCAATGGTTACCTACCTATCTGTTTTAGAAAGAAGAGTGGAAGTCTATGGTTAGCATGAACATTTTGAACACTCTGCAAAATGTGGTCATCAGTTCAGGCCTTCTTATTGGATCCGTTCTCTGTGTGTACATGGTTTACGCAAAGCAGGGACTCACTGTTGGCGATTACGTTCTTTTTGCTGGCTACGTCGTCCAGCTCTACATTCCTCTCAACTGGTTCGGTACTTACTACAGGTAACATCTCACACTCTCTGTATGAAAAAGTCGAATATCAATATGAAAGTTTCTCAGTATTTAGAGAACATGATGTGGGGAGTTAAGTTGCAGGAAGTTAGTCAGGATTCAGCCAGAAAAACGCTCTCTGTAAACTATTCTTTATTCAGCGACGTTTCAGGTCTTAACTAGACCCATCTTCAGGCAACCTGCACTTGAGAAAAAAGGAGTCTTCCAGTCCAAAATAAAACAGTTTCCTCATAAAAAACAGAAGACTAACCTTGTCTAACAAAATACGAGCAAAAAAGGGTGCATCAAAAAATATAATTCTATAAAATAATTTAGATACATATAGTTATAATGATCTTTGAAAAAAAAAAATGAGGTGGAAACAAGAAAAGAAGAAGAGAGAGAGAGAGAGAGAGCGAGAGAGAGAGAGAGAGAGAGAGAGAGAGAGAGAGAGAGAGAGAGAGAGAGAGAGAGAGAGAGAGAGAGAGAGAAAGAGAGGGAGAAAGAGATTGTAGAAGGATGAACCATTGCAGTGGTTTTCTTTTAATTAAACAATAATTTATTTATTTACGTAGTTATCTGTTCAAGCATTGATCAGTAATTAACCTTACGGAGGCGTTTTTTCCTGACTAAAGCTGGGTTCACATGGACACACTAAACGCAAAAAGACGTTCAATGTCAAGACTTCAAGGTTCGCGTAAAGAGCGCAAAACCTGTCAAACCATTCAACACTACCAAAGTAGAACGCGTAATGATAAGATAATATGCAGATAAATAGCCTCGTTGAACATTCATGATATATCATTTATCAATGATAAGTTATCACAGCCTCAGCTTCTGCAAAACCCGTCACACAGATCTGCAAAGCCTACAACGCGTACTTATAAAAATTTTTGATCGTTTGTTTCCAGTATCTTCACAAAATTTTGCTCTCATCATATTTATATTACCTACTTGTATTTATATAAGTATACACTTCCCACACTCAATAGTATTTTCATATCAAAATTTTCAGAGCCATCCAGAAGAACTTTGTAGACATGGAGAATATGTTTGATCTTCTGTCAGAAGAACCTGAGGTTTTCGATTCTCCTGATGCTCGGGATCTGATGATCAAAGAAGGTGTCGTGGAGTTCAAAAACGTTTCGTTCTCCTACAACCCTGATCGAGTGGTCCTTCGTAATATCTCGTTCACAGTCCCTGCTGGCAAAACTGTGGCACTGGTGAGTTTTTCATATTGACAGCTAATTTTGCAATACCTAGGTAATACTAGTATTTTTGCTTCCAAGTCTACCAAACGTAACGGAAATTTCGTTTTCACATTTGTAAAGAGAATGTTTCTCCCTCCTTAATTTCAGCCCTTTTGAATCGTTTGCGCATGCAAAATGTGAATATCCGCAATCACTGATTTCTCTCAATCTAGTGGCCTGATTCTGCTCAAACTTTTAGGGTAGTTGCTGTTTTATTTTGGTCAATAAAATTGTAGCACTGGCAACTTGATTCAAAGTGATTCTATTCATAATCGGTTATTTTCAGGTTGGCCCGTCAGGAGCCGGAAAAAGTACAATAATCAGATTGCTTTTCCGTTTCTACGATGTGAGTGATGGTGCAATATACATAGACGACCAAAACATCAAGGATATCACTCAAGAATCCCTCCGAAGAGAAATTGGTGTGGTTCCACAGGACACCGTTCTCTTCAATAACTCTATCAAGTAAGGGAATCTTTATTATATATTTAGTGCCTTTGGGCACTATTAATTGATAGTATTTTTATTTGTTAATTTTTCCTGGGCAAGTATCATATTTGTGTATAACTTTGCCAGGTGTTACGGACATACCTGCGAATAGTTTTACTCCTCTTCTACGTCTGCTGCTTGGGACATTGAATAACAACATTCTTCTTTAAAAAATGTGGTTTTCTAAATTCTCCTACTGCATTAATAAAAGACGAACCTTTTTCTATATAGGTTTAATATCCAGTATGGAAGAGTTGGATCTTCCGATTCCGACATTGTATCCGCTGCTAGAAATGCTGATATCCACGAGAGGATACTCACCTTCCCTGAGGCCTATGAGACCCAGGTTAGTATTACATCGATGTCTTGTCTAGAGAATCTGAGAATTAACAGGCTGGTAGGTATCTAACTTGTCATTCTGACTACTGGCGAATGGTGATGGACATCTATTGTATCTATTAATATTATGTTTTTTGTTGCTCATTTCTCATGAGGTCAATGTCATTTTACTCCTACAGGTAGTTTGAAACAACTCACGAAGGGCATGTTTAAAACAGTATTAAACAAAGTTTTAAACACAATTTAAAATGAATGTTTCAAAACACCCCTTTTTCCAAAAATGTGTTTAAAACACTATTTAAAACAAATTTTTGAAACAAATGTTTAAAACAGTACCAACCCTGTTTGTGTCAGACAAGCAAGCTTGGTTGTGGGGAGAAATTGAGTCGAGAATTTGCGAACAGAGTTCTCCATTTTCTGAAATGTAAAAAACAGAAACCATTTTCCATGGTCTTAGTTCAATTTGTATAGATACGTAGTTATGGACGCGTCAAGGAAGAAACTAGAATTGTTCGTTTACGTGAAAGTTTGAGTACAGAGGTAGAAAAGGCCGTTTCTCCCACCAAGGAGCAGAGTCACTGACACATGGACTCTCCTGGATCTTCATTTTTGGAGTATCCATGTTGTACGTGATGTTGTCGTTCTTAGGCGGTAAATACGAAAGCTAGCTGCTTCTGTATCTAAGTTCTTCACAGATTAAAAAAAATTCTTCCTACTCGTATTAATTGAGAAAGCGTCCCACATTCACAGTGAGGAAGCTAGCCCTAAAATGTTCTTTCAATCATGGCACCACAAATCGTCATCTTGAATTCTTGGGGTTTAGTCTTGCCAATTCTCCATTATTCATTTTGGTTAAACCATTTCAGGTTGGTGAAAGAGGTTTGAAATTGAGCGGTGGTGAAAAACAGAGAGTTGCCATCGCTCGAACTCTGTTAAAATCCCCAGCAGTTGTATTGCTGGACGAAGCCACCAGCGCTCTCGATACTCAAACAGAGAGAAATATCCAGGTAATACGATAATACAGTAAATCGTCTGATAACTAGTATAATTCCACTATCATAGACTAGTATAATAAACTGACCTCTCTATTTTGTTTGTTTTCATTTAATTCCAGTCGGCATTGGCTACTGTCTGTGCCAACAGAACTACAATTATCGTCGCTCACAGACTTTCCACCATAATTCACGCCGATGAAATCGTCGTGTTGAAAGAAGGCGAAATCGTCGAGCGCGGAAGGTTTGTACTGAATAATATTGTGATGCGTATTGAGTGTTGATCATATTTTATTTGTAAAACAGGAGCGGTGGTTGTTGAATGTAAGTCCCAGTTCGTGCTATGTAACAGGGCTTGAAGATATCATTCCGAGGAATCGCTTCTTTTTGTTCCTTCACAAATCCATCTGAGCAAGATCAAAATAAAACTAAACTAATGAAATCGTTCCAGGCTTGAAGAAAAAAAAAAATCGATCCCAGGGATGAAGTTCCTTGAAAAACCTTTTCGTTTCGGAACGAAAAAATTCCGTTTCAGTTATCGTTCCGGAGATATTGTCCTGGATTGGAGTGAAAAACATCTAGTTCCTGGGTCATCGTTTTGAGCGAAAAGAAATGTGCTGTGGACGAAATCGATTCAAATCCCAAAAATACGGTTCACTTTTAACGTTGATACCTCTTGGATACTGTTATGTTACACAGATGGGTTCCTAAAGGAGATTGCCCAGTCTTTTCTCGGGCTTATTAAGCACCAAAGAAAAAAAAACTGACTCCCTCTAAATCGATAATTCCCAATCAATCCCTGTCTGTCAGTCCAATCAATCAATCCTGTGGGACATGCTGCCCGTATTTCGCTAGTTTTCTCGTTCAGAACCTGGCACATCACGCGACAGCCTGGAACCCGAACAAACAGCCGGCCAACATTTTTCGGTTTGGACCGCCTTTGAGGTTCCATACTCTGGCATGGCGACAAACCAGATTCGGTTAATATCACCCTATTGACACATGTTATAAACTCTTTCTTACGAGTGCTCGCATAGTCGCATCGATATGTTGATCCTAAACAGCATGCGAATTGATAGCTAAATTCCAATTCAATCAGTTTGTTTATTCATACGAAATCGTACAGGATACATATTTAAAAGGTCTTTCTTAACGTCCTTTGATCTCGTGTGTTTTTTTTTGTTTTTTTTCAGGCACGAAGAACTGAAAGATCAAGGAGGTCAGTATGCTGCCATGTGGAGGCAGCAGCTAGAAAACGACCAGGCTGGCGCTCTCCCCAGTGCTCTCCCTGAAGGGGAAGTCAAGAAATCCAACTAAACATTGCGCTTGCGCATTAGTCATCCTTCTCCCAACTCTGTCCAGGTGGGTTCCATAGGGAAGAGCCTCCAGGCTACCATCGTCAACCTTTTTAAATAAAGGTTTCTTTACTAGATTGAGGTCACTTCTAACGTTGACACTAACATAGTTGAACCCCTAGCTGTAAATTTGGATTTTATATGAATAGAAGACAAAGTTACATGGTTTATGTTTAAGGAAGACTGATAAAAGTTACAAATTAATAATTATCCACTATGGAATCATCCTTGTACATTATCCATCATTACGTAGGTAAGTTTGCATTGTTTAAATTTTCTTTAAATCAAGTGAGTACTTCTACTACCTATTTCGCTGATCTTCATTATTTTTTCCAAAAGTTCATTTGAAAAACTTGAATGAACAAAATTTTTAGAACATGATGTTGAATAATTATAATAATTAAAGCACAATTATCTGATTCTCAACTAGGTACAATCTTTTTGCTGTAAAAGATCCTAAGCTAAAATCTTATATTTTTTTCTATAAGTCAGAAGTGTTTTGGGACTTACTTCTGTGATTTGTAGTGTTGTACCAAATATAGTTACTGTCATGTCGCATTTGGATGTCAGGGCCTACCAAAAGTGGGGGAAGTGGTTCTCTGAGCTAACTACTACATTTTCAGAACTGGTTTGATTTTCGCTTCTGCCTTCACAATCATTCATCTTTTGGCTCCAGATGATTTAAAGGCTTTGAGCTGAAATCAATGTGAACCAGCTAGTAGTGACCTTCTGTCCTCTAGTCTAGCGTTGGGGACTCCTTAACTTGATGTACCTATTTATTTCTATTTCAACTGCAATTAAATTGCGTACAATCGGTTTTTAGAATGTTGTTAAACGGACGGTTGTTTCAATTTGGAAAACAGACGGTTTGTTAAATTATGAAAAATCGTGGTTGTAAGAACACCGAGTTTTACGAGAGTTCCCGGTGTAATCAATATTCCCTACATTCAACATCCAGGCTCCGTTATTAAGCAGATGTGGGAAGCACACAAGTACCCCCAATTCCTGGTAGGTATTTTTAACTGGGTAATTAGTGTTATTTGGAATTCAACCAACATAGCATGACGTCATGTTTATTGTGAACTGTTATCAGTTCACTTCCTTCTCATTTTATTAATTGTACTACCTATCCAAGTATCCATCATATATTAGGGTAGGTTCCCATTTTATAGTTATCCATGAATGCGTTTTATGTATGAACAATGATAAAATGAAGTATGATAAAACCCAGAATGATCCTTTTTATTCAAATGATCCAAACCTCAAGTAATCTATTGGTTGCCAATAACATAATATTAGTAACAATAATATTAGGGGTATTCACGGTTGAGCTTGCCGAGTTAAGCGTGTTAATTAGTAAATTTCGTCCTCAGAAAAATCATGAGGCACCCTACGCTGGCCCTGGGTACTGTGTTCAAGTGTTATCAGTGTTATCACGAATCTCCGGGTGAAAATGTGAAGGAGAAGAAAGGGTTGACATAAAATTGAGATAATTATGTAAAAAAAAAAAAAAAAATAACAACAACGTCCTCCGTATTTTGTTACCTTCTCGCCTAGGTTATATTATTATTTGACGTTTGTTTACTTTTTTTGAGTTTTTATTTAGAAAAATACCGAAGAAGAGCCAAAAAGAAGAAAAATTTGACGAAATTGTGAAGAAAACAATCAACTCCGAATTTACTGACGAGGAGGAGGAAATCTGGGAGGAAAGATCTTGAAGTTGTTTTGATGTCGAGGTTTGGATTTCAAACCAGGTTGGTGAACTTCCTCCTCTTTCCTCCTGACTCCATTTCCATCTGTCAAACGGGTCACAACGAAATTTAAACTAATAAAAACTTCAAACTTGTTTCAACTTTAAAATTGTTTGTGTACCACCATTTTGAATCTTCGTCAGAAATCTGATAACATGGTTGCTCTCGACGTTTACCACACCTCGGACTCAATTAACTTAACACAGCTGATAGCGCACTTTGATAACATCTTTGCGACCGATTTTCTCCACTTTTAACCAGTTTAACACATTTAACTCGTTAACACGTCGACAACGGCCCGACCGTGAATACCCCTCATGAATACCCCTAATGATATTGACACACTAAAACGTTAACCGTTTGGGTCTCTACAAGGTACAGACCCAAAATGTTCAACAAACTGTTCCTGTCTCCTTTTCATAGAATTGCAATGGTTCTAGTGATTGGAATTGTTGGGTGGCAATTATATCAAGTCAGTTTACTACAATGTGCAATGTGGCTACACCCTGTAGGTAAGAACAAATTATTTCATCCAGTAAGTTATCTCTAACTCGATGTTTTAATTGCGTGTATTCATAGTGAGTTATCGTTATTAGTCAATCATTGTTTTCATAATTTATTACACTTGAAATTTTTAGATGTTTCTTCAGTGAGCGGAAATTTTTTTAATTCTTGATCAAAGTTGATATTGATTTCTCGTAAACTGAATGATGAAATCTTATGCATATCACTTTTCTAACACTGAGTGAAATTTATGCCCTACGTTTTTTCAAAATAACATTTAGAGCATAATATTTCATTGTATATAGGGTTATACACAATAGATATATGGCGTTTCGTGGGTTATTTATTTACTGAGTTGATCCAACTTGTGACTGCTCCTTCTTGATTTACTTGATGTAACCTGTAGTCAAGAAGGCTAAGGGCCGGTTTATCAATCACATTTGCTAGCCCGATTTAGGTATGACTAAGTCAAATCTCTGATTATCTTTCACATACCCGTTTATCAATTTTATTTAGCAGCTGACTATCCCTAATCAGTGATTATCTTTAACTAGAGATTCGAGGCTCTAGTTATAATTTAACTACCTAGTCAAACTCTGATTTACTGGCAGCCATATTGCATTTTCGTATTCTGTACTATTTCTATTCCCATCTCTGTGCCAGTTTCGCGAATCTTTCGTTCAAGTAATACATTATTGTGAAATAGATTCTGATTTATGTATTCACTGGAGATAGGGATTCGGATTTCTCACATGATAAAATGCAGGTAGGTACCTACGCATTTCTTGGAAGGTACAAATGACACAGAGGTAGGCCTGGAGATCTCCCAAAATGATCCTTCAATAAAGGAGTAACTAATAATATCCGTAATAAATCGTTCCAAACAAGTTACGTCCATGAATAATTTTGCCTGCGGAGTTCAGCAGTGTCAGGAAAATGAAGGTCAGCCCCAGTAAAGTTATTCGATATGTATTATCAAGTCCCACAAACGATCATGAACGTTGGAGATTGCGATCTTTATTACTCAAAATGTAATGAACGTAGGTATCTAATTATACGAGTATTACCTACAAGTATTCATATTCCACTTTTGCCTAGTTACAGATTATATCTACCTATTTGAAAGTATAAAAACCATTAGGTATAAATCATCGTGCCGTCTGGCCATGTTGGACGTCTCAGATTGACCCCCAAGCAAAAGACATTTGTATCCATATAACAATTCAGAACAACCTACCTTCCAGTTTTTACGTAGGTACCTACCTGCCACCTGGTGAAGGAGTAATTTTCTTGTAAATAAAAAGTTCTGCGTTTGCATAATTTTTTCATGGGTTTCCCGTTTCTCAATCATTAGGCACACAAAGAGAAACATGATTTCATCACATGCGACAGAGGTAGGAGATAACTCGATGATAAATATAATATTACCATGGAAACATAGTCCAACTCGCAGTGTTGCACCTAATTTTTGCAGGATTTTCACGAAATTGTAGTAGTATTTCCCCAAGCTAAAACTCTGACTAGCTAAGTATTTGCTGTGGTTGATAAACGCATTCCAAACTCTGACTAGTTAAAATCCCTGATTATAGTTAATAAGAGGCTAGCTATTTGGAGTTTAACTAGATAATTGATAAACAGGCCCTAAGGGTTACAACGTTACACTCTCGTCAGGTGAACCAACATGTCTGTTCCCCCTACCACACCAGCCTTGAAGTAGCACAAACCACATTGTTCCCACCTCACCCACAACCATTACGGTTCTATGGCAGTAATCCTCACTGAGAGTGGGTTTGTGGATATTACTTGTTATCGAAACTTCACTCACTCTAGATTAGGTACAATGAATGGACAAGTTTTCCTTAATCTATAAAAGGCGTGCGCATGTAATATTTGAAAATTGCTACATATCTACCTGGCTGAAACAAATTAATGTAGGTAAATTTTTGTAGGTAGATCGGTATTACCTTTCATGTTATGTTTTTTCTTACTTCACAAGAGGCCTATGTTGGCGTTGTGTTTTGATGAATTAACTTCGGTTGGTGGGGTAGGTAGTTTTTATTAGCAGATCATCATGTTGAAAGGAAAATTGTTTTAGTAGGCAAATGGTGGTGTTTGTTTGTAGGCAAATTGTTGTTTGTTGTTGTTGTTTAGTTGTTTTAGTGTTGTTGAATAAGTTGGTACATGGATGTAGGTCCACATACCTAGTTGAGAGCGACTGGAGCCCCGGCCAACCGGGGGCTAACCCATAATCCCTGGAAATTTCACCGAAATCGGTCGAGTAGTGCCAGAGTTATGGCAATGAAAACATTCCAAATTTGCACATGCGCAGTAACTACCAATGATCCCGTTGTGACGCAAATCATAGGAAATTATCTTGGAGTTGGCCCCCAACTATCCTCCGAATTTGAACAAAAATCGGTCCATTAGGAACTGAGATATTTATCTTTATATTTGATATTAATCTTTATATTTGATAGATATCTTTACATAGGTAGGAAAAAGTTCGGATATAAAAAATTTCATTAAAAACGATTCGTTGGAGCTGTCTCAAGACTTGGAGACGTTAGGAAGGGCCGGTGACTACTTATCCTTTCATTGTAAAGATAATATTTTTCTTCACACTTTCTTCGTTACGGTATTATATTACAGTACTACGTATATATTCCGTATTTTATGTATAAGTATTTGTGTATACAACAGGGTTCCCGTGATGTACCTAGTGCATAAAATTCGAATTTTGAAGTTTTTATCGTGAAAACATTGTTATTTCCCACAAGAACTGAATTTCTTCCTCTACTTGCCATTCTTTTCAACTTATGATTCCATTTTCGGAGGCAGTGCAGCAATACTTTATCTCGAGGGCCTGGCTGTAACCCACTGTTGTAGCCCTTTTGGTTCTTGTCTATCTACCACCCATCTTATACTGTTCTTTCCACTTATTTTTTAAATGTTTTCTCGCTTCATAACAAATGTACCTGCCTAAACCGTTCGAGAATCCGAACGATTCACGAAACATATGATAAATATATAACTAAAACTAAGGTTCAAATTAAGCTAGGAGTGGAAGTTTCTGGACTACCTTCTCTCAGGGGAGATGGTAGCTCAGTGGTTGACCGTTCGTCTGGATAGTGAGAGGTCCCGAGTTCGAATCCCTTGTCCGATGTTTTCCTTATCTGTTTCCATTTTTTTTCGCTTCATAACATCTTCTTGATAGCCTGTGAGTCGAAGACTCAACCTCTCAAGGTTTGTGGATCTGTAACAAAAGAGCTTAAACTATGGTTTGGTTTGTTTGTTTGAGGGGTTACACGACACCACCCAAGGTGTGAGGGATTTTCTCTCTTTTGCTGGCCAAAATTAGGCCTAGGGTAAAGGCACCAGTTATTGGCCACCCCCAGTTATTGGCTGTCTCCTTCTAGTTTACTATTACACAGATGTTTCTTATATCGTTTCAAGTACTCTTGTTGTTAACCTAACTAATACAGGAGGCATTAGCTCAAAAGGAGTTACAGTGTAACCATATTGAAACCTCACAGTTTAGTTCGAAGTGATCGTGCCGTCGCATGTGGGTCGAAACCACCTGTTCCTTGTGAAAACGGTAAGCAATCCACCTCTCATTCTCAAGGATTTAACGTGTTTCCACTTTGTTTTGTCCCTCCTGTTTTGATATTTCCTCAATCTGCGATTATCTAGTAGTCGATTGTTGCCATAAAAATACAAAAAAACTCTGGAATTAGGCAATGATATAAGCCAATAATAGAAGACCCCGGCCAATAACTACTAACGAAAATGATCTTTTTCCAGTTTTTATGGAGAACGAAATTGAAGTACCACTTATTTAACAAAAACTACTAGTGAATCGCGATTTTGGAAAACTAAGCTTCCTAAAAACTCCAAGACAACAGGGATTTTATTGAAAAATATGCATTTCCAACAGGATAATAGCACCAAACATCCTTAACCGGCCAATAACTGGTGCCTTCACCCTACTTCATTAGCCATCTATAAATAGGTAAAAAAATCTTTCTTCCACAAAATCGTGCCTTCGTTGACTCCAAACATCACGTACCTATCTTTGGGAATGTAGGTGGTACTTAAACATGTTTATGAAGATAATAATAGGTAGGAATTAAAGTGAATACTTTAACAACAAGGAACCTGCTATGTATCAGAATCTGTATTTGACTTTCTTTTGGACGCACATCTTACCTTTAGTTGGTTCATTGGTACCTATGCATAATAATTTGCTGTTGATAGTAATAAATTATTCTATAGCTTAAAGATTTTATTTCAACTAGATAGGTAGTTAGGTACCTTTTGTTTTAAATTGTAGTTTAAACTGTTAAGGAGCTGTGAAAATAGAATGATGGTATAATAGGAAGTAGGTCCTACCTACATATATATTAAATTGAACAATATTAAAATCAATGTTATTATAAAGAAGAGAGTCGTTGTAATCTATAATAAATAAATCGTTCAGAATGAATAAATTGTTATAAGTTTTAGGAACTTATTATCTTTTTTCAATTACAAAATACCCTGGAATTGAAGGCAAATCCAAGTTGGGTTCAAAAGTTCGACATTTGGAAGCTGTCCTGTTGGAAGACGTTTTTGAGCTGGGCTTAGCTGCCCAGAACCATTTCCACTGAGAACATCACTCAAATTCACTCATTGAAAAAAAAAAAAAAAAAAAAAACACCACATTATCCCCTCCTAAATTGCTAAATTCGATCACTTAAACTGTGGATATTTTGGAATTTTCGGTGATTCGAATATTCTGTATGTTCCAACTGAATTGAGTGCAGTTAACCTACTGATCAGAACTGGAATCCTGTTTCAACTGGCAGAGCAACGAGCAAGTTGCATACAATTCGAATATTCTCACCCTTGCGGAGTTAATACTGGGAAATCTGATTTCCCTCAGATTTTTCCCTCTAACGGCGGAATTTGAATAATATTCGAAAATCTAGAAGCCGAAGATGAACTCAACTTAAACCTTGGAATCGACTTTCAGACTAGCTATTCGAATCATTCCACGAGGTAGAGTAGTCAGCTGCATAGTGGTTCACAGATGAATATAGTCGGGGTTCACATAAGTAATTTTATTCTCACGACGTTTCGGGTCCAACTAGACCCATCCTCAGGTGAAACCTGTAAGTATCTTGGTGTAAGCAGAAATGCAGTCAACAAGGAAGACAACACTGGCACGCAGACAGAAACAAACCAAGACATGCCAGAGGAGCAAGTAGGTACATACTCTTGTAAAGCATGATAGTTCAAGAACTTGGTAAAATCTGTCTCAACTGGTGGACAACCAAACCACTCATCAAAACGCTGCAAATTATTACTTAATGGTTTATTATTTTCTGTACTTATAGATCGCCTATCTACAAAGATCCTATTGGTAGGTATTCACTAAATACAATGTGTTTACTAAATAAATTTATTCAGAAACCGATTTCTACTCGTGAATTTGTTTCATTCATTCATAACAGAATTCAGTAGATACCTTCCTAACTAAGAAGTAACAAAAAACTTTGTTCGTTCAAATCGAAAGTTGCATTTTTTTTTTATCAGCAGATGTTTGGACTGGAATTTGGTCGACAAGGGAATTTCAGGAATCGTTTTAGTCTAAAACGGATTTCCATGAAGAAAATTTTCAAAAAATTTGCATTACAAAATTTCTGAAGCCATTACAATAGCTTTTATTTTCTTCGAAAATTCGCTAAAAGGAAGGATGAATTCGTTGGCCAGCACTTTTGGAGTACTCAAAGTAGTCCAATTTTTAAAAATAAGGAAAAAAAAGTGTTTTCTTTAGGTTTTTGGTGTAAATTACCATATTATGCACGTATGGTATATTGGGGATCAGCGAAAAATTTCCTGTAAGAATCATCCACAAAATCGGCCAAAGTGATCCTTTAAAAATTCGCTCATGAACTCATGCTGCATGAATGGAACTTTTCCTTTCAACACTCAAGTCCTTACAGGGAGCGAACGGTTGGTCCTAAAGTGCTCCGCGAGGTCTCATTCCACATAAATTGTGTTCTATTCGAAGTCGGTGGGAAAAATATACCTTCCTATTTGGAGTTTTCGAGCTAGTGCGTTTTAAAATTTCATCCCCTATTTTTTACCCCTTAGAGAAGGGTAGGTAGGACCTATCTACGCCAAACTTCGAGGCACAACTTGCCCCCAAGCAACTGCAACTGACCCCAAATGAAGCCGGTATACCAAATTTCATTAATTTTGCTCAATTGTATTGTAGCTATGGAAAATACCACGGACGGAAGGACTTTTTTAAATTCTACGTACTTACCTTGGAACGTAAAACATCAAATTTTAAGGGAGGGTTTTAAAAAAAATTGTTTGTGCTTGATTCCAAAGTTTCATTATTGAAAATAATAAACCAAAAGAAAATTACATGGTTTTGGTTAGGGGTTTTCAAGGAAGTTGGAATTAAATTTAATTATTTTTAATAAAAGTTAATTCCAACTTCCTTGGGTTTTTTAGATTCTTCTTTTTAAAGATTATTTTCTTTTTTTTTTTACCCTTCTTCCATGCTGTGGGAGAAAACGAAAGTTAATATAATTAGGTACTGTACCTAAGTAGGTTCTCAGTAGGGACCTACTCTCTTTCTATCATAGCATAGCCTTATCCTGGGTAGGTATTTACTCGGCAGTAAAAATTGAAGTGCACTCATGAGTGTAAGGTTTGTTGTGAAATTTAGCTCTTGAGCCACGGTTGGCTTCGCATTCTTGTTGGCGTCATGTCGCTGCTATCAGTCCTCTTATCATTCACCTGTTCAGTACGTATTTTTGTAATTTCGCGTTCGCGTCGGGGTTTGAATTGTCGTCGTCGTTGTCTCGTTGTCGATTAGGATTCGTAGGTAGGTAGTTATTTTACTAGTCAACGGGTAAACCAAGCAATATGGGTGCGGAGAACTCCAAAAGAAAAAGTTCACCAAAAGCTGCATTTAAAAAGAAAGTTTGCTCATTTTTGAATCTATCGTCGCCACCAAGAGATATTTCTTCTCAGACAATTGAGGTACGTTTCTGAACTCATTTCTAAGTTACAGTAATCTACCTATCAGTTAGAGTTTCATTCATCTAATTTCCGAGGGCTTTGTCTTTGCTGCACGAATCCAATCTAGGTATATTTATAATTTATTATTGTTGGTGTCTACTTGGTCTGAATTAATTGTCAGACAAAATCGAACATTTTTCTTACCAGAAAAATTAGGTAGGTAAGTACGTACCTACCTATGTTATCATCCTTAATTTTCTGTCGAATTTCAGAGAGCTTGGAAGGAAAAATTGGACTCTGATTTATTTATTCAGCTGCAGCGAGTGATTTTCAAGTCGCAGAACAGTATCACTTTTGAGTCTTTCTCAGAGTTTTATTATAAGCTAGTCGAAGGGACTGTGGACGACAAGGCGAGTGTGATTTTCTCAATAATTTGCAGCAAAGGACAGGAAAACGCCGATTTACAAACGCTGCGATCGGTAAGTGTTTACCTAGGACTTAGATAAAATCAAACTGTTGGAAGTTTTACTTTATGATCATTCTATTATCATAAGTAAATTCAAAATTGCGTTCCAACTACCTAGTGGCGGTGCAGGTTCAAGACGAGTACACTTTACTGCGCAAAACCTTCTGCGCACACTTGTCGACAATTTATTTAAATCAGAGTTTAATTTGAGCTTAAATATTCGAGTTGAACCTGCACTGACAGTAGCTGGAACACACCTAAGTACTACTACTATACCTTGTAAGTATTTAATACCCAATTGCGTGGGGGTACCTGCCTACTAGACTGAAAATCACTAACGTACCTCCCAAGGTCTGTTCCAAGCGGTGGTGCTGGTAATATTCGCATATTTTAGCTGCAGAACCTTCTGCGCACACTCTCATCATCAAATTGTCGACAAGAGTGTGCAGAAGGTTATGTGCAGCTAAAATGTTCGAATATTACCTGCACCGCAACAAGTTGGAACAAACTCAAATTTCACCGAAATTATTATTAGTAAGAGACTTTTTCATGGCTACTTACATGCGAACATTAGTTAGTTCCCCTACTTTTGGTGAACGCGAACAGTGATGGGGGTACGAATAATATTATAAATATATATACCTGTTTGAGCTTTCCTTTCAACCAATAGCTCAATGAAATGACGTTTCTTTTTGCGTTCGTGCTCTCACATAGTCTAGGTACCTCTGCAGAGGTCATAATTTATTACAAGTATCATCAGTTTAAAAATTGTACCTACATACTTGGCTCCGGGTCCTCATCACTATCCTACTTTTATGAATGAGCCGGAAATTTGATTTTTCTTCCTACGAGGAACCCTTGTTGCAGGGGCGCACCCAGGATTTTCAATTGGGAGGGCTTGTTATGGAATACCACCCAAAGGGGGGTCCGGAATTTTTTTTTAAAAATTGGGTGTTTAAAATGGCGTTTCTAGCCTATTTGCCCTTTTAAAAATGTACGTAAAACACGTTATTTTAGTATGGAAACATGTGTATAGGCGTTGATTTATTATTTGTTTCGTCGAGAAGGATGGATTCATCCTTCCTATCCGCCCC
>JAEMON010000002.1:9464203-9503523 GCA_030264115.1 Lygus lineolaris | reverse complement strand
TCTTGCTGAAAAACTGGTAGGTAGTTTTAATGTTAAAACATGAAGTTTGTCCTATAATGCTCAGAATGGAAAAACAGCCGTGACAAGCATTTAGGCCGACCAAAAACTTGACTGAAATCTTTTTATTATACCTACCTGGAATATGAAGGTTGCAAGGCAAAGACCTTGATGAGCGCATGTAACAGTTACGTCATTCTTGTTTGTGGCGTTCAATGATGGAGCTCATTAGTATTTTCACCCAGTTTGCCCTATTTCTGAACCGAACCGTTTAAACACTTGAAAGTTAGTGTCACCTACTTTCAAATAATATCCAGTCCTACCTACGTTGGTCGTTAATATCGAGCCTCGTTATTTGAACTAAAATCTGTCCAACCGTTGTAGCGTGCCAAAAGTAGGAACTCATAATATAATATAATTCTCAAACCTAATAAAGAGAAACAGTTTTCCAACCATCCAATCCTACAACCTCAAATACTTTGGTACGTAGATACCTTCTTTTGGGAGGACCGTAGAACAACAGTTAGTGGTACCTACCATGAGACACAAAGAAGGCACTGGCTTCGGAAATTTCAAATTTTCTTCTTCTACTGTTATGTTTTTTGGGTCGCTCATCACGAATCTGAGGGTTTTGAGCCAAAATTCTGCCCAGAAGTTGGTTAATTTGGCACTTTTTGCTAAAATGTTGACACTTTTTTCAGTTGTTTACCTATATTTCAGAAAAGGAAGCGTTTTTTCGACAAGCTCACTATGCCAAATTAAAGTTCACAACATTTCCTGCATTTTCCATGTATAACGTTTTTTGTACGACCAATCGTTTCGGAGCTAGAGCGCGCCAAACATGGACCATATTCCCAGACCTAGACCTATACCTCTCTACAATAACAAATATAGGGGAAGTAATGGAAAAATTGACACAAACGAATGAAATGCAGTTATTACTGTAGTTTATAATCGTTATTAGTATTAAATTGTTATATATTCTGTGTAGTATTATTTGTACTATAGTACACTTATGTAATGGAAAATAGGTATTGCGAATGATCGAGAGAAAATGAATATGATTTGAAGAAGGCCATCAACTGCTGCAGCCTCCTAGAACAGCTTTGAGGGGTACCACCAGGTGCAGCTATGGCTGGAGGTTGAGAAGAATGCAGTAAATTGCAGTTGGAAACGATCCAAACATTGCATGGAATCAATCATCCCTCTACAAACTCCAGTTCCTCCCAAACTACTACGCCTGGTGTCATGCAGATGCGTAAAGATTTGCAATAAAAATGCAGCTGCAAAAATCAGGCTTCGAGTGCACGAATCTGTGTTTAAACTGTGAGAGATCTTGCAGTAATACAACTATTGATCCAGATCTGATAAATCGCATTGAAGACTCTAATGGCAAGATTAAAAAAAAAAAAAAAAAACCAAGAGAAATCCCTCTTCTCCAAATCATCTAGTCATCACACGAGTATTCTAGTGTCTTAAGCATTGAAGACGGAGCTCCACTTCCCTTTTTGGGAGACTAGGTGACGTGCTAACGGCGGTCAACATCAAATAAGTCCACCCAACGGAAAATCTAAGGGAAAATTCCGGTAGAATAAGAATCTAAAGAAAGGTGAATGCGCCAAAAAATTCGACTTTTCTAACGAAGAAACTCTTACAGTATTTTAGGGAACAGGACGATGAAAACCACAAAAGATTGGGTCAAACTGGATGTCGTCCCAAGGGTCGTTTCAAAATAACCACTAATTTCTCAAAAAACCTTTTAAAAGAATCATTTTCGTTTCAGCACCTTCGAAAACCCTTAGATTCGACAGAATTAAGCCTGCCACTCGAGGTTATTTTGTTTTAAATCATCGACTATTTCATGGAATTTGATTTTATTGAAGCTGAAGTATCTCACTTCATCTACTTACTTATTTTTTCTGTTCTAGTACGTGAAAAACGTTCTAAATACTCTTATAAATCTACATCGAGGAAACAAAGAATTTAGTAAATGGAATGATATTGGGAGATTACCAGAATTCTACTCATGTGAAGACTTGGCCACTTACATCACCAAAGATCTGCCCGAATCGGTAAAAAAAAAAAAAAAAAAAAAAAAAAATGTTTCTACCATCTTCACATTTATGGTATTCCGAATAATAACTTAGCTATTTTAATCTATTTATGTTGATATTCGTCAACATTCAAGTATCAAATATCACCACTGGTGACTCACCAGTTTGGGCATTACATACCTTGAGCATAATGTAAAACGATCAGTGAATGTGAGTCTATCTGTAACAAATCTTTGAGAGCGTTTCGATTACCTGTCTGACAGCTCATTCTTATAGACGTCTTGTAAAAATCTTATCTTTGAGCCACCAAATCAACATTGACTAATCTTGCCGCTCCACCATGTGTTGCCGACGTTTTAAGAGGTTCTAAATTAACCAGCTATGATTCATTTTGGTTTATCAATTTTGTTATCATCCCTTGTCATTATTCTTCCTACCTTGAAGACCTAAGCAAGGATGAACGAATTGAGAATTATTACGTATAAAAGAAAATCGCTGAACTATAGAATATGAAATTTCGCTCCGAGCCAAATTGATTGGACTTTACCAGTTTTATCAATGATTAATAACAATCTAAGAAAAACCCAAGCACTAATATTTATTTTTGTGGGTTTTATTATGTAGGTCTATAATTTGCCCTCTTTAAATACATTGCACTTATTTTAATTTATTATAGTCCATTGTGTTGAACTAATTTGGAAATCTCTGACTCATAAAATCAAGTGGGAAACCGATGCATATTGTTACACAGTGACTTACTACATGGTTCTATATCGACACAGACGGTGTAGGAATCATTTTATTCAACTTTTGGATCCACTTTGGAAAGTAAACCAAAAAATTCTGAAGTAAATTTCTACTAGTAAGTATTTCAAAACTGTCCATGAGATAATTGAGGTTTAATTTGGAATGAAAAATGTGAAGAAGTAGGTATTGATTTGTAGAAATACCATTCCCTAATCTTAGTGACTGCCTAGGTGGTTGACATAAATGATTATTTATGTGTTTTAGAGAATTTAAAATAGATTTTGGCTTTCCAGTTTTCTCAAAATAAGTTGGAGAATTGGTACAACAGCAATGGAATTTTCAAGAACGTGTCTGATTACGTGTATCATAGTGCATTTAGCGTTTATGAGGACCACAGGACCTTCATACCTCTTCCCGTGAGTTGATTGAATTTTGCGTGATTATGGTACGTATCCATGACTATTTATGTGCTTTTTTTTTGGTTCCGTGTATTATGATAATCATCGTTGCGATAGGTTCAAGATGCCCTTGTTAATATCAAAGGCACAACTCTGCTGACCCTTGGTGATATACTATTTCTCAATGCCGCTCTACCCGCTGAATACTCAGTCAAATGGAGATTGTTATATTCATCGTCCGTTCACGGTCAGAGCTGGCAGACTTTGTGTAAAAACATTCTTAGCCAAGGACCCTCTTTAGTCGTGATCGAAGATGAAAACAACGCAGTTATCGGGGCGTTCGGCCCTGCTAGCTGGAGGCTATGCCCTTCGTTTTACGGTGAGTTAAGCCTCTATATTCTTATTCCATACAATCATCAACACAATGAATTGGTAGCACTCGCTAGTCATACCTACTCCTTGGTTGGTTTCGATACTTGTGCAGTTGGTCCCCAAATCCCGAAATGAATGATCGTATTGTAGTGGTATCCATGGGCAATAACTTGCAATATTTTTTTGCCAAACTTATTGGGCAGGCAACCCCAATCTCTTGGGTGATGCAGGGACGATGTGGTTTTGTGCTACTGAAGAGCTGGTGCGGTAGGGGGAACAGGCATGTCGGTCCCCCTGAGGAGAGTGCAACATTGTAACCCTTGGCCTTCTTTATAGGTTATGTTAGTAAGTCAAGAAGGAGCCGTGTCACAAATCCGGAAGATTGGATATTGCATGGTTGTTCTGCCTATCGGATCAGCTCAGTAAATAAATAACCCACAAAAACCCCATAATATACACCTACCCAATTGATGTTCTTCTCAAATAATTGTTATGTAATTTTTGAAGTTATACTTCTTTGCGCCCGTTAGACACATTGGGATGGGATGTTGGTCGAGAAACCTCGTCACGCTCAAAGGAAGAACAATCGACGATTGTACGTTTTTGTATGCTTTTCCCCTCGAGAATCCCGTTTTTGGACTCGTCCACGGATAGACCGCCGGCCTCCCCGATTTTGAACTCTTCTAGTTTACTCGGCCGAAGCATGTTGTTGTTCATATTTTACGTACGGCTTTTTCTGTGAGTTTTTATAGAAATATAGTTTTATGATCGAAGTGAAAGTGTTCTGAGGGTGTATGAGAATGGCCAAAGAAGTATAACTTCCACCGTCTGGTCCGACGCAGACCGAGTTTTTTTTAATTGATTCCGAGATGAGTGTCCAAAGTTTAGTTTTGTATTTGGTACCGAGAAGGATAGGTAGGTACGTAAGCTTAGTACAGTCCTTGTGTATCCAAGTCCTATTGGACCTTTGAAAAAGTCGTAGGTATAATATTCATTAAAACAAATATTTTGTAATTTCGAAAAATTTGGTCGTTTGGTTTTCAAGCTTATTTTTTTATCTTTTCTGTCACCACTAGAATATTCCAAGTATTAAGAACAATGTTTTTTGTCACCTTGTAATTAATGAATTGTTCGCCATTTCCCTGTTCCAAAGTGGATTATGTGGTATTCACTGCTATTTACCTACATCTTGTTATATTCGTCCTTTTGCCTGTCGGTATGTCGTTGTAGTTTTTGCGCTCTATTCGACAACTGAAGAAAATAACGTCCTTAGAAACTCCATACCTGGAAAATTGCAACATTCGCCCTTGTTTTCCTCTCCGCCTCACAGCGGGTTGAAGGTGGACGAAATTGATCGCCAGCATCCCCCCAGTATTTTGTCCTTAACGTAATCTAGTTTTAAGAAAATTCAGGATACATTTTTGGATATTAATTGTTTTTTACCAAAATATGGAAAAAAGTTGTTTTGGTGTATAGGACACCCCCCCCCCCCCCCCTCCCCATTTTAATTCAGATTCGTTTTCTACATGAAATTTCAACACTCCAAGGTACCTTCCTACATAATTTGTGATGATGCAGCTGTAGGTGCTTAAACGCTGTCAACATTTATTTACATAAAAAAAGAAACCGGAGTTAAAGAGAAAACGTTGTCTATTTCCACGAAAATAATGAGTTACAAAGTTAAATCGATTTGGACGGTTAGGCCATCATCAGTAACAAACAAGAACGTTTTTGAGATTGAGATATTTTATTTTATTGAAATGGGTTTCCACAACTTTGTCGCGAGTGATTTAGTTCAGTTACAATGTACGAGTGATTCAGTTACAATGTAGGTACAGCCCTTGTAGTTCGTACTGTTCGTGCCCAAGCTGGTAAATCACCGTTAATGTCATTAAAAAATAAATTCGAATGACAAGAGAGGCTACTATTTTTCCTTGATAGCTATGAAACAATTGTTGAAGCGAAAATTAATGAGTTATTTACTAGGTACCTACACATTTTATGGACTAATATTAAGTATTTATTCAGGTCACGTAGTGTTCGATTTATGCTAGGAAATATTCAAATTTGTATTATTACGTAGGTTGGTACACTACTTTCAGGAGGTTTAGGTGAAGTGTGAGGAAGGCAAATGACCCCAATCCTTGAAAAATTCTAAAATGTGTCTTCATCACAGTGTTCCATGTCAAATCTATTGAGTACCAACATTACCTACTGATTCGTTTTCCACTCGTTTAAATGTTATTTCCATATTTTAGGTAACGACTCCTGTTTTCTATTCTCGTTAAGACCTCATTTGTCAATAATGACACCTTCTGGTTTTAATTCCAACTTCCAATACATCAATTCAGGCGCGGCAACTCTCCCGAATGGAATGGTGAGTTATTTCAAAATGTGAACTTTCGAGATTGATTATTGCTAATTATGTCATCGCTGTTGTATAAAATTAGGTGGTTATCATTGAACTAGAAAATGGCGGTCCCTGGATCAATACACCCCTTCCAATCAAATACCTTCCTTGTTAACGAAATGTGTTAACGTTACTAATAATTTAATTTATTTTGCAGGGTTTTGGAGGGAAACAGGAGTACTTCGGCCTGTTTTTGTCCAGTGATTTTGGCAAAGGGAAAGTCAACAATAGCTGTACTACTTTCAACAACTTCAAAATGCCTAATGACCCCAAAGACTTTGACGTCAGGCATTTAGAAGTTTGGGGCGTTGGAAAGGCTGACCCTACTCCCGAAGAATTGGTTTGTCGTTTCCCCATATTATTAGACAGTTCTTGCTGGTAAACGAGTAGCGAGTTGGGATTCCGAATAGGATGTTACTGGGGGGAGCACGTGCAGATGCTAACCCCGGAGTTGTATTGTACGAGTGTGTGAGTTGGGACATAAGTCGACCTACGAGACGTTTAATAACGTTAACGTGCGAATTGGATGGAATTCGTACATTTCAAGTAGGGATGTCAAATCGGTACTCCAAAATCGATTTCATCGATATATCGGTTGTCAAAAATCGATAATCGCCGATTTTTCCAACAAAAATAGATTTTTTCAATTTTATTTGTTTTAAGTAATAGCTGCCGACAATGGGGTAAAATTCTCTTTCAAAATTGTCCACAACAGTCCAGTCTACTGAGTAATCTCCAATAAATCAAGTTAGGGAATAAAATATTCAGAAACAAAAGACAAACTGTAGGAAAGGTGAAAAGGGGCTATAAGGTTATAGGTTTCAGCCACCACCAGGGGCTTTTTGTCCAGAATCTGGCCAAACTGCCTACAATCCAACACCGCCAATGATGCCACTGCTGCCAATGATGAACTATAAACAAATAAAAAGTACTTATAAGTAACTAAAGAACTTATAGGTACTCTGATCTCAGAATGGTAGGTAACTAATAACAATTATAATCGAGAATGCCCTGGCGACGGCCATCATAGGGTACGTACGACCGTGATGGTGGTTCTCCATTTATGATCAAAGCTTACAGTTTTATTTTGCTTAAAAAAAAAGTGTACAGAAATCGATAAAAAGGCCAAAGAAAGCACAACTTTTGAAAAAATCGATTTTTCAAAATCGATTAATCGTTGACTCACAATCGACAATCGGTGAAAATCGACCCTTTGAAATCGATCGTGAAAAAATCGATACTCGGACCTTACAATTTTTTAGGAAAATCGATTATCGATTGCCATCCCTAATTTCAAGTACCTAGTGATTTTGAAGTTCTTGTTGTTTAGAATTTTCTCTTACTGGTTTCTCTCGATACTCAAAAATGAATACCTATCAGGAACTGGGGGGGGGGGTCTGTAACTTTGGAGCTGCCACAACTGTTGAAAACTACTGTTGGAAAGTCAAAACTGCAGAATGACTGTTGTAACAAGAGTTGTGAAAAATGATCGAGTTTGTACTTGATGTATCGGTTGGAAACGAGGTATCGAATGTAAATGTCAAGGAGAAAGGAAGAAAACATGATAATTAACAAATCACTAGAGGTTCAAATCATTAAAAATTACCACAACTTGATGTATCACGCTAGTAACTCAATACAAACTCTAAAATGATCGCCAGTAAATGATAATAATCCATGATAACGTGTTTCAGTCACCTAACCTCATCTCGACAAATCTTCTCACCACCTCCAAAGGTGGTCACAAGCTTGTCCACAGTGGACAGCTTTTGTCGAAGTTGCTCCCTTACAGAACACCTAGCTTGCAAAACAAGGCGGCGTTTATCACAAAGTTATGGACTCAACTGTTGTTACCAACAGTTGTTTCGCTTACAGAACACCCTCCCTGTATGAGGCCTGTTTGGTGAATGGTAGGGAAACAGACCTGATTATGGAAGGGCAACCTACTTCCAGCTCCGGTGGAATCGACGGGGACTACGGCTGGCTTGGAATATCCAATGTTGTGAGCATTCCTGAGAGCGGTTATAAATTACCAGGTGTCACAGCTTTGTTGTCTTACCCTAATAGACTGTCATATTTGGAACTAACTTTTGGCTATTCGGAGCAACACTATTGGGTTGGGTTGGGTTGGGTTGTTGAGCAAACAGGTAGGAGTAGGTAGGTAGGTTGTTATGGAAGATCCATTTTCCTTTCCTGTACCCATTACGCGTACCTACTAATTCTTATGTTGTATCCTGTTGTTGTATACCTACCTACTATCGTAAATAAAGCAATTTTTTTTAATTCAATTCAATCTATGGTGCCAGTATGGTTACCTTCTTCGTTTTTGGGAGTCGATTCGGAGCCCCACTCGTTGACTAATAGGCCAATTCCATTCGTGCTACGAGATGACTGTACTCGTAACGAGATACACGCGCATGCGCACAAACCGATATCTATTCTCTGAGCTCCCTACTTGTAACCCGATTCGCTCCTCGTATACCTGCAAGAACTGTCTAATACCACCAACCGTTAAAAAATCTAGTTTTTGCAACATTTGTTGTTCCTTCTTGATCTCTATTTCATTTCATTTCAGGGAGAAAGAAGAAGTTGTTTGGATCAAGACCCGACGGCGTCGGCTTTGCTGGAGATGGCTGGAAAAACGATGCATTCTAAAGATCTGAGGCATGCAAAACCTGAAGACGACATCCTGAATGACAATCTCAAATAACACCCTGATGCTTGGATTTCTATTGCTTTCATGTGTGGTACTAACAATTTCATTATCTACCTACTTCTTGGTGTTTATGCATTCATAAGTTCCTTGGCCTATCTATCAAGGCATGTGACACCGACAATGCGATTTTTGGAGAATTAATATTGTTGATACAGAAGACAAGCTTAATGTCTTATCGAGACTGATACAAGCCATGCATGACCTGTGCATGAGGGAGTCCGACTGTGATCGTTTTATCGGTACCTACCTAACTAAGATGGATTTTATCAACGTTATACGAGCCTACCTAGGTAGGCACTTAGCTTTGAAAAACAAGACTTTCGCAGTATTTCATATTTGTGTATAGTTGAGCGTTTTTTCAAAATTGTTAATTGTTCTCAGTTTAAATGTCTCAATCCAAATAGTTCGCAATTTCAATGAAACATTGATCAGTAATCTACAAGGGGTAGACAA
This sequence comes from Lygus lineolaris, assembly GCA_030264115.1. Lineage (NCBI taxonomy): Eukaryota > Metazoa > Arthropoda > Insecta > Hemiptera > Miridae > Lygus > Lygus lineolaris. Next base: position 9,494,376 of record JAEMON010000002.1, on the reverse strand, counting down.
TTTATTTGGTTACTGTTGGTCAATCTTGGTGGAAGAGGGTAACCTCTAACACTGTTATAAACTCATTATATTCAAACTTCTTTACCAATGCTGATGGGTTCCTTATTAGTGCATTTTTATTTGTTAAAACATTCGAATTCGAATGGAGAAGGGACGATTATCTGATTTATCACGCCAGCTATTCTAAACTAATCAATTAGTAGTGAAAGTTTTTGAAAATTATTCGAATCGGGGTTTCAATGAAGTCTATCGAAAAGTCATCCATTAGTATACATCGATGTTAATCGATAGTATAGCATCGATACCTGTGGTTATCGCAATCCCATTGACTGTGCTCTATCAAGCAGAGCGTAGGGTAGAGCCCTATGTCTCTTCTCCCCCCTCCTTGATGCACCCTCTCTATCCTTCTTTCTGAACTCTTTGGAGCAGAGAGACCATCGTCAGATCATCAGATCCCTGTTATCATCAAGTTGGTATGCCCAGACAAAGCCCAGTCTCCTTGGAACATGCCAAAGCCATTTTAACACAGAAATTGTTAGAAACAGGTGATCTTAGCCCATGCTAGAGGCCAAATGAGAAGGTTGACTGTATCCCAGATATGGCACTCGTGGAGCTCAACGCAGTATCTGTATCAATATCTATCAATGTATATCCACATATTCAATATATCGATATTTCCTCAATAATATCGAGTTTTGATCTCAACACATCAATATTTAAGAATTAAAATATCGATATTTTTATTTATGTATTGGTAGTTATCTATTAAAATTGTTATGTATCGATATTTTCAATTGAATGAAATTTGCATTCCGTACAATCACGTAACACACGATTCTTTGGGTGCGCGGGACGAAGGGCTCGAGAAGCGTCCCAACCTTGTCCCAATACAGCTCCAAATCCCATACATTATTTTACACGTTTGTTATTTTGAAAATTCTTCGATTTACGTATGTTATACAATCATAATTACATACTTCACGATGTGAATCGTGATTTCAAGTTTACTATAGGGTGTTTCATTTTCTCCGCTGAATTCAAATGTTCAATAACTTTATTTATACAAAACGTTTTTACCGAAAAAAGTATATCAAACTGCAGCAAAAAGCCTGCTAATTAATTGAGAAAAACAACATCTGCCATATTACCATCACGAGCACATTTGGCAAGCATTTAAGCGCTTTATCATCAGCTGTTAGTGCAATTTGAGATAATTGGGTGTTTTGATCAATCGTTTCGTTTTGTTACCATGGTGCGTCTAAGTATTGAACAACGAGTCTTGGCAATGAAAACTTGACAGATTAGAATGGTGGGAATGCCACGGCAACGGTGCGTAAACTTGGGCCGATTATGGGTGGAAATGAGGTTCCAAACCAATCATCTTTTAGTCGATTGATGACTAAATTGGAAGAAACAGGTTCAGGTTCGTTAGAAGATGATCGGCCTAAATTAACGCACAATTGCCTTGCCACTCTCGCCATTCTGATCTGTCAAGTTTTCATTGCTAAGATTCGTTGTTCAATACTTAGCTATTGATAACAAAACGTAATGATAACAAAACGAAACGATTGATCAAAACACCCAATTATCTCAAATTGCACTAACAGCTGATGATAAAGCGCTTAAATGTTTGCCAAATGTGCTCGTGATGGTAATATGCCAGATGTTTTTTTCTCAATTAATTAGCAGGCTTTTTGCTGCAGTTTGATATACTTTTTTCGGTAAAAACGGTTTTCATCAATAAAGTTATTGAAAATTTCAATTCGGCGGAGAAAATGAAACACCCTATACATCCAGAGAAAACAGGAAAAAACGGATGAAAACCTTGTTTTTCATAGGTTTCTCCCAGTTTTCTCTGGATGGAATAAACTTAAAATTATGATTCACATCGTAAAGTATGTAATTATAATTTTATAACGTAGGTACGTAAATCAAGGAATTTTCAAAATCACAGTCATGAAGAACAATAAAAAGGATTTCGAGCTGCAACGGGACATGGTTTAGGCGCTTCCCAAGCCGGGCGTCCTGCGCACCCTTAAGTGAGGCATATTCCTCCAAGTTCCCCTAAATCGAAAATTATCCACGCAGAAGAGTTATCTATATGGAAGATAATAAACCATGATATAGGGAATCATTTGTAGCGTTATATTTTTATTCGCCAATAAGATCGTAAGGCTGGACGTCCAGTGGACGCGAATTCGCTAGTTAGCCCGTTTTGCCTCTTCGCGTAAATTCGCGTCCACTGGACGTCCAGCCTAAGGTATTGAAAAACAGCATCATTTCTTCTGAACATAAAAACACTCGGATCCTTGTATTGATTGTCCAGTTCGTTCTTGGAAAGCGTGGGTGGGCTCTCCCAAAATTCATGATTCGGTAAACGGCCTCTGACCTTTGGGTTTGATGAAATATTCATCCCCGACTCACTTACTGTAATGAAGGTCTCATGCAAATCTCGGGCGTGCTGGCCGATCGAGAGATGTCACTGAGGTAAAAGCCCGACGTTAGTAGATTAGGTAGGTTCCCATTTTGTGTAGGTGCTTATCTATCTTAGGCGTTTATTAATACACATGGAACATGAAATGATATTCCAAACGGACGCATTGTGGTCTAGTGGGACTAAGTTTCTGTATTACTTTATGACGGATTCCTAAAGGAAATTTTTTGCTGATTCCGAATTCTAGATAAGTAGGTAGGCGTGTGGGTAGGTAGGTTGGCCTAAAATAGCTCGATCGTAGTTTTCTTATCTTTTTAACATGTTTAATGTTTTAGGGCTGGGGGTCTTTCTGTGAATTCCGACACGCAAATATGCAACGTTTTTTTTCTTAGTTACCACGGACCGATTTCTTAGTTACCACGTTATATCGGCTCCATTTGGGGTCTAGTTGTACCAAGATGCTTTTGGTTATTGTCACTGATCAGCTGAGTGAGCTCCAAGGCCATTTTCTCTCCTGTTGAACGCAGGAAGCTGAAATTTGAGAAGCAGGGTCAATGGAGAATGCTGAAGGCGCCTGAGTGGTCACTGATCAGCTGAGTGAGCTCCATGGCCATTTTCTCTCCTGAAAAACATTAAACATGATTTAATGTTTTTCCCTCGCATGGGAGAAATTACGTTTTAGACCTTCCTGAATTTCATTAACTCCGGTGTCATCTTATTGAAATGGATTCCCACAACTCCGTCACGAGTGATTTAGTTCGTTCAACGAACATTCTGGTCAAACTCTCTTCAACGATAGGAGGAAGCCCAACCTCAATTGCCAGGTGTTTATAGGGATACAGTCAACCCAAGATTTGCAAATATATATGTAGACTCTACTCAATATACGATTTTTATTTTAAACCTTGAAATTTCTAAAAATAATTTTCGTTTTTGGGACCTTAGTTTCACATACACTTCACAGTCCATCTTGATGTGTGAGGGCCGGTCGGTAGGTAGGTACCTAGTAGTGAAAGATGTATTTATGAGTGAAAGTGCCAAAACAACTCCATTTTAAAATTTAAATTTAAGCTAATGCTTAAAAATTAGTTGGTCTGTATACGATCTTTGTAGTTACGGTGGTGGGAGTAATGATTTGATCAAAAATTAGATTGTCTGAACGGGTTATTTTTGGATGTTTTCGATGCAGAGAGACGTAAATTTGATGGATGAGGTCGAAAGTCCTTATTATCTACGTAAATGTAAGAGCTCGAAACTTACATAACACCAGGAACTTTTTGTTACCTACCTACTTACTTAATGCCTAACCTTCCAAGTAAGGAAAAACGTTATTTTTGCCAAGTCCAAATTGGCAATTTTCAAATGCCGTAACGTTCTTAAATTACAATGAACTCGTAGTTTAATTTTCTACGACTTTGCCGTTAAAAGTTGGGAAAAAATGTTGTCCTCTAAAATCATAATTTCCTCTTGCTTTCTGCGTTTCTAAGCTTTCTGAACAATTTTGGTCCCGTGTCTGTCTGGTGAATTCCTTGTCAAAGGCGAAACTACTTATACGAAATAATCGTCCGATTTTGATGAAATCTTCAGGTGCGGGTTAGTCTCTATTAATTTCATCGACGTCGGACCAAGGCAGCGTGTGCCAATGCTCATACGTGAATTTCCTGTTAACTTTTTCTTAGTTCCTAATGAACCAGTTTCGCTAAAATTTGGAGGGTAGTTGGGGGCTGACTCCAAGGCGATAGCCTTTGCATTTTTGAGATTATTATATCGGTAATAGTTATACCTACTGACATAATGTTCATCTAGGCATAACTCCAGAACTACTAGACCAATGCCGGTGAAATTGTCAGGGATTGTGTATGCTTAGTTCACAAACGCGTATGTAATTGAATTTTGAACATTCTTTCTGTTCCAACTGAATTGTGTGCTAATTACCCTACTCATAAAAACTGAAGTGCTGTTCCAACTGCCGGAGCAAGTTGCATACAGTTCAAATATTCTCACCCCTGGGGAGGGGGAGAGGCAGTTGAATACAGCAGGGAAACCTTCCCCAACCTCCCTACTTGGTTTGACCCATTTTGCGCGCTTTACGTCAAGCTAAACGATCTTTACGCACGTTACGCAGTCTGCTCGTTCATATGAATCCAGCTTCAGTCGGTCTCCTTTGAATTTCATCGCCGTTGGACCAATGGTAGCGTTGGCGCTTGCGCAAAACGTGAATTTACGGAAACAACAGTTTCTCAGTTCCTAATGGGCCGATTTCAATACGTAGGTAACTGTACAATAAGTGAGGAAGTTAGGTATACTGCCCACCCAACTTGGTAGACTGTTTTGGTGGTTCCTGATGTAGCAAAATCAGGGTGCCCACGAGCTGATAGGAATGCAGGTTGCTTGTCTCTCCTGTCTGGTGAAATGGGATTAAGCTTTGTTGGAACACAAGCATTTTTGTTAGAGCACCAGTCTGTTTCCCGTATGGAGGAAGGATAGTCAAGGTGTTCTAAGCTGTTGAAACTTCAACTTCATGGTGCCACAAAAATCATAGAACACCCTCTTGGGGGGTTTTCGTACCCGGGTGTCGTTACGATGGACTGTCGATCCTAAGAGAAAGGAGGGGATGAAAATGGGGAATTATCGTGTATGAGGGAATCAACATTTTTTCTTCCTTTGTATCGTTATTTGGAATAAAATAACACTGTTGATAAAAAGAAAGTCCCATTCATGCAGCATGAGTTGATGAGCGAATTTTCGAAGAAGGATTTTAACCGATTTGGTGGGTGATTCTTATAGGAAATTTCACGCTGATTCCGAATATACCATAATGTTCCTATGTTTAAGATAGTAATTTATACCAAAAACCTAAAAAACACGTTTTTTAGTGATTTTTGACTCAACATTTTCAAAATTTGACCCCTTGGAGTACTCCAAAAATTCTGGCAAACGAACTCATCCTTTCTTTATATTATTGACATTTTAAATTTTTTTTTGGAATTTTTTATCTCGATTCCTCTGTCAGATATCGTTTGGAGTGACACATACTCGTATATAAATAAATATATAAATGTACACATATACATATAAAAAAGTGTTAAATTTCAGGAATCGTTTTAGAATGGTCCGAAACGGATTTCCATGAAGGAAATTTCTTTCAATTTCACTAATCAGGAGCCTGAACAGTGCTCGGCTTGGAAATGAGTTTTGTTTGGTTGGAATCTTGGACGGCTTTGGCGAATGACACATGACACCCTTTTCGTCACTTTCCCGCCATAAGACAAAACAACATATTCCAATAAATTTTCTAGAATTACAGATACACGATTTTTGACCTACGACTTCATTATTGTTTCTTTTGAGTCATTATCTTCCGGAAAAAATTAAAAAAAAAAATTGATGATAATTCCCCATTCTCCTAAGGGTTAATAGTAACTTTTAATGCTAATCACTGGATCTCATCACTAGATCTACCCCTATCTACCTTTTTATCTAGTTACCTTACCTTGTCCTATATAATCAATTTTATTAAAGTACAGTTATGCTATTTACCCTGAGAGTACTTTGTTCGGTAGGTATCTACGTACTCGTATCTCATGATTCATCTTGAATAAATTTATATTTTTCTTAAAAAAGTGAAACCCACGTTACCGCCCATCATATAAATATTTGTTAAACCTCTACTAGGCACCTAGATAACTTTTAATAGAAACTTGTTATAGGTATAATAGGTATCTAATCCTGACATTATTTCTTTTCCAGCCCTTCTGATAAATCAAGCGATGAAGACATTCACCTGTACTGAATGCGGCGTGTAAATAATAATTATTTGATTTATTATTGTACTATTATATATAAAATATTACCTATTAAATACTACCTGAAAGCCTTGTACTAATTGCATTGTTTGTACAGTTAACCTATTTCCTACAATCGTTAAGGCCTGCATTCGGAGGGTATAGAAACTGTCTACGTGACCTCAATAGCAACTCTGAATTTATTGTTCAACATAATCCTCTGATTTATACTCATACAACTCACACAAACGTTGGAATTCTATAATCGGACTATGAATCTCCTAGACCTATTTCTAGATCTATGTACTTATCATACCTACCTAATAATATATTTGTAATGGACTCACTTGTCACAGTATGGACAGTCTTCACTTGTGGTTCACATTGGACCCCGAAATGACCACTTCCTTAGTAACTGTAGGTAGGTTCCTACCTACATTACACAGTCATACACGTATTCACACGATTGGATTAAGAGCCATACAGATCGGACCGATTTTAGTTCATGGAGATTATTCAGAACACGTAAGTTACAACTCATAATTATTCCAAAATAAACCGTTGTTGTCAACCACATGATTGGAAGTGCACATGTTTTGAATGCCTACCTACTACAACGATGCATCTTTTCGCGATCTAAACGTTTTCCTTAGTTTCAACAATTGATATGCCAAGGCTCTCTAATCCAAACTGACTCAAATCCACTATGGACCGAGTTTTCAACAGTATTTTCGATGAAGATATTAGTTTATGGTCAGCCTTCGAAATTCCGTATCAACTATTTTTGGAGAGAGCACTAGAAGCAGGAGATGTCGTTCAATTCTTGGGTGATTCAGCCATGGCAGTTTTCCTGGCCGCGTGTAAGTTGAGAATAAAGTTATGATATTTCGAGTAGGTACCTAAAGGGTGCAGCTAATAAGCAAACAGGTTCCAAAACACTTGAAAATAAATACGTAATGGTTTGGTAGGTTTGCTCATCTATTAGGTGTTGGTAGGTTTTTGAAGGGAAAAGTGAATTGGCTGTTCTCGATTCAATTGGTTTTATTACCAATTTTTGTCATACTTATTGCTTTCGCCAAGGTGGTCCTTATTATTGTCTTTGTTTTTGATTTTTCTACCCTCGTCTCCTTTTGTTGGGCTCTGCCATCTCTCCAGTATCTGGGTCGCCTCTTTGGCAATAGGGTTACCTTTTGAGTTGTGGTTAGGTTTTGGGGGTCTTCCATCAAGGCAGCCCTCCACCTACTATTTAATGTAAGTGAGAACGTGAGTACTTTTGTTGTAAAGGCTTCTCGGGAACCCGATATATTACAGTTTGGGACCTTAACATAATGGCGCCCTGGCCTAATTTATTCAATCCCCAGCATAATTTCTCTCTAATCGAATGCGCATTTTATTCGCCCCCTCAACACGTTTTGGTCCCAAACTGTAATATATCGGACTCGAGAGAAGCCTTTTACAACAAAAGTCCTCACATTCTTACTTATCGTAAAGAAGGTAGCTGGAGGGCTGCCTTGATGGAAGACCCCCAAAACCTAACCACAACTCAAAAGGTAAGCCTATTGCCAAAGAGGTGACCCAGACACTGGAGGGATGGGGCAGAGCCCAAGGAGACATTATGGGATGGTGGATCTGACGTTATTTGGTCTGCCCTAAGTTCCAATTAGTAGTGATTTATTTGGGGTTTTGTGGGTTATTTATTTACTGAGCTGAAATGATTGGCAGAATAACCACGCGATATCAGCACTAGTCCGGACTTGTTACACGGCTCCTTCTTGATTAACATAATTTAACCTATAGTCGGTCCCCTCTGAGGAGAGTGCAACGTTGTAATCCTTGGCCTTCTTGACTATAGGTTAAATGATGTTAATCAAACCAGGTTCACTTGTGTGGTACACAGATGGGTCTGTGATGGATGGTATGGCCGGTCTGGGAATCAGGGGTCCAAAATTTAGTTTGGCCAAGCCCCTGGGTCCGGTGGCTATACCATCTATCAGGCGGAAACCCATGCCATAGAAATATGTGCACAAGAGATCGCCAGGAAACGACTCAAAGGTGCGAGAATTTATATTCTATCCGATAGCCAGGCAGCTTTGAAGGCAGTTTCTGCTTTTTCGATCACCTCAGAGTTGACCTGGAGTTGCCTTAAACATTGGAGGAACGTGGAACACGCGTAGACTTAAAAATTACATTCATGCACCAAGAGTTAATGAGCGAATTTTCAAAGAATCATTTTAGCCGATTTGGTAGGTGCTTCTACTATAGCGTGCTTCATATACATATGTTGTGAAGGTACCTATCATAATGCCAAACTGCCTGCGTACCAGTATTCCTCTGAAGGATGTGGAAGGAGGGGGAAACTGGCAGGATGAGATGTGGTGTGATGTATAATAAATTCAGAACTTTCCAACGAGTGGTGAACGATTGTTGCGGAGGAAAACGAGGAAGTTATTTTTCCCTAGCAACGATTGGTTGTAGAAAAACATCAGGTCGCATTTTAGGGTCGGTTTCTTGGGTAGTTTTTTGCCTGATAGGTCCCGGTAAAAGCGGGTTCCACGCTGATAAGCTCTGATGAGGCCCACCTGGACGAAAGCGCTAAGTATGACAAAAATTGGTGATAAAACCAATTGAATCGAGAAGAGCCAATTCACTTCTCCCCTCAAACACCTACCTATAGTAAATACGTAATTCATTCATTCATACCCCGATCCGTAGGTATTGGATGGTTGGTATTGATTACAATGATCACATAAGGGGCAAACCAAAATTTGTACGGATTTTTCCTGAAGAAACCGACTGCACCGAACAAAAATCTACGAAAGTAGATTGCGTAGGAATTTGATTAGGTATGCAAAACCCGCACGACCGCTCGGTCTTGAGGGTGGGGTATAGCTTAGCAAGCCGTCCATAGTTCAAGTTTGAAATATCTCGATCCGTTGTGATGGTTGAAACGTTCTTCCGAGTGATCCTCAGAATGTTTTTTGGGGTGAAAATTTTCAATTTTGCCGGGGCAATATTCAAGAGCGAAATAGGTATTTTGAAGTCCTTTTATGTGTAGTATTATATAGGTAGTTATACAATTAGCAGCTACACAGTTAGGTACAGATGCTGTACTATATTATGTGTAGGTAAAGATTGGAGAGCTGTAAGCGTAGTACTTACCTAAACTAGTATTACAATCAAAATAAGCAAAAACTGCCCTATTTTTCATGTTGAAAGTGTAGGTGCTTACTATACCGACTCAATATATTCATGCGTAATAGGTAGAAGGTAGATAACTTGTAATACCTGACCTAGTGAGAAAATTAAGGGATTCCTGTGTTTTTAGGTAACAGCTTCTCAAGTTCAGAATTCTTTTGGACCTTCTTCCGACGTTTCTTTCTACTCGCCATATCGTACATGATTTACTCTGAGGTAACCAATTGCCATGTAACTTAATTCCTAATCTCAAATTGTTATACTCTTACACTAACAGTGTGTAGTAGAACGTTGAAGCCCCCCCCCCCCCCCCCCCCTCCATTGACAGAACGAATCGTCATAATAAAGAGGGAAAGTATTACCTAGGTAGGTTGGTAACCTGAAAGGGCGATGTAAAAACTTGGAACATCTAATAATGTATTGCGGAAAGTAAATGAAATTCCTCCTCAAATCTGTTGAAGATGACATCAAACAGTGCCAATGTTATCTCAAAAATGAACTCAGCTTACCTACATAAATTAAATGCATTGTGGGCTGAAGTGCCAAAATATGTACCTACTCACTTAGGAGGCTCCATGAGGATCGCCATGAGTATTTTTGGGGCGTCGAAATTGAAATTAGAGGCTTGTTCCAACTGAAATCTGTTATTAAAATAATATTCAGGTTATATTCAAATAGTCTCAAGGTCGTTTTCCAAGGTGTCTTCGCTCGAAGATTTTATAATAAGGTTTGTTCCAAACGAATATTCGAATAGTTAGCTGCGCGGAACCCTCCTCGCATAGTAATATAAATATTCGAATATAAAGTCTGTTCCAACTGATTTATGTGTAACTTACCTTACTGATAACTGGAATCCGGTTCCAACTGCAGACAGAATATTCGAATATTCTCAAAAATGTGCGCAGAGGGCTTTGAGCAGGTAGCTATTTGAATATTCGTATAGTTGGAACAAACGTTATAGATGATATTCTGAGGGCCCTTCTTAGCGGATTCACCTGTCAGTTTGTAGTGAAGATCCAGTGATAAGGGAACTCACCTTACGGTTCCCCGAGGGCCCAATTAAAGGCACTATTTATAGATCAATATATTGTGGGGGTTGATAAATGACCAAGCTTTCAGGATGATTTTTTATTCATACGACGTTTCCATCCTGGACCCTAGTCACGTATGTATTGTTCTCCTTCATGGGATGTGAAATTTGTTATGTTCATCACTCTTTTATTCAGTTCAGGATGCTGGACATCAGTACTTGTATTGTTGTGTACCCTAAACTAAATAAAATACTCTGCCAAGTGAAAATGCCACATAGCTTCCTCGCGTCCAAGGAAATTTGAACGAAATCGAATGAAACCTGGTTTTAGGGCTGTAACAATGAAATTGTGTGAATTCCATGTTAGCGCATGCGCAGAGTCTACCACTGATTCAATCATGATGAAATTCATATGAGATCTCAGGGGGCCTTGCCCGCATGTTCCGTGAAAATTTGAGCGTAATTGAATCAAAACTGTAGTAGTTATAGGTACCTGGTTATGACAACGACCAATGAGAATAAACTCTTGATCATGTTGATGTTTGAGACAGTATCAACACAAAGTGATGAATACAACAACTTTTACATCTTATCACGTGATAGAGTACCAACAATAACATACACATAGGTACTTGACATAGACCAACTATAATATTATACACCCCCCCATATTATTTTCAACTGTATTAAGGGTCCTCACACAAAAAATAATTATCCTTGATTACCTACTTTTTTTCTTCTTCACAGAATAAGATACATCAATTAGAAAAAAGGATTTATGAGTTAACATGGACACACAGTAAAACGCTGACGACAAATATGTTCAAAGTTGCACCCCAACGGAGTAAAGTAAGATAAACAAATTAATAGATATCCCATATAGAGTTACCTTTCTCATACTGTCCCTCCAATCATGAAACACTCAGTTGTCTTCAAGATGAGTGAACGAAAAAAAAAGTTACCTATGTGACTAATAATCTTTAACCACCATTGTACGAGTACCCAACAGCAAATTTCCATTTTGCCCTTCATGATTTTGCCTATCACTGATCCGATCGCGATTAAATTGGATAGGCTCTTTAAAGCTTGGCCGTAATGTCGTGAGGAAATCATACGATTTCGATGACACTTTCAGGGATTGTGTGAGTTTAGCTGGATTCAGACCGGATACTGAATATGCTGACGTTACACGGGAACACGTGTTACATGTCAGACTGCAACATAGGTCCCGGTGACCCCCATACAAAATTATTCAATCACATCATAATTCACATTTTGAACACGCAGGTAAAATTGTTCAGAATCAATTGAATGAATGAAAAATAGAATTTTCTAACCGTATTCATTGGGAAACCATGTAAAGGGTGACCAAAATTGGCTCAGCAGTTCATTTCTACGAGGTGTTATGGAGCCAAAACCGCTGTTGCATCAATAGCAGTCCCTGAGCATCCGCAAACGTGAAATTCGCCAAACATCAATTGCTCACTAGGTACCTAATGGTCCAATTGAGCTCAGTTGGAGGGTAGTTGAACTATGAAATAAAAAGAAATCCTTGCAAGAGGGTTGAAATTCGTTTAACAAAATAATTTACTGTAGGGAATTTAATTTCGCCTGCTAATCTACTTCCCCCCTTTCGGTAGAGGTATAGTAGCATGATGCGCTACATAATTAAAAAAAGAAAACCCTCTTGAGTACCTACGTTTTCTAGTTCCTACATAAATAAATACCTATATTGGTTACGACGGTCCGGCCATATGCCTAGTCAGATGTCCAACAGAGGGATAGCGAATTCTTGAAAATGCGTAAAAATTCTCGACTGTTTTAGACCCGTATATTTCGAAAAAATATTTGCCTATTCACAAATATCGGATTTCCTTACCAGTGCGTTTTCCTCTCAAGGGTAACTTGTAATGTTCTAGGCGTTCTATTTCTCTATTGATCGACACCCAGGTATATACCCCTATTCAGTTCAATAGATAGTAGAAGTGTAGAATTTACTTTTAGTTCTCTTATATTTCTTTGCCAAGTAGTATAGGAACTAGTCACTATTATACTTGTTTCGGAAATAGAATTTACTGTCTAGAGATTCAATTATGTTCTTTCCCAAATAATATAGGACGACTCATTGATATACGCCTAGTCACTATATATTTGGTTTGGAAGCAAAATTTACTTGTTAAGAAATACAAATGAAATCGTCCTAGCATATTTGCCGAGAGATAGGTATATCAAAGGACAACACAGAGGTTATTTGTATTTTCAGACTGAGGACTTGCCGAAGGAATGATCCATAGGCCTAGGGTCAGCCCCTTATAATATACTCCTTCCACCTCACCCCCTCGTCTAGAGTGGAGGTCGGGAAGGTTGCTGACCCGCGGCTTCTGGGTTTTCCCCAAGGTTACGACCTGTCCCCTGTGTTTATTCGAGACGAACGTTATGATCATTATAAAATTTCATAACATTTACCATAAGTAGAGTTACTAGTCGTTAGATATTTACAGTCTCATACTAAGGAAGTCCTTTCCTCGTGATTTATAGACTTCCTTGCGGAGGTCAAGTAGCAGTATTATCAAGCAGAAGGAATACGATACATGGAAGTCTCTACAGAAGAGTATGGTGTCAATTTCGAGCGATACCGGGAGACCTCGAAGGCGCAGCGTACTTCAGATGGGGGGTGTATCAAACGATAACCGAATCTACAAAATTAAAAGCTCCCCAGTGCTGGTAAAGACATGGTTTTATATATTATCGAGTTTCCGTATGAGGGCCTTAGAACCAGAAGGGTGAACTTCACAATTGCGATTTCAGAAATTCGCTTTGAATGTCTATATTGACCAGAAGGGCGAACTTCTAATTATGTGTGTTAGTAAGTACCAGAAGGGTGAACTTGGGGTTAATTAAGTAGATTGGTACCTATATTATTAGAATCATGTTTCAGTACTTTCATATAGTAGGCCTTCCTACTCTTCTCTGTTGATCCGATATCCTTCCTTGCAATGCGATAAACATTAGAAGCCAGGGACCTAAATCTTTACTCTTACCTTCTAATTAGGTAGGTACTCGCGCTACATACTTACCACTTGCTTATAATTGTTTATGTCAGGATAAATACATAAACAAAAGATGGAAAACTGTAACTCATTCATGTATTTATTTAATAATTTGTATTTTAAGTATTGAATGCCGAAATTTCAGAAAATCACAAACAAAAAAGTTATAATTTCAAAACTGCGCCGTCCAACCGTAATCCAATAAATCGTCTTCTTCATCGGGTTCAGCTACCTCAATTTCCCCTACTGACACTCCTGCTTGTTTTTCGAAAATGTTCAAAAAATAGGTACGTAGCTAGGTTCACAGAAGGTCCAAGAGGGAGAATGAAGGGGCGACCGCGCATAAGGTAGGAAAAGGGGGGAGCGAGCGCGCTCAGTTCACCGTTATGGCTAGATTCAGTTATTTGGTATGATTTTGAACTCTCCCCGTTTCTTTTGCAGTACATTCTCACAACCAGAAGGGCGAACTGCGGTTCCCAGAATGTAGCCATGCGTAGTAGAGGACCTATAGAAATCGATTCTAAAAAAAAAAAAATCGACTTTTTTTGAGTTCGCCCTTCTGGTTCTAAGGTCCTCGTATGTTTTGTAGCCTACATTTCTCTTGTGAAAGTCTCCATCTACACTAATAGATTAGCTTTGCAACTAAGGTGGTGGCACCATATAAGGCCTATGCTCTAATAAGGCCTAGTGCTTTTAAAAAATAGGCGATTGGAGATAGCGGGAAAACCGAGTTAGAATCATGTTTTACGCCTAGACGAGAGGCCAAAACAAAGGGAAGGCTGAGCAGGGCCCACCACAGTGTAACTACAGCGACGCTCAAAGTGAAATAACGCCTGGGCTTACGGTTTTCGAGTTGAGTGTTTTTTGTTTCCCATGGATGAAATATTTGGGCTATCTTAAAAAATGTGGATGATTGTGAAAGCTGGGGTTGTCTAGTTTCAGAATCCATCATAGCTTTTGCTTGCATTTGGTTTTTGTTTCCGTAATAAGCATGATTTACTCGGAAAATAAGGGGGTCCAAACATGGCCTACCTTAGGCCCTGTTAGGACACCCACTTGTACGGAGCGTGTTTACTGTGATTTCCCACCACAGTGGGGTTTATTTACTTATTTTTTTCTGTTCTATTCAAGCACTGTAATTATATTTCTTCGTGTCTTCTGTGACAGATGGAGTTATCCACACGTAAAAAGAGAGGACTTTTGTTTTTTGAGTAAAAAATTACCTATTTCATTTTCTATGTCACTTTTAGTCATATTTGTCAAAGAATGCAATAATAATGTTAAGGGATTCCTATTCGAAGTTTATTTTAAAAAAAGTTCTGGAGTTTATTACACTTAATTTCACAGGTTTTTCCTCTTTTAGCACGAAAGTAGTTCGTAGGCCTTGTTAGGGCACCGGTGTCCAAAGAAGCCCTAGAGGCAGGGTTTTGGTAGAATGCAAAAATCGGCGTGAAGATCATGTTTCTGTCGAAATATAAATTTTTTCTCATAAACTAGATTAAATTTACTCTATGTGTGCAAAGTTTCAGACAGATCAGTTCAGAATTGGCTGAGCAGTACTTCTTCAAACCTTAGGTAGGCCTTATTTGGGCACAGTACCTTTAGCTTTTCCATTCAATATACACATAGGCAGTCGTAAATTAAGTATTTATTGTAGGAAACCCGACATTATCAGCCACTAATATTGGGAATTACTAAAATTTCACTCGTATACTAGAAGCACGTTACCGGGTGAGCGTCATGAAACTAAATACTATAGGTACTGCAAAACATGCTCAATTCACACCAACTTCCTTATTTCAAATAATGAGAACCCCCATTTGTTTTAACGAATTATCGATGTGAGCATGCAAATATGTGAAAATCCATGAGAAAATTTTCAAATATTTGAACATTTTCTCATGGATTTTCAAATATTGCATGCTCAAATCGACCATTCTAAAACGATTCCTGAAGTTTAAAACATTTTCATATATGTATATATATCTTTAAATAAATATGGTATAATATTGTGTCGTATCATTCCAGACGATTCTGACCCTAGCATCGTTCTAACTAAAAAACCCAATATAAATTCAAAATGTCAATAATATCAAAAGAAAGGATGAGATCCTTGGCCAGAATTTCGGGAGTAGATACTCTAAGGGTCATATTTTGAAAATGTAGGGTAACAAAAAAACTTAAACTTAAAAATCGTGTTTTTGAGGTTTTGGTGAGGTGTGTGAGGTTGATTTAAATTACCATCTCCAACATATCTGAAAACATAAATATACAATTGTATATTTAGAAACAGCGCATATATAAGAATCACCCACCAAATCGGTTGATATGATTCTTCGAAAAATCGCCCATCAAATCATGCTGCATGACTGCCACTAGTAGAAGAACAGAACCATTCTTTCAGCTCCACGAGGTACCTACCTTGTTTGAGAACACAGTAGATATAAAACTTGATATACCTATGTACCTCATGGTGTTGAAAGTTTGGTTATCTTTTACTACTTTTTGTACCTGGATTAGATTGCTTGGTACACAAAGGTATATAATCGCAGTTCCTTGGGAAATTGGGTGGAAGGAGGCCTATAGTCAATCTACTGGAATTAACTTCTCACGAAGAGCCCCAAGAGTGGTATAATGATACAACCGCGCAAGCCAGTGAATTATCAGCATCGTATGGATTTCAATGGAATTCCCAGGTATCGTAATCATTATCTTGTACTCAAAATTGAGTTTCACCTATTTATTTCCGGCGTTATCTAAATTTTTTTTCGAGTTTAGCAAAAACATTATTTGTAGGTAGTAGGTAGTCCTACCTATAAATATAGCTACGCTGAAAATGCCCTTAAGTGGTGATAAACTGGCTTCGAACATTCAGCCCCAAACAATCATGTTGATCAGTCCCAACGTATCTGTAGTTCACTGCTTTCATGGAAAGGGTGTTAAGTATCATCATTAGTTGTCAAAAGCTGCTTGTAGCATTGAATAATAGAATAAGAATTTCTGTTGGCGTTTATAGGAGGAAAGTGAAAGTTGGAACGTCGAATATGGAGGCAAGAAAATCTTAATATCGAGCTTTCCACCGATGAACCCAATGAAAAGGTTGAAAACAGATTTGGATGATAATAGGTCAACTACAACCTCGCAAGACTCAAATTCCATGGTAATGAGGATTTTTCAGAAGCCCCAGGATTCGAAACATCACACAATTATAGTGGAATATTGCAACGTGAGTGTCTAGAGGTTTGTGAATATATATAGCATTGACACGTTACTTAAGTTATATTTACGGCAAACAAATTGAAACTTTTGGGCAAAATAATAAAAGACTAGGTAGACCTTGGTTTTTTAGTCTCTTAAGGGCAAATATATCTAAACTATCGGCAAATGGAATTAAACTTTGGAATGGATCTGACATGAAATTTATATTAAAAAAAAAATCGACAAATGAAATTAAACTAGCTATGTCTGAAGCTGGAAGGTTTAATATCGTTTGTCAAACGCTTAATTTTATTAGTCGAAAGTATGGATTCGTATGCCTAAAGTTTATTTCCATTTGCCGATAGTAATCTATTTGATCAAAGTTTAAATCGATTCGCGCTGAAAGTATGAATTGATATGCCTAAAGGATTTTCTCAAAGCTTAACCTAATTTTGTCAATGCTATATATCTACGCGTGTATAGATATTTGAGTCGAGTTATGTTTGGGACGCCCCCAGAAACAACCTTGGCCAAAAAGTAAGGTTAGGTATGATGGCTAGGTGCCTACCTATACTTACACCTACTTCCTTCTCATAATCTTCCCCTGAAAGCGACAATCCAAATTTTACAGAAAATACGAAAACCGTTGGAAAATCACGGGGAAGGAATGTGACGGGGAGTACTATTTTTTTTAAACTGAATATATATTATTTTTTAGTCTCAGAGCTAGATTTGTGATTTACTATGATCCCTCTTGAAATTTCCTCAAGGTGCAAAGAACGAAAGGTGCTACAAAGTATCCAAGCGTGATTTCGCAAAATCAGTCATCCTGCACGACAATCACGAAGCATCATTTCACAGAGTCCAACGATTCCACGATTAGCTGGGGGCGAAAAAGATTCCAGAATGAAGATGTAGATCGGAAATGGCGGCGTATTATCGAAAGGAACCAAAATATAAGAAACGATAGATTGGCTAAATTGAAGGAGATGGAGCTGCAAAAATTACAAGAACGAGAAAGAGCGAGGAAAGCGGAGATGGCGAGGAGGCGAGCGATAATCGCCAGGATCAGGGAACAAAATAGGAAGCTTCTAAAGGAACAGAGAGGAATGATAATAGACGAGGATGACGGTTGTAAAAATGAAATCGTCCTTCCAGTTGTTAGAAGGAATGTGAAACCAATGATTGACTCTATCGACTATCAAGAGCCATTATTTAAAGTGAGCAATATTCTCTATCTACTCCAACACATCATCCTTACCTAAGGAATAGATCAAATAATGGTATAGCTATGTCAAGAGCTATGTTGTTTCTTTTTGGCTTATAGAGTAGGCTTAGATTATAGAGTAGCCACTAGAGGTATCTACCTACCTCAGTAGAATCGGGCCCCTAAACTACCCCTAAACTCGTAGTAAGCAGGGCCCCTAAACTACCCCTAAACTCGTAGTAAGCAGGGCCGGCCTAAAGCGTGTGCAAGACTCACATTTTTATTCTTATTACATTATTCTCCTACCGGTGGGAGGGGGGGTATGACTAAGACAACTCGTTTTCAATAGATAAAATTGAAAGGCTGTTTTTGAAATGAATGTTAGGTCTAAAAACACAGTTTTTGAGCACTTTTGCGCCTTTTGGAAGATTGAATTCATGTCTCTCAATTTTATTAATTATTGATTGACTTGATAGGTTCAATACTCTTTCCTGTACGTTAAACCACTATTACGTTTAATAAACTTATACAAGCTCTGGGTCACGTTACAATGATTTTTACACTTATCTTGCAAGTACTCTCATGATAAATAGCTAATGCGTGAATCACCGTGGCTGAGACAGCTCGTTTTCAATTGATAAAATTTAAAGGCTGTTAAGTCACACGAGCAGACGACAGCTCTACTGACCTTGGACCTTGGTCAACTGTATTTTAGAACTCATTGAGGTAGATCTTCGGTTTTACCTTGAAATTAGATTGTCCAAAGTTCATTCTCGTTTAAATATTTCTTGCGAACATTTAAATCGACTTCTAAATATTTGCTAAATCTATTTTTTTCTAACCAAAATTGGCCTATTTTATGCCCCTCCAAAAGGCTCGAGTGTGAGGCTGCATATACGTCGTACACCCCTCAAGGCTGGTCCTGCTAGTAAGCAGGACATAGACCATATGAATAGGTACTTCGTTTCCCTTATTCTGTAGGTACCTACTTACAGAGAACGAGTATGAGTTTTGTAAACGGCGAAAACAAAAAGCGAGGCAATTTATATAGAAATACTTACTGGCAGTTATTTAATGTTGACAAAGATTCATCGTATTTGTGAACAATTATTATAAGCAATATTATTTTGTGAATACTTTAATTTTGGACCATGCTATTGGAATATGGGTCGCACTAGGTACCTGTTTAGGTGTGTCAAGCATTGGTACCAATGCTGGAAGTTGAGGATGATGAAATCAGTGCCCCCTGCATTCCAGAGCTGAAACTGTTCGTGGGTTCTGTTATAGGTTTCTACCTGGAAAGGGTCTTGTAGGCAGGTATTCAATTAAAAACATTTTGAGTGTTTTAAATAAAAACGTCAACGTGCCTCTCACTTTGCCAAAGATTTTAAATATGAGAATAACAATTTTTCCAGGGCCCTGAGCCATTGGTTGGGGAGGTGCCAGTTTTACGAGTCACACAAAGGACGGTCACTGTTGAACACACCGCTCAAATTAGACAATTCGATCATAAGAAGGAATATAACACGTAAGTACAACATAATCTGGTGGGTAGTATCATGGTAATAGTTGCTAATATTATGCCTACTTGGTATATGAGTTTGAAGGCCTGCTACATTCTAAAAGGTCAAAAATAGGTTGCTTTAATCACGACAGGATAGTTGTGAATAGCAGGTAGATACTCATACAATCAATTCTAAAATTCATTCTATTGCATAAAAATAATCGTAAAATGATGTAATTGCATAATATATTGAATGTGCCATAATACTCTTGAGGCGATTGTTAGCGAAGCTGTAAGATTGTTAGCTACTGAGATCTTCACAAAATACATTGTCTTGTCTGTTCAAAATTTGCAGGATGGAATCCAAAACGCTACAGATGAGTGACATGGAAGCAAACGACGGTGAGTTCCTACAGAACATGGCGAAAGAAATTCCAGGGCCAAAGACTGCAAGAAGCTCGGAGTACTATCTTCTCTCAAGAGGAACTCCTCCTAATAAGCAATTTGTATACTTGAAAATGAGCTCGAATACTGGCGTGACCCCAAATGGTACATCATTCACCAAAATATCTGACGAAATCCATCACCGTCCCATAAGTACGTACGGAGATATGAAACAAGCGGGGTTGAATTCACAAGCAATACAGAGGGAATCCAACTGCTTGTTCCAGTGCAGCAGCACTTTGTTGAATTATGAAGAAGATTCTAAGACGTTTCCACGTGTAGATGTGCCATGTCCTGTAGCATCAACAGATCCAACAAAGGCTGCGATCGACCAAGCAAAGATTGATGAATTGGGCTCCACCGACGCTCATCGCAGCACAGAGATTTTTAAATCAGGCCTTGAAGAGACGAATGTTATTCAAGATGAACCCGATGAAAAAACTCTTGAAAACGTTAAGGTTCCTTATGGGGACTGGGGGAATCCGCTATTGCCTGCAACACCAAGTGGGGATTATGATGTAGAGGCACCCCCAATAACCCCATCACCCTCAACGAAATTCGATTTCGAAGGTCCAAGGCCTGCCATGAGAAGAGCTAAGAGAAGGCTTTTGAAGGACTTCGAAAATGCTGTTCCCTCCGAGAACAATGCTGTCCTCTCAGGGAACAAGGCTGTTCAGCTGGAATCAATAGTCAGCAATCCAGTGCACTTTGATACGTTGGAAATTAATGATTCTGCCAAACAAAAGGAAAATCGAGCTAAACCAAAACCACAGTAAGTGAAATTACCAATTGAGCCCTGTAATTTCAATCGCGCGCATTTGTTAGGCTGGGTTATAATTAGTTGCGTGTTGAAGCATTTATTAGGAAAATTTCCTAATTACATATTACATATTTAATATGTAATCATGGTTGGGTTGACTAGGGGCAGTAATAGATGAAATAAGTATTGATCCAAACCACCTACAGTTATTTCTTCGCTACTGCTATTCCAATCTTTCTGTTAGGTGGATTAGTATGACAACTGTGTTACATACCCAATAGTATATCACGATAGTCGATACATAAACAAATTTTTCTCCTTGATTGATGATTTAGTTATTGTATTAGTTACCGATCCGTATCTACGTATAGATATAAAAATACCTATTGAACTTTTTAACAAACTACTTAGTACAATGCGGTAATAATACAACCTGCATTGAGGATGAGGATGTAGTTTTTGAGATAAATCGACACTTAACTACCTACTTATCGAGAGGTGGTAGGTTCTAGCCTTGCTGGTGGCATATTCTCTTGGAAACTGTGTCCACTATTTAATTAAAAAATTTCTGATCGCTCAATAAACACCCTCTGGGTATTATTTTCTATCTACCGAAGAGTATAAATAGGTACATTTTTTTAATAAATAGAAAATTTCACTCCTTCCACTTGAAGTAGTGAGTTGCACCCTCTTCGGGAAAACTTTGCGATTGCATGTTGTGCTGACCACTATAGTTACCAGCACCGCCGCACTATAATACCTGTATCAGCCAATGATATGGGTAGTATGGTCGGCCGTGTGATGTTTATTCATCGTGTTTAGTCGGGATGCGGCCTAGGAGGTAGGAATACGAGATCTACTTCATGCTCAGTGCTGTATTTTTACGTTTCGTACATCAATTTGATTATGTATGTACACAGTTGATGTACGAAACGTAAAAATACAGCACTGAGCATGAAGCAGATCTCGTATTCCTACCTCCTGGGCCGCATCCCGACTAAACACGATGAATATCTGTATCAGCCAAGGAATTCATCAAGAGGGTAGATAGAAACTAAATGTATCAAATAGGTAGGTCTTCTACTCCTTCCATGGTAGGTAGGTGATACTACCTAACACAACAACTACAAAATATTAAATGAACAAACCAGTAGGTACTAGAAGATTAGGGGCGAGATTTTATAGACGGTCCTCGAGTTTCAAGGAGACCTTGAGATGGTCTCCGAGGATTACTTGCCGAATCCGTATTCCAAAGTCCGAGGATACCATCTCAAGGTAAGGTCTCATTGAAACTCGAGAACCGATGAGTACCTAGTAGTAGAATGATAGTAGGTGAAATAACCTAGTGAAATAAGGAGCAAACGTAAATTAACATACCTAGGGCGGGATTTATAGACGGTCCTCGAGTTTCAAGGAGACCTTGAGATGGTATCCTTGGAATACGGATTCGGCTTAAGTAATCCTCGAAGACCATCTCAAGGCCTCCTTGAAACTCGAGGATCGTCTATAAATACCGCCCCCAATCTTCTAGGAACTTGGAGCTAAGTCGGTAGTAGGAAAGAAAGAATATAATAATGTTAAGTAGGTACCTGGTACCTCTATCTACCCATCACCACAGGGATATCATTTAAACCTGGGTTGAACTACTGTAATTATGTTGATAAAAGCTGATATGCCTTATCGCCACCTGGTTGAGTGATAGCGAATACTAGTCACGAAATCATTCAAAATTCAATCAAATTGTATCTTGTGAACAAGAGCATGTGAAGCTAAAGTACACGGGCACGTTCCACGTTCTCGTTCCTCACAACTTCCACAAGAAAAGCGGGGAAAATGATCGGGCGAAGTCTCAAAATAGCAAGTAAGATAAAATTCAAAATAGAATCAGTTCTACGTAGACAGGTATTGATGTAGTGGAGGGTCCATTTTCGGTTTCTGACTATGAACACGTGTCGCAGCGATATTACTTAGCAGGCTGATGGTTGGACTAGGTATATAATGATAAGCTTTTGCCGTTTACCTACCTACTAGGTATAGTAAGTTAGTAAGTAGCTTTTCAAGTCTAGTAGGTAGGTACGTACCTATTTGATTTCTCATGTTCTCATCCATAGGTTGAGAATGAGAAGTCGCTGCAGACGATGTATAAGATAACGATAGAGCGATAAGATAACGTTTATATAAAAATGCTGAGCAAGGAGATATTTTATAAGATATGAGTCGCATAATCTTTTTTGGAAGGATAGTGATCGTGAAAAACAGCTCGATTACAGATTCACAAGCTTTGAAGTCGCATACGAATACTTAGTCCAGTAGGTATCAATATGAAATACCTATGCCGATTCGCCGAAACTGCCTATTATTTTGTCGATCTCCATTCCCCATTCTTACACTTTGGACAGGTAAAATTAATATAATTTGATAGGTATAGGAAAACTGCTGTTGCAGATCACAAGAGAGTACCTATAATAGATATAGTCGCCTACCTTATTTTCAACTAAACATAATTAAATGGCTCATTCAACGTTAATGTACCCGATGCATTAGTTCTTTACTTTGGAACAATTTATAATAGTAGTATTATTATAATATTTTATGATTGGCGAGTTTGTTGTAGTACTAAATACCTAGTAGGTAATATCGATAAAAAATAATGTAGAGATCTATACTTAGGTACAATAAATAATTAGTAAATAGAACCTCATCGAGAACCACTTCAGGGATGTAAGTGAGTCGGGCGAGGAGTAGTATCTGTGTCTTCTTGAGTGGTATAATGCTGCTTCCCACCTTGTATTTAGGAATTATATTGGGTTTGTTAGCAGTGTGATTTACATGTGGTTGGTAGAGGCTTACAAACCATTTACAAACCGAATGCGACCAGTAAGGATACTATGAACAGTCAGAAATGAGATCAGAAGGCACTGCGAACGGCGCGAACGCCCGAACGTGGTTGCAAACTGTATTCTCACTGGTACATAAGTTGGTCACTGCGAACAAACCTACTATATTCCAACCTACGGGCCATTGACACGTGTACCTACCTACTACCTTTTAATAAGTATATAAGAAATAAATATATTAGGCACGATTCTTGAAAAGCGGCCAGAGTGATTGACGATTCACACCAGAGCGAAATCTCTGTAAGAATAGGGTGAATTTGGTGCTATGTCTAATTTGGTGCTAGCTAGATGTTATTTCTCTATTCCTCGCGGCACTGTAGGAAGTTTCCAAAATGATTTCCACAAAAATATTTGTTCTGGGGTTGATATATATATATCAGAATATGCAAAATTTTGACAGAAAATTTGACTGATAATGTAAGAATTTATCTTGATGCGAATTTATAGATTGCGAAGGAGGTGTGGGGACAATCGGATATCAATATGCATGAAGTACGGTAATGGGATGGAATTTTTATCACCTAACAGCCCAAATGACTACTTTACCTAGTTTTTATGTCATTGATTCGGATCTTGACATTTGAATGCTTATTCCCCGTTTATTATTTCTAGAAATGTTAAAGTTGGTTTCCCAAAGTCACTGCTATTAAAGAAAATAGAAGTCAGGAAGAAACTCGAGGAACGCAGAAAAGCAGAAATATGCCGAGACCTCTATGCTATAGGGCAGGAGAAGAAAGGCAGTGATATCCGATGCATAGAAGAAGGTCTTTCTGATACAAGAAAAACCTCGATTAAGCCACCAGTGCCTGCGAACAAGCCTAGGCGATGCTCGTTTGACGGAAACACAGGCAGGATAAAACAGGTTCAATCTCGAGCTCAGACTGTCACTATGAAGAAAGGAAATTTGAGATCGCCAGAAGAAAAACTGCCCAAAGCGTCAACGCCGATAGCAGCAGTGACTCGTCCGTACGTTACTTCACCTAACAAGCGCGCACCCTTCAGGACAGGTGTTCAAACTCCCACTGACGGAACGCAATGCAGGATAGGTGTTTACACCAGCTCTGATGGTGCTCGTTGCAGGTCACCAGTTAGTCGGAGGTTCTATCACGAAAACTACGTGCCCAAGTCTGACTTATTTACAAAAGTCCCTGATCGTCCGAAAACTGCTTCCCCCGAGAAAGAGGACAGCTTTTGTCAGTCTAACGACGACAAGCGGTCATCGTCTGGTACAAGAGGCGGAAATGGAGAGGACACAGTGGAATCGGTAACTGAAGGGAAGCCACTGGATGAATCCCACACAGAGGTAAAAGAGCAGTGCAGTGCAACAACCGGTAGTAATACAAGTACAAGTAAACGACCGGACTTCCTAGCTTTTGAAATGGACGCGTTTGGTCATCCAGTTCCAGTCAAACACAGCAAAGCAAGTTCATAACATAATACTTATTATTTGCACAGGACTGTAGATTTAGAAGTTTCCCAACTAGGTATTCGCAGTTTTAACCACTTACTACCTCCTTATTTTTACAGCAATAACAGTAAAAATTATCCTACGTCCTTAACATACATAGAATAAAAAAGCGAAACTGTGAAGGTGATTGCTGATCTCCATAATTTAAAGAAATTGTCCGGAGTTGCTTTCAAAATCAAAATACAAAATAATTCATTGGTAAAAATAAAAGTGAGAAAAAAATTAAAAAAAACTTATACTCGACTGTTCATTGAGATGATAGGTAGGTATACCAAGTTTATATCAAACATTAATAGAGCAAGTTCAACAGGGAAAAGTTCCATTCATGCGACATGAGTTGGTGAGCGAATTTTCAAAGAATAATTTTAACCAATTTGGTGGGTGATTCTTATAGGAAATTTCACATTGATTCCGAATATACCTACATTCCTATGTTTAAGATGGTAATTCACAACAAAAACCTCAAAAAACACGTTTTCTATCAATTTTTGACTCTAAATTTTCAAAATTTGACCCCTTGAGGTACTCCGAAAATTCTGGCCAACGAACTCATCCTCACTTTCGATATTATTGACATTTAAAATTTTTTCGGATTTTTTATCCCGATCCCTCGGGCAGATATCGTCTGGAGTGACACATATATAAATATATAAATAAATACATATATATATATATATAAGTGTTAAATTTCAGGAATCGTTTTAGAATGGTTTGAAACGGATTTCCATGAAGAAAATGTTCAAAATTTTGCATTATTTAAATTTTGAAGCCATTGCAATATCTTTCATTTTCTTCGGAAATTCGGTAAAATGAATGTCCATACCAGTAGTGTAATGTTGCATTTAATAAATGCATGTTTTGAATTTATTAAAATTTCCAATGAGTTTGATGTGTGGAGGCAATTCCATAAAGAGTCTAGGACCCAAAAACGAAAATTGCCTCGTGAAAAAATCACATTTAGGGTAAGGGACTGGTCCATTATGCCAGAATGAAGACGGTTCAATAGGTAAAATAGGTTTTTCGATAGTTGCCTATTCCCATTACATTAGGTTGTACAAAATTCTATAAAATACGTAAAGGATGAGAGGTTTTCCTGGACACGAGTAAAGTTATTGTGTGATTATATTTTTTCTTGTGATTTTATATTTCTTCCAAATTCCAGTGAACATACTTGCTTACTTTCATATTATCTATCTCTCTATTCATATTTATCTGACCATTAGTCACCACATGCTATGTTGCTCAAGCGTCACTATTCGGATTTCCAAGGAGGTACCTATTCCAAGAAATATTGAATAAAGTATTTCTGCAGGCATCAATTTCACAGGATTTCTATAACCATCCACATGGGCCATCATGATAGTAATCATATCTATAAACATACGATTCGTCGAGCAACTTGGCGGGAGTACTGGAAGTGTGTAGGTACATTTTGCGTTGAGCCTGAAATTGAACTTGAACTGAAAAGGTCCTTCATTTAAGCATAATATGCTTAAATATATTATATTCCTTAGATTGTCCAAGGAAGGCTTGGTAATTGCGAAGGTGTCCTGCTAGGTGGATCCGAAACCGAGGTGGAACAATGCTGCCGTCCTTCGGGCTCGTTACATTGAAAGAACAAGGTCCATCGGACTAAAGAAGAAAGAGCAAGAAAATGATCGTCACAGCTTACCTTCTTCCCCAAGAGTCTCATGTTCAAGGAGACCAAACGTTCAGGAAACCTCGAAATCTTTACCTCCAACACCGAGATGAAATGATTTACTCACTGAAAAGGATACTGGATTACTCGAATTCCGGAATAATTATGGTCGATTGGTTCCGACTCCCGAATGCTATGGCTCGTATATGACTCTTCCTCAGAATTGGATGCACGATTGGCAAAACCCCCTGTGTTGATATTATGACTGAAATAAATCAAAAGCCGAGACAAATAGTGGAATCATTAATAATCATTATCGTCTTGATTATAGAAGTGACAATAAGTAACTAGGCCTGCTAGTAGAACGAATATAAAAATAGGAAGTAATAAAAAAAAAATATCTTCACCCTCTCATTCATCTCCTGAAGAGGGGATACTTGGGATGAAACAAGGAACTTACATCTCCCTGGGATGAAGGAATGAAGGTACTAAGTGGGGAAAAGTGTGTCGAAACAGACTAAGAAAAAAACAGTAACTTCAACCTCTCATTCTTCTCCTGAAGAGGGGATACTTGGGATGAAGCAAGGAACTTCATCTCCCTGGGATGAAGGAATGAAAATACCAAGTGTGTCGAAACTGCCTGTGGTTTTGTATCTACCAATAAAATCATACTCTCGTACATTGAAGATTTATACATATCTACATTATGTACTGAAGCGACGTTATTTTTTCATATGTATCTCTCGAAATATGCATGGAATTTGGATACTCCATTCAGGGTGAGCTTAGTTTCCCAAGTAGGTATGGGGAAGTATAGTATAGGCGAATAACGTTATACCGCACTGACCCACAGATGTAGTAAACACGCTGTGGCAGAGTCTCGTTGCTCCAATAAACAATAGCACTTTTTTTACCATCTTCGATTAAGTCCCCGGTACGATATATTGGGATCTGTGCGAAGTAACTATTATCGTATCCAGGAGACCTCAGAATCTTTAACAAACAATCCCAACTGTGCCAAGTCTCGTTATTCCCTCGAGCGGTACTTGAATTTGAATACAATACAACACCAGTTTGATAAAGCGTGGTTCTTTTGAACTACCTTCCTATCTTGACGTAGGTATTAAAATAAAGGATGGTAAATTTCAGAACTTGCTTCATAGTAGTCTATATTATGTGGAAAATGAATATGGGCGGCTTTGAATTAGGTAGCTAAATAAAATGCCTAAGAGTGTATTGCTTCCGAGTCTGCAAGGAAGCTGAAGCTTTGTTTTCACATTCGAAATGGAAAAATCTTTTATGCTCCAAAATCAAAATATCCACTCGTATTTTGCGTTTCAGGGCCTCCTGAACAAATTTGTTTTCGTTTCCGTCTGTCTGTCCACATTTCCTTGCAACGGCCATTACTTCCAACATTTTGATCCGATTTCATTCAAATTTTCAGGGATTGTGCGAGTTAGCCCCGTGACGATCCCCTATGAATTGCATGGCCATCGGACTATTAGTAGGGAGAGGCATGCGCAAACTTGAATTTCCTGAAACTACGATTTCTTAGTTCCTAATGGACCGATTTCGCTCAAATTCGGTGTGTAGTTGAGGGCTACCATTACCTTCTAATTTGGACACGATGGTATCAGTAATACCCACTGCGTATGCTCCATTCTGAAATGTGTTTCATAGCCATAACTCCGGACATACTCGACTAGTTGCTGTGAAATTTCCAGAGATTGTTCGGGGTAGTCCATAGACAGTGTCCGTTCAATTTCATAGCCAACCACCACCACCACCAACCGCCAGACCACGAGTAGCGTGTGCGCCTGCGCAAATATGAATTTCCTGAAACTAAGATAATATCATTTCCTAATGGACCGATTTCGATCAAACTCGGAGGGTAGTTGGGGGCTGACTCAATACCTATGAATTTCAACACGTTTTGATCAGTTATTGCTACTGCGTAAGCTCAAACTTAAAATTTGTTGCCATAGTGATAACTCCGGAACTATTCTACCAGTTACGCTGAAATGTACACTAACCATTTCTATACGTCCATGTTACAAATGTGATGGAGCTTTACTGCCCACCCAACTTGGGAGAAGTTTTTTATTAGAGCAGGACGAATAAATTGTGAAATACCCTCAAAATTCGATGTTCTATGACCTGTATGACGTTTGTAAAAGCTGTTTTTGTTTGTCACGTTTTCAATCAGGCCTGAACGTAAAAACTATAGAGAAACGCCGTTTTTCCGGTGAATTTTAGCCTTTGCGTGAGTCGGGGTTTAAATCTTTTTTGCCCCCCTGCTTTGTATTGCAAATTTCAAAGATTTTTCAATTTTTGGTTGGCCAGCATTCTATCGTCATGAGCATGGCGAACCGGTCATTTCTAGTTTTCTGAAAATTTAATGGTGACATACTGCGAAGGCCACGAGGAAGCTTCTGTCCTTTGCAGTGTATTTTTCATTCACGTCAATTTGCCGATCATTTGCAAATAAAAATGCTTGTTCTATGTGTAGGCTACCAGGTTATCCATTATCAGGGGAGTAAATCGTCGTAAGAGTGAGGAGAACGTTAAGATGCAAAAAAATTATACGTGGAAACCCAATAAACAAGAAGATATACTCAGAAAGTCGACAAAGCCATTTTTAAAGGTAAGGTACCTTAATTATGAAATGGTCATAATTTGAAAGGCATGATATTTAATGTTAAGATAGCAATACACTCTATCACTTATTATTATTATTTTTTCATGTTGTATGTAGATCTAGGTCATACAATATCGGTTTGATATCTTTATTATAGTTTATTTGGGTTGGTATCAAACCTATAGTCACGAAGGGAATATCTTTTCCAGGATGAATTTTTGAACAAGCTTGATGAAAAAGAGTGGAATAGAAGGATGAAAACATGGGAGAAGAAGAGGGAACAACTGGAATTAGGTTTAATGTTTTCGCAGGGTGTACGGAACGAACAAAAGCAACAACCCCGTGTCAGTTACGGAACTCCTACGGTAATAATCTCTTATTTTTAATAATTACCTACATAATCAATTATCATTATGTGCTAAATTAATTCTTGTTTACCTAGCTCATAGACAAACTGCAGAGAAATACCACAGTAGAATAAATACCAAATGAATTTTGCTTCCTCTCTACCGAAGGTAGGAAGCTTTGTATTCGTGCAAGAAATAAATAAATTGTCCTTCCAAATCGAAATTTCCATTTTCTTTTTTCGTTTCAGAGCTTTCTGAACAATTTTGGTTCAATGTCTGTCTGTGGGCAATTCCTTGTCCAATTCCTTGTCCTATGTGGAGTGTTATTGTAGGAGGGTTAGCCCCGAGACGGTCCCCTATCAATTTCATCGCCATCGGACCACTAGTAGCGTAAGCACATGCGCAAGAGTGAATTTCCTGAAACCCTGGTAGCTAAGTTCCTAATCGACATATTCCTCTCCGGTAGTTGGGGGCTGACTCCAAGACAATCACCTATGAATTTCGTAACTATTGGATCATTAATAGCTACTATTCAACAGGCATGGATTTACCACTAGGCTCAATAGGCCTGGGCCTA
>JAEMON010000002.1:9441163-9453739 GCA_030264115.1 Lygus lineolaris | reverse complement strand
TTGTAGCCCATGAATATGGTGAAATAAATCACCGAAACGTCGAAAAAAAAAACGCTTCTTTCATTGACCGAACCTCAACAAGCATAATATACCAATCAGTATTACTAAGAAGGGTCGACTAATCTTGGATTCAACTCCACGAAATAAATATTATAATATATACATTCAATTCTGTTTCCAATCTTACATGAATTATATATATATGTATTCAATTATGTATATTATGAATAACACGGTTTGAGCATATTTACCCCGAACATTTCTATCTCATCATGATCATCATGAATTTCACAATAGGAAACCATCAAGACGAATAAAAATATCATTTGTTAACAATATTATACATTACCTATTAAAAATATAGGCAATTTGAAAAGGTTCGTAGTTTGGGTGGCTACAGCTGAACTGGTCCTGGAAAGGCAAACACTACCTTCTATTTATACTTTTTTTTATAGCTTCTTGAACAAAGCCTAATCATTTACCGGTGAGGCCGAGGATTGAAGGGCGCACGACTCTCCTCAGAGTGAGAAGCTCGGTTGTTTGCACTCAAGGAACGGCTCAACAAGTACTGGGGATTGTGTTGTTTACCTTACCACGGGTCGAAATAATTCCGGCAGGGGAAAAAAAGATTCCGGAAGTGATGTTTGTTGCTTCAGCCACCATTCAGCTTTAACCCTCCCAAGCCGAATTTTTGAGAAATTCCTGCCCCTTAGATGGAGAGGGCAGTAATATAAATATTGACGATTTTACTTTACTTTTTTTAAACTTTACTTGTATTAATTCATGTGTAAATAAATATTATTCATTAAAAAAAATAGGTACAAACAACAAACAATATATAATAATAACAAATAATGAGGCGTTTGCAAAGAGGGCGGCGAGCAGTAAGTCCCTAACGACATTATTACCTAACGAATTTTCTTTTTTCTCGACAGTTCGTATAAATAGGTTTCTGTTACTAGTGGTAATTTTGTGTCTGGGTTTTTAATTAAAATCGTTCTGATTCCCATAGATTAATTAGAATAGATAAAATAATCCTTTGGCCAATCGAGTTATAACGGGATATTATGTAATAGCCCAAAATGTCATCAAAAATGGCCAAATCCTGATTATCAGAGAGTTTATAAGAACTCTTACCATACCTTATAACTACTTATTACTAGTTGGGGCTAATAGGTCAAAGAAAGAGATAACCCCCGATTTCCTCCCTTCCTCCAACCATTTTAGCACTGAAAAGTTGTTCAATCTTTCCCCCTTAATAATCAACCAATGGAGAACTTGCATGGGTAGGAATAGGAATTTGGCATTCCGAACCTCAAAATCTGATTCAGCGCCCTTCAAAACCCCCTAGAGGCAATTTTCAGCTTGAAATGACGTCTGGTTTAACCAGAAAACAGGTTGAAAGGGAGTGCGTGACGTCATTTAGGTTAGAGACCTGAGGAACTCGCCCAGGCAGGCGGGGGGTCGGTGATGTCAGCTAGGTTAAAATTACGAGACCCATTTTCGGCCAGTTTCAATAATCGGATACCCATCATAAAGCACCTTTTTGGAAAGCCCTGAAATAAAAAATAACCATGCAAGGTCCACATTTCATATTGGTTTTATTATTCGTTTCTGATTTGACACAACTATTGAAATGTCAACTTTATAAAAGTAAAAAACAAAAATTCATTTTACCTTGGTTATTACTGTGAGATAAATCAATCAAGAATCGGGAGCTCTGCGAGAACCTGAGATGACTCTTTCGTTCATGTAGACCTTGAATTCAACAAGCGCAGGGTGGGTTACGCGCAACACATATATGCTCACAGTGTAATCGACGGCAG
The DNA here is from genome assembly GCA_030264115.1 of Lygus lineolaris. Taxonomy (NCBI): domain Eukaryota; kingdom Metazoa; phylum Arthropoda; class Insecta; order Hemiptera; family Miridae; genus Lygus; species Lygus lineolaris. Next base: position 9,451,913 of record JAEMON010000002.1, on the reverse strand, counting down.
GCAAAGCAGGCATTTCCCTCGACAGGTGGTAGACCCAGCAATAACAATTGCGACATTTCTTACGACGAGATTTGCGTCGTCCTGCGAACGAGCATCTTTTGTTGAAGAGTTCCGTGATGCGTTTGATCACGAGAAGGCTGTCTGACGACTCACAGTTCGAATCCGCTTCACGTTTGCCGAGAACAATGCGAATAGCGTTAGCTATTGCTTTTTGAAATGATTGGTAAGATGAGTGGTTCCCCATCAAGAAGTACAACAGGTTATTACTGATTCCGAGAGCTGGTAGGGGCGCGGTGGACGCAAACACTGCCAGGTATTCTTCAAGATGATCTTCCCGAGTCAATCGAGAGTATAGCGAATAAATGGGGTGCAACACAGTACAGGTGTGCGACCCCTCAACCCAATTCGTGGGACGGATCGGTAACAGCTCCTCAGAAAACAACGAGTCCTCGCAATTATGGGGAAAATAGTAAGCGTTTAAAAGGGCTGTGTTCAGCCGTTTGGGGCCCAAGCGCTTCAGCATGATGTTAGTCCCTGGCATTGAGTTCACGTCGTAAATCGGCATCATGGTGTTGAACTCCTCTTCCGTATACGTCTCACATCGGGTTAAAGCCGGTGGGTTCGGATGAGCTTGAACATTGTCCCTGATCAGATTATTCAAGTCAACGTTACAATAAAACATAGCACAATTACAAACGTATGACTCCATCACGATCTAAGGAAGAACTGCTCACACCAACCGCAAGAAGAACACTAAATCGAATCGGATACAAAATCAAGTACCCCCACTACTGACCCCCACCTTTGAGAATTGCTCCCCATCCAAAAAGCATAGATAAGCGCGATAGAGAAAGGAATTTGATGATTCGAAAGAACCAAAAACCTTGCCATCTATCACGAAAAGTGCTGAACATAATATGTAAGTGTTGCGTCTGTCTCACGGAGATAAGACATTTTTATAGGAATTGGCGATGAGTAACCCAAGCTTCATTCCCTTCATTCTTCAGAAGTGTATTTCTTTTGCACAACGAGTAAGTATATACCTGTAATTATTATCATCTGAGAGCAGGATTGCTACGGATCCGGAAAACCTTGAAATCCTGGAAAAGTCTGAGAAAAAGAAAGTGGTCAGGGAAAACCTGGAAAAGTCAGGGAAAATTTTGAACATCTTATGAATTTTACGCAAAATGACGGTTACAAGTATTTATTAGTTTTTGGTGAGACTGATGCATCGATTACGAGGTTTCTACATTTTAATAAATGCGTTTCAACATTTTTCGTTCTTTTTATTTACACTACAGAATTGATCATCTGCATTTCTGAAATATATAAGTTACAAGTCTTTTTCAGGCATTTATCAATAAAAAATCAAATTGCTTCCTCACTACAGACGACATAATGACCCTGGAATTTATCTAAAAATTAAAAAACAATAGTAGAATCCAATCCTCGAAATCGGATTTTTTAAATCATTTTCGTAGGGGGCGCAATCGTGTTCATACACATACATATATACGGATTTACATAAACTTTTCTTAAACGTTGAGATAATTGGTCAGATGTCGATTAGGATCAGCTTAAGGTGGTGTTTCAGAAATTGGGTTTTCTGCTGATCGCAATAATTTCCTTTCACCTTCAGGTGGGCTGAGGAAAGTAAAAAGTTGGATTTGATCAATTGATCGTTGAACGGGATTTGGCCAACTCGAATGATTTGCGATTCAGGGGGGTCTTCCTCTGGAAGAGTTTTCAGGCGTTGACGGGCGCCGCGTTTGGAGCGGCCGCGGGCGTAAATTCAAAAGGGATGATTTCAACGGAGGTGCGTCGACTGCAAGCGGGCGTCGGATCAGATTAATTCGAATTTACGCTTGTTGCCGCTCGAAACCCAAGTCGTTATTGGACATATTGCAGGATGATGTACTACGAAAACCAACTTCATGGATCCCTGATAATGATAGTTCATGATACTAAATTAAGAAAAGCAATCATTTTGTAAATTCCGATTTATTTTGTTTTATTTTATTATCAGGATTTTGGGGTATTTGTATATCAATTTTGATTTAAAAAATGTAAAACCTCAAAAATAAAAAGAAATTCCAGAATATAGAAAGAAATCACCTTAGCTATCGTAACATGGTTAGCAAATTTTTAATCCTTGGCCGTAGTCCCACAAAGCGTTTTTGAAAATGTATCGGGTCCTGATATCCTCTGCATGATATTGTTCAATTTGTTCTTGTAGGGTCTTCCAGGACCAAGAAAAACAAGAATTAGTGGGTGCGGACTCGTGTCGTTGTTGTACCTTTTAACAACGCTGCCATTCGTATTTTATATCATCCCTACTGGGCCCAATTTTACGATTTTCTGTAAATTCTCGATGTTATTTTCGGCGAATTTGGCAAAATTCAGTGTTATTTCAGTGGTTTTCTTTTGTTCTCTTCTTCATCATCGACCTAGGGTAGCATTAAGCTGGCAAAAATCATTTATGTTTTATTCATTAGTTGGAACGCACCTGTTACTGGTTCCAAGCCTCCTATTCAACTCTGTAGCGCAGAGCTTCGCCGCTCGTCAACGCCTGAAAACTCTTCCAGTGGATGACCAGCCTCACACTCTTGCTTCTGCTCTTTTTTCCGTTCAATCCTTGAGTCCAGGGAGCGAATTTGGTCCTACAGTGCCCGCTATAGTGTCTCGTCCGACGCTAAAAATTGTGATCTTTTTAAAATCAATAGAAAAAATATACCTTCCTATTATTAGAAGTTTTCGAGCTTGGGCGTTTTGAAAATCCCCTTCTTTCTACTCATTAGAAGACTGAGGGCAACTCCAAGCTTCGGGGCTAGACTAGACGACAAATAGGGACGGTTTTCCAAATTTCATTAATTTTTATGCATGGTAACTAAGCAAAGCGACACGTACGGGGGGCGGACGGATTTTTTTGTAAATTCGATTTTTGGATTCCACGTACCTAGGTATCTAAGAAAAAATCAAAATCAAAATTCAAAACACAACCCCCACCCCCTCTCAACAAAATTTGAGGGGGGGGGGGGGGGGGGGGGGGGGGGGGGGGGGGTAAAAATATTGTCCGTTCTCGATTCCAAAGGTTCGTTATTTCAATTAATGAACCAAAAACGGTAAACAAGTTAACGATAAAACATTAGATGTAACCCCTCAATTTGAGTCACAAAGGAACATTTTTAGCATGGAACATGCTTTAGCCATGGACTACACTTCCCAAAGCATGTTCCATGTTTCTCGAATTTTAGCCTTAGGCTCTAAACGGTAAGCATCCCGGGGTCCAGGCGAGGCGCGCAGCGCCGAGTTTTTTTTATTTTTGAGTTACACAAGAACAAAATTACACATTCGGTCTTAAATCAGAATACCTAACATTATACATTTATAAATAAAAATATCAGCCAAGTTCGGAAGACAGTATAGCTTCCTCACATAATTATCGTAACGAGGACATTCGTACATCGAACCAATAACAGAAGGATCGGAGAGTTTGGTAGACAAACAGTCTTGCGGATACTGCCAATAAAGCCGAATCAGGACCCCTTATAAATTCTGTAGTAAGAGTAAGGACTATCACTTATCTGTAAGAATCCTCCCTGTCCCTCAGAGTATTCAAAGATAACTGGATTAGTTTCTATTAATCTGATTATAGACAGGAAATGGAGCTGGTAGATTTCTCCCACTTCGAAAGGTGAGATTCAGCAAACCGTATTGATTACCTGTTCCCTTACCATAAAATTCTCAATTGCATTTCTCACCACACCGATTTCGAAGAGGGTTTACAAAACAGTGCATGGCTAAATTCCTTCTATTCAGTCATTCCTGTCAGGAGAATGCTTGCATCCCGTACCTATATGTGTGTATGTGTGTGTGTCAACTCACGTGACAGCACCCCGGGCCTCCTGCTCCCCACCGATGAGGTTTGTTAGTGGTAGTAGGTATTATGTATCGGTGAGGTATACGAAAGAAAATATCAACACAATCAATCAAGATCGATGATGGAAGTTTGGGTTCACCAAACTACAAAAAAGATCCAAACTATGCAGACAGTAGAGTTTCGAGAGAAGAATCAACCATACGCAAGGCGGATACGGCTGAAAAAAAGAAAGAAAAGAAACGAGGTCGGAACGGGCAAAAGTTGGACGGTGAACAACTCAGTCAAATCTGGGAGACGACAAGGAGCACGGAAGCTGAATGAATAATTCATGCCAATGGACCCTACACAAATTGGAGGATGTCCACGTTTATGCGCACCCTTTTATGCGTATGGAAGATTTTCGTCTTGTTTACCTCCTTTGAGGCTGCACCTCAAAACAGCGGAAATAATATTTTGTCACCCTTTTAACAAAACTGTCATTCGTTGTTTTTTCTTAAATTTTTTATTTTACAACTGTTTGACTTCATCTTCGGTAGGTACTTCATAATGTTTTATGTTTTTATGGTGTTTTATAGTTTTATGGGGATCAATAACAACGTCCATTAAATATCACACATAATTCAATGAGTCATGAAGAGGTCCGAAATTCGTGGTGTCTCATTGCGTCAATTAGTAATGGACATGGGTCACATTTTGCTATTTTTGACCTCAGAATCGGATTCATCTCGAAAACCACTGTATCCCAATTTTCAGCCCCAAAATTCGAGGAGTCTGGCTGGAATAAGCAAAAGAAAAAAAAGGGTGACGTTATCTGGTATGTATCTCCTCTCTTTCACGCGGTTCCCCATGAGCGAGCGAGAAGGCAACACATACCAATTGACGTCACACGCTTTTTCATTTCCTTTATCCTTTTTCGCCATCTTCCGTTCATTTCTGATCCATCGTATTGCACCGTTTTGGAATGCTTTAATCCTCCAACGACGGAAAATTTTTTCGTTGAAATCATGTTTATTTTTAGGTTGCTATCACTCAATTAGACTCAACTGTGCCCAGAAAAATATTCAAAAACATATCCACCAGCCAGAAAAGGGTGCTGCATATACGTCACAACGGCGTTTGCATTGTCAAAACAGAAGTAAATGTATTTTATTGAGGTATATGAGACATTACATTTTTATTACAGGATAATTTATAGATTTAGATCACAAACACATTTTCGGTAAATGATACAAAAATTGGTCAAAATTTATTTAAAAAAACTCGGCGCTCCGCGCCTCGCCAGGGGGCAAGCCCCCTGGACCCCCGGTTACCTCTATTTTACTTCGGACGAAATTATTGAATACAGAATGTGTTTTAGCTCACGCGTTTCACACAAACCCCTCTTCAATCTTCAATTTTCGACTCAGCTGATCTGGGAGCTCCATTTTCGACTCAGCTGATCTGAGAGCTCCATTTTCGACTCAGCTGAGCTGCGAGCTCAATTTCCCTACCAAAGCAACGGCTCGGTTGTACGTGAAAATCATAAGAAAATTTCGTCACCCATCCGCGTCACCCATTCCGCGTGACCTTTTTCGGCAAGTTAGTCCAAGGCTAAAACACATTCTGTGTTAAACGGTACTGTCGGTTCATTCTTTCAGGCGGCAAAATAGGTTGTTCATTTTCCTCACCTACTTCACGTGAAACTTCACGTCTACTTCATTCATTTGTGTCCCCCAAAATCAAAATGTCCACTAACTTTTCACATTCCAGAGGTTTCTGAACAATTTTGGTTCCGTGTCTGTCTTTCTGTCTGACGGTCAATTCCTAGTCCCTGGCAAAACTATATTTATGAAGTTATGGTCCGAATTTGATGAGACTTTCTTTCAGGGTTCGTGCGGGTTAGCCCCATGACGGTTTTCTATGAATTCCATCGCCATGGGACCAGGGGATTTCCTGAAACTACGATTTCTCAGTTCCTAATGTTGAGAGGTGACTCAAAATCTATGAAGAGTGAGGGTCTTTGAAAACACAATCTTGCCTGGAATAAAAAAAGGGTGTTACTGAATTTTCTCAAATGTTGTTACTCAGTAATACCTGAATTATCCACGTTGCTTAGCAAAAAATGGGAGGTGTTGCTAGTATTTTCGAAATAATATGAACTATTTTTCTCGGAAAATCAATGTTTCATCATTCAAATTTAATCAGGGGTGTCACCATTCGATTAAGCTTGAATAATCCTCCAGTTATGATCAGGTCATCAACACCCTAAAATACTCTATTACCTTGATAAACCCACGTTTTTTCGAATTTAAACTCAATTTTCCCGCTTAATCAGTGCGCTAAAACTCAAAATTATTACTTACCGGTGAAAGCACCTGAAGAAGTTTTTCCTGTCGAGTGCCCAGCTCAATAGTGTATTGGTTAAGAAGCAAACTGATGCGTGAAAAAAATTGGATTTCGGGAAATCCTCGAAATTTGAATTCAGGGCTAATGTTTGAGCCTTGAAAATGAACTGTATTGTGTTGATGGGTTGGAGATACCATTTTCCGTTCAGGAAACAAATTCTTGGAGTCTTCAATTTATTATTTTCTTTCTTTGGTAGGTACATGTTTCTGTGGACTCAAGCCACTTTCTTCAGCCTTATTTTGTGTAAAGATGGGGCTAATCCCATTCTTCTCCAAGTGTTTAAGTTTATTTGCATCATAATCTCTCCCTCATTAATAGAAGTTACTGGATAAGCTGTGTTGCAAAACACCATTCCACATAATCCATTCCAAAAATTAGAATTTTTTGCTGTTTTTTGTCCATGTGCCTGTGCCCAAAAAGTCCTTCTGCTCTTCTTTTTAATCCTTTCCGTTTTAATGGTTCCGTCAGCCAAACATTCCAATTGACAAACAATTAATTGGCTTTGGATTTCCTAAGTGATCAATTCATCATACCTCAAAACCTCATCATGCATTTGATGTTCTTAAAATGCATAGAAAGGGTTTGCCTATTAAAATGAAAAATAAAAATAAATGGATGATGTGGGATGGTGTTTTACAACACAGCTTATCCAGTAACTTCTATTAATGAGGGAGAAATTATGATGCAAATAAACTTAAACACTTTGAGAAGAATGGAATGAGCCCCATCTTTACACAAAACAAGGCTGAAGAAAGTGGCTGAGTCCATAAAAACATGTACCAAAGAAAGAAAATAATAAATTGAAGTCTCCAAGAAATTAACTGTTAATGATATTAGAATTTTCTAAAAGGAAATGTAATGTTCTTTCGAACGGTATATTTTATTATCTTCCAGAGTTTCCACCCGATTTTGTTCAAATTTTCAGGGATTCAGACCTTGATCGCCCCACATGAGTTGTGTCATGATTGAATCAACGGTACGCTCTACGCATGCGCTAACTTGAATTTCGTTAACAATTACGTTAAATTTGTCTGAACCGACAAACATCAACACGATAAAGAGTTTTGAACTCTTAATTTTTCATTTCAAACTTATGTTGACATTTTTCTAAACCTTCTAATATCTACACGATCAAGAGTTTTGAACTTACACTTTTTTTTAAATTTTTTTGGACGCGAGGAAGCTATGTGCCACTTCCACTTGGCAGAGTACCTATTTATTTTCTAATCTACTCTGGCGGTGCTTTCACGTAGGGGGGTTGCAAAATCACTGAATGAGAGGGGTTCACCTCCGGTAGAGTAGCGTTGTAGTTGTACTGCCCACTCGCTTGGCGTACTTTTTTATTGTGTTCTAGTATGTCCCTCATAACTTCTATACCAGGTATGTACATTGTACGTACCATTTCCTTTACGTAGTACCTACCGTTTATTTTCTCCATTATTGTGAGTGCCGCATTCCCAAGCGTTCCAGGGTTTGCTTTTCATACTCCACTGCATGAACTGTCTTTTTTCAGGAAAGGAACAATGTCCGGGACTTCGTCCCACTCTTCAGCTTTCCAGTCAGCGTCATCCCTGTACGACTGCCATTGTATTGCTTGGAGTAATGAACTCATTCCCCGGTACTCTCGGATAAGCGGGAGAGCTGTGAGAACGCTTGAGGAAGCCTGGTTTCCAACAACTACCTAAAAACTCTTTCCTGATGGATACGGGTCGGCAATGGACCGCTTACCATTTTACCTGCTCCTCCTTGAGTTAAGGCCAACGGGAGATTACGTACGTCAGCGGCGGTCGCTTTCAAGTTTCGGGGAAAACTAACGTAGGTACATAAAACCTAATCTCTTTTGCGTGCTATTGAGAGGTTCGTGGCCTGTAAAGTTGGAGGGTCCTTGACCGATTATAGGAGCGGGGACGGAAATCCTCATTGGCGAGGAGATAACGCCCGCCGCAGAGTCAAATGACTGATCTAGGTGGAAAAACCGCTGAGGAAATAGAAGGATGATTCCGAAAAGTATCCTATTGACCGAATAATTCAATATTTTTCCTGGGCAACTCCTAATCCTTGAAGTTAGGAGACCATTAATTACCTATGGGTCTTTAAAATAGAGTTTTTAGCCTATTTGGGCTCTTGAAAATGTACGTAAGACGCATTATTCTAATATGGAAACATGAGTATAGGCGTTGATATATTATTATGTATCGTCGAGGAGGATGGATTCACCCTCCCTATCCGCCCTCTGGGCCCTTACTGTAAGGATTGTTAAAGTGAGAAGAGATCTCCATTGGAAAACATTTGTATGTCTACACCAAAGATCACTTTGGTACAAATTTAGAAGATTCATCCTCCCTATCTGCCCTCTGGGCCCTTACTGTATGGATTGTTAAGGTGAGAAGAGATCTCCATTGGAGAAAATTTGTATGTCTACACCAAAGATCACTTTGGTACAAATTTAGAAATGTATAAACAAGCATTAGAGATTAGGGGAGGAGTTGTATCACGCAACCCGCATCCAATACTAATCCAATTTAGAATATTTTATTACATTGTTGGTAAAGCCATACGAAAAAGTTATTATTTTTCGGATTCTGAGGTGGCTTCAGCCCCCTAAGCACCCCTAAGTTCTACAGTAAGGTAAGTTGGGAGAAACTTCGGGAATCGATCGTTCATGTAAACGTGTCTTTTAGTAGGTACTTCTTTCAACCATTGTTTTCGTGGATTTTTTCACTTTTAAGGTTTTTTTTTGGCGACCTTACACCTCCTTTAACTTACTGTGTTGAATTAAAAATAAATATACCATTGGAAAGAACATTAAAATTCATATTATAAGCTTCTACTAACTACATTCAACACTTAATTTTCAAGGCTTTAAAATTAGCCCAAAGTTCAAATTTTGAGGATTTCACGAAATTCGAGTCTTCTTCCACGAATGCGTTTGCTTCTAAACCAATATACCTACTATTGAGCTGGGCACTCAACAGGAAAAACTTCTTCAGGAGCTTCCCAATTAACTATGTCCAATTATGCCCGATTATTATGTTTGAGCTTGCCAGTAATTATGCTTCCCAAATGAGTAGGTAGCGAGAAAATTGCGTTCAAATATGAAAAAACGGGTAACAGGCGATCCGTCCCCGAAAAAGTGAAAGGTGCAATTAGCGCAGCTTGGGAAGCGGCGGCTCATCCCGGAGAGTGGAGGGTCGTGTCATCAACCCGTCCCGGTGGACGTAAATGTAAACAATGAGAACGAAACAGTGATTTTTTATTTCAATCGAAAATTTACTTTTAAAAAAGAACTGGCAGGAGGACGAAAAAGACGTGTGCATTGAGAACTGGTGTCGAAAGGTAAGCGTCTGAAAATGTATCGCTTCGTCCATCTAAGTTAAAACGGCGATTTTAAACATTAATCATATCATTTAAAAAATTACGAAATTGTTAAATTAAAGAAATTGTTGGTGTGTACACAGATCGTAAGAACCGTATTGCAGGAGCAGCCCAACCCTAATAATAACATTCGCCAGCTGGAAGGCTTGAAGCAGCTAGCTTATAGCCACGCGAATTTGCTAGGAATTTATAGCTATCAACAACAAAAATTATTTTTAATTAAAATTAAATTTAAGTTTCAATGATTAATTTATGTAGTTCTTTCGACAGAACAAAGCGTAAAAGTACCCCAGCCCTGCCCAAGTCCATAAACGAGGTGCTCTCTGTGCTGCAAACAATGGACATCAATACATTGTTTAATGTTGACTATGTACCCCATAATCTCTATTATTACGACTTATTACAGACGTGTCCAGTTTTATTTGCTCCGCGTTCTATCGAACATTACCATGGGGATGAGTTGGGAACAAGAGAGTTCTCGACGGGTATGGATTGCCTACCCGGGACGGATTGACGAAAAGCTAATGGGGACGGGGGGAGCAATACGTTAGACACCCGGCGACGAAAAATAGTTACGTTAGACACCCAGGCGGAGGAGGCCCCTTGTTCGAGTTGTACGTTAGACACCCATACCGCAGGAGCGTTACGTTGGACACCCAGGACCACAGAGTAACGGAGACAACTTGCCCAGGACCGAACCCACATCAAAATTCCATTCATTCAGCAAATGAACCACACATCTCCCTTCTCACTTACATACTTAGGACCAGGGATGGGATTTACGTTAATAAAAAAGCTGTTTTATGCACCTAAAAGATGTTGCAACTAAACTCGAAATATGAAATTAAAACCGCAAAATATGCCATTAATGAAATAGTGGTAAGGGCATACATGCGTTTGAAATTTCCAAACATTTCGTGAATCACAATGCAAAAAATATATTTAAACTTTTAACAGCAAAATAGTTGGGTAAAATTTGTTTATGAATTTTGACAAACATCTCTCAACCTCTCTTTTTTTAAATTTTTTTCTTTATTTACCTACATATGAAACAAACCTTAAAATAATTATGCATTAATATGCCAAATACAATGACAACTCAATAGCAAT
>JAEMON010000002.1:9415160-9430143 GCA_030264115.1 Lygus lineolaris | reverse complement strand
TTGCAGTGTTTTTATTGTGGCAACGATCAAGCAGAATTTCATGGCGAATTACGGTCAGGTAGTCGAGGAGGGGCGGTTTCACCATGAGAATGTCGAGTTGAGCAGTTGAGGTAAATTGAGAGCTTTCCAATGAGTGGTGATTGATTTTCTGGGAATAGAAATTATCGGAGTTGAACTTTCCCAGGTAGCCAAGTATCTAGGGATGAGAACCATTATAAATAATTTGTGATCCCTCAAATTTTTCGTATGGATTTCTAGAATTCCCCAGACCCCGGTAGAAGAAACAAATGTGGTGACTCACAAAATGCCAAGAGATACACCGAATAGTGAGACCTTTTTCCTTTTTTTGAGGTTTGCAAATGAAATACATGTAAACAGCTGAGAGCGTATAGAAGTTTTCTGCAAAATCAAAATTATTTCAAAATCAATTTTTTTACACGTTTAAAACATAAAATTTTGAGGGAGGGTTAACACATTTCCCCTCGTTCGACTCCAAAGGTTTTGAATACATATCATTTGTGTTTTGCTGAATTTGTACTATATTACCTAGGTACGAGTATCTACCCACATCAGACAAGCTCAAGTGGGATCAACTGTTGCGGCTTCTCCAAGAGGATTCCACAACGCTGCTTAGAGGGAACTGAGGATTTCACAACTCTGGAGGGATCTGTTGAATTACCGACCGAGGACCTCCGAAAATGCACTCACGATTAGTGGTTTGGCGATCACCGCCCTAAGTAGTCGACTCATGATAAATCGAATCTCTTTATTTCGAACCAACTCCCTTGAAAAACTGTTAATAGTCGAATACATCATAATAAGAGGGTAGCGTGAAGGTAAATCCTATGTTTTGGAAACTTGGTAATTCGAAGTTTTTTGACGGTTCGCGCGGTTAGTTTCAATGTTTACCATCGATAATGTGAAGGAACTACAGCAGAAGGAAATAACCGATTATTTCAACTCGAAAGGAATTATGATGGCACCTACCTATACCTACTACATTTTTACTAACTTTTGACATTTTCATGTCTTTGCTCTGGCACACAACCAAAATTATGACATCTCACGACATGTTACGTAACCGAGTCGTTCTGTATCGATACAAATGGTTCTACAAAGTTGAAATTCAGTATGCAGCCTCCTTGAGACTCCTTTTTGATAATTCGTGAGGTCCAGATCAGCTGAGTGGCTCCTAAAGCTAATTTCTCTCCCATTAGCCCTACAAAGTTGAAATTCAGTATGCAGCCTACTTGAGAATCCTTCTTGACAAATCGAGAGGTCCAGATCAGCTGAGTGGCTCCTAAAGCAAAGGAGAAAGTTGAAAGGGAATGAAGGAGGGGGAGAAAGACATGAAAATGTCCCAATGCGTTGCAGACTTGTATGCAAGCGTACTTGAATGGAGCTCCCAAATCAGCTGAGTCGAAAATGGAGCTCCCAGATCAGCTGAGTCGAAAATGGAGCTCTCAGATCAGCTGAGTCAAAAATGGAGCTCCCAGATCAGCTGAGTCGAAAATGGAGCTCTCAGATCAGCTGAGTCGAAAATGGAGCTCTCAGATCAGCTGAGTCGAAAATGGATTTTAGTTTCAATAAAAAATTGCCATTTAATCCACCTCCTATTTCTAGGCTTGAAAAGTTGCTGTTTTTTCAGCGCACTTTCTTTTTGCGTTTACTTGATCAACATACTCTTCGCAGGATTATGAAATTTGGATCCATGCAACGCACGGGTTAATCAGCTAGTGTATTGATAATCACTTGCAAGAAAATTATGTTACCGAATCATTAATGCTAGGTATTTCACTCTGTAATAAACGTACTCCTGCGTAGGTAGGTAGGCACTACAAGTTACCAAGAAATCGTAAAAAACTTGAAGTCCTTGAAAAATGAAAACGTTTTGTGAGGTATCCAAAAAAGGTCATGCAGAGAAGTGAGGTACCTACTCGCTGACTTGGTTGATTGGGAAAGTTCTCACGGTCATCGAGTGAGCAAAGGTTTGCCTTTGGGTAAGCAAGGGTACTATAAAGAAAAGGCTAAGTAGTTACGACCTAAATCTTATGACCGTAAATCTATAGGATTGAAATTTTTCCCAGAGCTGTCTACCACGGATAAGGCTAGAGCTTCCTCAACCCTTCACAAAGGGCTGGGGAAATCCACACTTTGTCGGCACCTTTGACGTTACCTGCACGTTGGCACTTCACCACAACATTGGATTTCCTGATTGTTTTTCTATGGTGGGGGCAGTCAGGTTCATAAAGTCACCCCACTTCAAAACTTCACTTCATTTTCACACTATTACCCCTCTGAGTAGTTCGTTCTGTATTTAGTGCCATATATTTACAATTTATGTGAATTAGCAGTCGATCTGAAGGATTCAACATGAACTTCGCAACTGTATTTCTCATGAGCTGTGCGTCTTGGTTCGCTATGTAAGTACCTACCTACCTCATGATCAGGGGATTGATGAAATATCTGTGTAAATGTTTTCATGATGGAAAAATGCGTAATTTTTCTTTGGGAACAAATTCTAGTTTCAACGAGTACTTATGCAATTCTAGTTCACTCAAGTCGACACTCAAGACACTCATACGTTTATTTTATGCATCTATAAAATGTGCTCTGTATTTATAAAATATCTACCTAAAAAGTTATTTTGAGTAGAGCAACATCTTTCATCTTATTATCAATGTAGCTATAATGACTAGGACTCATTTTATTTCATTTTTGTTTAAATCCTAGAAATACGTACTTTTAATCAACAAAACTCAACATTGACTAATTGAATGTTCTAATCCTTCAATTGGGCTTTCGCCTACTAGTAAATGAGTTACAGATAGATCGTGGATTGCCACAACCAGCGAGAATATAATATAGTAATGTTAAGTGATGTTAAGTAGTTAAGTAATATAATGTTAACTTATTAATTATTCTGGTTGGTCGCGCGGGAAAAACGTTCCGAAGGTCTCAGCTTTTCAACGGTAGATATGATCATTTTTTATCGTACCTCGGTAATATAGGGGAGAAAATGACGTTTAGATAAAATAATGAGTTTTCCAAAGAAAGGTAGTATTTTTTGCGAGAAGACTTTTCTCGTCCGGACCATGTCGTTAGGAGTTGGGTATCGACAATAACGTAATTTAGGCTGAATTGAATAGTGATTTTCATGAATAATTGACTTCCTGAATGACAAAAGAGCGTTTTTTAAAATTACATAAGTGCCTAGGGCACGTTTTGGGCATACGAGGACCACCGAAATAAGACGTACTCAGTAGGCACACGTAGAATACAAAACAAGTTGGGTGGGCAGTGTAATCGCTTCCTCACTTTCGTAACATGGATATAATATATCCATATAGAATCAGTGAAAATATCCGAACTCCGTAGAATATCTCGGAGCTATGCCTTTCACAACAAATTTAAGGGGACCAAGGACCCATAAAATTCAGTTTTTCCCATTTTTCTCAGAAAATTTTTGATCGATTCTGATGGGGTTTGCGGCATTTTTCTTGTTTTTCGATTCTCCAGGGCTTTGTATAATTTCAATGTGAAAATTTTCACATTTCACAGGAAATATTTCACATCCTGTAAAAAGAATCAAATTGGCATAAAGGCACCTCATCCCCCGGGAGGGAGATGATAAAATAGGAAGAATGCCGCTAGAATAGTTAGGGAAGGGGGTAGGGTGGAGGTTATCTATCTTTTTAACTTATAGGTTCTAAGTAGCAATAATGTTATAGTAAGAGTTCTTATAAACCCTTCAGTAGCTGAGATTGAGGCATTTTTGATGAAATTTTAGGCTCCGTCACTTGCCCTCTTAAGGTTCGGGCATTCGCAGTAGTACTGAACCAATTGGGAGGAAATTCATAGGCAGTCGTCCTGGAGTCAGCACCTAACTGCCTTCCGAATTTGCGCGAAATCGGTTAATTATGAACTGAGAAATCGTAGGTACTTTTAGAACATTTTCGTTTGCGCATGCGCTCACCATAGTAGTGGTCCGACGGCGATGAACTTGATATCCCTGAAAATGCCATGAAAATCTGTCCGTAATTTTGTATAGTTAGCCTATAGTGTAGAGGCCTGGGATGAGGAGTTGACCCCAGACATACAGATACGGAACCATAATACTGATCCGAAGGCTTTGAAACGCAAGAATCAAGTGAAAACTTTGATTTTGGCGTGAAAAATTGTCCCCACCGATGGTTTCAATGCTTACTGAACAGTATTTTGGTTCCATGTCTGTATGTGGTCAATCCCTTGTCCCAGGCAAAACTATACGAAACTGTGGTCCGGTTTTGATTGTGCGGGTTAGGCCCTTGACGGTCCCCTATTGATTTAATCGGCGTCGGACCAATGATAGCGTGGGAGCATGCGCAAACTTGAATTCCCGGAAAAACTGTTTCTGATTGTTCCGATTTTGCTCAGGGTAATTGGGAGTTGACTTGAAGACTATGCTTGAAGACTATGAGTTTCGTCACGATATTGGTTTCGGTAATAGATTCGGCGTATGCGCAAACTTGAAGTTTTCTGTTTATAGTATAACTCTAGAACTAGGCGTTTAACCGATTTCGGCGAGGAAGCTATACTCCCCACCCAACTTGGTTTTATACTTCTTGCACGACTAGATAGCTTACTACCTTCGATAGTGAAGAAGCGATTGATCGGATGTTTGCTAACAAAGTTAGAACAATCTTATACCACTCTGAGACTCAGACCGTACTTCCGGTACTTTTAGTGAGGTGTTCCTAGGAACAACACATTGATCAGGAACACGTTGATTCTGAGTAGTCCTCCAATCTCCGAAGTATTCATAATTCTCAGTTCAGAAACTGAATTGGGCCACCGAATAATGGGATTGGTTGGGCCTCGCGGCGGATCTGTCAAAGTTTTGATTGGGTTCATAAAACTATCGAAAAGCCTTGCACGAAACCTCTGGCAACTTCGACCCATTGCAGAGTTTATCTATCTACCCGCCAGCGAACTACAAATGATGCTATTTCATCTTACCTCTTGATGAAAATATTCGTTGATAATCGAGAAGTGAATATTTCGGTAATGTAAACTTTTCCAATGTGTGTAATTTTCCAAGTGTAGGTTGATAAATCAATATCTACCCGTAATATTTACACAAAAATGACGATTCAATTAATTGTTTAAACACTAGGGGATTTGGAGTTGTGGTCAATATTTTTGGCTGAAGCTCGGAATACTATAGTTTATTTGGATTATGGAGAGAGCGAAAGTCTACTTCACTTTTGTGGAAACCATGAACAAATGTCGAAGTAGGTAGTGAACCCATCAACGACATCAACGGCTAAGTACGAAGGCTGAAGGAGACCAAATTGATGGGCCTCGTCACAAGTGTGGAGTGATGTGTAGTGAATTATGTTAGTGATCTATGCACACCACAAAGCGTCGTGAAGTGCCAAAGAAAAGTTGTTGTTATCATAAATAATACCAAAATACCTCATTTCTAAAAAACCTTTTGTAGAATTTATTTCTAGTGCCTAATAATGAATTCTCTTTAGATAGCTAGCACCTATTCTTAATTAAGTTCCTACTCTTCAAACAATTTACAGTAATATTCTTCTTGAGGAAATTCTACATAATTTATTCATATAATGTTAAATTTCAAGTGACGTTTTCACTTTTCAAAAAGTTTAAGGAGATTCATCGGTGATGAGTCCGCAATATTCAGTAAACCTGACTCAACTTTCACTGAAAGTTCATTGCATGCTCCTTACAAGCAAACTTGCACATGAGGGTCATCTTTAACCTTAAAACCCTTTACACCTTGCCCTTTCCATAATAAATTATGGAACATCATATTTAATTTTCTAGGGGCTCAAGAGCTAACACCCTTGCCCATACTACAAGGATTCGACAGGGCATCCACGAAAACGATGTAAGTTTTCCCAAATAGAATTTTTGACATCAGGTACCTAATTTATAACGTTGGAACGACTATAGGTGTGATTTTCAAAAACGTAACGTTTTCTACCACATAAGTACGCATTGATTATTAATCTATTTGAATAAAGTTTAAATTCTATGATAAACATAATAATTTATTAGGAATGTCACATGAAGTTTGAATTGGGCATATAGGTTTAAACTTTAGGCAAATAGATTCAAGTAGGGCAAAGTACCTACTTTAGGCAAATGAAATCAAGGTTCTACTGCTATGTTAGTTTTAAGGATAGATTAAATCTATTTGC
This sequence comes from Lygus lineolaris, assembly GCA_030264115.1. Classification (NCBI taxonomy): domain Eukaryota; kingdom Metazoa; phylum Arthropoda; class Insecta; order Hemiptera; family Miridae; genus Lygus; species Lygus lineolaris. The sequence goes on along the minus strand of JAEMON010000002.1, from coordinate 9,423,934 downwards.
TAAAATTAAATTAAATTTGCCTCAAGTTCGAATTCATTTGCCCTGAAGTTGAGTATAGTATGATACATTTTTAAAATAGATGTCCTGAATATATTCTAACCATTTTTATTGTTAGGGTTTACGAGGAATCATGACCAAAACGATCGCGATGGGAGTTAGATTGGCATTGGAGCAGTGCAAATCGCAGTTCAAATGGGATCGGTGGAATTGCCCCGAATCATCATTTGCCACGTGAGTTTTCACCTCGATTCATATTTCAATAGTTTTATCATGCTTCTGAGCTAGTCCAACATTTCTTGGCATCACTGACACAACGGTTGGTACTCTGCGGGCAACGGGACCGGGAACGCCCTAGTTTTCCTACATTCCAGTTAATTTGGTTATTTCTACCATTTCTATGCCATGGAGTAACGAAATCATCAACGTATAGAGGGATAACCTATGCGAATTAGTTGTAGAATCCATTCTAAAAGTTTCATGCATCTGAGACCTAGGTACAACAGAGACCTTGTACCTACAGCAAGAGTAAGAAGAGCGTTGTGTTTTCTATCTCCCTCTGTTGCAACATAAATTATTTTTTACATGATGTGGGAGCATTAAAGATAATGAAGTATCCGCCAGGAAAGTACCTAAACATTCTCAAATTGCCCAAATGTCTACCTATGTCGACTCATATTGTCTCCGAAGTAGCGGAAACATTGCTTTTTCTTCAAATGACTCAGATGGGCCAAGAGCGTGACGGGGAAAACTTTCCAAGAATCCTAGCTTTCTAAAAGCTTAGTCAATATTGATTTTACTGTTTGTGCTGATTATTGGATCAATTTGGTATCGCTGAAATAAAAAAAGTGGGCTTTCCAAGGAAAGCGTGTTTCAGCCAGAGTTGGGTGAACTCGTTTTGGTTTATTATTTTCAATAATGAACCTTTAGAATCTAGCACGATTTTTTTTAACCCTCCTCAAAATTTGAAGTTTTTTCGTTTCAAGATACGTAGAATCCAAAAATCGAAGAAAAACGCTGCAAATTGGTATATTATTTTCTATTAAGAACTCCCATCTGTAAAGATCCTATTTGTATATTGTAAGTACCTACTGTAATTATAATGCGACGTTCACAATTTGACGAGTAGGTACCTACAATGAGAATCTACATACCTACCTGTAATTATTATTATCCGAGAGGTGTAGTAGGTCTTTTACAACGTTATGGAGTAACTAAAGAAGCTTATAAAACTAAAAAAGACCCTCGACTCGATTAAGCTTTAGCTTATAAAAGTGAACAAGCAACTCGATTCACTGAAAACAAAAAGTTGCATTTTGATCTTTATAAGCGAAATCGGCCTACTTGAAGGATTTGCGATTCACACTCGTGTTTCTGCTCTTTTTTCCCGTTCAAACCTTGAGTCCTGACAGGGAACGAACGGTTGGTCCTAAAATTCTCCACGAGGTCATTCGACACTAAACATTGTGTTCTATTTGAAATCGATGGTACCTAAGAACAAACCTTCCAATCTGAAGTTTTCGAGTCAGAGCGTTTTGAAAATGTCAACCCCTTATTTCTACTCCTTAGATAAGGCTGATAGTAATGCCAAGCTTCGGGGCACAACTAGACCACAAATAGGTTTACCAAATTTCATTAATTTTGGTCCACGGTAACTAACGAAAGTGCCGCGGACGGTGTACGGCGGAAGGACTGATTTTTTAATTCAATTTTTGGATTCTACTTACGTACGTACCTACCTTGAAACGTGAAACATCAAATTTTGTAGGGGGATTTAACATTTTTTTCGCACTCTATTCCAAAAGGTTCATTAGGATTGGGAATAATAAACCGAAAATCTGTCTGGAGACGGCGTACGTAACTTCATCATTAATTACGTCGAATGGGGTCTGCGCATGATTTTTGTTTACAATTTTTATTGAAAGGAAATCGATTCAAAATGGCCGAAGTGGGGTTATTTCATAATTATGTGGTCTCCCTATTTTTTTATCGACGAAGAGAAATGTGTACGTTTGAAAAAATGCGCGCGGAAATGGAGCGGGCTGATTGGCCGAAGCGCATCCATGCGGAGAATGTCGGAACCATCGGAACGGTGTTTGGAAGGGACAGCAAGGGGTGTGACGTACGTACCTCTGGAGGTACCTACGTCACACCCCCCCGCGAAATTCAAAACATTCCATTTTAACATGACGATTTCTGCTCCCACATGGAGTTTTTTGTCCTGATAAATAAAGTTTACCAGTCATGGCAACTCGAATAACATAATTAATGGGTTTTTTCCAATTTTTATTTCTCATGCGCAGACCCCATTAATTAATGATGAAGTTACGTACGCCGTCTCCATTTGTGCCCCGAAGCTTGCCGTTACAGAAAGTCTTCTCTAAGGAGTAGAAAATGGGGGATGAAATTTCGTCATCCATGAAAAAATCGATTTCGCGTAGAACACATTTTTTCAGCGTCGAATGAGACCTCGCGGAGCATTTTGGACCAACCGTTCGCTCCCTGTTGTAAGGACTTAAGGGTTGAACAAAAAAAAAAAAAAAAAAAGAGAGCAGAAACACGAGTGCGAATCTCAAGTCTTCCCGAGTAGGCTTTAGAGATTACTCCTTTCAAAGATCAGCTGTTCAAACGCTTACTTATTTACTGAATTTCGTTATGAATGAACGACAACTCTAGGATAATAATAATTACAAGTAGGTACCTACTCATTGCCCTCCAGAAATGATTGTGTACCTCGCGATTATGTTTATGGTAGGTAGGTATTTTATTCCAATAGGATCTTTGTAGATGGGCGATCTTTGCAGAAAATAATAAACCGTTGAGTAGTAATTTGCAGCGTTTATGATAAGGAATGGCGTTTTACCCGACCCTGCGGTTTTGGTATGTTATACGACTTGACTCGACCTGTCCATGACCTGAGTGCCTACGTGTACCTCCATTTCTTCCCCTGGTATCAATTTTGTTGTGTACCTAAAGGTCTTCCAAAGCTTGGAGCCTTCTGAGTCTGGTCACAGGTTGGGAACTGACTGCCAACTTTTTCTATAATTCCCGTGGACATTTTACGTCCATTATGTCCGCTTGAATCTTTCATTTATTGCTCGAGCAATGATCCGATATGCCTTTCTCTTTTTATCATTGGATATCACCGAGAGTTCTTTTTCATCGTTTACCACATCCAATAGTTCTAGTTCTTCTAGTTCTAATTCTATATTGAACTTCGATGTTTTATAGTTCGTTTTGTTCGACTTGACCATCGAACTAATCTTGTAAGTTCCAACAGTTTCATGCATTATGGTCTTCTTTTGCCTGACTTGCATTTCCAATTCTTCGATCCGTTCGCGTGCTTTCCATAACCCTTGTTATAAATGCGCAAATTAGTTACTTACGGATATATTCTCAACTCCACTTCAATTAAGCACAGAAACAAATTTTTGATTTTCTTGGACGATTTGTGGGATTTGTTGGGTGGTGGAGTCCTTGTCAGGGAGGAAAAGGTGAAAATCCTAGCTTTCGCGGACGATATTGCTTTGCTTGCGTCCAGCCCCACCTCCCTGTAGCTGATGATGAATGACCTTGAAGAGTGTTGCATGCAGTGGGGGATGGTCATAAACTTAGAGAAATCGAAGGTTATGATTTTCAAGAATGGGGGACGACCTGCGCGGAATGAAAATGGTTTTTTGGAGGAGGAGGGGTGGACGTAGTAGGTCACTACAAGTTCCTGGGCATCTGGATGGCGTCGAGCCTCTCTGTGGAAAAGCACTTTAAAGAAAAGCTTATAGGTATCTGTGAATGACGCAATGAACAGCACTTGGAACTCCCTCATAAACAAAAACGAGGGTCTAGAAGCAAATACACTGCCAAGGACCTGGCACAGAAGCCATGCTCTGACGATAGAATGCAGGACAACCGAAAGTTAATGTAACAGTAGATATTACTGATCCAACCGTGGGTTCAGCCCCCCAACTACCCTCTGAGTTTGAGCAAAAACGTTCCATTACAAACTGAGATATTGTAGTTTCAGGAAATTCACGTTTGCGCATGCGCACATGCTACTAGTGGTCCGCTGGCTATCCAATTAGGGCACTATCTAGGGGCTACTCAGCACAATCTCTGAAAAGTTCACCGCAATTAGTCGAGTAGTTCCAGAGTAATGGCCATGAAGCAAATTTCAAATTTGCGCTTGCGCAATACTTATTACTGATACAATAGTGTCGAAATGAGAAGATCCCTCAACTGCACACCGAATTAAGCTGAATCCGTCCATTACGAACTGAGAAACCGTAGTTTCAGGAAATTCATGTTTGCGCATTCGCAAACGCTATGACTGGTAAGATGGCGATGAAATTCATAGGGCACTCTCCAGGGTCTAACTCGATCAATCTCTGAAAATTTCACTGAAATTGGTCTAGTTGGTCCGCAGCTACGTCTATAAGAACCAATTTCAAGTTTGGGCTTGCGCAATAGCTATTACTGATCCAATCGTCACGAAATTGATAGATGATTGTCTTGGAGTCGGCCATCAACTATACTCGAACTTTGAGCGAAATAAGTCAATTAGAAACTGAGATATCGGGGTCTCAGGAAATTCACGTTTGCGCATGCGCTCACGCTACCCATAGTCCGATGGCGATGAAATTTATAGGTGACCATCTCGGGCCTAACCCGCACAATCCCTGAAAATTTGATCGAAATCTGATCAAAATTGTGGAAGTTATGGCTGTGGCAATGAAATGTGGACAGACAGACAGATAGACAGACAGACGGACAGACAGACAGACAGGGAACCAACTTTGTTCAGGAGGCCCTGAAAAGCAAAATGCGAGTGGAAATTTTGATTTTGGAGCACACAAGTTATTTTCGTTTTGAGAGTGAAAACAAAGCTTCCGCTGCCCTGCAGACTCGGAAGCAAACTGAAATTGTTTGATGGAGCAGTGAAGGCGATCATGTGCTACTGTGCCCAGGTGTGGGGGTTCATGCGGCATCCACTAGTGGAGCGGACACAGATGGATTTTTTGCGCAGGCTTTTTGGTGTTCCATCTAATACCCCCCACTACCTGCTGTACTTGGAGACGGGGCGTTTGCCACTCTTCTATACGACCATGGATGTCCACGTCTCGTATGTTTGCAAGACTCAGAATCTTCCTTCGGATAGCCTGCCACAAAATGTCACGGGAGAAGTGTTGAGGAGGAAAGTAGGATGGGTAGCTGAATGGAATAAAGTGGCCAGAGAGCATGATTCGGAGTGGGAATTTGGAGGGAATCTGAAGGATCAGTGGCATATGCTGAGAGAGAAGATGGTTGCCAAGGAGAGATTGGGATTGGATTCTCGGGTGAGCCAGTCCTTTTTCCACTCCCATTATAAGGAGGTCCTAATCCTGAACAATCGCCCTAAGTATTTGGCAGCCAGTAATCTCGGGAAGTTGCTCTTCAAGCTGCAGACAGGAGAGATCTTCCTCAATTTCGCCCCACATAGATCCGAAGAACGATGGATGTGCGCCATGTGCAACACAAGCGAGAGGGAAGACGCCATCCATTTCCTGGGAACATGTCCTATATTGCTGGAAATCAGACTAAATGGTTGGGTAAGGCTTTCCTGACCAGGGAGGAATGTTTGGAGGCGTTAAGAGGTGAGGGGGATTTGAATAGAATGGTAGGATTCTGTCGACAGGTATGGTACTACCGGCGAGAGTTGATTGTGGAGTTCAACTATTGAAAATTGATTGAGCTATATTGTAACCACCTATAAAATTAGTTTAGCTATCAGGTCAACAGCATTCTATTGTCAATATATGTTAAAAATTCTAAAGTTAAAAAAAAAAAAATTGTTTTGTTTTATGTAATGTAGTGGGTACATGATTTATCAGACATATTTTACAGTTAAATGAGTACCTATAAGATGTTATATTGCCACGACTAATGCCAGACTTTACTTTCGTGTACTTTATCAGCGTAAAAATGTGAAAATTTATTGAATATACACGTGTTCATTCATACATTCATTCAAAAAATTTTTGAAAAGGTAAACAACCCATATGGTGGTGTGGTTTATACTCAAATCATCAATAATCAAAAAATCATCAATAATCTCAATAATCAAATCCCGTATTGCACACCAACAATATTATTGCCCAAAACTCGTTAAAACTGTTGCATTTCTAGTGTCGATTCTCGATGTTTTGCACATCGTATTGTATTGTTACTCATGTCTTTATGCATTGGTACAGGAGATATGACAACCCAGCAACGAGGGAAATGGCTTACGTGTCGTCTATAACGTCAGCAGGTATCGTCCATGCTGTGACGCGGAGCTGCTCTCGCGGAGCGATGCCGTTGTGCGGCTGCGTCAAAGACTCTCCACCACCAGATCTCGATATGCAGGTAAGGTGGTTTCCCATTCAATCGCAACGTTGACATTCCATTTTCATCATATGAGTACGAAGATGCCTACTCTCATTAATTATAATTTTAATACAATAACTTGTGGATTTTCAAGATTCAAGGAACCCCATAACCCCCCACTCACTTCATTTCAAGGTGGAAGAACCAAAATTAACTTTCATCCACATGCTAAGGGAGAGAATATTGCCACGACGCCATGTTCTAGTGCCTTACAGACACCAAAAATGACCCATAAAAACCCAATGAGAATATTGAAATATCTAATTATGGCCTGTAAGCAGCACCCAAAAAAAAAAGAAATAAATATATATATATATATATTCCGTGATTTTCCGGTATTACCACTCTAATTTCCCGCTACAGATGACATTTTCGAAATCCCAGAGACCAGAACTGAAACTGAGTTGAACATAACAAAAGCGTAATATCGGTTCGGATTTGAGTACTGCGTAAGTGCACAGGAGATTCTGTCGGAAATTTCTGATTATCGGCATTAAATCCCTCTTAATATTATTAATTAATTAAGCTTTCTGACGCTATTTTAAAAACGCTGAAAATTATTACAAAACCATTTTTATTTTTCTCTATAGATAAGATCACCCATCTGCAAAGATCCCATTGGTTAATAATTTCGTCATAATAAACTATTAGCCCGATAGACTTTTCGGTTGTTAAGAAGAATGATTTTATAGAAAGTAGGTAACTGCCTACTGTAATTATGTATCACGAGTTTCACAATGATTTCTTTCGTACAATCATTACAGCGAGTAACTGGCTACCTGTAACAATAATAATAATTATTATTATCCAGGAGTTCTAGGTACTTCCAAACGAAATTCAGTAACTAAGGAAGCTTCTCGAAGTAAACAAGAAAATTGGTTCGGTGAACACAACCAAAAAGTTATATTTGACCGGCTGATCTTTGGATGGGAAATTTGCCTACTCGGAAGGAATTGAGATTCACACTCGTGTTTCTGCTCTTTTTTCCGTTCAACCTTCCAGGGAGTGAATAATTGTGATCCATTTGAAATCGATTGTAAAAATTACTATACCTTCCTATTTAAAGTTTTATAGCTAGGGCATTGTTAAAAATTTCAGCCCCTAGTTTCTACCCCTGAGAGAAGACTTACGGTAACGCCAAAATTAGGGGTACAACTAGACAACAAATAGGGCCTGTATGCCCAATTTCATTTATTTTGGTCGATGGTAACAAGCACAATACCGCGGTCGGTCGGATTGTTTTAATTAGATTTTTTTATTCTACTATCTTAAAACGTAGGTAAAATATCAAATTTTGAGGGAGGGTTTAACAAATTTTTCGTGGTCGATACTAATGTTTTATTATTGAAAATAATGAACCAAAATTCACAACGTCTATTTCAACCAAAAAACGATCACACAAATCAGTTTAGAATTTAGAATTGAGGGGTCTCATCATTAACAAGGCATTGTGCTTCCAGTGAATTGAGGGGTCTCATCTTTAACAAGGCATTATGCTTACAGTGGATTCAATTAGGTTTTATTGAGAAAGAAGGGCAATATAACTGAGTAGCAAAGAAGTTATACTAGGAACACTTAATTAGGTCCCTACCACTATTGATACAATTCTTACATTGAAATTGGCTCTTTTTGTTATTAGAAAATCGACGAGGACAACGACTCAGTGCAGGGCGATTGGGAATGGAGAGGGTGCAGTGATGACGTCACGATGGGAGCTCTCGTCGCAAAAACTTTTCTTTCGGTGCTCGAAGGTGCCAGCGCCGACGTTCTAGCAACAGTAAATTTGCACAACTCGCAATTGGGACTAGCAGTAAGTAACTTAGTTTACTTTATAAGTTGATGGGCAGTATAGGTACTCGTAGATTCCTAGCACATGGTAACGTGGACGTAGGTAGATACATAATATACATAAATATTCCATTTCGTCGTAACAATACATAAATAGATCGTCATTGATATCAAATAGTTGAAAGCTGGGAATATTTGAACGAGAAACTCACGATGCAGTTTACATGTCTCTGCATTGAATTACGTCAGAACGATCAAAACTTCCCCATATTACGTAGACGTGTTTTCGTTGTGGCTACTGTTGATAAGATCGCGGAAAATTCATGGAGGATTTTGAAGTTGTCCCCAACAACCCTGCAAATTCGAGTGAAAACTGGTCATTGATTAGACCGTGAGGAAGCTGTCTGACGCAATTTGCGTTTGCGTAGAGGACCGTTTAGAGCAGTGGTTCCCAACCTGGGGGCGATCGCCCACAAGTGGGCGATTTGGGTTATCAGGGGGGCAATAAATAAGTGGGGGACGATTAGAGAGCGATGAGCATTCTAAGTGGGAAAAATTAAAATAGTACAGTAGAAGTTGCCGGGTAAACC
>JAEMON010000002.1:9382444-9398454 GCA_030264115.1 Lygus lineolaris | reverse complement strand
AACCTCATTTTCGTGAAAATGGTCGATAGGGGGTGTTGCTTCATAAGCGACGAAATATATCCTTCTGCTCACGGTTGCCAAGTTGAGGATTTTCACCCTAGATTTAGGGGTATTTTTTATTGGAAGGATTTTTTTGGGGTATAAAACGTTCAGGTTTTTTTTTTAGGGTTTTTATTTTTCAAGTCCGGAAGAAAAACTCCATTCTATTAAGTACTTTCAACCTATTTTGTTGTACCTTGAGTAGTAAATAGTGGTAGCTATAGGTACCAAGTTGTTGTATATAACTGTTTTACGGACCAACCACCTGATGTTGATACAAATTAAACCTACATAGCATATTGTAGGGTTGAGTTTCTATTCTCTTCTTACTCCTATATTCTGCAGAACACAGTCTGTTCCGCGACAAACCATAATTTTGGCTAATATTTGCATGAGATCAGTTGGTTCACTAGTGTTTTAAGCAAATGAACGGATTTCTGAGGTACGCACGCACTCAAACGGATTTTCAAAATGGATTTAGGATTTTTTAGGGGGTTTTAGTCGTCGCCTAGGGGGTTTTTCGAAAAAAAGGTTGGCAACCGTGCTTCTGCTTCTGTTAGTACCTATAACCGCTCAGTCCAGTGTTTTCTCGAGTTTCCGCCTTTTGCGTTCTTGTAGTTAGTTTCGTTCGTGTTGCGTGAGTTTTTGTGACCTTAGTGTTTTGTTGGGTTCTGTTTGTTTGCGTTTTGGAAAGATTTTGAAAATGCCAAGAATCTCAAAGAATTTTCTCAAAGAAAAAATGTTTCGCCAATCGATGGGCCAAGCCTCTACAGATCTCAACTCCAGAAACTTCTAATGGCGACGGGCTGCATCAGGTGAGCAGAATTGAATTATCATGCCTTTTCAGATGGATTTTTAATGAAATTTTGGTTTATTCTTATTTGTTAGATGTTACTATATGATTTTCTGCAAAAACAATTTTTAATTTTTTTTTTTTTTTCATGTTCGACCTTTTAGTCAACTTTTCCCTGAAAATGAGCTTGAGGTGCCGTCTAGTAGCACTTTGAGAGTACCATAACATACAATAACCAACAAGTCAACCGTACAGTTTGTCAATGAACATGTTCAAGATTTCAATTATGATTTTTGGGTATTTTTTCAAGTACCTGAACCATGTTACGAGTAGGGAAACTGAATTTGATTTTTCTCAAAATCAGCTGGAGTGTGTTGGGTCGTTATTTCACCCAACTTCAGAATTTGCAGACGGTAGGTAGGTAGAGAGACATTCACAGGGGATCATCTAGGCCGTAGAGGAGGGCTCAAAAAATTCCCATGGCGCTAAGGGGTTATGGATGACCGAGGAAAGATAGAACCACTGCCCTGGAGAATGATAAAATTAGGAAGAATGCCGCTAACCGCATCAAAATCCGTTGAAAATTGGCTGAGAAAAATGGGAAAAACTTTGCAACGCTAAATTGGTTGGGGGAGAGGGAAAGGGGAAGTTATCCGTTTTTCACAGTTATTGGTCCTTAGTAATAATAATGTTATAGTAAGTTAGTGTTCAGTGTTCCACTGAATTTAGCTCAACCCGTACTGTGGGGTAGCCAGGGGGCAAATGGCGATGAAAGAAAAAAACACAAAATTAACCAATTACGCGTGTGTAGAGCGAACGGTTGGTCCTTAACTGCTCCGCGAGGTCATATTCGATACAAAACATTGGAAACTAAACTAAAATCGATGGGAAAAACATACTTTCCTATTTGAAGTTTTTGAGCTAGGCCGTTTTGAAAATATCATCCCTTAGAGAAGACTGATGCGGAAACGCAAAGCTTCGGTGCACAAGTTGATCCAAATAGGACCTGTATAACAAATTTCATTAATTTTGGTCCACGTGCCGATGGAGCACGGACGGCGCGGATTATTTCAAATTCAATGTTTGGATGTATTTTACTCCTAAAATTTTGAGGGGGGTTAAAATATAATTTTGCTTCCTCACTACCGAAGGTAGGAAGCTATGTACTAGGTTAGCTCCGTGACGGTCCCCTATTAATTTCATCACCATCGGACCACTAGTAGCGTGAGCGCATGTGCAAACGTGAAGTTCCTGAAACCCCATGTATCTCAGTTCCTAATTGACCTATTTCGCTCAAATTTGCAGGGTAGTTGTGGCCTGACTCCAAGACAATAACCTATGAATTTCGTCACGATTGGATCAGTAGTAGCTACTGCGCAAGCGCGAACTTGAAATTTGTTGTCATGGGCGTATCTCCGAAACTACTCGACCAATTTCGGTGAAATTTTAAGGGATTACGCGAGTTGGTCCCTAGAGGGTCCCCTATGAATTTCATCGCCATCGGACCACTAGTAGCGCATGCGCAAACGTGAATTTCATGAAACTACAATTTCTCTGTTCCTAATGGAACGATTTCGCTCAAATTCGGAGGGTAGTTGGAGGTTGACAATTACCTTCGAATTTCAATAAGATTCTATCAGTAATACCTGCGCATGCGCTATTTTGACATGAGTTTCAAAGCGGCCATAACTCCGGAACTACTTGATCAATTCTATTGAACTTTTCAGATATCGTACGGGGTAGCCCCCTCTTAGTTCCCTATAAATTTAATAGCCATTGGACCATTAGTAGCGTGTGCGCATGCGCTAACGTAAATTTCCTGAAACTACGATTTCTCAGATCCTAATGGACGGAGTTTGCTCAATTTTGGAGGGTAGTTGAGGGCTGACTTCAAAACAATTACTTATGAATTTCGCCACAGTTACCAAGTGATGGCTGCTGCGCATGCCCAAACTTGAAATTTGTTGTCATAGGCATGCTCCTAAATCTGAAACTATTCTACCGATTTCGTTGAAATGTTTTATAAAATTGATTCTATACGTCCATGTTACAAAAGTGAGGAAGCTCTACTGCCTACCCAACTTGGCAGATGTTTTTTTATAGCTGTTCCAAATGTTCATTATTGAAAATAATTAACGAGAACCTTCTTCAATCGTCATTAAAGCGCTATATTGGCACTCCATCAATAATTTGTGTTTTAAAGTACCTCCCACACCTCACCACAACGTTTGAACGTACAATTTTTATGTGCAACCACAGCTGTAGTACTAAAGTTAGGAATGGTCGATTCCCATCAACGCACAAACTCAGTTTTATTATGAGGCGGGCTATATTATTTTGAAAACTCCGATAGAATAAGCGAAGCGTAAGACAAGATAAAAAGCCTGTACACAACAGCCCTTACGATGCAGTTGAACGGGTTTCCCTAAAGTCTTTCCTTCTATTCATTCTTCGCTGCTGCGTTGATCTGTCAAGAGCAATGGCTTCTACTGCACGGCTCAATGCCCTTAGCCAGGACGGTCGGTAACCCTCGAATGGATTAATAATTTTGACATGAATGATCCTCACGCCGTTATTTTGAATTAAAATGTTCGTCAGTGATTGGAATTGGGTAGGTAAGCTTCTCCATCTAAAGGGGGCTTCATCTGTAATGCATGCATTACAAAACAATAATGTTTACCTGAAGTCAAAGCTAATCCAACGTTTTATTGGTTTAATATTTTCAATCGAGCACGTAGTTTATGTAACCCCCCTCAAAAGTTAATGTTTATTGTTTCAAGATAAGTACCTATGTAAAATCCAAAAATCAAATAAAAATGCTGCAAATTATTACACAACGGTTTATTATTTTCTGTATAAATCACCCATCTCCAAAGATCCTATTGGTATATTATACGGTAACGCCACTCTTCTCTAGCAGAAACTAGGAGATGACATGTAATTTTCTAAACGCCTTAGCTCGAATTTCGTTTTCTCCGACTAGAATTTTTTTTAAGTTCATGGACATTTTTTCAGACCATTCTACAACGATTCCTAAAATTTAACACTTTTTTAAATGTACATATATGTATATAAATGTGTGCGTGTGTGTGTCATTCCTACGATATCTGACCGAGGAGTCGAGCGAAAATATAAAAAAAATTCAAAATTTCAATAATGTCGAAAGAAAGGATGATTTCGTTGGCCAGGATTTTCGGAGTACTCCAAGGGTTCAAATTTTAAAAATGTAGAGTAAACAATCGCTAAAAACGCGATTTTTGATGTTCTTGGTGTGAATTACCATCATTATTATGGTATATTCGGAACCAGCGTGAAATTTCCTATAAGAATCACCCACCAAATCGGTTAAAATCATTCTCCGAAAATTCGCTCATCAACTCATGGTGCATGCTGCTACTTTTTCTTGTTTACTTGTATAAGCTTCTTTATGTTATCAAGGACCTACAACTCTCGGATAATAACAATTACATGTAAGTCCTCATAGTAGGTACTGATTGTGAAAAAGAGATAATGAAATTGTGAACCTTGTGATATAAATTACGGCAGGAACGTACTATAAAATAATTGATCTCAATGACCGGAATGTATATGAATTGCGTTTACATTTATTACGACGACTATATTAACCAATGGCATCTTTGTATATGGGTGACCTGGAAGTAAGTAAAGGCAAATACTACCAACTACCCTCCAAATTTGAGCAAAATATGTCCATGAACTGAGAAAGAGACACTGGAGAGAAGAAACTGTCGAAGGGCTAATTTGCAAAAGTCCTGAAAATGTCATAAAAATCAGACATTAATTTCGTATAGTTTTGTAGGACAAGGAATTTACCACAGACAGACCGACACAGAAGCATAATTTTACAGAAATATTTGAAACACCAGAAGCAAGTGAACATTTTGATTGTGGAGAAACCAAAAAATGATTAAAAATTACAGTTACCCTACCTTCGGTAGTTAGGAGACAAAAGATATTAGGATTACTATTTTCAGTGAATTTTAGTACTCACCAGTATTAGTGAATAAACGTCTCTTGTTATCTATAGATACCTTATAATAATATTATCTGTCTGTCCTTTGATCAGAATGATGAATTTTACGTTTCTTCTCCGATTCATGCTTCCTATATATTTGAAGACGATTAGTATCACTATTATTTTTTTCAAATTTTCTGGAATAACCAATTTTCTTTGTATCGCATTCGAATTCAACATTGCTCCCTCATTGTGCTGCTGATGTTGCTTTTCAAGAATCATTGTAAAATGAAGCAAAAAAAAAAAAAAATCATTGTAATAAGCACTAGGAGGTAGGTATTAAAAAAAATGTTCAAATCACACCACGAACCCTCGGAGAGTGTGAGGAAACTGGAAGAGCTAAAGAAAGAGTAAGATCTATAATAAACAAATTAAAAAATCCCAACTGGCGTACACGATACCTGATTCCTATCGCGTGAACTGTCTCCTCCTGTCTCGTCCGACACAGGAATCTGATGGTCGCGACTCGACGCTAATGTCAAAAAAACGGGTCAAAGTATACTGCTGTATATTTATTGCTAACTGAGGCAAATCATTCTATTTTTGGGGCAACATGCTAACGGTAGCTCTTTAGATTGATATACTGGTAGAAATTAATCGGATTCACGTGAACTGATTATTTCTTGACGCTCGAGTTCGTTGGTTGTCTGGATGTTCCCAGAAGAAGTGACAGCAGATGTGCAGATGTCATGAGGGGGAAAGTATGGTATAGTTGAACAAATTATTACACAACTTGGCTGGGAGAAACAAGCTGGGAAGCCATCATCAACGAATTAATATGCGTTTGGAGTCTTCATTATATATATATTTTTAAAAATATTTATTCATTACATTATTCGGGTTTTTTTCCCCAAATATTTATTCATTATATTCATTACATTATTTGTTGTTAAACTGTAATTATTCATAACACAGGTAATTTATGGAATAAACTGGTTAATATGTTAGTTGATATAGCTAAAAAGTCAGAGAACCACCGAAACAATTGTACCGAATAATGAAATAAATATAAGGAAGACTCCAAATGCAAAAGTTCCAAAACGGAAAATTGTCACACCAGCCGATCAACCCTACAAAATAATATGGCTTAGGTCATCAGGATTGGAACCACCTACACAAACACAGGGGAAACAATCTTCTCAAAAAAGTTCCTACCTTCCCTACCTTTTTGATAGTGAGAAAGGTTTCTATCAAAGTATCAAAGAGCATACCTATTTTGATTTTTCTCATTAATGCAGGTCCTTAAAAACACAAATATTTTAGGCTTTGATGGTTTAGTAATGAGTTAAGTAGCTGGGAAGCCGAATAGGTTGATTTCTCTACCTCGATGGAGTTGACAATGATTGATATACTTACCTACTCAGTACCCACATTTTATTAGTGAAACTTGAAAAGGACTGTCCTGCGGCGTTGGATCACTCTTAGGTCTCTTTTAATTGTCCAATTTTAACTCCGTCGTATAGTTCGCATGATCTTGATCCTTGAAACCACTAGAAACTTCTCTCCACGAGCCTCTCCGCAAGCAAGAGTCGTGCAAACATCCTCAGGGGCACAAGAAAAACAATCACAATGAGAAACCCTTGGAACGAAAGTTTCAAAGCGATCCCTCCTCTGTCTTACAACATTCCAGGAATGTTCTTCTACCTATTGGATGTTATCAGATGGTGGTTGAGCACAAACTCCTGATTATTCCAAACCTCCTCAATCAGTTCTCCTACCCATGCTGCTCGAGTTAACTTTGTCAATACTATTAGGATTGAGATCAAAACTTCTTATTCTTTTCCCAGCTTTGAAGGTATTTTCTCTCCTCTTCAACGCACATAAATAGAAAATGAAAATGGTATAAGAAAGTAAAAGATTTAGGAGGACCAAACTCCAATAATCCTATTGTCGAAGTCGCAATATTAATTTACAATTTGTTCTAGATGTCCCAGATAACCCAGAACAAAACATTTGCTTGTGAGCAAAAAAAAAAAAAAAAAAATTTGCTTGTGAGCAATATTTAATTATACCTAGTTATCTCAAATTTGGATCATAACTTCTAACAGTTTTGTCTGGGACAAGGAATTGACCACAGACCGACAGACAGACATGGAACCAAAATTGTTCAGAAAACTCTGAAACCAAGTGGAAAAGTTGATTTTGGAAGACAAAAGTTCTTGGCCCCATCAAAAGCCTGTTGGAACGCGTTTTTTGTGCCCTAAAAAGCTCCTCCGGGCTTCTTCGACAGCTTGTAGGATCACATAAGTACCTATTATTTGCTGAAGTGAATTCTAGAAGTGCTCAAGTGGGGTAATTTTATTGTCAGCCTGTATTTAATTACACGTCTACTTCGGATTAAGAATGTCTGGATAATAATTACCTATAAATTACTTACCTACCATTCCCTCAAAATATTGCGTTTTTTTTAAGATGGAGCCAATTCCTCATCAAGGAATGGGCGTCCGTTTTTTATTCTTCAAAATTGTGGTCCTGACGAAGAGCTTTCCAAAAAGATGCAACATGATGGGCCAGAAATGAACGGAAGAGGTCATCTGCTATGCTTTGCTTTCTCGATCCCTCACGTAAGAACCTCGTGAGAGGGAGACACATCGAAATGACGTCACACGTTTTAGCGAATTTTCGAAGAAAAGAAGCAATTGCAATGGCTTCAAAATTTTTGTAATGCAAATTTTTGGAAATTTTCTTCATGGAAATCCGTTTCAGACCATTCTAAAACGATTCCTGAAATTTAACACTTTTTCATATGTATATATAGGTATTTATATATATATTTATATATATCTTCGCTTAAGAAGCAACACGCCCTATGAACCAAATCCCAATTTTTCAGGAGGAGGAAAAAACTGAATCCAGTTTTTGATCACCTGTCCCTTTGTTTCCCGTTATTCAGTCACTTCTTGCCTTCCGGTAGTCGTCAATACTGAAAAATAGTATTAATTAAAGAAATAGGAAATTTAGGTTGATATGGGGTGTTGTCCTAATAATAGGTAATATAATAGGTAATTGAGGTATTGAGGTCGATGGGGGTGTTATGTTTTTTGAGTATTTCTTGACTTTGTAGTCTAGTTGATGCAATTCTGAGCTAATCAGTCGATGCAACGTACGAAGTTGAATAAGAATCAGTCAAAACTTAATTTTCGTGAAAATGGTCGATAGGCGTGTTGCTTCTTAAGCGACGATATATGTGTCATTCCAGACGATATCTGCCCGAGGGATCGAAATAAAAAATCCAAAAAAATTTTAAAATGTCAATAATATCAAAAGTAAGGATGAGTTCGTTGGCCAGAATTCATAGAGTATACTCCAAAGGGTCAAATTTTGAAAATTTAGTTTCAAAAATCGCTAAAAAACGTGTTTTTTGAGGTTTTTGATGTGAATTACTATCTTAAACATAGGAACATAATATGGTATATTCGGAATAAGCGTGAAATTTCCTATAAGAATCACCCACCAAATTGGTTGGATCATTCTTTGGAAATTCGCTGATTACAACTAATGCTGCATGAATGGAACTTTTTTCTTTGGCTTATTCCAACCAAACTACTCGAATTTCGGGGGCTAAAAATCGGTTTACAGGTTTTTTTTCGGGTTCTGAATCCGATTCTGGGGTCAAAATTAATTAGTAATTTCCTTCCGAAGTCCATCCCTCATTGTAACGTAACTCCGTGAATTGGGAGAAAATTAATCATTAACAAGAGAGGATGCTTTACGACAGCTACCGACAACCGAACTACCTTTCTTCAAACCGACGCCACTCGAGTGATGGGCGTTCGCGTGATATTAATTATCAACAGTGTTGTTCAGTCGACGAAGGTTAGGATAACATTTAAGTTCATGATCTCGTAAGACAGAGGGGGAGAGTTGAGGAGGTGGGTGTTACTGGAATTAATTAACTTCTCGGAAAGTTATGGCAGAAGCATCCGGTAGGAGCCCCGCCGAAGGGTTTTAAACAATCCGTCGAGGCTTCCTAATTAGCTTAATCTTGAATAATCGTTGAGCACGTCATTAAAAATAGGAAATACTCACAGAGCGAATAAACGTGGAAAGGAAACTTGATCAGTTTTGGTTCCGGAAATAAGAAAAAGAGGTCTACTCACGCTAGAAATCTCGATTCTGATATCGCGAAATTGCACGGCCTCTTATCTGCGATCAACATAAATTACTTTTATTTTAGTCAAGGCGGCTATGATTATTTGCTTTTGTGGGTCGCCACAAAACCATTCAGGGAAATAGTATCAAATAAAAACTGTTTTTTTTGGAATACATAAAACGATTTTCAGGGAAATCGTGTGGCGCGAGGAAACTACACACCTAAGGATACTGGTTAATAATCTCGGCTATAGTATTATTCTTGAAAGGGATTTTTGAATCAGTGCCTTCGCCATTTTACTTTCCTTACTTAACTCAAGCGGCAAAGAAAAAGTTTCGCAATCGGAGTTTTCAAAATTCGCTTTTAGCATTAATTATAGGGAACACACGAGGGTCAAAATGTGCTGCTGTTGACCTTAAAACCGGATTCAGCACCCTTGGGAACTTCTCCTTCCCAATTTTCCATTTCTTTTCAGTTCATCCTAATTTTCAATCTTTTCTGAAAATAGTTTGGGGGGAATAAGGTAAAGAAAAAACCCCGTCAAGTCATCTGGTAGTTAAATATGCACGTCCTTCTCACTTGCTTCCCACGAGCGGCAGGGGGAGGGCAATGGACACATACCAGATGGTGTGTAACGCTTTTTCCTCTCATTTTTTCACCCACATTTGCTAATTTCTGGCGTTTTTCTATCACCATTTTTGAAAGCTTTCCGTAAAAAAAAAAAGACCTTGGAAGAATCACCGTTACCCACGTTACAAAAAGTTCAGTTTGTTACTCATTATACGTACTTTCAAACGTAGAGCGCCAATTTCAAATTTAGTGTTTTTTATTTTCATCATACATGCATGACGAATATAAAAACATTAAATTTGAAATTGATGCTCTACGTTTGAAGGTTCGTGGTAGAATGTACCTTGATAAGGACGGTATGTATACCGTCCCTAACAAATACCAAAGTCAATTAGTGCATTTCAGAGATTAAAAGCAAAAATAAGGACGCCACTCACTTGTGAGGGATCCTAGGAAGGTGCCTGATGAAAATTGAAACAAATACCTATAATAAATTTTTCTAATAAAATTAGCTGATAAAATTGGCTTCGGCTGTATTGTTGAATAAACAAATAAATAAACAAATTATTGATGACATAAATCACCGATAATAATCGAGAAATATACATCAACGATTAATTATCAGGGCAGTAAACCTCCGGCTCGGAGGAACAAGAAAACAAATTCGTAGCCTGGGCTTAGAGTGCGGAGCAGCTGCACTACTCTTGAGAGAGTGGCAACAGCTGGTGGAGCGCGAATCGAATCGAATTTCAAAACTCCCCGAATGACTACAGTGAAAATATATAGAAATTCTTGTTTGTTTGTTATAAATTCAAAAATTAATATTACTGTTCAATAATTAAACTATAAAATGATTTAAGAATAGAGCAGAATAAAGCAGAATTATGAGTGCAGAATACCTATTTAATAAAAAATCGCTGAAATTTCAAATTTGGATGGCAGTTTGGGGTAAGGCCCATGGTGATCCCGTATGAATTTCGTCGCATTCGGGTCGGTAGTGGATATTGCGCATGCGTCAACATGTGAAAACCGCCGAGCTGCCACAACTCATGAGCCAATGGTCCAAATTCGCTCAAATGTTTGGGGACAGTTCCTAGATGGTGGTGACTGCGCATGCGCCAAAATGTGGAAACCGTCGATCCGACATAAATATGTAGGTACCTACGTTACAAGACTCAATGGCCTAAATTCTCCCAAGTATAATTCCAGGACCGAGCCATTCAATCCGTGGATTACAACTCTAGACCAGATGCTCCTTTCGCTCTTCTGCTGAAACTGTTCAGGCCATCTTGTCGAATCCCGTTAAGAGATGTGGTTGTAGTACGATAAATCTTGGTGGATGAATTATTGATTCTAAGTAGGAACTTGGTTGAAATCAATCGAGGAGGTCAACCGCGGTGACGAGTACTTATAATCGTACGTAACACCCCCATCCGTGAAATAATGTATTTTTTTGTGGTCATGAATTATTATAGCTTTATGTATGTTCCTACAACGCCGGTTAAAATGTCTATTTCCAGAGATTTTACATATATCTCTTAGAAAAATTGAAAAATCTCGTAGTAACGAGTAGGTAATCATGAGATTATAAATCTTCTTGCTTACTTTGAAATAACCCAAACAGGGGAACGATACCTGCTCACTATGGACCTTTTTGAAGTATAATATTTAACCTGGATTCTAAATGAACTACTGGAAAGACCTTGCGTGGCCGCCTTTATTTGAAGACATAAGGTTAGCCAGCCTCGATGGAAAGGAGACAGAGGTGGAAAGGCAGAGTAATCTCGTGAGAGGCTATTGGGTTTTCGAGGGCGGCAGTTCATTGAAAATCGAGTCACAGAAGATGAGAGAGACGGGCGTGGCGGAGAAGGTAATGCTCGATAATAGACCTATTCGGAAATGAAATCCTGAGGCGGAAGAAAAGGACAGAGAAGAGAAAGGGACGTAATGGAGAAAAATTCGAAAGGAAAAGTCGTGAGAAGGAGAAGGAATTGGTATTGATATGTAATAAAATACACCGTGACCAGGTGGAGCGATGGCGACCCAAATACTTGCGTACCTACGTATAGGTAATAGACTTTCTGAGGTTAGGGAGCATTTCTTCAGAGGGATTACGTTTAAGACCTTAAGTATGAAGTAGACAGTATGATTTATTCAAGTGACAATTAGATAGGTGCAGCCGGATGTGTCTAGATTGACCCTCATGATTAGGGCTCGGCGCAATCTGTTGCTTGGTATATATCCTACTAGGGAAGGTGGTGCATTTTATTTTTATTTTTTTATTTATTACATGACGGGCGATGCCCAATTTACAAATTATCAATAAATACATAACAGTTGGCAGACATATGTAACTCAATGATTCACTTAGATGCATTAATGAAAAATAAAAGGATGTTAAATGGGAGAAAACAATAATTAACATTAGTAGATAACAATAAAGCATAATATCAGAGCAAAACAATTCCTGTCCTATGACACCTAACAATGGACGTTACTAATAGTTACCTATGTTTAATGAAAAGGACTTAATGATCTGAGGGTTTCAGTAACTCCGCGCTTGAATGAGTGTATTGCAGTATGAAAGGTATCTAGCTCAGGTATGTGGCTAAGTACATAGTTTGCTTGGCGAGGGATTCTAGTTAGGGGTTGATTATAAAGATAATTGGTGTGTGAAAATGGGACGTGGAAAAGTGGTGAGTGACGGGAATAGTAGGCAGGGACGTTGAGGGATATACTGGCGAGCAATGAAGGGGAATCGAGGTGACCGTTGAGTAATTTATGCAGGAAAGCCATGTCTGCCACACTTCTCCGTAGTTCAAGGGAGTCAATTTGACATTCGGCCATGCCACGGTGGAGGGAAGATTCGTGAGCGATTCCTAGTTTGAAAGCTGCATATCGAAGGAATCGCCGCTGAACTCGTTCTAGCTTGTTTCTATGGATGGTATAGAACGAGGACCAAACGATGAAAGAATATTCCATGATTGGTCGGACCAATGACTTATAGTGAAGCGATATGGCAGCGATGTTGGAGAATTCCCTTGTATTTCGCTTTAGGAAACGGAGGGCTTTCATGGCTTGAGAAGTGACACCGTCGACATGGTCACCAAATGTGAGCTGTTGATCAAACAGCACACCCAAATCACGTGCAGAAGTATTGCGTTTTATTAGGATTTGGTTGATAGAGCAGTTCCCTATGATGACGTTCTGGGTTCGATGAAAGGATATATAAAAACATTTGGAGGGATTTAGGGGTAAGTGGTTGAGATGGCACCAGGCTTGAAGGCGTTCAAGGTTGTTTTGGAGTATGTCGCAGTCTGTCGTGGATCGGACTTGCCTGAAAATTTTCAAGTCATCAGCGTAGAGAAGGAATTGAACATCCGAGAAAATGCTGCCGATACTGTTCAGGAGGAGGAGGAAGCAGAGGGGTCCAATATGGGACCCCTGAGGAACACCTGAAGAGGCAAGGAAAGGGCTTCACATTTCTCAATCGCACCATCATCTGGCGATGTGTTAAATAGCTCTCGAACCATCTCAAGGACGCACCGTGAACACCCAGGGATTCGAACGTGGCCAATATGTGTTTGTGGGAAAGTCTATCAAAACATTTGGCGAAGTCCGTGGAAATTGAATCAACCTAGGCACCCCACCGAATGCATCGAGAATGAACTGTTGAAAATGTAACAGGTTGGTTGTGGTCGACTTTCCCGGCATGAACCCATGCCGTTCTAGTATTGATGAATGGAGTGAAAAGAGAATTGACTTGCTCTACTATAAGTTTTTCAAGGGTTTTTGGAATGGTTGATATTGTGGAGATCGGTCTGTAATGATTTATGATGGATTTGTTACCGGATTTGTGAATGGGCGTTATAAAGGACGACTTCCAAATTTGGGGAAACACACCGGAGCTGAGAGATTTGTTATAGAAATGGATCAGCGGAAGGGATAGTGACGGGTAGTTGCGTAAAAGTAGTGGGGGAACGCCATCGGGACCCATACCCTTAGAAGGGTCGAGCTCCAGCAATGCGTGCCTGACCTGATCCTCATTTACTTGAATGGTGTCCAGACAGACAATTGCATTATCGGGATAGGAAACCGGAGTTTTAACAACGGGCTCGTGGGCGGATGAAAAAAATTTGCGAATAACTCAGCTATTTACTTTGGGGAGGAGGCGGTACTGCTTTCGTAGATCATTTGGTCTGGCAAACTGTTCAATCCGTCGGTATAGTTGATTCAATTCCAGAATGGTTTAATGTTTGTGAATATTGAGGATTGCACATCATTAAGATATGCGACATGCAGTGGCCTGGAGAGATCATTGCAGCGAGCCCTCAGTTCAGAGAAAACAAGATAATCTTCCTGGAAACCATATTGCTTGTGTCTAGCGTGGGCAGCACGTTTTTGCTTAGTTAGGGCAATGAGTTCTGGAGAAAACCATTTAGGGAATAGGTGGCTTATGACTTTAGTTGTAGGGAAGAATAAGTCGATAGCTGACCAGACAATTCGGTAAAACTCATTAGTAGCTAATTCCACTGGTAGGGCAACACAATCACACCAATTAAAGTTGGCAAAATAATCACACATAGATCGATAGTCTCCTTTTTTGAAATTGTACATAAGTTGCTGTGGGGTGAAGTATAAGTGGGCTCCTGACACTGGAAGATGGAACTCAAAGGGAGGGTGGGCTGGATCGATGCTGAAGGTGGGGGTGCTGACTGTGTTCAAGGTCAAGATTCCAATGCTGGACAGACAAAGTTCGAGTAGGTTATTGGAGGAGTTTACATAACGATTGTACTGTTTTAGGCTGAGCAGCTGCATGAAGTCCAATAGCACTCGTCCCTTATCACCAGGGAGCAATGAGAGGCCATCATCGTTACTGCCATCCCAGCAAGAACCAGGAAGATTGAAATCGCCGTTAATCAAAATATTATAGTCGGGATATGAGTGGGACAAAGATTCGATTTGATCGAAGTATTCCTCGAACATTGTAGAAGAGTGACAACCGGGTAGGTAGACACAGCTAACAAGTAATTTGTGTGACGGCAGCACAACAGCAACTTGCTCAACTGAATCTCGTGGTGGCATCCATGAAAAGGAGTTCATTTTTTTTGACACTGCAATCAGCACTTCACTACCGGTATGTGACTTGAATGTATGGTTTATAGGCGTTCTATCAGTTTATTGTAGTTAGAGAACCTGAGTTCATCTGAGGTTACATTATTGGACAGTCAAGTCTCAGCCAGGAATAGCAGATCGTAGGCAAGGTGAGGGGCTTGATGGTGTAAAGTTGACAGCTTGGTGTTCATTCCGCGGATATTTTGATAATAACAGGGCAGCGTTACATTTGGTTCAGGCCCGCTCCGGTGTTGTGGGGGGTCGGCTGGGAGTTTTTTGAGAAGCCCGGCGGGACGGATGATTTTGGGACGATCTTTGGGACCCCAGAAACGTATTTAATAGTAAGATCCACCTCACCACCCTCTGCTCGCTCCCGAAGCTCCGCGCGCAGCTTGGACAGGTGATTGCGCTGATTTTGGGTCTTGTCTGAGGTCGCAATCGGCACCGCAGGAACAGTGGAGTGGGCTGAAGTGAGAACACTGGAAGCAGTTTTTGGGTTGTCGGACACAGCTTTGAGCGGACGGATCTTATCATCCCATCGATGTAGTAAGCACCTTGGTGACATAGATGAGATGCTCAAATGGGTCAGCGGTTAGAAGATTTGAGGACCAACTTCCCAGAGGCCGTAAAAACGAAAGTTTGAACGCTCGTCAACACAAGCACTTTCAACATGAATTATTTGCCGAACCTTTCACTGGGTGACATACCGCACTGCTGGAGCTAATACCTAGCATGTTTTACGGATTCAAGGCCTTAAGGTGGGTCTACACGACGAGAGTTGTTGCCATAGAGCTAGAGGTGAGAGCTCACGAGAGAAGTGTGGACACCTCCTGGAGTAGTTGCGAGAGCGCCGCCAGAGTACTCTCGCGCTCTAGCGCTCCCCCGAAACTCTCGACGTGTGGACACCTGGTCTAGCAATCTGGGAGAGCAGTCTCGATTAGTTTCACCAGAGCGAAAGAAGTTGCTAGAGCGCAATGGCATTTTCGACTAATACATAGCGGTGACAGTCACACATACCTAAAATGTTGGCCAACTAAATCATCCTTTCTTTTGATTATTACAATTTTGGCATTCTTAGGCCATTGCCAGGATCTGATTGATATTGTCAGGAGTGTCTACTTACTTTTTATTATAATATTATTATTATTATTTTTTCAAGTGTAAAATTTCAGAAATCGATTGAGAATGGTCCAAAACGGATTTCCATGGGAAATTTTTCAAATTTTTTTAGGTAAGTATATAAAAAAATTTTGAACCCATTTCGTACGGTCCTAATCGACATCTGATCAATTTTCATGTTTTGGAAAAGTGTATGTAAGCCAGTATGTATGTATGTATGTAAGTGTATGAACACGATTGCGGCC
>JAEMON010000002.1:9337512-9371739 GCA_030264115.1 Lygus lineolaris | reverse complement strand
ACCACCCTGTATAGATTTATGTACTCTATTGGTAGTTGAGTGCGGGACCATGTCTACCTTTCTGCGAACCGCTCGATCCACCAATTCTAAAATTCTAAAACCGCACCTACGTTGATGGAAGTTTGGCTCCATGCAGTTTCTATATGAGTTGTTAAGGGAGAAATCGCGACTAGTTCGTCCAGCATGGGACACACAGACACCCTACAAACTTCTCTACATGATTACAACCTCTGGCCGGATTCCAACAGTATTTCAAGAGGACAAAAACCCAATTTAAGAGTTTTTGTAAAGGAGAACATTATTTATTGAGAGATCCTCTCACAAACGAGGGAGTATTTTCATTTAGCAAATGCCCCACTGACTTGCAGTTCTGAAGATTCAACTATGGGTCCGGGGAACTTGCGATAAGGAATGAAGTTTGAGAACCTGTGTTGAGCCCCGTTACGGTCCATTACAACGTCCTGTTCTCCACTTCGAATGCCAAACCTTAGGAGGGCGGTGAGTTGAACCCGATTTCTCACTCCACTGACCCCTCCGAACCCGCCGAGAACTCCTAGAAGAGATGAGAGATCAGCCTAATAAATCTTGAGATGAAAGGCAGTGAATTCCCCGAGGACTCGACCCCAACTTCGTTCCACAAGAGGAGCTTGGAGGTCTCCTCGGAGTTGGGTGGAAGTTGAGAGTAAACAGTGACTTCCTTGCGTTTAGCATTGTTTCAATCTTAAGCTTGAAAACGAGGCCATGTTTCACATCCATTAATATCCACCCACTCTGAGAAGTGTAATAGGTACGCTCTGTAGGATGTATCCACTGGGAACATTATGCATTCTATTAATTACCGCTCGTATAGGCTGGTCCCTTTAAGCATAATTACAACCCCCAATTCCCCAATTAGGTACGATTGACGCTTCCTTGAATCGGTACAATTCACTCTTCCCCAATTAGGTACCATTCACTCTTCCCCTATTAGATACCATTCACTCCTCAATGTTTCATAAGCCAGCATTGTAAAATTAACAAAGAAAAAATGTAAGCGAGTATCTCGGGAGGTGCAAAAGTCCCCCCACAACCTCTCACCACCCCGACACACACAAACACGAACCTTGTTTAAGTAAAGGAGCACGAAGAGGAATAAAGTTCCCTATCGCAGGATGTATACTGTGGCGGGGAAAAACTAGAAAAAACAAACAAAAACTCGGCCCTCCGCCCCTCGGCAGGGGGCCAGCCCCCCGCACCCCCGGTCAGTTCTACTTCAGCTCTACCGGCTAAAATGAGAGAACATGCTTCTACTAGTCTGCTTCATTTATGTTGTGAAGGCCAAACTGAAAACTCCAACCAGCTTTGTTTACCTACCCACCAGTAGTCCTCTGAAGAATGTAGAAGGAGGGGGAAATTGGTGGGGTGAGATGTGGTGTGATGTATAATAAATTCAGAGCTTTCCTTAGAAATGTAGCTGCTTATTAGCTGCACAGCTGATTTGGGCCCTTTGAGTCATCAAGTACAAGTCCTAAGAAGGCTACACACATACCAAATTGTAGCTTCATTGAGTGAATAGCCTAGAAATTGGCTTTAGCAGCCGCTCAGCTGATTCTGGCCGTATAGATCATCATGTAAAAGTCCTAAAGAGGCCACATACTACATTACAGCTTCGTAGAGTGAATAGGTTAGAAATTAGAAAACGTTGGGTCGAATTTTTGTGACATTTTTTTGAAACGTTTTTGTAACATTTTTTTGTAACGTTTTTGTGACATGTTTTCGCAACGTTTTTTAACAGGTAGGTCATGACTAAAGCATGTTCCATGCTAAAACATACACCTCTTTTACATCCCTTCCACCGTTATCTTCCTTTGTAATTAAAATTAAAGTTTGTCCTTTGCGTTAAAGTTGAACAACGTAAAATGTTTAATCAACCGATGTTCTCAACGTAGTGCACCCAAATGCTTGTATATAGGTATTACCAATTCAAGAATTTACAGTATACCTAGTTGATTTGTGGCTTCCTACCTCCCCACCAGGCTCTCAAATCGACGAAGGTATTAGCAGGATGCTGTGGACTGTAGTGTTTTCGGTATGTAGTGTGTACTGTAGTTTTTGTATAGGGATGGTCTTGGTATGACTTTCATTTCTTGGTTGGATTTGTCATGGGTACATCTAGTGGTTGGTGGGGGTTTAAAATTAGTTGTGAGCACATGTTGCTTCGCAGTATGTATATGGATCCTCTTAGAGGACATTAACTACAGTTTTATGAACTTATCGATTTTGAATTTATAGCAAAAATCTATAAATTCGGCGTAATTGTCCCTCAAGACCCGATTAATGTCTTAAAGTTGTGATACCGTTCTAATAGCTGATTACTAACGATATCATCTATCCGGCTTGAACTGTAATCATATAGGTACCCTAGGACTACTGTACGGTAGCATCGTAGCATCCCTGGTGAATCACACACATCAAGGCTCCTATGTTCCTCCCCATCACCCTCACTCAGCCACTGGCAAACAATTCTTGCGCTGTTTCACTGAGGGACAAAGACTCAGCGTGGCAATTACCTACCAGCCGCTAGTTATTGGGTTCCGCCTTTTGATCCAGCGCCCTCACAAAGGCAAACTGAGTGAATCAATGGGTTGAACCAATGAACGAGAATGTAAGTCGGTCGTTAAGAAAGCGCTCTCTCAACAAACGAGTCTTCGAACCCTGGATCAAAACACAACGGGAGAAACTGCGCTACACCAAATTCAATTGGTGTGGAACAGAAAGAACTCTTGTTTCTTTCTCCCAATTCCTGGGTTCGATAACATGGATGGGTAATACAGTGTAAAGTTGTGACTGGCACGGTTTTGATTTACATTTCGTTCCCGCCAATGGAAGGGCTAGTGCGCGAATAGCACTTCGTGCAGTAATTGCTCAATTTTAAAATCCTGAATTGACAAAAAATATACGAAAAAAACCTCTGCCAAGTTGGTTGGGCAGTATAGCTTCCTCACTCTTGTAACATAGACGTATAGAATCAGTTAGTGAACATTCCAGCGAAATTCCGGAGGTATCCCTATGACAACAATTTTAAAGATTGCGCTTCCGCAGTAGCTATTGCTGATCCAATCGTAACGAAATGCATAGGTGATTGTCTTGGAGTCAGCCCTAACCACCCTCGATATTTGAGCGAAATAGGTCAATTAGGAACTAAGATAACGGGGTTTCCCGAAATTCACGTTTGCGCATGCGCTCACGCTACTAATGGTCCGATGGTCATGAAATTCATAGAAGACTGTCACGGGGCTAACTCACAAAATCCCTGAAAATCGAACTTTTTGACGCTATTTATCGATTTTTCAATCGATTTCTTCTGTCCCGATTATTGAGTGTTTCGATATTTTTAACTGATATTTTCGATTCAATTCAGTTTGAATTGAAGTAAGAAGAATAGTAGGAAGAAAATAAAAATCCATGTTAAAATTTCTCCTCTTCATGGAAAAACATTGAATCATGGATTGTTTTTTGGGCACTGAACTACCTACCTATGTACCCATGGTAGAAAGAATACTGAGAATACTATGTATGTATCCACTACCTAGTGTAAACAATTTCCCGCTTCATTTTTGCTTCTACCACTTTTGTTTCTAGATAACAATGTTTCTAGGTATAGTCATTCAAAATTTTTTGTCGGCTGTTTGGTATTAAAAAAAGTCGGTTCAACATTTTTCTGGTGGAGCAAATTTCCGCCTGACCTCTAGCCCATAAACATAGGTACTATGTACCTACCATGTTACCTTGAACATTGTGTCGAACAGATGTCAAATCAATTGTGTTCCCCCCAAACCTCCCTGCGTACAAAATAATATTCCGAGGAAAATTTTGAGCCATCTACCACAAAGCTACCTTTTTAATAACTAAGCAGGCCAACTGCTTTAAAAACAAATCCGTTGTAAACGGGAGGGAAGGATGGTGTTGAATAATAATGCTACTTTAATTGTACGAATAAATTCATGATCCCGTCGCAAGGTTTTCCGACGTAATATTCGCCGTGGAACGGTTATTGGAAACGTGGAACGGTTGGGGAAAAGACCTTGGCGGTTCTGCAGGGTTTCGGAAACGATAACTGAAGTAGGGGAGGGGATGAGAAGTGGAGGGAAGGTGGGGATTGAAAGAGATAAACCAATTTATTAATACCCCAAGATTGGGGAGAGGCGAAGTAAGCGGTAGAGGGGATGTTTTAACCAGCAAGGGGAAACTGGCTACCGTTAATTACCGCAGGACTACAATTAGAAGGGGAATCTTCATGGAGAGGGAAAAGGTAATTATGATCCCGAAATCCGTCCAACAATCGAAAAAAGAAGTTTTTGCTCGTATTTTTAATGAATTCACGAGCGAAATGGTCGATTTTGAATGGTTAAATTGTCGGGCAGGTCATTTTGGATGAATGGAGAGATCAACTATAGAAAACGTGGATGGGGGAAAATACTGGGAGTCGGGCATTTCTGATTTCCTTCGTGGGTAAAATAACTAAAGTTTGAATTTCTGAAAAAGGTTCTCATAGCTTTCACAATATTCCCAAAGCTATTCCATTTCGCGAAGAGAGCAAAAGGCTCAACCCACCTATGGGTAGAGAAGAGTTATTTGAAAGGGTGAATTCATATTTTTCAACTTGATAGTCGTAAAGATTTTCATACTCGAAAATTATACAACAACAACAACAACAAAATTATCTGTAACATGCAAAAACGTTCCAAATTATTACACAACGGTTTATTATTTTTCTTAATGGATCACTCTTCTGCAAAGATCTTATTGGTATAATATAGTATGTAACTACCTACCATCTGTGATTACCATTCCTACCTACCTACCTATAATATACCTGATTTTGAAGGAAAACATTTTTTCACCTTCCCCGGGTGAACACAATCCTGTAGGTACCTACTAAACGTAATATTCCCTTCAAAATCTCGTCTGTGTTAATATAGGTATGTGTTAACTCATAAATTTATTCAAAAAGGGAAGAGTAGGAAGAGACAAGAGAGTATTAGGAAGATTCTCTTTTTACTTCAAGGGTAACGAGTATTCGTGAATTTCTGGATGCATGACTCCTCTTCCACAGCACAAAACCATGGACAACTGCACTCTATCGGCTGTCGTAGTTGTTAGCCAACGTCGAGTTCGCGGCTCTCGCCTTGGAAACCACCTTGACTACTACTCTACTTATCTCTACTTGTACTACTTGTACTTATCTTTAGTCACGTGACAAGTGTAGCTCTCAACAGGCGCTTCTTATTGGCCCAAAACTTAGTTTGGTACCTGTTCCCGCAGAACAGGATATCTGCCTGCTCCTGACCCATTCCATTCACTGTTCCAGCCATCGGGTTCCCTCAACTTGCAAAAGGAAAAGTCTGCCAAGTTGGTGTGACACTGTCATAGTTTCCTCGTATTCAATGTCTTGACATGAAGTTCACGATCTTGTTCTGCTAAATGTTTTCATAGGGGTAGAGGACTTCAGGAAATGTGCACTAGTGAGGTTGTCCTACAGGGACAATAGTAAGTACCTCGACAGTGGTAAAGCGCGCCTACAAGGTAGCCTTTACCATAACGTTCTAGCTCCGATAATTGGGAAAAGACTATGGATAGCGCGTCGAAAGATGCCTTCCACATTCAAAGTACAACCAGCGCGTCGTAACTGATGCCTGGGAACCACCTCAGTTATCAACTCAGAACATTAGTTGAGGTACGAACTATGTGCCTGTAGCGCGCCTGTAACAACAGCTCGACGCTGAATAGGCATCTCCCAAGGTACCAAGAACTCAAAGGGGTATGTAATTGGGAAGTATTGAGGAGTCAGAACAGCCTCTAAGGAATATCCGTAGGAAGCATTGTTTAGAATATGAAGCGGCTATAGATGTTTCCGATTTTGGTCGATATATAGTTCATACGCTGAGCAACTGCGTGGAAACACTGGAAAGTGAACCGGTAGATGATCATCAAATCCCCCTGTCTAACGTAGTAGAGAAATTCCCCTTAAACATTCCACAGATCGCTGATGCGTGGCGGGTCAGAATACTTTATTAACCAACTTCTCCATCTCGCTTAATGTTCCTCCCCTCGTTGTCATCATGAAAACCTTATCTGCAAGAGTTATGATCCGCTTGGAGCCCCTAAACACTTTTCTAGCGCTGGTGAGGGTCGTTCTTCTGTTTCTAAAACCCTCTTTCGGACAAAGGCGGCCCCTTCCCGTTTGGCTCCTGGTCCGCGTAATTAAAAATGACTTTAGCCGACCCTGCAAAATTCTCTTCGTCGGTCGGCGACGATCTATAAATGGCACGACATTCTGTCTTGGGGCCTCATCACTGTTGAAGTCACGGTAGGATTCACATCAGTGCAGCGACAACAACCTCTTGACATTAAGTAGGTATATCAATAACATGATATTATTGATATGACTACATAAAAAAATCAAACAGATTGTTTTCAAGATATCCTCAATATTAACAAAATCACTTCTAGTATTTTATTGTAATCTCACTAACTCCCTATGTAGATATATATAATATGTATGCATATATAATATGCTTTTGTGTTGGTATGTAATATGTATGCACATTTGAACATAGATATTCTCTTTATACATAACTCTTGAAGTGAAAATACTCTCTTCCTCTTGTTTCACCTTCTCCCCTATACCAAGATCAACTTCGGGGGCTGATATTCTTCAACGCATGCTCCAAATGTAATAAATAATGATACTATAAGAGCTATTATACATACATGTAGGCATACATTGTGGTTCACGGGAATAGACCCGAAAGTAGACAGCCCTTTCTCGGTTCAGGATTGTAGTAGGGGGTCAGAAAAGGTCTCAATCGAACCGTCCGCTCGTGCCACTTGGTAATCGTCATGGAACGGTGGTGTTTGGTTCGTCGACGATGCGTTTGTTAAAAACAATGAATCGGTTGTTTCGGTGCATCGTGCATTTAGGATTCACGTCAGATGTCGTGGTGCTGGTGCCACTTGGAAATCAAAATTGAGAACTATCGTTGCTTTTTGAACGGAAACATTGGGAAGAAAAACCATCAGGCCTAAAGATGATAACAATCCCACAGAATATAGAGAGGGTATTGGCAGCTGTTCTCCAGAGTACCGGACGTTCCTTTTCCAGTGCCAACAAGCTCAGGCCCTGAAAATTAATCGCATTTCACTTCGTCGAATCATCAAAAAGGAGTTGAATTTCCATCCCTATACTTTGGCAGTTGTCCAATAGTTGAAATGTCATGATTACATGTGGGACAGCCACTATGGCCGTCGTACGCGAGTTGTTGAATGTACACGATTTGGGGACGTTCACTGGGCCCCCTAGATCTCCTGCCTTGAAGTAATGTGACTTCTTCCTAAGGGGATACCAACTAAGTTGGAATTAAATTCCAACTTCCTTGGGGGATACCTAGTGTAGGTAGCACCACCCTGTAATTAAATAATCTAAAATAGATTCGGCGCTGCGCGCCTCGCCAAGGGGGCAAGCCCCTCTGGGCCCCCCCAGGATCTGTCTCTTCTATACTTCGTATAGAACGAGGAGCAATTTGCGAACGTATTCCTCCATGAAATCATCAAAAATTAACAAGCGGTTGCAATTATGTTCCCATTTCCCTAGCAACGACTCGGTTGTAAGCGGAATAAGTGGTGACGTTTTGGGACAAACAATTGAATGGGGGTGAGTCTAAGAATTACGTTCGTAAATTAAAATAAGGATGAAGTGGGAATAAATGCAACAAGCATAATTTAAACAATTTTTGATGAAATTTTCATAGATTGTACAGATTAAGCCGTAGATGGTTCCCTGTGAATTTCAGACCAGTCAGATATATAGCAGCCTCTGTGTATGCGCAAATATAACATCGTACAGGGGAGGACTATAGCCTCCAGATGGTTTCCTATCAATTTCATCGTAATCATAGTGATGGTTGTTGAGCTGCGTATGCTAGAGTTAAATTCGAGGAAGTTGTGTGCCACACCTATTTGGCAACCTTTCTTCCTCACGCCAGTCGTTACAATGCTATGTAAGTGGCTGATAATCAGTAACATCCAACTACCATGTTCTGGAACACTTGAAGCACTGTGGAATCATGGTGAAACATCGAGCGAAGCTAGCCTGAGGAGGGGCAGATCGTTTCCCAAAGAAGGATTTTTACGAAGAAAGCTTTCTTTGTAAAACAAGTCTGTTGATTCATTGAAATACTGCTTAGGTTGTTTTCCGATTGGGGGCCTCAGGCGATCGAGTTGTTGAGTACCTAGATGAAAGCTGCTTGGGGTGAGTAAATGACATCCCTCTCAATAACCCTCTCAGATCGCATTATGAACGGAGGCGTAGGTTTCGAGGTGAAGGTGGTGTCTTAGTTAACTCTAAGCCTCGCTAATAGAGCTTTCTCCCGAGTCCTTTGTAATCTCTTTAAATAATTTCCGCCAAATTGACTCTCGTGCAAAAGGGCGAGAGCGGAAAACATATTACTGCGAGCTTCTTAGTACTCGGGGCTTCCAACTGTGAAACAACCGCCGAAACC
The DNA here is from genome assembly GCA_030264115.1 of Lygus lineolaris. Lineage (NCBI taxonomy): Eukaryota > Metazoa > Arthropoda > Insecta > Hemiptera > Miridae > Lygus > Lygus lineolaris. The sequence continues at coordinate 9,363,199 of JAEMON010000002.1, read as the reverse complement.
AGCTTTCCGGGAGGAAATGAGTTCGCTCTCAGATGACTTCTGAAGGGAGTACAAAAGGAATAAAAGGAAACAGAGCAATTCGAGAAAGAAAACTAACTTTTCTTGTATTTGTTCACAATATGATAAATTAATACCGAAGAAGTGTTTCCAAAGCGCAGCAAATAAGTTGAAAGTAGGATCAAGTCGCCTGAAGTCAAATTCAGAACAGTTGACCTATGTAATAGGTATAAAGTTTGTATAAATATATTATTCCGATATTCTCAATGTCGTTTCCCAAGGTCAAATGTTCGTCCTGAACATTTTTGAATATATTCGAACTGAACATTTTAGTTGGATCAAACCTGAAGGAAAGCAGAAAGGTTTCTCTGTTTTCAACTCAGCCTTCCTCCTCTGCAGGGGTGAGAATATTCAAGTTGAGTGGAACTTGCCCTGACAGTTGAACAGGAATCCAGTTCCTATCAGTAGGGTGAGTTGCACACAAACGAGTTGGAATAGACTGAATATTCACAAGATTGTGTGCAGAAGGTTCTGAAGGTTCTGTAAAATGTTGAATAGATTCAAATAGTTGGAACTGAACTATAATATTTTCATTTTGATGTAAGATGCAACTCGGATACCTGGCAAACCCATACCCATAACTATTACCCATATCCAACTCTTATTGTTAGGTAAGAAACTGAACAAGAATTTATTTTAATAAAATACTCTGTATTTATTCCGAAATAAAACATAAATTTATCTTACTTTTGACCGTGAGCAGCACTGAAGTTGGCAGCTCTTCATTCCTGAAATGTAGGTTGGTAAATTCCAACCTTTTGGATTTGACGATGAACTATTGGGTCATATATGCATTCACTTTGTAGAAAAATATACCTAGCTCTAGATAAGTTGCTATTCGGGGCTTGACGATATTTTGCAAAATTCCGTATCACGTTACGGTCAGTAATTCATTCTCAACGTTCTGAACCAAACTCATCTTGAAATTTCGGGGTACTATTATACTTCAGCCATAAGATGATGACGGACTATTTTTGGTGTCACTGTGTCAGCAGGAAACGGGTCCGTGGCGTCACCCACCGTGTCTAGGCACGTTGATGACGGTTCTCTCTTTATTTGAGACATCTTCAGTTCAGTAGAAGAATGTATTTGAGAAGCTCCTGCGGCATTGAGACATGTCAAGCGATCCTCCCGTTAACACCTTCCTCATCTCTGGCTCACTCGCTTTACCTACCTCGTAATACCGACCTGAGGAAGTGGCGAAAGTTCACCCTCAGTATACAAAGCCTCTTCCAAGGACCCGTCTTATCCTTCTCTGCATAAGTCGCCCCTAACTCCGACGGTGTCAGGACTGAAGAAAAGCAAGGCTACTTAAAACGCTCCTACCTTCCCTCTTTTTCGTGTTTTTCTCCTTCTTCCTCTTTACATTCGGGACTCTTTTCATTCACCCTTACACAAAAGAGGTTTCTCCCTCTTTTGTATGGTGAAAAAAAAGAGGACGATTACTCGTATTCATTGCCAACGCATTAAAAACGGAGATCGTTAAATAAAATTACTTTCGACAAACTTTCTTCAAGCTCGAATAACAAATCCTGGACTTTGTTTTATATGACTGGCCCTCCGTTGAAAGTTGGTGAGCCCATAAATGGCTTCACTTAATTTTTAATGCCGTTTAAGCAAAGTGTTCTCTGTTCGATCTAAATCAATCTTCCAACAATTTAATTTTTATGCAGGTGGCGGGCAACATTCTGGAATTGTTGAACCTGAGGTACCTACGGAACAATAGGTAATGAATGAATATGATTTCGACTGAAAATGATTTACCTTATTAAATAATAAAATAAAATTAAACTGTAGAGAGTTGAAGTTTTGATAATTAAAATGTGTACTTCTCTTTACCAACTAAAAATTGGAATATTGAAATTGGAAGGGACGTGGATTTCTTGAACGAAATGAGTAAATAATGAACAAGTAATTGTGTTCAAAATGCGAGTTGTCATTTTGATTATGGAGCACTAAAAACTTTTTCATTTCGAAATTGAAAACGAAGCTTCTGCTGTATTGCAGACTCGGAAGCAAAATACCTCTATGTATTTAAAAAAAAATAAAAATAAAATAAAAACAAAATAAAATAACGAAACTTCTTTACCTTCCTGAATGGATTCGCGAATCATTCTGTAAACAATTTATCAATATAGATGACTTCTTACAGAATGATTGTTGGACTCCGGTTCTGAAACAGTTAATCCCACAAACCGACAACAAAAATACGTAGATAATTCGAACGATTCTCGAAATTCGAAGAATTCTCAAACTTTCTATATTTTTCATAGCAATTTGCATTATTCCACACCTTCATATTGAAAATATGAATGGTTTCTCAAAATAAATATTAGTTTCTTTAATAAGAATATCAATAATTGGTTCGTTTGGCCAGCTAGGGCGATTATTGGGAACGAAAAATTGATGCAAACAGATCAATAATGAATGAGCTTATCTGTGGCTATAACCCACTTCAGAAGACCTCCCATGAAAAATTGTGATTGATGCGCAGACTAAGTACTATCATCCTGTTGAATTTGACGTTGAGTGATACCCCGATTCGCTTTCTTCAGCTTTCCCATCTGACGAATATAACGAGGTGAGCCCAACCGTGTAGCGTTAAATAATCTCTTAAAAATGGTGGATAGCTGTGATTTATAAGAACATTAGGCGGACAATTTACCGTTCCTCGAGCAAAATCAGTAGATACCTACATTATAATAAGAATAAAATTTATTCCAACCGCAAGTTTTGGGTTGAAAAAAAAAAAAGTTGAGGTTTTGGTCTCACTCAAGTTACTCGATTACACCTTCAGGTTCACTTGACCCCTGCACCGCTGATTTGGATTCTGCTAGCAAAACTCTTTGTCATGGATACCTGAAATTTCAAAAAATGTTCAAATTTGAGCAAAAAATATTTGCACATCATGGAAGAAAATGTGAAAAAAATCGAAACTGAATGTACAAACCTAAGTTTGGTAATATCATTCACAGAAAGCTTTGCAGAATGAAAATCGGTCCACACGTTCAAGAGAAAAACGGAAAATTAATTTTTGTTCATTTTGAAGCGCGATGTGGTGGCAGCTTTTGGAACTAAACGCGGGATATTTTGCCTTAATCCACCTAGTCTTTTGGGTCAAGTAAACCCCAGTCGTTCGAATCGGGAGTTGGCGTGCTTGGTACGCGCAGTACTTATAAAAACATATGGTAACAGGAAATGACTCAAACATGTTTGGAACAAACCTAATATTGTATAATTATGGTTGCTGAACAGAGCACGACCGGATGGCGATATCATGACAAGAAAAGAACCTACCTATAGGTGTACCTCCAGGGGTGCAATTACGCTAAGTGAAATAAGTTCGAAAGACTCTCCAAAATCCCATTTCTCTTCTAATTCAGCAGTTTAGAGGGAGAACCTCCGTTCCAAGAACTTTATCAAACTTCTGAGACAGGGTACCTAACGGGTGGGGGAAGAAATCGTAGGAGATGTTCACTAATTGTTCGAACAAAAGAACGAGAGCTCGCAGAAAGAAGGTTGGAAAAGGTGATAGAAAGTGGGGTTGCGAAGAAGTAACGGTATGAGAAATGGAGGGGAGGGGTGGGAGTGTTTTTCTTCTTTAATGAGATTGGACGAGAGAAGGGGAAATCGGGTTGGAGGAAATAGTTTTTCCGCCTCCAGCCCGACAGTTGGGATCCACAGTTTTCAAGCCCATCCCCAAGCTTTGCCAGCTCACTACGAAGACTGCAGACCGTCCTAACGTCGTTACCATCCCAGGTGGTCGCTATTCACGACTTAAACAGCTTGATCCTGTTTAACTACTTGGTATGCTGATTCTAGGGTAGAGGAACTGAGTTCGTTAGAGCCCTCTTGTGGTATGGTTGACTTTGACCTGAAAAACCGCCATTGTTTACTTGAAGGGTATGATTTTCTGAAGGAGAGCCAACACAACGAAGTAAAATTTATCTTTCGTCTAGGATCAGATCGTTCGGGAGTGGCGTAAAGCTCAACTTCGTTCACCAAAAGCTTGAACATAATGATTGTCAAAACGTAAACAGTACGTACCCCGGTAGTTATCTCATGGGACAATATTATTCGTCACAATTTTCAAGTCGAGGCCGGTATAGGCAATTCTAGCTACTAGGTAACAAAAGATGTACACAGTTTCACTTGATTACTGATCTTACTTTTAAGCCCTGCGATATAAGTACAATAGGGGTGATGCAATATGATACATAGTATTGACCGTGCATACAAGTAAGTAGGCAACGAGGGGACGGGAGAAGTGTTAATTCAAATTAATTTCAATTATTTCAAAATAAAGAATTAATTAATTAATTTTGAATTAATTAAATAATTCAAATTAAAGTTACTTAATTGATTTCGTTTGGAACGACTACTGGGGTGACTTGAACGGTCTGCTTCGGTCCCCTCATATCCCGTCAGTGAGGTGAGCCGAAATGTTTAGTACAATTATTTTTAATCCTCGTAAGTGGACAGCTCAATATCGACGTATTGAATATTCCAACTTTTTGTAAACTCTCCATAAGGAATGAACAACTCATTTTGTGTTCTTATCCAAGTTCCTCTCTAGGATTGAGATCTTATAGGTAATTTCACGCTGACCTCAAATCTTGTAGGTATACTTTTACTATAACTGAGTAATTTACCGCGCATTAACCAACAGTAGTAGATGGATTTTACTTCATTTTTTGCAAATTGCTCAATATCTACATATCACCCGGGATTGTTTGTTCGATTCGTTTCGGCTCCTGAGCCATTTTACATTTCAAAGTAAAATGAAACCTTTTCCAAGACAAACGAATGCTCTCTTTTCCATGAAAATATGGAACTACAGGGGACTTTACTCTTCCCAACGATGGGAGTTTTGCATTAATTTTAGCCAAATGCCTATAAAATTTCAGTAATATAGAAGTAGAAGAATGGAAAATAGGAAAACCAATTCTGGCCAACGAACTCATCCTTTCTTTTGTTATTAGTTATTGACGTTTTTTAAGCCGCATACATAGTCCCCCCCCTCCCCTCCCTCCACCAAGCTTCAAGAAACGTGTGGCGAATGTGACGGTTTGAACCCTTTCAGAACTAGTGAACAGCCTAGCTCTGAGGAGATAGAGCAGGGCTGTTGGTTCAGACCTGATCATTCTATTGGCCATAGCTTTCAAGAATCGGGAGTCTACCAGTCAAAATGACGTGGTAAACCATCCTTACCGTCACACAAAATAGAAAAAGTAATAGTGTCATACCAACCTGAATATCAAGAAAATGAATTCGAAGAAAATGAAGCTATTGAAATGGCTTCAAAATTTTATAATTCAAATTTTTGAAAATTTTCTTCATGGAAATCCGTTTCAGAACATTCTAAAACGATTCTTGAAATTTAACACTTTTTTATATGTATATGTATATATTTATAAAAATTTATATATATATTATATATTTACATATGTGCCATCCCAGACGATATCTGGGAATCGAGGAATCGAGCTAAAAATCCGAAAAAATTTCAAAATCTCAATAACATCAAAAGAAAGGATGAGTTCGTTGGCCAGCATTTTTGGAGTATTCCAAGGGTTCAAATTTTGAAAATTTAGAGTCAATTGCTAAAAACGCGTTTTTTGAGGTTTTTGGTGTGAATTACCATCTTAAACATAGGAACATAAGGTATATTCGGAATCAGCGTGAAATTTCCTATAAGAATCACCCACCAAATCGGTTAAAATCATTCTTCGAAAATTCGCTAATCAACTCATGCTGCATGAATGGGTTGAGGAAGTAAAAAAGGTTAAATGTATCTTGGCCTTCCTATATCTTTTATGTGGATGGAAAAGAAAGTTTTTTCATTAAATCGGGGACCACCTTTGCTTCGCATAGATAGAAAATGTTCTAATGTAGCCCATTTTCGTTATTTGAAATGGGTTTCAACTACTTATTCGCGAGAAGTTTAGTTCCCTCTTTTCCACATCTGCAGTGAATAATAAATTAACAAGGAGGAACTAGAGGAATAAGCAGGTGGAAATATTATTCAACCAGTGTCACTGGATCCGTGAGTATTTCTAGTACCTATCCCATTATTCACATTTAACAGAAATTATACTCAAATCATTAAAGTTGCCGAGTTAACTGATTACCATGTGAGCTTATTAGAGATCAAGGATTGCCCGTGAAAGGATATCCGACCGATATAATATATTATATAAACACAGGTCATCCCTGCTCATGAGTTCTACATTCGTAATAGTTACATTTTGTATGTACAATTGTACAGTATAGGCTTAAGAAAGTAAAGGACACTCATTGTTGAGAGTTGGTTTGTAATAAATTCATCATTCAGGTTTCGCTTTTAATATATACGAAATTCGAGTTGAGGAGTTTTCTATTTGTTATTTCATCGCCCTCGATGCAGAATGAAATGCGAGGATTGAGAGAGTTTTTTCCAAACTTCGGAACGAGGGCCTTCCCAACTCGACTAAAAGAAAAGTCTGCGAAGCTCAGATCCGCGAATTCACCTGAAGGATTTATTTCCCTTTCCGCCAACCACCGCCTTCCGCAACCTTGGCTTCCTAATGAAGACAAACCGTGGGTCCCCCTTTTGTTTGAAATCGGTTGCTGAGTAGAGGCCCGAAGATATCACTTCATGAGTATGTTCTTAGTTTCAAAATGTGAGCTTTAACAATAATACTCTTTCATCTATTACTAGCCGGATTACTCTTGAGTTACAGTGTTGTGATTATAGTTAGAAAGGGTGGTTTTTAACAACAGGTAAGTATATTTACATCATACTTCAGGCGGAGATGATCTTCAGTTTATCAAACTCAACCGCCAAAAAATACATTCTGAACATCATGACTGAATTTTAATAGCGTGCTAGCAGCGTAAACACTTCACAACATGAACAAATTAACTCGGACGTCATCAGGGGTGGCCGATGTGACGAATAAAGAGGAATTCAGAAGGTGAAACAAATAGACATAAACATTCTCCGAGCGATACTGAGTAATTTGCTAAAAACTGCACTATAGTTTGAAGTGAGAGTGCGTCAAGAATTAGGTACTAATTACATATAAGTAAGTAGGTAAGTATAGAGATAGACGAAAGACGATTGGGAGTCCTTTCACCGGGGGAAAATGCATTGTGAAGTTGGACCACGGATACTAGACTACTAGTTAGTCTAGTATCCGTGGTCGGTACCGTCGCACAGTGGGCTAGATGGCAAAATTAGCGCGAAAAAAAGGCATTTTCAATGATTTTTTAAATGTGATGAAACTGATTGATAATTGAGAGTATTAGTTGGGGATCTTGACCCTGAAAAACATAGCGCCTAATTGTTTACCGGAAGGCGACAAATGAGACATGATTCATCCCAAAGGCTGTAAGTTGCGTATCTCTCACCTCAGTACGAATCAAAGTGTCAAAGAAGAAAACAAAATAGGGGAAAAGTACCAGTTATTGGACACTTCGTCGTATTGTTCTAATTAACAAGCGTTCTGGCAGGAGTTTGTTCTCCTACCATTTTTTCGTAGCTAGGGCAACTATCTTAAAATGCATCGTGTGCATTGAAAGTACTACAGCATTTTTATTCCACGTTCAGTGCAGTGTGAAAGTTTGGAAGGTGAGGATCGGACCAGTTTCTTGTGAAATCTGTAAGGATTGGACTCTTGGTTATTAAGGTTTTTGTCAATTTTGCATTAGGTAGTTTTATAATGTCTATGAGTGATTTTCACTTAGTCCAGTTATTTATCTTCCGATTTGTGATGAAAAATCTCTGTTTTATAGCTTTTTAAATTTTATTACAGGGGTGTCCAATAACTGGAACAGGAAAATCGATTTGTTCCCATTATTGGACGGGTGTCCAATAACTGGTGAATTGATTTTTTCCTCATGTTCCAATTTATTGGACGATGATGCAGAATCAAATTACCTCATTCTTCATGCATGTTATCCACTTTCTTCCGTGATTTTCCAATCTAAAATGTGTTGTATAGAAATGGGACATGTTAATTATGACATCTCTTCAAGAGGGGTACCTTTTGCACTCTGGCGAGCAAACTGAACTACGATCTAATCTACACACTTCATTGCCATCCATTATTTCATACAAACTTCACTGTATTTATGTAAAAACGATCGATTTTTCGATTTATGACCGCCCTGTACACGGATCCGTCGAAGAACATTCGAAATTTCAACTCCTCCAGGCGTAGACATTTCTGCCAACCGCAATAACGAACCAAAATGGTCAAGAAAATCTGAATAACATGGTCCAGAAAATCTGAAAATTTTATGGTGATTCCGGGTAGGGCCCTTGTTGGTCTCGTATGAATTTCATCGCATTTCGATCATTATTAGATACTGTGCATACGCAAAAAGTTGAAATGAACGAACCACCATAACCCACGACCCCATGGTTCAAATTGCTGAAATTCTGATGGCAGTTCAAGGTGAGGCCCTTGTTGGCCCCATATGAATTTCATCGCATTTGAATTAGTAGAAGAGACTGCGGATGTGAAACTGGGTGAATCACCGAAATTCACCACCCCATAGTCCAAATTAGCTTAAATGTTTATGGTTTATAGTTCAAGTGTAGGTTCTATCATAGATAATTCAGGCCCCACTAGAATTCCATGACAGTTGGAACAATGCCCTTTGATGTTTTTGTATCTTTCTATTCGTTCGAGTTGTTTTCGATTCTGGTATGAGAGAATGAGAACATGTGTGGTAAAAAATTCCTTCAATAACGTGTTAAAAAAAAAGGTTTTTGGTGTGAATTACCATCTTAAACTTGAGAATATTGCATATATACCATAAATTTCATGGTTTGTTCAGAAAAAAAGAGAATACCATTTTTGAATAGTAGGTACCTAAGTAAACGAAGAGCATCGTAAAATCGTAAAATAAGTATGGAGTACCTTGAAACGGACCTAATACTATTTGCTGGTCACTTTGAAGTCATTGCGAAAATGTCACTTCGATATTCTAGTTCAGAGATAATAAGGTTTCACAGTTTAAATCGCCATTGTTAATGCCAAAGACCTATTTTACAAACTTCTATTGTTTGAAATACCTCTTCAACGAAAATTCAAGATTGAAAATGTGGGGGCACAAATAACAGGATCTAGACAAATTTGATTGCACGTTTAATTGGTATTTTGCCTTCCTCATAACCATACTCTGAAGAAAATTGCATTTGTTTAAATGCTTATTCAGATTCTTTTCATGATTATTAAACACAGTATGTACCTATCTATATCTGGGAATCATCAATATTCAACAAGTGATCACGAGAAATTGCGTTTCTCGATGTGTCAAATAACTGGTACATTGGTGTCCAATAGCTGGTGCATGGTGTCCAATAACTGGTGCAAACGCATTTTTTAGATTAAATTGTGAGATAAAAAATTAGATTTCATTTGATTCCATTTGATTTCATTTGATGATTCATTTGATGATTTCATTTGATTTCATTTTGATTTCCATTTGATTTCCAAAAAATTTGATTTCATTTGATGATTTCATTTGATTTCATTTTGATTTCCATCTGATTTCCAAAAAATTTGATTTCATTTGATTCTTATCAGTGCCTTGTTAGTTTTGAGGAATTTCGTTCCTACCTCATTTTGATGGCATTTTATTAATTTTATGTTTTGTTTATGTTTTGTTTCATTTTATAAACGATCTCTGGTCTGATAAATATATCTCTGGAAAAATTCTAATCCTCCCTTTGGAGGACAGCTGATATGGCGTCCGCGAAATTTTTAGCGGATTTCCTAAGAAAATAAGGCTAATTGCGATTTGCATTGGGTTTTTAAACACATTTCAAGAACCGAAGAGGCCAAAAATACATTTGTTTTACCTACTACATTACTTACATAACATTTTTCTGTTTTATTATCCTAATGAAAAAAAAAAAAAAAAAACGAGCAAATTAAAGAATATAGGATTAGTGTTATAGTATAGTTAGTACCTACGAATTATAGTACCTACCTCGTATTATAGTATTTATAGTAGGTAAATTATGTACTAATAACATGCTAAGAAAATTGAAACGAAATTTATTGGACAGTAAATGAGAAAAATCGCCTTAAAACCATCAAATTCACCCGTCTCAAAATGGGAGTAACCCTTTATAAGTACCTATATTATCCTTGAATCTATCCAATAAATCTTGAGAGTTCAAGTACGAGATCCGGAAAATCTAAACAAGAGCGGTAATTTTGGAAATTGAATGGACAGCGAGCCAGTGGAGGTGTCGGTAAGGCCCTAAAAAAACTCTCATTAGTTGGTGGACATCTATGGTGGCTTGCCCTGGTCACGTCCTTTCACACTGGCCCCATATCGGAGCGTCCCGCCGGAAGATTGAGTGGCCAAGCTAATCTCGGTTCTAGGGGACATCCGTCTTCCACTGTCTGACCACGTCACTGATTAACTTTTCATTGCGAATTAGCCGGAGAGAGTCAACTAAAAAATAAAAGCTGAAAAGTCAAGAGATCTCTTTCCCGGGTGATATAAATGATCGGCAAAACCGATATAGATTAAACAAAGTCGCGATAAATATTGTTGCGATAAGGGGAAATTTTTTCCGTTTTTTGGTTACATTTTTCTTGTCAAACAGTAATGCCTCATTCAGAGAGAGGCATATTCACGTACGTTAACAGAATATATAAATATATTCACAGGGCAAGTTATCTATGAATATGAATATATTCACACAACAAATTTCCCGTGAATATAAATATGCTTATATTCACATTTACACGAGTGAATAATTGTATATTCACGGGTGTAAATACGAATATATTCGTATTTACACCTGTGAATACTAATGTATTCGTATTTACCCCTCTGAATACGAATATATTCTAATGTGCATCTGTGAATGTAATTGTATTCTCTCTTGTAAATGTGATTATTTTCATAGTTATGTTCACAGGAAATACTTTGTGTGAATACATTCATTTTCACAAAAAATTTGCTGTGTGGATACATTCATATTTCGTCGCTTAAGAAGCAACACGCCCTATGAACCAAATCCCGATTTTTCAGGAGGAGGAAAGAACTGAATCCAGTTTTTGATCACTTGTCCCTCTGTTTCCCGTTATTCAGTCACTTCTTGCCTTCCGGTAGTCGTCAATACTGAAAAATAGTATTAATTCAAGAAATATGACATTTAGGTTGATATGGGGTGTTGTCAGAATAGGTACCTAATTGAGGTATTGAGGTCAATGGGGGTGTTATGTTTCTCGAGTATTTCTCGATTTTGTAGTCTAGTTGAAGCAATTTTGAACTAACCAGTCGATGCAACGTGAGAAGTCAAATAAGAATCAGTCATAACTCATAACCTAATTTTCGTGAAAATGGTCGATAGGGCGTGTTGCTTCTCAAGCGACGATTTGTATTTACGAATGTGAATATGCCCATCTTTATCCTCATTGCGGAACCTAAGTGAGGGTCCTACTTGGAGCCGAGCTGAATTTTTTGTTCGTTTGCCTGTTCGTTCAACGCTGCAGGCCACAATCGCAGGTAGGGTAGGTACTTAAAATGTTGACGTTAAGGTCATTAGACCCTCTGAATTTTCTGGTCGCATTTTGGCGGCAATTGTCATGACAGTGGGACTGTGGTGACGGAAACAAAATCCGAGCGTCTATTGTATTTATACCTTTTATACCTCCCCTCTTGGTCCCTCCACCACCCGTTATTCCCGTTACACCCGTGAGGCGCTGGTCTGCAGCCCAACTACTGTGTACACGTTCCCGTTTGTCATATCCACCCTTCAAGAACAAGCGGGTTCTAAACTTGTTTCACGTCGATGGTTGATTATTAAAAAAAAAAAAAGAAAATCGTTGGGATCCCTTTTTTATTTTCCAAGGAGAAGAAGTTTCTATTGCGAATCGAACTGATTCTATATTATTTTTTATTTACAATAGCCATATTTATCGTGCAATCAAAATTCTTCTTCAAAACTAGTGCTTGTTTCGGTAAGAGAAGAGAATAATCTAGTAGCCGATCCTTGACATTAACTTAATTAATGTCAGACATCATCCCAACTTGTAAAATCCAATTTCGATGCTTCCTTCTTCCCCCAACTATTTTTCCATAGACAACTTGTTCAAACTTTTCTCCGTTAAATAATAATCTATCAATTTCAAATCGGGTTTCGCCATCATTTTTATTATTCGATTCTCAAGATCCGCCAACTAATGAAATTTCAAAATCCAAATTATATATTCATTTCTTAATCCCTATAGAATTTTCGAATCTCAAAGGTGGATTGTTCATTGCCCTCAGTATTTGAAAAACGTATGGTCAATATGTGCTTCCATCATGTCTTTGTTATTTTGGTTGTAATCGTTCAAACACAAAGATCTTTCAGTACAAAACATAAGAAAGAGCCACAAAGATAATATCGGGGTGACACTGTATACCTAACGAGCATTCAGCATGGATAATATGCTCGCTTATATTGTGTTACGTGTGCTTCAACGCTTTCAGTTGCAAATCCATTTCCAACTTCACAGTTGATTTATACTCTCCTTCAGTATCGGTGCGATGGCAAATACTTGAAAATACGGGGGGAAATATGTTTGCAAAAAAGCGCGAAACGCTAACATAACCATTTCAATTCTCTTTATTCGCAGCCTTTTGGATCGGTGGCCGCTTTATGGACAGAGTGACTTTACGTGTTAGAGGAGCCTTTCCCGTTTCGCCTTTTCTTTGTTCGTTTGATTTCCCTCTCCACGCTTCCTCCTACTAATGGCCTTGGTGTTGTGGTTTCAGAACAAAATTGAACCCAGAGGGCCTTTATAAAACAACACAGAAATCAAGATTTATTTCAGCCTTATTTGTTGTCGAAAAAAGATGAAGGATTCAATTTCTCGAATAAATATTTGAAAACCACTGTCAACGTTTAATTTCCTACGCCTCAGTTCTACTCCAATACGTGGAGTGACACTTTCAATTTACAATCCGCAGCGGACTTTTATCTTGTTGACTCTTTAATTACAAACGGATGATTTTTTATTTCAACCCCATCTTTTCCCCGAAATACAGATAATATTTACCATATCATAATAAATTACCATTGTGTATTTTAACTTATGTCTGCAGTGTTGGACGTAGAAAAACCTGCTAAATACGTGCCAAACCAGCTATGTGCCAAACCATTTAGGAAGCTTTTGTTTCCTCACCACGGCCGGCGCCGGCGGACGGAAAGACTTTTTATTTCGATTTTTGGATTCTACGTATATTGAAACGTAAAACATCAAATTTTGAGGGGTTTTTGGGGGGATTCCTTCTATATTCCAAAAGTTTGTTATTGGAAAAAAAATACGTCCGTCCGTCGAACGCCGTTCGTGGCATTTTGCTTTAGTTACCATGGACCAAAAGGAATGTTTTTTGGTATACTGGTCCAATTTGGGGTCTAGCTGTGCCCCAAAGCGACTCTCTGTATTCTCCAAGGGGTAGAAACGAGGGGATGAAATTATCAAAACATTCTTCGAGGCTCCCAAGACCTTTTGTGACGGGGCCTTTCTCTGGATCGCTCACCGGAGTAAGATATTGCAAGTTTCAAAGGGTGGGAAAACGGCGTAAGCTAAAAAGACAGCAATCGAGGCAATAAAAATAAAAAACGCGAATTGAGGCGAAATGCGAATGTGCGGTGAGGTCATTGGGCAACTGTAAAGGAAGAATAATAGGCGGGGAAGAAAATACCCAAAAAGGGTTTCAAGGCATAAATCCCTTTCTGGCCGCAATTATTCCTAGAGAAAAGGCGAGCAGAATCGGATTTTCGGTAAAAGATTGAACTGGGAAGAAAAAAGGAAAGTGGGTCGTAAGAAGTACCCAGAATCCTCGATTAGGGCTTCAGTTTTCTGCCCGAAAGAGATGCCTGGGAATCTTTCCCAAATAAACGGGTCCTACAGGGGTCGCTGGGGTGGCATAGATCCATATTCCCCAGTTGTGGCTCCAAACGAAGTAACCGTCTGGAGTTGATTAAGGTTTTTTTTCGTCTGTTTTCTCCCGCAAATGGAGAGGACTTGTATTTTCTTTCCGATTCTCATTTCATATGCGCCCCAGATCCAGAGGTCGTGAGCCCTGCGATAGCTTCTGACCGTCTCTTTCGCCCGGTTTTCTCGGGGAATATCAAATATGCAAAGTGCCTTCGGAAGAAAGAAGGGAAGGGTGCCGAATAAACAGGTCGTGTTGGGACGCAAGTGACGGTGAAAAAGTGTCAGTTGATGAAAACTTTAGATTGAGTTTGTTTGGTATCATCCCAAGTTCAAACCTGAAAAACAAAATGGAAGTATACGTACAGAAACTGGAAGGCGATCGTAGTTACAGATAGTAGTTTAATTCATCAAGGTCAAGATCCAGATAGTGGAAATCGATTCGTATTGTACGACATGCATTCAAGCATCGTATTGCATCCGCGAATGTTGGTGCTATTGTAGAAAAGTTTTTCGGACAAAGCCACGAAGACGATTGGAGTCACTATCAACATCAACACGATCAATATCTTAAATGGAACCAACATGTAACTGATCTAGTAAACAGAATCAGAAAGACCTTCCATGCACTGTTTCCTCCTGCTATGGAGCAGACTCACAAGAAGGAACCTTAGAATGGTATATTTTTCTCACGTTTATAGCATTATAATATATGGCATCATTGTGTGGGGTGGGGCCTATTTGAAGAATTTTGTAGTGTGAACATAGTTATAAACACTGTCCTAAGAATAGCAACAAAATCACATGTATGTGTTTCTGTATCCAGTTGCTATAAAATTTTCGTTCTTCTCCCTCGAACGGCCTATGTGTACCGAGCATTAGTATACGCACAAAAAAATTTACATTTATTAAATAAAAAAGCTGTAGTAAGAACAACGCGCGCTAACGCAAAAGATGTTCTTCTAATTCCGTAACCACGCAATGATTTCTTTACAAGGCAATTTTCGTGCTGGCTCCAAACCTTTTTGAGAATATACTGCACATAATCAAAAATTCACCTACAAGAAAATTTAGAAAACTATCGTTGGACTACTTGAAAACGGAGAACACCCTAATCTCCATTAACAACAAGTTTAAATTAGGATAAAATAATATTAGGTACAATCTAGTTCTATAATATATGGTTTTTAGTTTTGACTGTCTGGGTACCTACTAACTTGAGCTGAAAAATAAAGAATAAAGATTTGTGATTAATTTAATCACAATTTAATTTTGTTGGAAGAGACCGGCCTGGTCAGGTCTCAAAGACCTTAGGCTCAAAATCTAGCTGCGGAGAGAACTTGAAATTTTTTAGACATCTTATTATGTTTCTGTACAGTAAGTACATTTTGCTTGAATAAACTATATATAATTGAATTATAAGACGATTCAAACTTCGAATAAAGTGGAACTTATAGACCGTGTAATATCTTTCTGTACAGAATGTAATACAAATATCTGATTCACTTAGTAGATTAAATGTAGATCTATCAATGTTAACACTTACTTGTAATCATTTTCGGCTGCAAATTATAATTTATAAATATAATTATTATGCATTTAATTAATAATTTAATAATTATAAATTTAATAATTAATATAAATTATAATTATTATGCCAAATGAAACGTTTTATAAAAAAATGCTTGCATACGAGTCTGCAACACAAGTTGGGTGAGCAGAAGGGCTTCCTTCCTTCTGTAACATGGTCATAATATAGAATCAGTTGGTGTGAATTTCAGAAAAATTGGTAAAATTGTTTTCGAGTTATCCCTATGAATACAAGTTTCAAGTTTGCGTATGTTACACAATTCATAGGTAATATTGTCTCGGTAATACCCTCCGAATTTGAGCGAAATCGGGCCTTAGGAACTGACAAATCGCAGTTTCAGGGTATTCGGTTTGCGCAAGCGCACGCGCTAATAGTGGACCCAAGGCGATGAAATTAATATGGCACCGTCTAGTAGCTAACTCACAGACGGACACTGAACGAAAATTGTTCAGAAATCTCTGAAAAATAAATAATATCAAGTAGATATTTTGATTTTGGAGGACAATTTTTTTCCTAATCTCTTGCACGAATACATTTCGCTTCATTTTATGTTCCTTTGTCAGTGAGGAAGCAAAATATACTCCAACGGCACAAAGATGGTTGGTTGTTACACATATTAACATCATTGTCAATGAAGTACCTGAGTGGTTCTTGTCCTAACTTAAGTTGAGAAAAATGGATTGATGCCGACAAAATTGATGTGATAGGCATATTAATTTATTATCCCCGTATTTATAAGGAACTTGAAGAAAATATTATGTATGCATTCGACAATCTCCCCACCGCCTTCACAAGATTATAATTCAATATTTTTTAATTTGCTGAACGGAGGAAGAAATAATTACCTAGGTTGGGGAGCGATGCAGGGGGCAACCGCATTGGCAGAATATGCTATTTCCCTGTCGAATACGTGTGAAATTGTAGGCACATACTTTTCCATGCAGACATGATTCTTCCCTCTGGTATCAGTTCAATTTTAAGTTTCAAATGAGGTATAGGGTCATTTGAATAAAGGGCGTAGGCTGGAGAGACAGAGGGTAAAAGATATCAGCGCAGTGGAGTTACGTGCTAGATAGGGGATCTCGGTAAACGCAAACGCTAGCTGTTGTTGACTTAATCTCATGCTGAAAGCACTACTCATGTAATCCTCCATCAGTCGGTTGTCTACAGTAATTTCCGCGCTAGTACTCCTCTCTACCACAGGAATAAAATTGGTAGCCATTGAATACAAAAACTACACTGGTTTCACTACGAACATCTTCTGTTCTGCACGTAAACATTGATGTATGATGTTTTTTCTCTTCCGAGCCTATCATACCTAAGGAGAAGCCGACCAAAATCGGGTCTTGTCTTTTGGTTTTACAGGCAGTCCTGGAGAGTAATTTTCCTTTGACATTCAATTAGGAAAAAAAACGTCTAACCAAGTTGGGTGTGGAACAATTCTCCTTCGCTTGGGCGAAAATGTGCGTTTAAGTTCTATCTGCACAGTCAGTTGGCACAGAATTAAAGTTCTCATCAGTTACATACAAAAGCACACAAAACTGGATGGAACTTTCAATGTTTGAACACTAACGCACATTGTGCGCAGAGGGTTCTACGCAGCCAAAATGTGCGTTTATGTTCACTGTCAGTTGGAACAAACTCATGAATGCTCTTCATTGCCGAAAGAGCTTTTGATTGTGTTTTTGGAAAATATTTCCTCTCTTGGAAAATACATCGCCGATCAGATCGATGTTGTAAACTAAGTAAGTAAAGATTTTGGTTAAAATGCAAGTAGTTAGAGTGTTTCAAGAAGTTGCAGTATTGCTTCGTACTGTATTAATACAGTAAACATCATCCTACCCCCCTTTTCAAAGCGAAGAAAACTCGATTACGTGGTTTTGGGGAAGCCTAACGAGAAGAGAGGTCGGTTAATATGTAAAGAGAGGTTTAGCGTAGCGCAGAAGGAGCAAAGCTGTGGAGCAAGAGGGTCCCAATACCTGTTGTTGCACGTCGCTCCATTACTCCTAACACCATCGCTCCATCCAGACCCCTGGCTTAAGTAAGTCGCAGAGGGGGCTATTTGGACAGCATTCAACAGCTCCACCTTGTCGCCGAAATTCTGAATAATTAGTCGAGGGATGGGCTTCCCCTTGAGTACCTGCGGCGGTAATTTCAAATTCAAATTCGTCTCGCTTGATAAATTTACTTATCTAATTATGAGGGTGCTGAAGCCTCAACCTTCCAGGCCGTTTAGGGATACCCACCTCTTAAGGCTCTTCAAGATGGAATACCTGAAGGAATACTGATGCATTATTGTCGTATCATCGTTTCATGCAGATGCAGTTCAATTCTCAAGGTGAAATCACTCCACCATCTATGGCTGGACGTCCAGTGGATGCGAATTCGCGCGAAGAGGCGAACAGGCGAAAAAGGGGAATTCGCGCGAAGAGGCGAACAGGCGAAAAGAGGCGAATTCGCGCGAACGGTCCGCTTATAAATAAACACGGTCAACCACATGGGACTCCGTCCACTGCAAGCGCCAGCATAGCATGAAGTCTGGCGAAAGCGGGCGAACGCGAAGCGAATCAAACCAGTTTGTTCCCCAACGCGCTAACAGGCGAACTGGCGGCGACATAAATTAATTGTTAGCAAATTTTCGAGGAAAATGATGCTATTGCAATGGCATCAAAATTTTAGTAGGTAATGCAAATTTTTGAAAATTTTCTTCATGGAAATCCGATTCAGACCTTTCTAAAATTGAACACTTTTTCATATGTATACATATATTTATATATAATATCTGTCACTCCAGATGATATCTGAGCATGGAATCTTGATAAAAAATTTAGAAAAATTTGTGAATATCAATAATATCAAAATAAAGGATGGGTTCGTTGGCCAGAATCTTTGGAGCACTCCAAGGGGTCAAATTTTGAAAATTTAGTTTCCAAAATCGCTCTACAAAACGTGTTTTGAGGTTTTTGAGGTATATAACCATCTTAAACTTAGAAACATTATGGAATGCACTCGGAATCAGCGTGAAATGTCCTTTAAGAATCACCTACCAATTCGGTCAAAATTGTTCTTTGAAAATTTGCTCATCAACTCATCAACTCATTTGCTCATGCTGCATGACTGGACTTTTTTTATATTTTACAGGAGCGTCCACCCCTGTGGAACCAAAAGTTTTTGAAAAAAAATATTTTTAACCCCTCCCAAAATTTGAGGTACCTACTCATTGTCGCCAAGAGATGATTGTGAACCTCGCAGTAGGTGGATATTTTATGTCAATAGGATCTTTGTAGATGGGCGATCTATAGGTACAGAAAATAATGAACCGTTGTGTAATAATTTGCAGCGTTTTCATCCGGAAATAGTTGAAAAAAGATTCTGGAGATAAATCATTCATGAGGTGACGCCACTCTTCAAACTGTGGCCGGTGTAGAATAATATTCCTCATTCACTGATCCACGTGCTCTCCTTATTTGAACAGAAGAGTCCATCGCATAAAAAAGCTGCATTTTCGAAAACGACATTTCGAATGACATAAGGGACGGAGTGGACTGATCAGAAGATTCGCGCGGTTGATTCGCGTACAGTGGACGAGGTCAGTTCGAGCGAAGAGAGCAAAAGGGGCGAACTAGCGAACGGGGAATGATCGTGTATGAGAAAATCAAATTTTTTCTGCTCTTCTATTGTTATTTGGAATAAAATAACACTGTTAATACAAAGAAAAATAGTTTATCGTTCTGTTGTGGAGAAAATTCTGAATTAAATCTCAGCTGTTTGAAAAACAGGCGGCATTCCGAGGGCCCTTAAGACACCCGGTTACACGTCACACTAAAAGAACAACTGAAAGAGAATGTGCTGAGATCAAACAGGGAGCAGTGAAAAAATAATTTATTTAAATAATTGATTATTATTAATTAATAATTAATTCATTCTATCAATTACCTATCTAATTAAGTTAATTATATTCCCACTAATCTGGAGCTAAAACAGTGTTGTTTTCGGAGATTTTCCTTTCTCAGTTTTGTTTGGTTGAGATACTAAGTACATTAGGGAAAATTTTAATAAATTTTCAAAAATTACAGATACATTATTTTTGCTCTACGACTTCAATGGTGTTTCTTTCAAGCCATTACCTCTCAGAAAAAACTTAAAAAATTGATGATAATTCCCCATTAGCCCGTTCGCCTCTTCGCGCGAATTCGCGACCACTGGACGTCCTGCCTAACTTCACTAACCATATTCAGAGCAACTTGAACTACCAATTGTATCTTCTTTGCAAGGTGTACTTCGGTCGCGTTGTTATCCTACGGCAGTTCCACTTTTGAATCCGATGGATCGAAGAATATGACTTATAAATAATTTTGGAAAAAGGAAGCTACATCCTTAGCAATATAGTAATGATGAGCTAATTAAGCAATTGACTGCGAATTCACCACTATAATTGTTACTTAACCATTAGAAAATGCAAGCAGTTCGGATAAAAGAAGTATACCTAGATAGTAATGACTGAAAAGGTTTGAAGTTGAAGTCATAATTTTGAAGTTGTTGAGGGATTCCAGAGTTTCTCTACGGTGGTCAGGATGGCTCTTGGACTGTTGAAAAATCGGACATAAATTGAATGTTATATACCTAATATATAATGGTCTGATGAAGAGTGACCTTAATGGCTGAAACTCAAGACTCCCCAACTACATAATATACTCAACAGTCGAGAACACTCAAAACACACAACACAAAACATATTCAAATATAATTAATCTTACTATCAAATCACTACTATCTTATTGTTCAAGACTGATGTTTTTTCGTTTCGAGACCACGCTTCTTGTTTGAGTGCGGCTGTAATTTGATTTCAATTTTCACATTATGATTTGTGTGCACTCCGCTTGTAACACTACAAGAATGTTTTTCATCGTGCCCCAAAGCCTTCCTTCAACACCATACCATTTAACAGGATTTCCTGGCACGTACACCCACTAGCCAAGCCAAAGCTGCTCTCACGCCGGCAGTGTTCCGCAGTGATGAACGAACCGGGTGTTGACGTTTACGTTGTCTAGATTAATTGGGCCAGAGCGGGAGGTATGTGTACATTCATTTATTAGTGGGGAAACACAATGCACCATCCGTCACAGTGTACAGTTCTTCCCAGAAAGTGGTCAAATGCAGTCTACGGGAAGGCTGTTTTTTGGTGGTTTCAAGAGTTTGTGCTCACATATTTCGCCAACGATGAGGTAGTGAGTAGGTATACCTGAATGAATAATGTGTCACTTTTGGAAAAATTGTTTAACAAGTGATACAAAACCAAAATAAGTACTTATAAATGGAGTGTGAGCAGGTCATTTGCAACTTCAAATGAATAATTAAGAAATACCAGCCATATATCCAGGGAAGGAGGAAAGAAGCTAGCAGTAGATGGAAGGAACCATCAGTGCTTCGAGTCTTATAAAATAGCCTGAAAAAATCGTGTAAATGTTTTCAACAGACGGCACCACCGTCGGGGGCAAATTAGCTTTCCTTCTCATTTGTGTAGCGATCGTCTTATCGAAAATCCGAATAATCAATAGAACCTATTCAGAATCAGCATGAAATTTGCGGAAATTGATTCGAGTGTTCCCCGACTGGAGTGAAATTCATCTAGGGCCGTGTGATCTTTGGTAGTTTTTTAAAATCGGATGGAAATTGTGGAAGTTATGCTTGTTACAAAGGTTCGAGGACGCAGATAGACCAAAACGAAACAAAAATTCTTCGGGAAACTGTAAAACGTGGAATGAGAGTGGAAATTTCGATTTCGGAGGGGGGAAAAAACTACCAAGTCGGGTGGGCCGATAGTAGAAATATATCCGAATTGTCTGAGTTATGCCTTTGACAACAAATTTCAAGTTTGCGCATGTGCATTAGCTATTACTGATCCAAAAGTTCCGAAATTTATAGGCAATCACCTTGGGCCATCCCCCAACTACTCTCTGAATTCGAGCGAAATTAGTTCATAAGGATCTATGAGAAACCGATGCGCATGCGCACACACTACCATTGGTTCGATGGCGATGAAATTCCTTGGTGACCGTCCTGGGACTAACCTGAATCCATGAAAATGTCACCGAAATTGGTCAAGTTAATGTATCCAAACACGGTAAAAGCCCTCGACAACCCAGTAAAAGTCCTGAAATGAGCTTGAATTTTAACGACTCCCACGGTGTACTTTACTTCCGGGTAGTTTTACCGTGATTGTCGATAAAAGCTTCACTTGGTGTCACGGTTTTGAAAGTTTACAGACTCATTTTGTGAGTGATAATATTCAAGTTTGCTGATGCTAATAGCGGTCCCCCGGCGATGAAATTCTAAGGGGAACGTCTAGGGGCTAATCCGCACAATCTCTAAGAAATTACCAAAAAGTCCCATTCATTCAGCATAAGTTGATGAGCGAATTTTCAAAGAATCATTTTAACTGATTTGGTGGGTGATTCTTATATAGGAAATTTCTGAATCCGAATGTACCATATGTTTCTATGTTTAAAATGGTTAGTTACACAAAAAACCTCAAAAACGCGTTTTGTTTTAGCGATTTTTGACTCTGTATTTTCAAAATTTGACCCTTGGAGTACTCCAAAAATTCTGGCCAACGAACTCATCCTTTCTTTAATATTATTGACATTTTAGAATTTTTTTGGATTTTTAGCTCGATCCCTCGGTCAGATATCGTCTGGAGTGACATATATACACATATGTATGTCTATACATATTATATTTCTATATATGAATATATGCATACAAAAAGTGTCAAATTTCAGGAATCGTTTTAGAATGGTCTGAAACGGATTTCCATGAAGAAAACTTTCACAAATTTGAATTATTAAATTTTGAAGCCATTGAAATAGCTTCATTTTCTTCGAAAAGTCGCTAAAAGCAAGCGGAAATTTGATTTTGGAAGACGAATTCTTGCATTGACATATTTATTTAGAAATAACAACATTACAATGCTGGTTCTGTAATAATCATACACCTACTCCGTAGTTTCTTCGGTCACTTTGAGGACTCTACTGCTATGTCCATCCAGCAGCAATTGAGTTCGAGATCCGAACTCGGACATTGAGGGTGGGAGATAAGACTTATAATTGGCTTGTCCCCGAGTTGAAGGAGAAAGTGTAGCACTACTTTAGGCTGTACCATTAGCCGACGCTTTTCCTCCCCTAAAAGCTGGAATTCAGCTCCAGGGCCACACGTCTTTAGGCAGCTGCTGCCCTGAATGCCGACCGTGTTCCCCCTGTTAAGACTCGAGTGATCATCCACTCTAGGATGAACATGAAGGGTAGCCCGCTTGAATCAAATCCCTTCTGATCCGCCAAACCATAATCCTCGACCGGTAATAATGGCGCCAATTACCTGATATTCAAATTGCACCTGTACCGCCGCTAGTTGGAACAGACCTATAGCTGATAGGGAACGGAATCAAACCACCGCAAATGCTGATGGAGTACCCTCCTGTATCCATATTATCCGGATTGAAGCATTGTTCCTGTAATTTTCAGGGATTTGTGAGGGTTAGCCCCGTGACGGTTATAGGGATTCATTCGAACTCTCTAACCGAACTCGAACTGCTTATTCCAAAGTATTCGAACTTGAACTCGTACCCGAACTCTTCTCCTCGAACGCGAACCCGAACTTTCCATAAAAGTTCCGAACTGTTCACGAACCTTATTATAAGATGTTTGAATAATGAAGTTATTTCAAGAAATGCTTCGAACATGTCCGATTAAAATAAAACCAACAATCAGCGTGAAATATAATTGAACCCATCCGAGTGTTTTGTTCTTCCAAGAATATTGCTTGAGGTCACTACGGGACCTTCCTGGAACACACTTCTGATACCCACGCGGAATCACGTGGTTTAGATCCAAGACGGTCCTCTAGGGTAGCTTGCGCACATGCGCAAACATGAATTTCCTTACACTACAATTTCTTAGTTTCTAATGGACCGATCTCACTCAAACTCGGATTGAAGTTCGAGGCTGACTGGAGGTCAATATGCCTACGAATCTCGTCACGATTGGGAGAGTAATACCTACTGCGCGAAACCTTGTTCTCATAGGGATAACTCCGAAACTATTCTTCCAAATTCGCTAGAATTTTCACTGACTGACTCTATACGTGGCTGTTAAAACATTAGGACGCTATACCTTCTGCCTTTCCAGCTTGGAGGACGTTTTTTTCATTTTGATAAATTAATGACCTAATTATTTCTTGAAAAAATGGGACGTTAACGTATAGGTTCCAACTTGTTTTCAATCATACCCTGTATTCGAACTCGAACAGTTCGTGACGAACTCGAACCCAAACTATGCTTTTCGAATACGAACTCGAACCGAGTTGTCCGAAAAATTCGAATTCAAACTCGAACCCGAACTTTCCATAGTTCCAGTTCGTGGGTTCGAAATGCACCCCTAGTAACGGTTCCCTATCAATTTCATCGCCGTCGAACCACTGGTGAGTGTGCGCATGTTCAAAGTGAATTTCCTGAAACTCTAGTTTCTCAGTTCCTAATGGACCGATTTCGCTCATATTTGGAGCGTAGTTAGGGGATTCCTCCTTTATGGTTACCTATTAATTCCGTCACGATTGGATGAGTAAAACCGTGCATGCGTAAACTTGAAATTCGTTGTTCAAGTTCGGCATAACTTCGGAACTACTCGACCAATTTCAGTGGAATTTTCAGGGGTTCGGGTTATGCCCTGGACGGTCACCTATGAATTTTTTTGCCGTTGACCCAATGTTAGATTGTGCGCATGCGCAAACGTGAATTTCCTGAAACTCCGGTTTGTGGACCACTTTTGCTCAACTAATGGACCAATTTTGCTCAAATTTGAAAGGATAATTGGAGGATGACACCAAGGCTGTTGCTTTTGGATTCGTCTCAATTTGATCAATACTAGCTACTTGAAGTTCATTGTCATAGGTATGACTCCGGAGCCATTCCATCTATTTCGGTGAAACTTTTACTAACCGATTCTATCTAGGTGACAATCCCTTGTCACAAAAGTGCGGAAGCTATACTGCCCACCCAACTTGGAATACGTTTTCTTGGTAGGTTTACTAAAAACAAGCTTCTCTTGGACTATAATGGTGCTGTGGTGACACTTTCTACTGGCGAGAGACGACAATAATCTCTTTTGAACGCAATGGTAGTTAGCATCTCAATCAAAAAGTTGAACTGTTTCATTTTATTGGTTTCACCTCACTTCTCCTAGTGTCTTCAATACTTTGAAACTCAAAGGTTCCGTTTGGGAACGGTTTCTGACAGAATGGTAGAGGTGCTGAAAAGACGTGACATCAACGAAAACGTTTCGTTTGTCCACCCGAAAGTTTCAAAGATATCCGACCCGATATTATAAATTTATTCGAAAGTTCCAACTTTGTTCGGCGCCCTCTTATCGTCGTTTAACGAGACGACATCAATCCGTTTATATTACAAACTTTTCACCACCCGTCTACACGAGTTGGCGAAGTCTGTTCCAACTTCGCTCGGACCCCCCTCCCTTCAAGCGTTCTTATTTCTTACTTTCATCATTCCATAGTTCACGTTCAGTGTTTTTAGATGGCTGTTATTCCATAAAAACCCGTAGAAAGATGAAGATTTTTATTCAAGGTGTTCATAAAAAGAGCCCGAGTACACCCTTCGTCCCTTCATCACCTCAATGCCTTGAGAGGGAATGGCTCTTTCTTTACCCGCCCTTTTCGTCCTTACAACCTGCCGTTTCCTCTCCCTTGTTTACTCTCTACGTCCCGGTACCCTTATCTAGGGGCGTTTATCTTCGAATGGCTCTTCCTTTAGAGATTAAAATAAGAGATTTTCCAGAGCGTCCTTCAGAGCTTAATCACGCGCGACAAAATGGTTTTGCCGACGCTGCTTAGCCACTTTATATTTATATTGATCGTCTATCGGATGATCAATATTGGTTTATCTACTATGAACAATATCAAACACAGGGTTATTATAATATCAATATTAAGTCTGAGGGTCTTACGCAGTAGACGGTTACTCTCCATAATAACCCAAAATTGCGTACAATAGGAATCAGAGATTCGTACAATATTTATACTTAACCCTCCA